>JBBPFK010000043.1:37522-676722 GCA_037975005.1 Platalea minor | reverse complement strand
CCAGGCAGATAGCATTGGAGTTTGGGAGGCTCTAGACAGAGACAGTGACATCGTTGGTGGGCCTATGAATGGGGTTAGGTGGCTAGTTGAAGAGCAGCAAGAGCTTTTGGTCCTGGCCCCTTTGCCGTGGGAGGAATCCCTGGACGTTCGCAATTGCTGAGCCTGCCGCCGGGTGTACTCGGTGGCCCACGCAAATAGTGTTCAATTTTGGGAGGCACTAGAAAGAAACAGAGCCAGCGTTTGTAGGGCTGTGAATGGGGTTGCCTGGCTACTTGAAGAGCAGCAAGAGCTTTTGGTCCTGGCCCCTTTGCGGTGGGAGGAATCCCTGGACATTCGCAATTGCTGAGCTGGGCTCCTGGTGTACTCGGCTGCGCAGGCAGATAATATTGGAGTTTGGGAGGCTCTAGAAAGAGACAGCACCAGCGTTGGTGGGTCTGTGAATGCGGTTGCCTGGCTACTTGAAGAGCAGTAAGAGCTTTTGGTCCTGGCACCTTTGCAGTGGGAGGAATCCCTGGACGTTCGCAATTGCTGAGCCTGCTGCCGGGTGTCCTCAGCAACCCACGCAAATAGTGTTCAATTTTGGGAGGCTCTAGAAAGAGACAGCACCAGCGTTGGTGGGGCTGTGAATGGGGAGTCCTGGCTACTTGAAGAGCAGCAAGAGCTTTTGGTCCTGGCCCCTTTGCGGTGGGAGGAATCCCTGGACGTTCGCAATTGCTGAGCCTGCCTCCGGGTGTACTCGGCGGCCCACGCAGATAGTATTGGGCTTTGGGAGGCTCTAGAAAGAGACAGCACCAGCGTTTGTAGGGCTGTGAATGGGGTTGCCTGGCTACTTGAAGAGCAGCAAGAGCTTTTGGTCCTGGCCCCTTTGGGGTGTAAGGAATCCCTGGACGTTCGCAATTGCTGAGCCTGCCTCTGGGTATACTCGGAGGCCCAGGCAGATAGCATTGGAGTTTGGGAGGCTCTAGACAGAGACAGTGACATCGTTGGTGGGCCTATGAATGGGGTTAGGTGGCTAGTTGAAGAGCAGCAAGAGCTTTTGTTCCTGGCCCCTTTGCAGTGGGAGGAATCCCTGGACGTTTGCAATTGCTGAGCCTGCCTCCGGGTGTCCTCAGCAGCCCACGCAAATAGTGTTCAATTTTGGGAGGCACTAGAAAGAAACAGAGCCAGCGTTTGTAGGGCTGTGAATGGGGTTGCCTGGCTACTTGAAGAGCAGCAAGAGCTTTTGGTCCTGGCCCCGTTGCGGTGGGAGGAATCCCTGGACGTTCGCAATTGCTGAGCCTGCCTCCGGGTGTCGTCAGCAGCCCACGCAAATAGTGTTCAATTTTGGGAGGCTCTAGAAAGAGACAGCACCAGCGTTGGTGGGTCTGTCAATGGGGTGTCCTGGCTACTTGAAGAGCAGCAAGAGCTTCTGGTCCTGGCCCCTTTGCGGTGGGAGGAATCCCTAGACGTTCGCAATTGCTGAGCCTGCCTCCGGGTGTACTCGGCGGCCCACGCAGATAGTATTGGGCTTTGGGAGGCTCTAGAAAGAGACAGCGCCAGCGTTTGTAGGGCTGTGAATGGGGTTGCCTGGCTACTTGAAGAGCAGCAAGAGCTTTTGGTCCTGGCCCCTTTGCGGTGGGAGGAATCCCTGGACGTTCGCAATTGCTGAGCCTGCCTCTGGGTATACTCCGAGGCCCAGGCAGATAGCATTGGAGTTTGGGAGGCTCTAGACAGAGACAGTGACATCGTTGGTGGGCCTATGAATGGGGTTAGGTGGCTAGTTGAAGAGCAGCAAGAGCTTTTGGTCGTGGCCCCTTTGCGGTGGGAGGAATCCCTGGACGTTCGCAATTGCTGAGCCTGCCGCCGGGTGTCCTCAGCAGCCCACGCAAATAGTGTTCAATTTTGGGAGGCTCTAGAAAGAGACAGCGCCAGCGTTGGTGGGTCTGTTAATGGGGTTTCCTGGCTACCTGAAGAGCAGCAAGAGCTTTTGGTCCTGTCCCCTTTGCAGTGGGAGGAATCCCTGGACGTTCGCAATTGCTGAGCCTGCCTCCGGGTGTCCTCAGCAGCCCACGCAAATAGTGTTCAATTTTGGGAGGCTCTAGAAAGAGACAGCACCAGCGTTGGTGGGTCTGTCAATGGGGTGTCCTGGCTACTTGAAGAGCAGCAAGAGCTTCTGGTCCTGGCCCCTTTGCGGTGGGAGGAATCCCTGGACGTTCGCAATTGCTGAGCCTGCCTCCGGGTGTACTCGGCGGCCCACGCAGATAGTATTGGGCTTTGGGAGGCACCAGAAAGAGACAGCGCCAGTGTTTGTAGGGCTGTGAATGGGGTTGCCTGGCTACTTGAAGAGCAGTAAGAGCTTTTGGTCCTGGCCCTCTTGCCGTGGGAGGAATCCCTGGACGTTTGCAATTGCTGAGCCTGCCTCCGGGTGTACTCGGCGGCCCACGCACATAGTATTGGGCTTTGGGAGGCACCAGAAAGAGACAGCGCCAGCGTTTGTAGGGCTGTCAATGTGGTTGCGTGTCTACTTGAAGAGCAGCGAGAGCTTTTGGTCCTGGCCCCTTTGCGGTGGGAGGAATCCCTGGATGTTCGCAATTGCTGAGCCTGCCTCAGGGTATACCGGGGGCCCAGGCAGATAGCATTGGAGTTTGGGAGGCTCTAGACAGAGACAGTGACATCGTTGGTGGGCCTATGAATGGGGTTAGGTGGCTAGTTGAAGAGCAGCAAGAGCTTTTGGTCCTGGCCCCTTTGCGGTGGGAGGAATCCCTGGACGTTCGCAATTGCTGAGCTTGCCGCCGGGTGTACTCGGTGGCCCACGCAAATAGTGTTCAATTTTGGGAGGCACTAGAAAGAAACAGAGCCAGCGTTTGTAGGGCTGTGAATGGGGTTGCCTGGGTACTTGAAGAGCAGCAAGAGCTTTTGGTCCTGGCCCCTTTGCGGTGGGAGGAATCCCTGGACATTCGCAATTGCTGAGCTGGGCTCCTGGTGTACTCGGCTGCGCAGGCAGATAATATTGGAGTTTGGGAGGCTCTAGAAAGAGACAGCACCAGCGTTGGTGGGTCTGTGAATGCGGTTGCCTGGCTACTTGAAGAGCAGTAAGAGCTTTTGGTCCTGGCCCCTTTGCAGTGGGAGGAATCCCTGGACGTTCGCAATTGCTGAGCCTGCTGCCGGGTGTCCTCGGCGGCCCACGCAGATAGTATTGGGCTTTGGGAGGCTCTAGAAAGAGACAGCACCAGCGTTTGTAGGGCTGTGAATGGGGTTGCCTGGCTACTTGAAGAGCAGCAAGAGCTTTTGGTCCTGGCCCCGTTGCGGTGGGAGGAATCCCTGGACGTTTGCAATTGCTGAGCCTGCCTCTGGGTATACTCGGAGGCCCAGGCAGATAGCATTGGAGTTTGGGAGGCTCTAGACAGAGACAGTGACATCGTTGGTGGGCCTATGAATGGGGTTAGGTGGCTAGTTGAAGAGCAGCAAGAGCTTTTGGTCCTGGCCCCTTTGCAGTGGGAGGAATCCCTGGACGTTTGCAATTGCTGAGCCTGCCTACGGGTGTCCTCAGCAGCCCACGCAAATAGTGTTCAATTTTGGGAGGCACTAGAAAGAAACAGAGCCAGCGTTTGTAGGGCTGTGAATGGGGTGTCCTGGCTAATTGAAGAGCAGCAAGAGCTTTTGGTCCTGGCCCCGTTGCGGTGGGAGGAATCCCTGGACGTTCGCAATTGCTGAGCCTGCCTCCGGGTGTCCTCAGCAGCCCACGCAAATAGTGTTCAATTTTGGGAGGCTCTAGAAAGAGACAGCACCAGCGTTGGTGGGTCTGTCAATGGGGTGTCCTGGCTACTTGAAGAGCAGCAAGAGCTTCTGGTCCTGGACCCTTTGCGGTGGGAGGAATCCCTGGACGTTCGCAATTGCTGAGCCTGCCTCCGGGTGTACTCGGCGGCCCACGCAGATAGTATTGGGCTTTGGGAGGCTCTAGAAAGAGACAGCGCCAGCGTTTGTAGGGCTGTGAATGGGGTTGCCTGGCTACTTGAAGAGCAGCAAGAGCTTTTGGTCGTGGCCCCTTTGCGGTGGGAGGAATCCCTGGACGTTCGCAATTGCTGAGCCTGCCTCCGGGTATACTCCGAGGCCCAGGCAGATAGCATTGGAGTTTGGGAGGCTCTAGACAGAGACAGTGACATCGTTGGTGGGCCTATGAATGGGGTTAGGTGGCTAGTTGAAGAGCAGCAAGAGCTTTTGGTCGTGGCCCCTTTGTGGTGGGAGGAATCCCTGGACGTTCGCAATTGCTGAGCCTGCCGCCGGGTGTCCTCAGCAGCCCACGCAAATAGTGTTCAATTTTGGGAGGCTCTAGAAAGAGACAGCGCCAGCGTTGGTGGGTCTGTGAATGGGGTTGCCTGGCTACCTGAAGAGCAGCAAGAGCTTTTGGTCCTGTCCCCTTTGCAGTGGGAGGAATCCCTGGACGTTCGCAATTGCTGAGCCTGCCTCCGGGTGTCCTCAGCAGCCCACGCAAATAGTGTTCAATTTTGGGAGGCTCTAGAAAGAGACAGCACCAGCGTTGGTGGGTCTGTCAATGGGGTGTCCTGGCTACTTGAAGAGCAGCAAGAGCTTCTGGTCCTGGCCCCTTTGCGGTGGGAGGAATCCCTGGACGTTCGCAATTGCTGAGCCTGCCTCCGGGTGTACTCGGCGGCCCACGCAGATAGTATTGGGCTTTGGGAGGCACCAGAAAGAGACAGCGCCAGCGTTTGTAGGGCTGTGAATGGGGTTGCCTGGCTACTTGAAGAGCAGTAAGAGCTTTTGGTCCTGGCCCTCTTGCCGTGGGAGGAATCCCTGGACGTTTGCAATTGCTGAGCCTGCCTCCGGGTGTACTCGGCGGCCCACGCAGATAGTATTGGGCTTTGGGAGGCTTTAGAAAGAGACAGCGCCAGCGTTTGTAGGGCTGTGAATGGGGTTGCCTGGCTACTTGAAGAGCAGCAAGAGCTTTTGGTCCTGGCCCCTTTGCGGTGGGAGGAATCCCTGGACGTTCGCAATTGCTGAGCCTGCCTCTGGGTATACTCCGAGGCCCAGGCAGATAGCATTGGAGTTTGGGAGGCTCTAGACAGAGACAGTGACATCGTTGGTGGGCCTATGAATGGGGTTAGGTGGCTAGTTGAAGAGCAGCAAGAGCTTTTGGTCGTGGCCCCTTTGTGGTGGGAGGAATCCCTGGACGTTCGCAATTGCTGAGCCTGCCGCCGGGTGTCCTCAGCAGCCCACGCAAATAGTGTTCAATTTTGGGAGGCTCTAGAAAGAGACAGCGCCAGCGTTGGTGGGTCTGTGAATGGGGTTGCCTGGCTACCTGAAGAGCAGCAAGAGCTTTTGGTCCTGGCCCCTTTGCGGTGGGAGGAATCCCTGGACGTTCGCAATTGCTGAGCCTGCCTCCGGGTGTCCTCAGCAGCCCACGCAAATAGTGTTCAATTTTGGGAGGCTCTAGAAAGAGACAGCACCAGCGTTGGTGGGTCTGTCAATGGGGTGTCCTGGCTACTTGAAGAGCAGCAAGAGCTTCTGGTCCTGGCCCCTTTGCGGTGGGAGGAATCCCTGGACGTTCGCAATTGCTGAGCCTGCCTCCGGGTGTACTCGGCGGCCCACGCAGATAGTATTGGGCTTTGGGAGGCACCAGAAAGAGACAGCGCCAGCGTTTGTAGGGCTGTGAATGGGGTTGCCTGGCTACTTGAAGAGCAGCAAGAGCTTTTGGTCCTGGCGCCTTTGGGGTGGGAGGAATCCCTGGACGTTTGCAATTGCTGAGCCTGCCTCAGGGTGTACTCGGCGGCCCACGCACATAGTATTGGGCTTTGGGAGGCACCAGAAAGAGACAGCGCCAGCGTTTGTAGGGCTGTCAATGTGGTTGCGTGTCTACTTGAAGAGCAGCAAGAGCTTTTGGTCCTGGCCCCTTTGCGGTGGGAGGAATCCCTGGACGTTTGCAATTGCTGAGCCTGCCTCAGGGTATACTCCGAGGCCCAGGCAGATAGCATTGGAGTTTGGGAGGCTCTAGACAGAGACAGTGACATCGTTGGTGGGCCTATGAATGGGGTTAGGTGGCTAGTTGAAGAGCAGCAAGAGCTTTTGGTCCTGGCCCCTTTGCGGTGGGAGGAATCCCTGGACGTTCGCAATTGCTGAGCCTGCCGCCGGGTGTACTCGGTGGCCCACGCAAATAGTGTTCAATTTTGGGAGGCACTAGAAAGAAACAGAGCCAGCGTTTGTAGGGCTGTGAATGGGGTTGCCTGGCTACTTGAAGAGCAGCAAGAGCTTTTGGTCCTGGCCCCTTTGCAGTGGGAGGAATCCCTGGACGTTCGCAATTGCTGAGCCTGCCTTCGGGTGTCCTCAGCAGCCCACGCAAATAGTGTTCAATTTTGGGAGGCTCTAGAAAGAGACAGCACCAGCGTTGGTGGGTCTGTCAATGGGGTGTCCTGGCTACCTGAAGAGCAGCAAGAGCTTCTGGTCCTGGCCCCTTTGCAGTGGGAGGAATCCCTGGACGTTCGCAATTGCTGAGCCTGCCTCCGGGTGTCCTCAGCAGCCCACGCAAATAGTGTTCAATTTTGGGAGGCTCTAGAAAGAGACAGCACCAGCGTTGGTGGGTCTGTCAATGGGGTGTCCTGGCTACTTGAAGAGCAGCAAGAGCTTCTGGTCCTGGCCCCTTTGCGGTGGGAGGAATCCCTGGACGTTTGCAATTGCTGAGCCTGCCTCCGGGTGTAGTCGGCGGCCCACGCACATAGTATTGGGCTTTGGGAGGCACCAGAAAGAGACAGCGCCAGCGTTTGTAGGGCTGTCAATGTGGTTGCGTGTCTACTTGAAGAGCAGCGAGAGCTTTTGGTCCTGGCCCCTTTGCGGTGGGAGGAATCCCTGGATGTTCGCAATTGCTGAGCCTGCCTCAGGGTATACTCGGAGGCCCAGGCAGATAGCATTGGAGTTTGGGAGGCTCTAGACAGAGACAGTGACATCGTTGGTGGGCCTATGAATGGGGTTAGGTGGCTAGTTGAAGAGCAGCAAGAGCTTTTGGTCCTGGCCCCTTTGCGGTGGGAGGAATCCCTGGACGTTCGCAATTGCTGAGCCTGCTGCCGGGTGTCCTCAGCAACCCACGCAAATAGTGTTCAATTTTGGGAGGCTCTAGAAAGAGACAGCACCAGCGTTGGTGGGGCTGTGAATGGGGTGTCCTGGCTAGTTGAAGAGCAGCAAGAGCTTTTGGTCCTGGCCCCTTTGGGGTGGGAGGAATCCCTGGACGTTCGCAATTGCTGAGCCTGCCGCCGGGTGTACTCGGCGGCCCACGCAGATAGTATTGGGCTTTGGGAGGCACTAGAAAGAAACAGAGCCAGCGTTTGTAGGGCTGTGAATGGGGTTGCCTGGCTACTTGAAGAGCAGCAAGAGCTTTTGGTCCTGGCCCCTTTGCGGTGGGAGGAATCCCTGGACATTCGCAATTGCTGAGCTGGGCTCCTGGTGTACTCGGCTGCGCAGGCAGATAATATTGGAGTTTGGGAGGCTCTAGAAAGAGACAGCACCAGCGTTGGTGGGTCTGTGAATGCGGTTGCCTGGCTACTTGAAGAGCAGTAAGAGCTTTTGGTCCTGGCACCTTTGCAGTGGGAGGAATCCCTGGACGTTCGCAATTGCTGAGCCTGCTGCCGGGTGTCCTCAGCAACCCACGCAAATATTGTTCAATTTTGGGAGGCTCTAGAAAGAGACAGCACCAGCGTTGGTGGGGCTGTGAATGGGGTGTCCTGGCTACTTGAAGAGCAGCAAGAGCTTTTGGTCCTGGTCCCTTTCGGGTGTAAGGAATCCCTGGACGTTCGCAATTGCTGAGCCTGCCTCCGGGTGTACTCGGTAGCCCACGCACATAGTATTGGGCTTTGGGAGGCTCTAGAAAGAGACAGCACCAGCGTTTGTAGGGCTGTGAATGGGGTTGCCTGGCTACTTGAAGAGCAGCAAGAGCTTTTGGTCCTGGCCCCTTTGCGGTGGGAGGAATCCCTGGACGTTCGCAATTGCTGAGCCTGCCTCTGGGTATACTCCGAGGCCCAGGCAGATAGCATTGGAGTTTGGGAGGCTCTAGACAGAGACAGTGACATCGTTGGTGGGCCTATGAATGGGGTTAGGTGGCTAGTTGAAGAGCAGCAAGAGCTTTTGGTCGTGGCCCCTTTGTGGTGGGAGGAATCCCTGGACGTTCGCAATTGCTGAGCCTGCCGCCGGGTGTCCTCAGCAGCCCACGCAAATAGTGTTCAATTTTGGGAGGCTCTAGAAAGAGACAGCGCCAGCGTTGGTGGGTCTGTGAATGGGGTTGCCTGGCTACCTGAAGAGCAGCAAGAGCTTTTGGTCCTGTCCCCTTTGCAGTGGGAGGAATCCCTGGACGTTCGCAATTGCTGTGCCTGCCTCCGGGTGTCCTCAGCAGCCCACGCAAATAGTGTTCAATTTTGGGAGGCTCTAGAAAGAGACAGCACCAGCGTTGGTGGGTCTGTCAATGGGGTGTCCTGGCTACTTGAAGAGCAGCAAGAGCTTCTGGTCCTGGCCCCTTTGCGGTGGGAGGAATCCCTGGACGTTCGCAATTGCTGAGCCTGCCTCCGGGTGTACTCGGCGGCCCACGCAGATAGTATTGGGCTTTGGGAGGCACCAGAAAGAGACAGCGCCAGCGTTTGTAGGGCTGTGAATGGGGTTGCCTGGCTACTTGAAGAGCAGTAAGAGCTTTTGGTCCTGGCCCTCTTGCCGTGGGAGGAATCCCTGGACGTTTGCAATTGCTGAGCCTGCCGCCGGGTGTACTCGGCGGCCCACGCAGATAGTATTGGGCTTTGGGAGGCACTAGAAAGAGACAGCGCCAGCGTTTGTAGGGCTGTGAATGGGGTTGCCTGGCTACTTGAAGAGCAGCAAGAGCTTTTGGTCCTGGCCCCTTTGCGGTGGGAGGAATCCCTGGACGTTCGCAATTGCTGAGCCTGCCTCTGGGTATACTCCGAGGCCCAGGCAGATAGCATTGGAGTTTGGGAGGCTCTAGACAGAGACAGTGACATCGTTGGTGGGCCTATGAATGGGGTTAGGTGGCTAGTTGAAGAGCAGCAAGAGCTTTTGGTCCTGGCCCCTTTGCGGTGGCAGGAATCCCTGGACGTTCGCAATTGCTGAGCCTGCCTCCGGGTGTCCTCAGCAACCCACGCAAATAGTGTTCAATTTTGGGAGGCTCTAGAAAGAGACAGCGCCAGCGTTGGTGGGTCTGTGAATGGGGTTGCCTGGCTACCTGAAGAGCAGCAAGAGCTTTTGGTCCTGGCCCCTTTGCGGTGGGAGGAATCCCTGGACGTTCGCAATTGCTGAGCCTGCCTCCGGGTGTCCTCAGCAGCCCACGCAAATAGTGTTCAATTTTGGGAGGCTCTAGAAAGAGACAGCACCAGCGTTGGTGGGTCTGTCAATGGGGTGTCCTGGCTACTTGAAGAGCAGCAAGAGCTTCTGGTCCTGGCCCCTTTGCGGTGGGAGGAATCCCTGGACGTTCGCAATTGCTGAGCCTGCCTCCGGGTGTACTCGGCGGCCCACGCAGATAGTATTGGGCTTTGGGAGGCACCAGAAAGAGACAGCGCCAGCGTTTGTAGGGCTGTGAATGGGGTTGCCTGGCTACTTGAAGAGCAGTAAGAGCTTTTGGTCCTGGCCCTCTTGCCGTGGGAGGAATCCCTGGACGTTTGCAATTGCTGAGCCTGCCTCAGGGTGTACTCGGCGGCCCACGCACATAGTATTGGGCTTTGGGAGGCACCAGAAAGAGACAGCGCCAGCGTTTGTAGGGCTGTCAATGTGGTTGCGTGTCTACTTGAAGAGCAGCAAGAGCTTTTGGTCCTGGCCCCTTTGCGGTGGGAGGAATCCCTGGATGTTCGCAATTGCTGAGCCTGCCTCAGGGTATACTCCGAGGCCCAGGCAGATAGCATTGGAGTTTGGGAGGCTCTAGACAGAGACAGTGACATCGTTGGTGGGCCTATGAATGGGGTTAGGTGGCTAGTTGAAGAGCAGCAAGAGCTTTTGGTCCTGGCCCCTTTGCAGTGGGAGGAATCCCTGGACGTTCGCAATTGCTGAGCCTGCCTTCGGGTGTCCTCAGCAGCCCACGCAAATAGTGTTCAATTTTGGGAGGCTCTAGAAAGAGACAGCACCAGCGTTGGTGGGTCTGTCAATGGGGTGTCCTGGCTACTTGAAGAGCAGCAAGAGCTTCTGGTCCTGGCCCCTTTGCGGTGGGAGGAATCCCTGGACGTTCGCAATTGCTGAGCCTGCCTCCGGGTGTACTCGGCGGCCAACACAGATAGTATTGGGCTTTGGGAGGCACCAGAAAGAGACAGCGCCAGCATTTGTAGGGCTGTGAATGGGTTTGCCTGGCTACTTGAAGAGCAGCAAGAGCTTTTGGTCCTGGCCCTCTTGCCGTGGGAGGAATCCCTGGACGTTTGCAATTGCTGAGCCTGCCTCCGGGTGTAGTCGGCGGCCCACGCACATAATATTAAGCTTTGGGAGGCACCAGAAAGAGACAGCGCCAGCGTTTGTAGGGCTGTCAATGTGGTTGCGTATCTACTTGAAGAGCAGCGAGAGCTTTTGGTCCTGGCCCCTTTGCGGTGTAAGGAATCCCTAGACGTTCGCAATTGCTGAGCCTGCCTCTGGGTATACTCGGAGGCCCAGGCAGATAGCATTGGAGTTTGGGAGGCTCTAGACAGAGACAGTGACATCGTTGGTGGGCCTATGAATGGGGTTAGGTGGCTAGCTGAAGAGCAGCAGGAGCTTTTGGTCCTGGCCCCTTTGGGGTGGGAGGAATCCCTGGATGTTCGCAATTGCTGAGCCTGCCGCCGGGTGTCCTCAGCAGCCTACGCAAATAGTGTTCAATTTTGGGAGGCACTAGAAAGAAACAGAGCCAGCGTTTGTAGGGCTGTGAATGGGGTGTCCTGGCTACTTGAAGAGCAGCAAGAGCTTTTGGTCCTGGCCCCTTTGCGGTGGGAGGAATCCCTGGACATTCGCAATTGCTGAGCTGGGCTCCTGGTGTACTCGGCTGCGCAGGCAGATAATATTGGAGTTTGGGAGGCTCTAGAAAGAGACAGCACCAGCGTTGGTGGGTCTGTGAATGCGGTTGCCTGGCTACTTGAAGAGCAGCAAGAGCTTTTGGTCCTGGCCCCGTTGCGGTGGGAGGAATCCCTGGACGTTCACAATTGCTGAGCCTGCCTCAGGGTGTCCTCAGCGGCCCACGCAAAGAGTGTTCTCTTTTGGTAGGGTCTAGAAAGAGACAGTGCCAGTGTTTTTGGGGCTGTGAATGGGGTTTGCCTGGCTACTTGAAGAGCAGCAAGAGCTTTTGGTCCTGGCCCCTTTGCGGTGGGAGGAATCCCTGGACATTCGCAATTGCTGAGCCTGCCAGCGGGTGTCCTCAGCGGCCCACGCAAACAGTGTTCTCTTTTGGGAGGCTCTAGAAAGAGACAGTGCCAGTGTTCGTGGGCCTATGAATGGGGTTGCCTGGCTACTTGAAGAGCAGCAAGAGCTTTTGGTCCTGGCCTATTGCCGTGGGAGTAATCCCTGGACGTTTGCAATTGCTGAGCCTGCCTCCGGGTGTACTCGGCGGCCCACGCAGATAGTATTGGGCTTTGGGAGGCACCAGAAAGAGACAGCGCCAGCGTTTGTAGGGCTGTGAATGTGGTTGCGTGGCTACTTGAAGAGCAGCGAGAGCTTTTGGTCCTGGCTCCTTTGCGGTGGGAGGAATCCCTGGACATTCGCAATTGCTGAGCCTGCCGCCGGGTGTCCTCAGCGGCCCACGCAAATAGTGTTCAATTTTGGAAGGCTCTAGAAAGAGACAGCACCAGCGTTGGTGGGTCTGTCAATGGGGTGTCCTGGCTACTTGAAGAGCAGCAAGAGCTTTTGGTCCTGGCCCCTTTGCGGTGGGAGGAATCCCTGGACTTTAGCAATTGCTGAGCCTGCTGCCGGGTGTGCTCGGCGGCCCACGCAGATATTACTGGGCTTTTGGAGGCACTAGAAAGAGACAGCGCCAGCGTTTGTAGGGCTGTGAATGGGGTTGTGTGGCTACTTGAAGAGCAGCAAGAGCTTTTGGTCCTGGTCCCTTTGGGGTGTAAGGAATCCCTGGACGTTCGCAATTGCTGAGCCTGCTGCCGGGTGTCCTCAGCAACCCACGCAAATAGTGTTCAATTTTGGGAGGCTCTAGAAAGAGACAGCACCAGCGTTGGTGGGGCTGTGAATGGGGTGTCCTGGCTACTTGAAGAGCAGCAAGAGCTTCTGGTCCTGGCCCCTTTGCCGTGGGAGGAATCCCTGGACGTTCGCAATTGCTGAGCCTGCCTCCGGGTGTACTCGGCGGCCCACGCAGATAGTATTGGGCTTTGGGAGGCTCTAGAAAGAGACAGCACCAGCGTTTGTAGGGCTGTGAATGGGGTTGCCTGGCTACTTGAAGAGCAGCAAGAGCTTTTGGTCCTGGCCCCTTTGCCGTGGGAGGAATCCCTGGACGTTCGCAATTGCTGAGCCTGCCTCTGGGTATACTCGGAGGCCCAGGCAGATAGCATTGGAGTTTGGGAGGCTCTAGACAGAGACAGTGACATCGTTGGTGGGCCTATGAATGGGGTTAGGTGGCTAGCTGAAGAGCAGCAGGAGCTTTTGGTCCTGGCCCCTTTGGGGTGGGAGGAATCCCTGGACGTTTGCAATTGCTGAGCCTGCCTCCGGGTGTCCTCAGCAGCCCACGCAAATAGTGTTCAATTTTGGGAGGCTCTAGAAAGAGACAGCACCAGCGTTGGTGGGTCTGTCAATGGGGTGTCCTGGCTACTTGAAGAGCAGCAAGAGCTTTTGGTCCTGGACCCTTTGCGGTGGGAGGAATCCCTGGACGTTCGCAATTGCTGAGCCTGCCTCCGGGTGTACTCGGCGGCCCACGCAGATAGTATTGGGCTTTGGGAGGCACCAGAAAGAGACAGCGCCAGTGTTTGTAGGGCTGTGAATGGGGTTGCCTGGCTACTTGAAGAGCAGTAAGAGCTTTTGGTCCTGGCCCTCTTGCCGTGGGAGGAATCCCTGGACGTTTGCAATTGCTGAGCCTGCCTCCGGGTGTAGTCGGCGGCCCACGCACATAGTATTGGGCTTTGGGAGGCACCAGAAAGAGACAGCGCCAGCGTTTGTAGGGCTGTCAATGTGGTTGCGTGTCTACTTGAAGAGCAGCGAGAGCTTTTGGTCCTGGCCCCTTTGCGGTGGGAGGAATCCCTGGATGTTCGCAATTGCTGAGCCTGCCTCAGGGTATACTCGGAGGCCCAGGCAGATAGCATTGGAGTTTGGGAGGCTCTAGACAGAGACAGTGACATCGTTGGTGGGCCTATGAATGGGGTTAGGTGGCTAGTTGAAGAGCAGCAAGAGCTTTTGGTCCTGGCCCCTTTGCGGTGGGAGGAATCCCTGGACGTTCGCAATTGCTGAGCCTGCTGCCGGGTGTCCTCAGCAACCCACGCAAATAGTGTTCAATTTTGGGAGGCTCTAGAAAGAGACAGCACCAGCGTTGGTGGGGCTGTGAATGGGGTGTCCTGGCTAGTTGAAGAGCAGCAAGAGCTTTTGGTCCTGGCCCCTTTGGGGTGGGAGGAATCCCTGGACGTTCGCAATTGCTGAGCCTGCCGCCGGGTGTACTCGGCGGCCCACGCAGATAGTATTGGGCTTTGGGAGGCACTAGAAAGAAACAGAGCCAGCGTTTGTAGGGCTGTGAATGGGGTTGCCTGGCTACTTGAAGAGCAGCAAGAGCTTTTGGTCCTGGCCCCTTTGCGGTGGGAGGAATCCCTGGACATTCGCAATTGCTGAGCTGGGCTCCTGGTGTACTCGGCTGCGCAGGCAGATAATATTGGAGTTTGGGAGGCTCTAGAAAGAGACAGCACCAGCGTTGGTGGGTCTGTGAATGCGTTTGCCTGGCTACTTGAAGAGCAGTAAGAGCTTTTGGTCCTGGCACCTTTGCAGTGGGAGGAATCCCTGGACGTTCGCAATTGCTGAGCCTGCTGCCGGGTGTCCTCAGCAACCCACGCAAATAGTGTTCAATTTTGGGAGGCTCTAGAAAGAGACAGCACCAGCGTTGGTGGGGCTGTGAATGGGGTGTCCTGGCTACTTGAAGAGCAGCAAGAGCTTTTGGTCCTGGCCCCTTTGGGGTGGGAGGAATCCCTGGACGTTCGCAATTGCTGAGCCTGCCTCCGGGTGTACTCGGCGGCCCACGCAGATAGTATTGGGCTTTGGGAGGCTCTAGAAAGAGACAGCACCAGCGTTTGTAGGGCTGTGAATGGGGTTGCCTGGCTACTTGAAGAGCAGCAAGAGCTTTTGGTCCTGGCCCCTTTGGGGTGTAAGGAATCCCTGGACGTTCGCAATTGCTGAGCCTGCCTCTGGGTATACTCGGAGGCCCAGGCAGATAGCATTGGAGTTTGGGAGGCTCTAGACAGAGACAGTGACATCGTTGGTGGGCCTATGAATGGGGTTAGGTGGCTAGTTGAAGAGCAGCAAGAGCTTTTGGTCGTGGCCCCTTTGCAGTGGGAGGAATCCCTGGACGTTTGCAATTGCTGAGCCTGCCTCCGGGTGTCCTCAGCAGCCCATGCAAATAGTGTTCAATTTTGGGAGGCACTAGAAAGAAACAGAGCCAGCGTTTGTAGGGCTGTGAATGGGGTGTCCTGGCTAATTGAAGAGCAGCAAGAGCTTTTGGTCCTGGCCCCTTTGCGGTGGGAGGAATCCCTGGACGTTCGCAATTGCTGAGCCTGCCGCCGGGTGTCCTCAGCGGCCCACGCAAACAGTGTTCTCTTTTGGGAGGCTCTAGAAAGAGACAGTGCCAGTGTTCGTGGGTCTATGAATGGGGTTTGCCTCGCTACTTGAAGAGCAGCAAGAGCTTTTGGTCCTGTCCCCTTTGCAGTGGGAGGAATCCCTGGACGTTCACAATTGCTGAGCCTGCCTCAGGGTGTCCTCAGCGGCCCACGCAAAGAGTGTTCTCTTTTGGTAGGGTCTAGAAAGAGACAGCGCCAGCGTTTGTAGGGCTGTGAATGGGGTGTCTAGGCTACTTGAAGAGCAGTAAGAGCTTTTGGTCCTGGCCCCTTTGCGGTGGGAGGAATCCCTGGACATTCGCAATTGCTGAGCCTGCCAGCGGGTGTCCTCAGCGGCCCACGCAAACAGTGTTCTCTTTTGGGAGGCTCTAGAAAGAGACAGTGCCAGTGTTCGTGGGCCTATGAATGGGGTTGCCTGGCTACTTGAAGAGCAGCAAGAGCTTTTGGTCCTGGCCTATTGCCGTGGGAGTAATCCCTGGACGTTTGCAATTGCTGAGCCTGCCTCCGGGTGTAGTCGGCGGCCCACGCAGATAGTATTGGGCTTTGGGAGGCACCAGAAAGAGACAGCGCCAGCGTTTGTAGGGCTGTGAATGTGGTTGCGTGGCTACTTGAAGAGCAGCGAGAGCTTTTGGTCCTGGCTCCTTTGCGGTGGGAGGAATCCCTGGACGTTCGCAATTGCTGAGCCTGCCGCCGGGTGTCCTCAGCGGCCCACGCAAATAGTGTTCAATTTTGGAAGGCTCTAGAAAGAGACAGCGCCAGCGTTGGTGGGTCTGTGAATGGGGTTGCGTGGCTACTTGAAGAGCAGCAAGAGCTTTTGGTCCTGGCCCCTTTGCGGTGGGAGGAATCCCTGGACTTTAGCAATTGCTGAGCCTGCTGCCGAGTGTGCTCGGCGGCCCACGCAGATAGTATTGGGCTTTGGGAGGCACCAGAAAGAGACAGCGCCAGCGTTTGTAGGGCTGTGAATGGGGTTGTGTGGCTACTTGAAGAGCAGCAAGAGCTTTTGGTCCTGGTCCCTTTGGGGTGTAAGGAATCCCTGGACGTTCGCAATTGCTGAGCCTGCTGCCGGGTGTCCTCAGCAACCCACGCAAATAGTGTTCTCTTTTGGGAGGCTCTAGAAAGAGACAGCACCAGCGTTGGTGGGGCTGTGAATGGGGTGTCCTGGCTACTTGAAGAGCAGCAAGAGCTTTTGGTCCTGGCCCCTTTGCGGTGGGAGGAATCCCTGGACGTTCGCAATTGCTGAGCCTGCCTCCGGGTGTACTCGGCGGCCCACGCACATAGTATTGGGCTTTGGGAGGCTCTAGAAAGAGACAGCACCAGCGTTTGTAGGGCTGTGAATGGGGTTGCCTGGCTACTTGAAGAGCAGCAAGAGCTTTTGGTCCTGGCCCCTTTGCCGTGGGAGGAATCCCTGGACGTTCGCAATTGCTGAGCCTGCCTCTGGGTATACTCGGAGGCCCAGGCAGATAGCATTGGAGTTTGGGAGGCTCTAGACAGAGACAGTGACATCGTTGGTGG
This sequence comes from Platalea minor, assembly GCA_037975005.1. Lineage (NCBI taxonomy): Eukaryota > Metazoa > Chordata > Aves > Pelecaniformes > Threskiornithidae > Platalea > Platalea minor. Next base: position 660,481 of record JBBPFK010000043.1, on the reverse strand, counting down.
GCCTATGAATGGGGTTAGGTGGCTAGCTGAAGAGCAGCAGGAGCTTTTGGTCCTGGCCCCTTTGCGGTGGGAGGAATCCCTGGACGTTTGCAATTGCTGAGCCTGCCTCCGGGTGTCCTCAGCGGCCCACGCAAACAGTGTTCTCTTTTGGGAGGCTCTAGAAAGAGACAGTGCCAGTGTTCGTGGGGCTATGAATCGGGTTTGCCTCGCTACTTGAAGAGCAGCAAGAGCTTTTGGTCCTGGCCCCTTTGCGGTGGGAGGAATCCCTGGACGTTCGCAATTGCTGAGCCTGCCTCCGGGTGTCCTCAGCAGCCCACGCAAATAGTGTTCAATTTTGGGAGGCTCTAGAAAGAGACAGCACCAGCGTTGGTGGGTCTGTCAATGGGGTGTCCTGGCTACTTGAAGAGCAGCAAGAGCTTCTGGTCCTGGACCCTTTGCGGTGGGAGGAATCCCTGGACGTTCGCAATTGCTGATCCTGCCTCCGGGTGTACTCGGCGGCCCACGCAGATAGTATTGGGCTTTGGGAGGCACCAGAAAGAGACAGCGCCAGCGTTTGTAGGGCTGTGAATGGGGTTGCCTGGCTACTTGAAGAGCAGTAAGAGCTTTTGGTCCTGGCCCTCTTGCCGTGGGAGGAATCCCTGGACGTTTGCAATTGCTGAGCCTGCCGCCGGGTGTCCTCAGCGGCCCACGCACATAGTATTGGGCTTTGGGAGGCACCAGAAAGAGACAGCGCCAGCGTTTGTAGGGCTGTCAATGTGGTTGCGTGTCTACTTGAAGAGCAGCAAGAGCTTTTGGTCCTGGCCCCTTTGCGGTGGGAGGAATCCCTGGATGTTCGCAATTGCTGAGCCTGCCTCAGGGTATACTCGGAGGCCCAGGCAGATAGTATTGGGCTTTGGGAGGCACCAGAAAGAGACAGCACCAGCGTTTGTAGGGCTGTGAATGGGGTTGCCTGGCTACTTGAAGAGCAGCAAGAGCTTTTGGTCCTGGCCCCTTTGCCGTGGGAGGAATCCCTGGACGTTCGCAATTGCTGAGCCTGCCTCTGGGTATACTCGGAGGCCCAGGCAGATAGCATTGGAGTTTGGGAGGCTCTAGACAGAGACAGTGACATCGTTGGTGGGCCTATGAATGGGGTTAGGTGGCTAGCTGAAGAGCAGCAGGAGCTTTTGGTCCTGGCCCCTTTGGGGTGGGAGGAATCCCTGGACGTTTGCAATTGCTGAGCCTGCCTCCGGGTGTCCTCAGCAGCCCACGCAAATAGTGTTCAATTTTGGGAGGCTCTAGAAAGAGACAGCACCAGCGTTGGTGGGTCTGTCAATGGGGTGTCCTGGCTACTTGAAGAGCAGCAAGAGCTTCTGGTCCTGGCCCCTTTGCGGTGGGAGGAATCCCTGGACGTTCGCAATTGCTGAGCCTGCCGCCGGGTGTCCTCAGCAGCCCACGCAAATAGTGTTCAATTTTGGGAGGCTCTAGAAAGAGACAGCACCAGCGTTGGTGGGTCTGTCAATGGGGTGTCCTGGCTACTTGAAGAGCAGCAAGAGCTTCTGGTCCTGGCCCCTTTGCGGTGGGAGGAATCCCTGGACGTTCGCAATTGCTGAGCCTGCCTCCGGGTGTACTCGGCGGCCCACGCAGATAGTATTGGGCTTTGGGAGGCTCTAGAAAGAGACAGCGCCAGCGTTTGTAGGGCTGTGAATGGGGTTGCCTGGCTACTTGAAGAGCAGCAAGAGCTTTTGGTCCTGGCCCCTTTGCAGTGGGAGGAATCCCTGGACATTCGCAATTGCTGAGCCTGCCTCAGGGTATACTCGGAGGCCCAGGCAGATAGCATTGGAGTTTGGGAGGCTCTAGACAGAGACAGTGACATCGTTGGTGGGCCTATGAATGGGGTTAGGTGGCTAGTTGAAGAGCAGCAAGAGCTTTTGGTCCTGGCCCCTTTGCGGTGGGAGGAATCCCTGGACGTTCGCAATTGCTGAGCCTGCTGCCGGGTGTCCTCAGCAACCCACGCAAATAGTGTTCAATTTTGGGAGGCTCTAGAAAGAGACAGCACCAGCGTTGGTGGGGCTGTGAATGGGGTGTCCTGGCTAGTTGAAGAGCAGCAAGAGCTTTTGGTCCTGGCCCCTTTGGGGTGGGAGGAATCCCTGGACGTTCGCAATTGCTGAGCCTGCCGCCGGGTGTACTCGGCGGCCCACGCAGATAGTATTGGGCTTTGGGAGGCACTAGAAAGAAACAGAGCCAGCGTTTGTAGGGCTGTGAATGGGGTTGCCTGGCTACTTGAAGAGCAGCAAGAGCTTTTGGTCCTGGCCCCTTTGCGGTGGGAGGAATCCCTGGACATTCGCAATTGCTGAGCTGGGCTCCTGGTGTACTCGGCTGCGCAGGCAGATAATATTGGAGTTTGGGAGGCTCTAGAAAGAGACAGCACCAGCGTTGGTGGGTCTGTGAATGCGTTTGCCTGGCTACTTGAAGAGCAGTAAGAGCTTTTGGTCCTGGCACCTTTGCAGTGGGAGGAATCCCTGGACGTTCGCAATTGCTGAGCCTGCTGCCGGGTGTCCTCAGCAACCCACGCAAATAGTGTTCAATTTTGGGAGGCTCTAGAAAGAGACAGCACCAGCGTTGGTGGGGCTGTGAATGGGGTGTCCTGGCTACTTGAAGAGCAGCAAGAGCTTTTGGTCCTGGCCCCTTTGCGGTGGGAGGAATCCCTGGACGTTCGCAATTGCTGAGCCTGCCTCCGGGTGTACTCGGCGGCCCACGCAGATAGTATTGGGCTTTGGGAGGCTCTAGAAAGAGACAGCACCAGCGTTTGTAGGGCTGTGAATGGGGTTGCCTGGCTACTTGAAGAGCAGCAAGAGCTTTTGGTCCTGGCCCCTTTGGGGTGTAAGGAATCCCTGGACGTTCGCAATTGCTGAGCCTGCCTCTGGGTATACTCGGAGGCCCAGGCAGATAGCATTGGAGTTTGGGAGGCTCTAGACAGAGACAGTGACATCGTTGGTGGGCCTATGAATGGGGTTAGGTGGCTAGTTGAAGAGCAGCAAGAGCTTTTGGTCGTGGCCCCTTTGCAGTGGGAGGAATCCCTGGACGTTTGCAATTGCTGAGCCTGCCTCCGGGTGTCCTCAGCAGCCCATGCAAATAGTGTTCAATTTTGGGAGGCACTAGAAAGAAACAGAGCCAGCGTTTGTAGGGCTGTGAATGGGGTGTCCTGGCTAATTGAAGAGCAGCAAGAGCTTTTGGTCCTGGCCCCTTTGCGGTGGGAGGAATCCCTGGACGTTCGCAATTGCTGAGCCTGCCGCCGGGTGTCCTCAGCGGCCCACGCAAACAGTGTTCTCTTTTGGGAGGCTCTAGAAAGAGACAGTGCCAGTGTTCGTGGGTCTATGAATGGGGTTTGCCTCGCTACTTGAAGAGCAGCAAGAGCTTTTGGTCCTGTCCCCTTTGCAGTGGGAGGAATCCAAGGACGTTCACAATTGCTGAGCCTGCCTCAGGGTGTCCTCAGCGGCCCACGCAAAGAGTGTTCTCTTTTGGTAGGGTCTAGAAAGAGACAGCGCCAGCGTTTGTAGGGCTGTGAATGGGGTGTCTAGGCTACTTGAAGAGCAGTAAGAGCTTTTGGTCCTGGCCCCTTTGCGGTGGGAGGAATCCCTGGACATTCGCAATTGCTGAGCCTGCCAGCGGGTGTCCTCAGCGGCCCACGCAAACAGTGTTCTCTTTTGGGAGGCTCTAGAAAGAGACAGTGCCAGTGTTCGTGGGCCTATGAATGGGGTTGCCTGGCTACTTGAAGAGCAGCAAGAGCTTTTGGTCCTGGCCTATTGCCGTGGGAGTAATCCCTGGACGTTTGCAATTGCTGAGCCTGCCTCCGGGTGTACTCGGCGGCCCACGCAGATAGTATTGGGCTTTGGGAGGCACCAGAAAGAGACAGCGCCAGCGTTTGTAGGGCTGTGAATGTGGTTGCGTGGCTACTTGAAGAGCAGCGAGAGCTTTTGGTCCTGGCTCCTTTGCGGTGGGAGGAATCCCTGGACATTCGCAATTGCTGAGCCTGCCGCCGGGTGTCCTCAGCGGCCCACGCAAATAGTGTTCAATTTTGGAAGGCTCTAGAAAGAGACAGCGCCAGCGTTGGTGGGTCTGTGAATGGGGTTGCGTGGCTACTTGAAGAGCAGCAAGAGCTTTTGGTCCTGGCCCCTTTGCGGTGGGAGGAATCCCTGGACTTTAGCAATTGCTGAGCCTGCTGCCGAGTGTGCTCGGCGGCCCACGCAGATAGTATTGGGCTTTGGGAGGCACCAGAAAGAGACAGCGCCAGCGTTTGTAGGGCTGTGAATGGGGTTGTGTGGCTACTTGAAGAGCAGCAAGAGCTTTTGGTCCTGGTCCCTTTGTGGTGTAAGGAATCCCTGGACGTTCGCAATTGCTGAGCCTGCTGCCGGGTGTCCTCAGCAACCCACGCAAATAGTGTTCTCTTTTGGGAGGCTCTAGAAAGAGACAGCACCAGCGTTGGTGGGGCTGTGAATGGGGTGTCCTGGCTACTTGAAGAGCAGCAAGAGCTTTTGGTCCTGGCCCCTTTGCGGTGGGAGGAATCCCTGGACGTTCGCAATTGCTGAGCCTGCCTCTGGGTATACTCGGAGGCCCAGGCAGATAGCATTGGAGTTTGGGAGGCTCTAGACAGAGACAGTGACATCGTTGGTGGGCCTATGAATGGGGTTAGGTGGCTAGCTGAAGAGCAGCAGGAGCTTTTGGTCCTGGCCCCTTTGCGGTGGGAGGAATCCCTGGACGTTTGCAATTGCTGAGCCTGCCTCCGGGTGTCCTCAGCGGCCCACGCAAACAGTGTTCTCTTTTGGGAGGCTCTAGAAAGAGACAGTGCCAGTGTTCGTGGGGCTATGAATCGGGTTTGCCTCGCTACTTGAAGAGCAGCAAGAGCTTTTGGTCCTGGCCCCTTTGCGGTGGGAGGAATCCCTGGACGTTCGCAATTGCTGAGCCTGCCTCCGGGTGTCCTCAGCAGCCCACGCAAATAGTGTTCAATTTTGGGAGGCTCTAGAAAGAGACAGCACCAGCGTTGGTGGGTCTGTCAATGGGGTGTCCTGGCTACTTGAAGAGCAGCAAGAGCTTCTGGTCCTGGACCCTTTGCGGTGGGAGGAATCCCTGGACGTTCGCAATTGCTGATCCTGCCTCCGGGTGTACTCGGCGGCCCACGCAGATAGTATTGGGCTTTGGGAGGCACCAGAAAGAGACAGCGCCAGCGTTTGTAGGGCTGTGAATGGGGTTGCCTGGCTACTTGAAGAGCAGTAAGAGCTTTTGGTCCTGGCCCTCTTGCCGTGGGAGGAATCCCTGGACGTTTGCAATTGCTGAGCCTGCCGCCGGGTGTCCTCAGCGGCCCACGCACATAGTATTGGGCTTTGGGAGGCACCAGAAAGAGACAGCGCCAGCGTTTGTAGGGCTGTCAATGTGGTTGCGTGTCTACTTGAAGAGCAGCAAGAGCTTTTGGTCCTGGCCCCTTTGCGGTGGGAGGAATCCCTGGATGTTCGCAATTGCTGAGCCTGCCTCAGGGTATACTCGGAGGCCCAGGCAGATAGTATTGGGCTTTGGGAGGCACCAGAAAGAGACAGCACCAGCGTTTGTAGGGCTGTGAATGGGGTTGCCTGGCTACTTGAAGAGCAGCAAGAGCTTTTGGTCCTGGCCCCTTTGCCGTGGGAGGAATCCCTGGACGTTCGCAATTGCTGAGCCTGCCTCTGGGTATACTCGGAGGCCCAGGCAGATAGCATTGGAGTTTGGGAGGCTCTAGACAGAGACAGTGACATCGTTGGTGGGCCTATGAATGGGGTTAGGTGGCTAGCTGAAGAGCAGCAGGAGCTTTTGGTCCTGGCCCCTTTGGGGTGGGAGGAATCCCTGGACGTTTGCAATTGCTGAGCCTGCCTCCGGGTGTCCTCAGCAGCCCACGCAAATAGTGTTCAATTTTGGGAGGCTCTAGAAAGAGACAGCACCAGCGTTGGTGGGTCTGTCAATGGGGTGTCCTGGCTACTTGAAGAGCAGCAAGAGCTTCTGGTCCTGGCCCCTTTGCGGTGGGAGGAATCCCTGGACGTTCGCAATTGCTGAGCCTGCCGCCGGGTGTCCTCAGCAGCCCACGCAAATAGTGTTCAATTTTGGGAGGCTCTAGAAAGAGACAGCACCAGCGTTGGTGGGTCTGTCAATGGGGTGTCCTGGCTACTTGAAGAGCAGCAAGAGCTTCTGGTCCTGGCCCCTTTGCGGTGGGAGGAATCCCTGGACGTTCGCAATTGCTGAGCCTGCCTCCGGGTGTACTCGGCGGCCCACGCAGATAGTATTGGGCTTTGGGAGGCTCTAGAAAGAGACAGCGCCAGCGTTTGTAGGGCTGTGAATGGGGTTGCCTGGCTACTTGAAGAGCAGCAAGAGCTTTTGGTCCTGGCCCCTTTGCAGTGGGAGGAATCCCTGGACATTCGCAATTGCTGAGCCTGCCTCAGGGTATACTCGGAGGCCCAGGCAGATAGCATTGGAGTTTGGGAGGCTCTAGACAGAGACAGTGACATCGTTGGTGGGCCTATGAATGGGGTTAGGTGGCTAGTTGAAGAGCAGCAAGAGCTTTTGGTCCTGGCCCCTTTGCGGTGGGAGGAATCCCTGGACGTTCGCAATTGCTGAGCCTGCTGCCGGGTGTCCTCAGCAACCCACGCAAATAGTGTTCAATTTTGGGAGGCTCTAGAAAGAGACAGCACCAGCGTTGGTGGGGCTGTGAATGGGGTGTCCTGGCTAGTTGAAGAGCAGCAAGAGCTTTTGGTCCTGGCCCCTTTGGGGTGGGAGGAATCCCTGGACGTTCGCAATTGCTGAGCCTGCCGCCGGGTGTACTCGGCGGCCCACGCAGATAGTATTGGGCTTTGGGAGGCACTAGAAAGAAACAGAGCCAGCGTTTGTAGGGCTGTGAATGGGGTTGCCTGGCTACTTGAAGAGCAGCAAGAGCTTTTGGTCCTGGCCCCTTTGCGGTGGGAGGAATCCCTGGACATTCGCAATTGCTGAGCTGGGCTCCTGGTGTACTCGGCTGCGCAGGCAGATAATATTGGAGTTTGGGAGGCTCTAGAAAGAGACAGCACCAGCGTTGGTGGGTCTGTGAATGCGTTTGCCTGGCTACTTGAAGAGCAGTAAGAGCTTTTGGTCCTGGCACCTTTGCAGTGGGAGGAATCCCTGGACGTTCGCAATTGCTGAGCCTGCTGCCGGGTGTCCTCAGCAACCCACGCAAATAGTGTTCAATTTTGGGAGGCTCTAGAAAGAGACAGCACCAGCGTTGGTGGGGCTGTGAATGGGGTGTCCTGGCTACTTGAAGAGCAGCAAGAGCTTTTGGTCCTGGCCCCTTTGCGGTGGGAGGAATCCCTGGACGTTCGCAATTGCTGAGCCTGCCTCCGGGTGTACTCGGCGGCCCACGCAGATAGTATTGGGCTTTGGGAGGCTCTAGAAAGAGACAGCACCAGCGTTTGTAGGGCTGTGAATGGGGTTGCCTGGCTACTTGAAGAGCAGCAAGAGCTTTTGGTCCTGGCCCCTTTGGGGTGTAAGGAATCCCTGGACGTTCGCAATTGCTGAGCCTGCCTCTGGGTATACTCGGAGGCCCAGGCAGATAGCATTGGAGTTTGGGAGGCTCTAGACAGAGACAGTGACATCGTTGGTGGGCCTATGAATGGGGTTAGGTGGCTAGTTGAAGAGCAGCAAGAGCTTTTGGTCGTGGCCCCTTTGCAGTGGGAGGAATCCCTGGACGTTTGCAATTGCTGAGCCTGCCTCCGGGTGTCCTCAGCAGCCCATGCAAATAGTGTTCAATTTTGGGAGGCACTAGAAAGAAACAGAGCCAGCGTTTGTAGGGCTGTGAATGGGGTGTCCTGGCTAATTGAAGAGCAGCAAGAGCTTTTGGTCCTGGCCCCTTTGCGGTGGGAGGAATCCCTGGACGTTCGCAATTGCTGAGCCTGCCGCCGGGTGTCCTCAGCGGCCCACGCAAACAGTGTTCTCTTTTGGGAGGCTCTAGAAAGAGACAGTGCCAGTGTTCGTGGGTCTATGAATGGGGTTTGCCTCGCTACTTGAAGAGCAGCAAGAGCTTTTGGTCCTGTCCCCTTTGCAGTGGGAGGAATCCAAGGACGTTCACAATTGCTGAGCCTGCCTCAGGGTGTCCTCAGCGGCCCACGCAAAGAGTGTTCTCTTTTGGTAGGGTCTAGAAAGAGACAGCGCCAGCGTTTGTAGGGCTGTGAATGGGGTGTCTAGGCTACTTGAAGAGCAGTAAGAGCTTTTGGTCCTGGCCCCTTTGCGGTGGGAGGAATCCCTGGACATTCGCAATTGCTGAGCCTGCCAGCGGGTGTCCTCAGCGGCCCACGCAAACAGTGTTCTCTTTTGGGAGGCTCTAGAAAGAGACAGTGCCAGTGTTCGTGGGCCTATGAATGGGGTTGCCTGGCTACTTGAAGAGCAGCAAGAGCTTTTGGTCCTGGCCTATTGCCGTGGGAGTAATCCCTGGACGTTTGCAATTGCTGAGCCTGCCTCCGGGTGTACTCGGCGGCCCACGCAGATAGTATTGGGCTTTGGGAGGCACCAGAAAGAGACAGCGCCAGCGTTTGTAGGGCTGTGAATGTGGTTGCGTGGCTACTTGAAGAGCAGCGAGAGCTTTTGGTCCTGGCTCCTTTGCGGTGGGAGGAATCCCTGGACATTCGCAATTGCTGAGCCTGCCGCCGGGTGTCCTCAGCGGCCCACGCAAATAGTGTTCAATTTTGGAAGGCTCTAGAAAGAGACAGCGCCAGCGTTGGTGGGTCTGTGAATGGGGTTGCGTGGCTACTTGAAGAGCAGCAAGAGCTTTTGGTCCTGGCCCCTTTGCGGTGGGAGGAATCCCTGGACTTTAGCAATTGCTGAGCCTGCTGCCGAGTGTGCTCGGCGGCCCACGCAGATAGTATTGGGCTTTGGGAGGCACCAGAAAGAGACAGCGCCAGCGTTTGTAGGGCTGTGAATGGGGTTGTGTGGCTACTTGAAGAGCAGCAAGAGCTTTTGGTCCTGGTCCCTTTGTGGTGTAAGGAATCCCTGGACGTTCGCAATTGCTGAGCCTGCTGCCGGGTGTCCTCAGCAACCCACGCAAATAGTGTTCTCTTTTGGGAGGCTCTAGAAAGAGACAGCACCAGCGTTGGTGGGGCTGTGAATGGGGTGTCCTGGCTACTTGAAGAGCAGCAAGAGCTTTTGGTCCTGGCCCCTTTGCGGTGGGAGGAATCCCTGGACGTTCGCAATTGCTGAGCCTGCCTCCGGGTGTACTCGGCGGCCCACGCACATAGTATTGGGCTTTGGGAGGCTCTAGAAAGAGACAGCACCAGCGTTTGTAGGGCTGTGAATGGGGTTGCCTGGCTACTTGAAGAGCAGCAAGAGCTTTTGGTCCTGGCCCCTTTGCCGTGGGAGGAATCCCTGGACGTTCGCAATTGCTGAGCCTGCCTCTGGGTATACTCGGAGGCCCAGGCAGATAGCATTGGAGTTTGGGAGGCTCTAGACAGAGACAGTGACATCGTTGGTGGGCCTATGAATGGGGTTAGGTGGCTAGTTGAAGAGCAGCAAGAGCTTTTGGTCCTGGCCCCTTTGCGGTGGGAGGAATCCCTGGACGTTCGCAATTGCTGAGCCTGCCACCGGGTGTACTCGGTGGCCCACGCAAATAGTGTTCAATTTTGGGAGGCACTAGAAAGAAACAGAGCCAGCGTTTGTAGGGCTGTGAATGGGGTTGCCTGGCTACTTGAAGAGCAGCAAGAGCTTTTGGTCCTGGCCCCTTTGCAGTGGGAGGAATCCCTGGACGTTCGCAATTGCTGAGCCTGCCTTCGGGTGTCCTCAGCAGCCCACGCAAATAGTGTTCAATTTTGGGAGGCTCTAGAAAGAGACAGCACCAGCGTTGGTGGGTCTGTCAATGGGGTGTCCTGGCTACTTGAAGAGCAGCAAGAGCTTCTGGTCCTGGCCCCTTTGCGGTGGGAGGAATCCCTGGACGTTCGCAATTGCTGAGCCTGCGTCCGGGTGTACTCGGCGGCCAACACAGATAGTATTGGGCTTTGGGAGGCACCAGAAAGAGACAGCGCCAGCATTTGTAGGGCTGTGAATGGGTTTGCCTGGCTACTTGAAGAGCAGCAAGAGCTTTTGGTCCTGGCCCTCTTGCCGTGGGAGGAATCCCTGGACGTTTGCAATTGCTGAGCCTGCCTCCGGGTGTAGTCGGCGGCCCACGCACATAATATTAAGCTTTGGGAGGCACCAGAAAGAGACAGCGCCAGCGTTTGTAGGGCTGTCAATGTGGTTGCGTATCTACTTGAAGAGCAGCGAGAGCTTTTGGTCCTGGCCCCTTTGCGGTGTAAGGAATCCCTAGACGTTCGCAATTGCTGAGCCTGCCTCTGGGTATACTTGGAGGCCCAGGCAGATAGCATTGGAGTTTGGGAGGCTCTAGACAGAGACAGTGACATCGTTGGTGGGCCTATGAATGGGGTTAGGTGGCTAGCTGAAGAGCAGCAGGAGCTTTTGGTCCTGGCCCCTTTGGGGTGGGAGGAATCCCTGGATGTTCGCAATTGCTGAGCCTGCCGCCGGGTGTCCTCAGCAGCCTACGCAAATAGTGTTCAATTTTGGGAGGCACTAGAAAGAAACAGAGCCAGCGTTTGTAGGGCTGTGAATGGGGTGTCCTGGCTACTTGAAGAGCAGCAAGAGCTTTTGGTCCTGGCCCCTTTGCGGTGGGAGGAATCCCTGGACATTCGCAATTGCTGAGCTGGGCTCCTGGTGTACTCGGCTGCGCAGGCAGATAATATTGGAGTTTGGGAGGCTCTAGAAAGAGACAGCACCAGCGTTGGTGGGTCTGTGAATGCGGTTGCCTGGCTACTTGAAGAGCAGCAAGAGCTTTTGGTCCTGGCCCCGTTGCGGTGGGAGGAATCCCTGGACGTTCACAATTGCTGAGCCTGCCTCAGGGTGTCCTCAGCGGCCCACGCAAAGAGTGTTCTCTTTTGGTAGGGTCTAGAAAGAGACAGTGCCAGTGTTTTTGGGGCTGTGAATGGGGTTTGCCTGGCTACTTGAAGAGCAGCAAGAGCTTTTGGTCCTGGCCCCTTTGCGGTGGGAGGAATCCCTGGACATTCGCAATTGCTGAGCCTGCCAGCGGGTGTCCTCAGCGGCCCACGCAAACAGTGTTCTCTTTTGGGAGGCTCTAGAAAGAGACAGTGCCAGTGTTCGTGGGCCTATGAATGGGGTTGCCTGGCTACTTGAAGAGCAGCAAGAGCTTTTGGTCCTGGCCTATTGCCGTGGGAGTAATCCCTGGACGTTTGCAATTGCTGAGCCTGCCTCCGGGTGTACTCGGCGGCCCACGCAGATAGTATTGGGCTTTGGGAGGCACCAGAAAGAGACAGCGCCAGCGTTTGTAGGGCTGTGAATGTGGTTGCGTGGCTACTTGAAGAGCAGCGAGAGCTTTTGGTCCTGGCTCCTTTGGGGTAGGAGGAATCCCTGGACATTCGCAATTGCTGAGCCTGCCGCCGGGTGTCCTCAGCGGCCCACGCAAATAGTGTTCAATTTTGGAAGGCTCTAGAAAGAGACAGCACCAGCGTTGGTGGGTCTGTCAATGGGGTGTCCTGGCTACTTGAAGAGCAGCAAGAGCTTTTGGTCCTGGCCCCTTTGCGGTGGGAGGAATCCCTGGACTTTAGCAATTGCTGAGCCTGCTGCCGGGTGTGCTCGGCGGCCCACGCAGATATTACTGGGCTTTTGGAGGCACTAGAAAGAGACAGCGCCAGCGTTTGTAGGGCTGTGAATGGGGTTGTGTGGCTACTTGAAGAGCAGCAAGAGCTTTTGGTCCTGGTCCCTTTGGGGTGTAAGGAATCCCTGGACGTTCGCAATTGCTGAGCCTGCTGCCGGGTGTCCTCAGCAACCCACGCAAATAGTGTTCAATTTTGGGAGGCTCTAGAAAGAGACAGCACCAGCGTTGGTGGGGCTGTGAATGGGGTGTCCTGGCTACTTGAAGAGCAGCAAGAGCTTCTGGTCCTGGCCCCTTTGCCGTGGGAGGAATCCCTGGACGTTCGCAATTGCTGAGCCTGCCTCCGGGTGTACTCGGCGGCCCACGCAGATAGTATTGGGCTTTGGGAGGCTCTAGAAAGAGACAGCACCAGCGTTTGTAGGGCTGTGAATGGGGTTGCCTGGCTACTTGAAGAGCAGCAAGAGCTTTTGGTCCTGGCCCCTTTGCCGTGGGAGGAATCCCTGGACGTTCGCAATTGCTGAGCCTGCCTCTGGGTATACTCGGAGGCCCAGGCAGATAGCATTGGAGTTTGGGAGGCTCTAGACAGAGACAGTGACATCGTTGGTGGGCCTATGAATGGGGTTAGGTGGCTAGCTGAAGAGCAGCAGGAGCTTTTGGTCCTGGCCCCTTTGGGGTGGGAGGAATCCCTGGACGTTTGCAATTGCTGAGCCTGCCTCCGGGTGTCCTCAGCAGCCCACGCAAATAGTGTTCAATTTTGGGAGGCTCTAGAAAGAGACAGCACCAGCGTTGGTGGGTCTGTCAATGGGGTGTCCTGGCTACTTGAAGAGCAGCAAGAGCTTCTGGTCCTGGCCCCTTTGCGGTGGGAGGAATCCCTGGACGTTCGCAATTGCTGAGCCTGCCGCCGGGTGTCCTCAGCAGCCCACGCAAATAGTGTTCAATTTTGGGAGGCTCTAGAAAGAGACAGCACCAGCGTTGGTGGGTCTGTCAATGGGGTGTCCTGGCTACTTGAAGAGCAGCAAGAGCTTCTGGTCCTGGCCCCTTTGCGGTGGGAGGAATCCCTGGACGTTCGCAATTGCTGAGCCTGCCTCCGGGTGTACTCGGCGGCCCACGCAGATAGTATTGGGCTTTGGGAGGCTCTAGAAAGAGACAGCGCCAGCGTTTGTAGGGCTGTGAATGGGGTTGCCTGGCTACTTGAAGAGCAGCAAGAGCTTTTGGTCCTGGCCCCTTTGCAGTGGGAGGAATCCCTGGACATTCGCAATTGCTGAGCCTGCCTCAGGGTATACTCGGAGGCCCAGGCAGATAGCATTGGAGTTTGGGAGGCTCTAGACAGAGACAGTGACATCGTTGGTGGGCCTATGAATGGGGTTAGGTGGCTAGTTGAAGAGCAGCAAGAGCTTTTGGTCCTGGCCCCTTTGCGGTGGGAGGAATCCCTGGACGTTCGCAATTGCTGAGCCTGCTGCCGGGTGTCCTCAGCAACCCACGCAAATAGTGTTCAATTTTGGGAGGCTCTAGAAAGAGACAGCACCAGCGTTGGTGGGGCTGTGAATGGGGTGTCCTGGCTAGTTGAAGAGCAGCAAGAGCTTTTGGTCCTGGCCCCTTTGGGGTGGGAGGAATCCCTGGACGTTCGCAATTGCTGAGCCTGCCGCCGGGTGTACTCGGCGGCCCACGCAGATAGTATTGGGCTTTGGGAGGCACTAGAAAGAAACAGAGCCAGCGTTTGTAGGGCTGTGAATGGGGTTGCCTGGCTACTTGAAGAGCAGCAAGAGCTTTTGGTCCTGGCCCCTTTGCGGTGGGAGGAATCCCTGGACATTCGCAATTGCTGAGCTGGGCTCCTGGTGTACTCGGCTGCGCAGGCAGATAATATTGGAGTTTGGGAGGCTCTAGAAAGAGACAGCACCAGCGTTGGTGGGTCTGTGAATGCGTTTGCCTGGCTACTTGAAGAGCAGTAAGAGCTTTTGGTCCTGGCACCTTTGCAGTGGGAGGAATCCCTGGACGTTCGCAATTGCTGAGCCTGCTGCCGGGTGTCCTCAGCAACCCACGCAAATAGTGTTCAATTTTGGGAGGCTCTAGAAAGAGACAGCACCAGCGTTGGTGGGGCTGTGAATGGGGTGTCCTGGCTACTTGAAGAGCAGCAAGAGCTTTTGGTCCTGGCCCCTTTGCCGTGGGAGGAATCCCTGGACGTTCGCAATTGCTGAGCCTGCCTCCGGGTGTACTCGGCGGCCCACGCAGATAGTATTGGGCTTTGGGAGGCTCTAGAAAGAGACAGCACCAGCGTTTGTAGGGCTGTGAATGGGGTTGCCTGGCTACTTGAAGAGCAGCAAGAGCTTTTGGTCCTGGCCCCTTTGGGGTGTAAGGAATCCCTGGACGTTCGCAATTGCTGAGCCTGCCTCTGGGTATACTCGGAGGCCCAGGCAGATAGCATTGGAGTTTGGGAGGCTCTAGACAGAGACAGTGACATCGTTGGTGGGCCTATGAATGGGGTTAGGTGGCTAGTTGAAGAGCAGCAAGAGCTTTTGGTCGTGGCCCCTTTGCAGTGGGAGGAATCCCTGGACGTTTGCAATTGCTGAGCCTGCCTCCGGGTGTCCTCAGCAGCCCATGCAAATAGTGTTCAATTTTGGGAGGCACTAGAAAGAAACAGAGCCAGCGTTTGTAGGGCTGTGAATGGGGTGTCCTGGCTAATTGAAGAGCAGCAAGAGCTTTTGGTCCTGGCCCCTTTGCGGTGGGAGGAATCCCTGGACGTTCGCAATTGCTGAGCCTGCCGCCGGGTGTCCTCAGCGGCCCACGCAAACAGTGTTCTCTTTTGGGAGGCTCTAGAAAGAGACAGTGCCAGTGTTCGTGGGTCTATGAATGGGGTTTGCCTCGCTACTTGAAGAGCAGCAAGAGCTTTTGGTCCTGTGCCCTTTGCAGTGGGAGGAATCCCTGGACGTTCACAATTGCTGAGCCTGCCTCAGGGTGTCCTCAGCGGCCCACGCAAAGAGTGTTCTCTTTTGGTAGGGTCTAGAAAGAGACAGCGCCAGCGTTTGTAGGGCTGTGAATGGGGTGTCTAGGCTACTTGAAGAGCAGTAAGAGCTTTTGGTCCTGGCCCCTTTGCGGTGGGAGGAATCCCTGGACATTCGCAATTGCTGAGCCTGCCAGCGGGTGTCCTCAGCGGCCCACGCAAACAGTGTTCTCTTTTGGGAGGCTCTAGAAAGAGACAGTGCCAGTGTTCGTGGGCCTATGAATGGGGTTGCCTGGCTACTTGAAGAGCAGCAAGAGCTTTTGGTCCTGGCCTATTGCCGTGGGAGTAATCCCTGGACGTTTGCAATTGCTGAGCCTGCCTCCGGGTGTAGTCGGCGGCCCACGCAGATAGTATTGGGCTTTGGGAGGCACCAGAAAGAGACAGCGCCAGCGTTTGTAGGGCTGTGAATGTGGTTGCGTGGCTACTTGAAGAGCAGCGAGAGCTTTTGGTCCTGGCTCCTTTGCGGTGGGAGGAATCCCTGGACGTTCGCAATTGCTGAGCCTGCCGCCGGGTGTCCTCAGCGGCCCACGCAAATAGTGTTCAATTTTGGAAGGCTCTAGAAAGAGACAGCGCCAGCGTTGGTGGGTCTGTGAATGGGGTTGCGTGGCTACTTGAAGAGCAGCAAGAGCTTTTGGTCCTGGCCCCTTTGCGGTGGGAGGAATCCCTGGACTTTAGCAATTGCTGAGCCTGCTGCCGAGTGTGCTCGGCGGCCCACGCAGATAGTATTGGGCTTTGGGAGGCACCAGAAAGAGACAGCGCCAGCGTTTGTAGGGCTGTGAATGGGGTTGTGTGGCTACTTGAAGAGCAGCAAGAGCTTTTGGTCCTGGTCCCTTTGGGGTGTAAGGAATCCCTGGACGTTCGCAATTGCTGAGCCTGCTGCCGGGTGTCCTCAGCAACCCACGCAAATAGTGTTCTCTTTTGGGAGGCTCTAGAAAGAGACAGCACCAGCGTTGGTGGGGCTGTGAATGGGGTGTCCTGGCTACTTGAAGAGCAGCAAGAGCTTTTGGTCCTGGCCCCTTTGCGGTGGGAGGAATCCCTGGACGTTCGCAATTGCTGAGCCTGCCTCCGGGTGTACTCGGCGGCCCACGCACATAGTATTGGGCTTTGGGAGGCTCTAGAAAGAGACAGCACCAGCGTTTGTAGGGCTGTGAATGGGGTTGCCTGGCTACTTGAAGAGCAGCAAGAGCTTTTGGTCCTGGCCCCTTTGCCGTGGGAGGAATCCCTGGACGTTCGCAATTGCTGAGCCTGCCTCTGGGTATACTCGGAGGCCCAGGCAGATAGCATTGGAGTTTGGGAGGCTCTAGACAGAGACAGTGACATCGTTGGTGGGCCTATGAATGGGGTTAGGTGGCTAGCTGAAGAGCAGCAGGAGCTTTTGGTCCTGGCCCCTTTGCGGTGGGAGGAATCCCTGGACGTTTGCAATTGCTGAGCCTGCCTCCGGGTGTCCTCAGCGGCCCACGCAAACAGTGTTCTCTTTTGGGAGGCTCTAGAAAGAGACAGTGCCAGTGTTCGTGGGGCTATGAATGGGGTTTGCCTCGCTACTTGAAGAGCAGCAAGAGCTTTTGGTCCTGGCCCCTTTGCGGTGGGAGGAATCCCTGGACGTTCGCAATTGCTGAGCCTGCCGCCGGGTGTCCTCAGCAGCCCACGCAAATAGTGTTCAATTTTGGGAGGCTCTAGAAAGAGACAGCGCCAGCGTTGGTGGGTCTGTTAATGGGGTTGCCTGGCTACCTGAAGAGCAGCAAGAGCTTTTGGTCCTGTCCCCTTTGCAGTGGGAGGAATCCCTGGACGTTCGCAATTGCTGAGCCTGCCTCCGGGTGTCCTCAGCAGCCCACGCAAATAGTGTTCAATTTTGGGAGGCTCTAGAAAGAGACAGCACCAGCGTTGGTGGGTCTGTCAATGGGGTGTCCTGGCTACTTGAAGAGCAGCAAGAGCTTCTGGTCCTGGACCCTTTGCGGTGGGAGGAATCCCTGGACGTTCGCAATTGCTGATCCTGCCTCCGGGTGTACTCGGCGGCCCACGCAGATAGTATTGGGCTTTGGGAGGCACCAGAAAGAGACAGCGCCAGCGTTTGTAGGGCTGTGAATGGGGTTGCCTGGCTACTTGAAGAGCAGTAAGAGCTTTTGGTCCTGGCCCTCTTGCCGTGGGAGGAATCCCTGGACGTTTGCAATTGCTGAGCCTGCCGCCGGGTGTCCTCAGCGGCCCACGCACATAGTATTGGGCTTTGGGAGGCACCAGAAAGAGACAGCGCCAGCGTTTGTAGGGCTGTCAATGTGGTTGCGTGTCTACTTGAAGAGCAGCAAGAGCTTTTGGTCCTGGCCCCTTTGCGGTGGGAGGAATCCCTGGATGTTCGCAATTGCTGAGCCTGCCTCAGGGTATACTCGGAGGCCCAGGCAGATAGTATTGGGCTTTGGGAGGCTCTAGAAAGAGACAGCACCAGCGTTTGTAGGGCTGTGAATGGGGTTGCCTGGCTACTTGAAGAGCAGCAAGAGCTTTTGGTCCTGGCCCCTTTGCCGTGGGAGGAATCCCTGGACGTTCGCAATTGCTGAGCCTGCCTCTGGGTATACTCGGAGGCCCAGGCAGATAGCATTGGAGTTTGGGAGGCTCTAGACAGAGACAGTGACATCGTTGGTGGGCCTATGAATGGGGTTAGGTGGCTAGCTGAAGAGCAGCAGGAGCTTTTGGTCCTGGCCCCTTTGGGGTGGGAGGAATCCCTGGACGTTTGCAATTGCTGAGCCTGCCTCCGGGTGTCCTCAGCAGCCCACGCAAATAGTGTTCAATTTTGGGAGGCTCTAGAAAGAGACAGCACCAGCGTTGGTGGGTCTGTCAATGGGGTGTCCTGGCTACTTGAAGAGCAGCAAGAGCTTCTGGTCCTGGCCCCTTTGCGGTGGGAGGAATCCCTGGACGTTCGCAATTGCTGAGCCTGCCGCCGGGTGTCCTCAGCAGCCCACGCAAATAGTGTTCAATTTTGGGAGGCTCTAGAAAGAGACAGCACCAGCGTTGGTGGGTCTGTCAATGGGGTATCCTGGCTACTTGAAGAGCAGCAAGAGCTTCTGGTCCTGGCCCCTTTGCGGTGGGAGGAATCCCTGGACGTTCGCAATTGCTGAGCCTGCCTCCGGGTGTACTCGGCGGCCCACGCAGATAGTATTGGGCTTTGGGAGGCTCTAGAAAGAGACAGCGCCAGCGTTTGTAGGGCTGTGAATGGGGTTGCCTGGCTACTTGAAGAGCAGCAAGAGCTTTTGGTCCTGGCCCCTTTGCAGTGGGAGGAATCCCTGGACATTCGCAATTGCTGAGCCTGCCTCAGGGTATACTCGGAGGCCCAGGCAGATAGCATTGGAGTTTGGGAGGCTCTAGACAGAGACAGTGACATCGTTGGTGGGCCTATGAATGGGGTTAGGTGGCTAGTTGAAGAGCAGCAAGAGCTTTTGGTCCTGGCCCCTTTGCGGTGGGAGGAATCCCTGGACGTTCGCAATTGCTGAGCCTGCTGCCGGGTGTCCTCAGCAACCCACGCAAATAGTGTTCAATTTTGGGAGGCTCTAGAAAGAGACAGCACCAGCGTTGGTGGGGCTGTGAATGGGGTGTCCTGGCTAGTTGAAGAGCAGCAAGAGCTTTTGGTCCTGGCCCCTTTGGGGTGGGAGGAATCCCTGGACGTTCGCAATTGCTGAGCCTGCCGCCGGGTGTACTCGGCGGCCCACGCAGATAGTATTGGGCTTTGGGAGGCACTAGAAAGAAACAGAGCCAGCGTTTGTAGGGCTGTGAATGGGGTTGCCTGGCTACTTGAAGAGCAGCAAGAGCTTTTGGTCCTGGCCCCTTTGCGGTGGGAGGAATCCCTGGACATTCGCAATTGCTGAGCTGGGCTCCTGGTGTACTCGGCTGCGCAGGCAGATAATATTGGAGTTTGGGAGGCTCTAGAAAGAGACAGCACCAGCGTTGGTGGGTCTGTGAATGCGTTTGCCTGGCTACTTGAAGAGCAGTAAGAGCTTTTGGTCCTGGCACCTTTGCAGTGGGAGGAATCCCTGGACGTTCGCAATTGCTGAGCCTGCTGCCGGGTGTCCTCAGCAACCCACGCAAATAGTGTTCAATTTTGGGAGGCTCTAGAAAGAGACAGCACCAGCGTTGGTGGGGCTGTGAATGGGGTGTCCTGGCTACTTGAAGAGCAGCAAGAGCTTTTGGTCCTGGCCCCTTTGCCGTGGGAGGAATCCCTGGACGTTCGCAATTGCTGAGCCTGCCTCCGGGTGTACTCGGCGGCCCACGCAGATAGTATTGGGCTTTGGGAGGCTCTAGAAAGAGACAGCACCAGCGTTTGTAGGGCTGTGAATGGGGTTGCCTGGCTACTTGAAGAGCAGCAAGAGCTTTTGGTCCTGGCCCCTTTGGGGTGTAAGGAATCCCTGGACGTTCGCAATTGCTGAGCCTGCCTCTGGGTATACTCGGAGGCCCAGGCAGATAGCATTGGAGTTTGGGAGGCTCTAGACAGAGACAGTGACATCGTTGGTGGGCCTATGAATGGGGTTAGGTGGCTAGTTGAAGAGCAGCAAGAGCTTTTGGTCGTGGCCCCTTTGCAGTGGGAGGAATCCCTGGACGTTTGCAATTGCTGAGCCTGCCTCCGGGTGTCCTCAGCAGCCCATGCAAATAGTGTTCAATTTTGGGAGGCACTAGAAAGAAACAGAGCCAGCGTTTGTAGGGCTGTGAATGGGGTGTCCTGGCTAATTGAAGAGCAGCAAGAGCTTTTGGTCCTGGCCCCTTTGCGGTGGGAGGAATCCCTGGACGTTCGCAATTGCTGAGCCTGCCGCCGGGTGTCCTCAGCGGCCCACGCAAACAGTGTTCTCTTTTGGGAGGCTCTAGAAAGAGACAGTGCCAGTGTTCGTGGGTCTATGAATGGGGTTTGCCTCGCTACTTGAAGAGCAGCAAGAGCTTTTGGTCCTGTCCCCTTTGCAGTGGGAGGAATCCCTGGACGTTCACAATTGCTGAGCCTGCCTCAGGGTGTCCTCAGCGGCCCACGCAAAGAGTGTTCTCTTTTGGTAGGGTCTAGAAAGAGACAGCGCCAGCGTTTGTAGGGCTGTGAATGGGGTGTCTAGGCTACTTGAAGAGCAGTAAGAGCTTTTGGTCCTGGCCCCTTTGCGGTGGGAGGAATCCCTGGACATTCGCAATTGCTGAGCCTGCCAGCGGGTGTCCTCAGCGGCCCACGCAAACAGTGTTCTCTTTTGGGAGGCTCTAGAAAGAGACAGTGCCAGTGTTCGTGGGCCTATGAATGGGGTTGCCTGGCTACTTGAAGAGCAGCAAGAGCTTTTGGTCCTGGCCTATTGCCGTGGGAGTAATCCCTGGACGTTTGCAATTGCTGAGCCTGCCTCCGGGTGTACTCGGCGGCCCACGCAGATAGTATTGGGCTTTGGGAGGCACCAGAAAGAGACAGCGCCAGCGTTTGTAGGGCTGTGAATGTGGTTGCGTGGCTACTTGAAGAGCAGCGAGAGCTTTTGGTCCTGGCTCCTTTGCGGTGGGAGGAATCCCTGGACATTCGCAATTGCTGAGCCTGCCGCCGGGTGTCCTCAGCGGCCCACGCAAATAGTGTTCAATTTTGGAAGGCTCTAGAAAGAGACAGCGCCAGCGTTGGTGGGTCTGTGAATGGGGTTGCGTGGCTACTTGAAGAGCAGCAAGAGCTTTTGGTCCTGGCCCCTTTGCGGTGGGAGGAATCCCTGGACTTTAGCAATTGCTGAGCCTGCTGCCGAGTGTGCTCGGCGGCCCACGCAGATAGTATTGGGCTTTGGGAGGCACCAGAAAGAGACAGCGCCAGCGTTTGTAGGGCTGTGAATGGGGTTGTGTGGCTACTTGAAGAGCAGCAAGAGCTTTTGGTCCTGGTCCCTTTGGGGTGTAAGGAATCCCTGGACGTTCGCAATTGCTGAGCCTGCTGCCGGGTGTCCTCAGCAACCCACGCAAATAGTGTTCTCTTTTGGGAGGCTCTAGAAAGAGACAGCACCAGCGTTGGTGGGGCTGTGAATGGGGTGTCCTGGCTACTTGAAGAGCAGCAAGAGCTTTTGGTCCTGGCCCCTTTGCGGTGGGAGGAATCCCTGGACGTTCGCAATTGCTGAGCCTGCCTCCGGGTGTACTCGGCGGCCCACGCACATAGTATTGGGCTTTGGGAGGCTCTAGAAAGAGACAGCGCCAGCGTTTGTAGGGCTGTGAATGGGGTTGCCTGGCTACTTGAAGAGCAGCAAGAGCTTTTGGTCCTGGCCCCTTTGCCGTGGGAGGAATCCCTGGACGTTCGCAATTGCTGAGCCTGCCTCTGGGTATACTCGGAGGCCCAGGCAGATAGCATTGGAGTTTGGGAGGCTCTAGACAGAGACAGTGACATCGTTGGTGGGCCTATGAATGGGGTTAGGTGGCTAGCTGAAGAGCAGCAGGAGCTTTTGGTCCTGGCCCCTTTGCGGTGGGAGGAATCCCTGGACGTTTGCAATTGCTGAGCCTGCCTCCGGGTGTCCTCAGCGGCCCACGCAAACAGTGTTCTCTTTTGGGAGGCTCTAGAAAGAGACAGTGCCAGTGTTCGTGGGGCTATGAATGGGGTTTGCCTCGCTACTTGAAGAGCAGCAAGAGCTTTTGGTCCTGGCCCCTTTGCGGTGGGAGGAATCCCTGGACGTTCGCAATTGCTGAGCCTGCCGCCGGGTGTCCTCAGCAGCCCACGCAAATAGTGTTCAATTTTGGGAGGCTCTAGAAAGAGACAGCGCCAGCGTTGGTGGGTCTGTTAATGGGGTTGCCTGGCTACCTGAAGAGCAGCAAGAGCTTTTGGTCCTGTCCCCTTTGCAGTGGGAGGAATCCCTGGACGTTCGCAATTGCTGAGCCTGCCTCCGGGTGTCCTCAGCAGCCCACGCAAATAGTGTTCAATTTTGGGAGGCTCTAGAAAGAGACAGCACCAGCGTTGGTGGGTCTGTCAATGGGGTGTCCTGGCTACTTGAAGAGCAGCAAGAGCTTCTGGTCCTGGACCCTTTGCGGTGGGAGGAATCCCTGGACGTTCGCAATTGCTGATCCTGCCTCCGGGTGTACTCGGCGGCCCACGCAGATAGTATTGGGCTTTGGGAGGCACCAGAAAGAGACAGCGCCAGCGTTTGTAGGGCTGTGAATGGGGTTGCCTGGCTACTTGAAGAGCAGTAAGAGCTTTTGGTCCTGGCCCTCTTGCCGTGGGAGGAATCCCTGGACGTTTGCAATTGCTGAGCCTGCCGCCGGGTGTCCTCAGCGGCCCACGCACATAGTATTGGGCTTTGGGAGGCACCAGAAAGAGACAGCGCCAGCGTTTGTAGGGCTGTCAATGTGGTTGCGTGTCTACTTGAAGAGCAGCGAGAGCTTTTGGTCCTGGCCCCTTTGCGGTGGGAGGAATCCCTGGATGTTCGCAATTGCTGAGCCTGCCTCAGGGTATACTCGGAGGCCCAGGCAGATAGCATTGGAGTTTGGGAGGCTCTCGACAGAGACAGTGACATCGTTGGTGGGCCTATGAATGGGGTTAGGTGGCTAGTTGAAGAGCAGCAAGAGCTTTTGGTCCTGGCCCCTTTGCGGTGGGAGGAATCCCTGGACGTTCGCAATTGCTGAGCCTGCTGCCAGGTGTCCTCAGCAACCCACGCAAATAGTGTTCAATTTTGGGAGGCTCTAGAAAGAGACAGCACCAGCGTTGGTGGGTCTGTTAATGGGGTTGCCTGGCTACTTGAAGAGCAGCAAGAGCTTTTGGTCCTGGCCCCTTTGCCGTGGGAGGAATCCCTGGACGTTCGCAATTGCTGAGCCTGCCTCCGGGTGTACTCGGCGGCCCATGCAGATAGTATTGGGCTTTGGGAGGCTCTAGAAAGAGACAGCACCAGCGTTTGTAGGGCTGTGAATGGGGTTGCGTGGCTACTTGAAGAGCAGCAAGAGCTTTTGGTCCTGGCCCCTTTGGGGTGTAAGGAATCCCTGGACGTTCGCAATTGCTGAGCCTGCCTCAGGGTATACTCGGAGGCCCAGGCAGATAGCATTGGAGTTTGGGAGGCTCTAGACAGAGACAGTGACATCGTTGGTGGGCCTATGAATGGGGTTAGGTGGCTAGTTGAAGAGCAGCAAGATCTTTTGGTCGTGGCCCCTTTGCAGTGGGAGGAATCCCTGGACGTTTGCAATTGCTGAGCCTGCCTCCGGGTGTCCTCAGCAGCCCACGCAAATAGTGTTCAATTTTGGGAGGCACTAGAAAGAAACAGAGCCAGCGTTTGTAGGGCTGTGAATGGGGTGTCCTGGCTAATTGAAGAGCAGCAAGAGCTTTTGGTCGTGGCCCCGTTGCAGTGGGAGGAATCCCTGGACGTTCGCAATTGCTGAGCCTGCCTCCGGGTGTCGTCAGCAGCCCACGCAAATAGTGTTCAATTTTGGGAGGCTCTAGAAAGAGACAGCACCAGCGTTGGTGGGTCTGTCAATGGGGTGTCCTGGGTACTTGAAGAGCAGCAAGAGCTTCTGGTCCTGGCCCCTTTGCGGTGGGAGGAATCCCTGGACGTTCGCAATTGCTGAGCCTGCCGCCGGGTGTCCTCAGCGGCCCACGCAAAGAGTGTTCTCTTTTGGGAGGCTCTAGAAAGAGACAGTGCCAGTGTTTTTGGGGCTATGAATGGGGTTTGCCTCGCTACTTGAAGAGCAGCAAGAGCTTTTGGTCCTGGCCCCTTTGCGGTGGGAGGAATCCCTGGACGTTCGCAATTGCTGAGCCTGCCGCCGGGTGTCCTCAGCAGCCCACGCAAATAGTGTTCAATTTTGGGAGGCTCTAGAAAGAGACAGCGCCAGCGTTGGTGGGTCTGTTAATGGGGTTGCCTGGCTACCTGAAGAGCAGCAAGAGCTTTTGGTCCTGTCCCCTTTGCAGTGGGAGGAATCCCTGGACGTTCGCAATTGCTGAGCCTGCCTCCGGGTGTCGTCAGCAGCCCACGCAAATAGTGTTCAATTTTGGGAGGCTCTAGAAAGAGACAGCACCAGCGTTGGTGGGTCTGTCAATGGGGTGTCCTGGCTACTTGAAGAGCAGCAAGAGCTTCTGGTCCTGGCCCCTTTGCGGTGGGAGGAATCCCTGGACGTTTGCAATTGCTGAGCCTGCCTCCGGGTGTACTCGGCGGCCCACGCAGATAGTATTGGGCTTTGGGAGGCACCAGAAAGAGACAGCGCCAGCGTTTGTAGGGCTGTGAATGGGGTTGCCTGGCTACTTGAAGAGCAGTAAGTGCTTTTGGTCCTGGCCCTCTTGCCGTGGGAGGAATCCCTGGACGTTTGCAATTGCTGAGCCTGCCGCCGGGTGTCCTCAGCGGCCCACGCACATAGTATTGGGCTTTGGGAGGCACCAGAAAGAGACAGCGCCAGCGTTTGTAGGGCTGTGAATGGGGTTGCCTGGCTACTTGAAGAGCAGCAAGAGCTTTTGGTCCTGGCCCCTTTCCGGTGGGAGGAATCCCTGGATGTTCGCAATTGCTGAGCCTGCCTCAGGGTATACTCGGAGGCCCAGGCAGATAGCATTGGAGTTTGGGAGGCTCTAGACAGAGACAGTGACATCGTTGGTGGGCCTATGAATGGGGTTAGGTGGCTAGTTGAAGAGCAGCAAGAGCTTTTGGTCCTGGCCCTCTTGCCGTGGGAGGAATCCCTGGACGTTCGCAATTGCTGAGCCTGCCTCCGGGTGTACTCGGCGGCCCACGCAGATAGTATTGGGCTTTGGGAGGCTCTAGAAAGAGACAGCACCAGCGTTTGTAGGGCTGTGAATGGGGTTGCCTGGCTACTTGAAGAGCAGCAAGAGCTTTTGGTCCTGGCCCCTTTGCGGTGGGAGGAATCCCTGGACGTTCGCAATTGCTGAGCCTGCCTCTGGGTATACTCGGAGGCCCAGGCAGATAGCATTGGAGTTTGGGAGGCTCTAGACAGAGACAGTGACATCGTTGGTGGGCCTATGAATGGGGTTAGGTGGCTAGCTGAAGAGCAGCAGGAGCTTTTGGTCCTGGCCCCTTTGGGGTGGGAGGAATCCCTGGACGTTTGCAATTGCTGAGCCTGCCGCCGGGTGTCCTCAGCAGCCCACGCAAATAGTGTTCAATTTTGGGAGGCTCTAGAAAGAGACAGCGCCAGCGTTGGTGGGTCTGTTAATGGGGTTGCCTGGCTACCTGAAGAGCAGCAAGAGCTTTTGGTCCTGTCCCCTTTGCAGTGGGAGGAATCCCTGGACGTTCGCAATTGCTGAGCCTGCCTCCGGGTGTCCTCAGCAGCCCACGCAAATAGTGTTCAATTTTGGGAGGCTCTAGAAAGAGACAGCACCAGCGTTGGTGGGTCTGTGAATGCGGGTCCCTGGCTACTTGAAGAGCAGTAAGAGCTTTTGGTCCTGGCACCTTTGCAGTGGGAGGAATCCCTGGACGTTCGCAATTGCTGAGCCTGCTGCCGGGTGTCCTCAGCAACCCACGCAAATAGTGTTCAATTTTGGGAGGCTCTAGAAAGAGACAGCACCAGCGTTGGTGGGGCTGTGAATGGGGTGTCCTGGCTACTTGAAGAGCAGCAAGAGCTTCTGGTCCTGGCCCCTTTGCGGTGGGAGGAATCCCTGGACGTTCGCAATTGCTGAGCCTGCCTCCGGGTGTACTCGGCGGCCCACGCAGATAGTATTGGGCTTTGGGAGGCACCAGAAAGAGACAGCGCCAGCGTTTGTAGGGCTGTGAATGGGGTTGCCTGGCTACTTGAAGTGCAGTAAGAGCTTTTGGTCCTGGCCCTCTTGCCGTGGGAGGAATCCCTGGACGTTTGCAATTGCTGAGCCTGCCTCCGGGTGTAGTCGGCGGCCCACGCACATAGTATTGGGCTTTGGGAGGCACCAGAAAGAGACAGCGCCAGCGTTTGTAGGGCTGTCAATGTGGTTGCGTGTCTACTTGAAGAGCAGCGAGAGCTTTTGGTCCTGGCCCCTTTGCGGTGGGAGGAATCCCTGGATGTTCGCAATTGCTGAGCCTGCCTCAGGGTATACTCGGAGGCCCAGGCAGATAGCATTGGAGTTTGGGAGGCTCTAGACAGAGACAGTGACATCGTTGGTGGGCCTATGAATGGGGTTAGGTGGCTAGTTGAAGAGCAGCAAGAGCTTTTGGTCCTGGCCCCTTTGCGGTGGGAGGAATCCCTGGACGTTCGCAATTGCTGATCCTGCCTCCTGGTGTACTCGGTGGCCCACGCAGATAGTATTGGGCTTTGGGAGGCTCTAGAAAGAGACAGCGCCAGCGTTGCTGGGGCTGTGAATGGGGTGTCCTGGCTACTTGAAGAGCAGCAAGAGCTTTTGGTCCTGGTCCCTTTGCAGTGGGAGGAATCCCTGGACGTTCGCAATTGCTGAGCCTGCCGCTGGGTGTCCTCAGCGGCCCACGCAAACAGTGTTCTCTTTTGGGAGGCTCTAGAAAGAGACAGCACCAGCGTTGGTGGGTCTGTGAATGGGGTGTCCTGACTACTTGAAGAGCAGCAAGAGCTTTTGGTCCTGGCGCCTTTGGGGTGGGAGGAATCCCTGGACGTTCGCAATTGCTGAGCCTGCGGCCGGGTGTCCTCAGTAGCCCACACAGATAGTATTGGGCTTTGGGAGGCACCAGAAAGAGACAGCGCCAGCGTTTGTAGGGCTGTGAATGGGGTAGCGTGGCTACTTGAAGAGCAGCAAGAGCTTTTGGTCCTGGCCCCTTTGCGGTGGGAGGAATCCCTGGACGTTCGCAATTGCTGAGCTGGGCTCGGGGTGTACTCAGCTCCGCAGGCAGATAATATTGGAGTTTGGGAGGTTCTAGAAAGAGACAGCACCAGCGTTGGTGGGGCTGTGAATGGGGTTGCCTGGCTACTTGAAGAGCAGCAAGAGCTTTTGGTCCTGGCCCCTCTGCGGTGGGAGGAATCCTTGGACGTTCGCAATTGCTGAGCCTGCCTCCCGGTGTCCTCAGCAGCCCAAGCAAACAGTGTTCTCTTTTGGGAGGCTCTAGAAAGAGACAGTGCCAGTGTTCGTGGGGCTATGAATGGGGTTTGCCTCGCTACCTGAAGAGCAGCAAGAGCTTTTGGTCCTGGCCCCTTTGGGGTGGGAGGAATCCCTGGACGTTCGCAATTGCTGAGCCTGCCTCCGGGTGTACTCGGTGGCCCACGCAGATAGTATTGGGCTTTGGGAGGCACTAGAAAGAGACAGCGCCAGCGTTTGTAAGGCTGTGGATGGGGTGTCCAGGCTACTTGAAGAGCAGCAAGAGCTTTTGGTCCTGGCCCCTTTGCGGTGGGAGGAATCCCTGGACGTTCGCAATTGCTGAGCCTGCCTCAGGGTGTCCTCAGCAGCCCACGCAAATAGTGTTCAATTTTGGGAGGCACTTGAAAGAGACAGAGCCAGCGTTTGTAGGGCTGTGAATGGGGTGTCCAGGCTACTTGAAGAGCAGCAAGATCTTTTGGTCCTGGCCCCTTTGCGGTGGGAGGAATCCCTGGACGTTCGCAATTGCTGAGCCTGCCTCCGGGTGTCCTCAGCAGCCCACACAGATAGTATTGGGCTTTGGGAGGCACCAGAAAGAGACAGCGCCAGCGTTTGTAGGGCTGTGAATGGGGTGTCCAGGCTACTTGAAGAGCAGCAAGAGCTTTTGGTCCTGGCCCCTTTGCGGTGGGAGGAATCCCTGGACGTTCGCAATTGCTGAGCCTGCCTCCGGGTGTACTCGGTGGCCCACGCAGATAGTATTGGGCTTTGGGAGGCTCTAGAAAGAGACAGCGCCAGCGTATGTAGGGCTGTGAATGGGGTTGCGTGGGTACTTGAAGAGCAGCAAGAGCTTTTGGTCCTGGCCCCTTTGCGGTGGGAGTAACCCCTGGACGTTTGCAATTGCTGAGCCTGCCGCCGGGTGTCCTCAGCAGCCCACACAGATAGTATTGGGCTTTGGGAGGCACCAGAAAGAGACAGCGCCAGCGTTTGTAGGGCTGTGAATGGGGTTACGTGGCTACTTGAAGAGCAGCAAGAGCTTTTGGTCCTGGCCCCTTTGCGGTGGGAGGAATCCCTGCACGTTCGCAATTGCTGAGCTGGGCTCGGGGTGTACTCAGCTCCGCAGGCAGATAATATTGGAGTTTGGGAGGTTCTAGAAAGAGACAGCACCAGCGTTGGTGGGGCTGTGAATGGGGTTGCCTGGCTACTTGAAGAGCAGCAAGAGCTTTTGGTCGTGGCCCCTCTGCGGTGGGAGGAATCCTTGGACGTTCGCAATTGCTGAGCCTGCCTCCCGGTGTCCTCAGCAGCCCAAGCAAACAGTGTTCTCTTTTGGGAGGCTCTAGAAAGAGACAGTGCCAGTGTTCATGGGGCTATGAATGGGGTTTGCCTCGCTACCTGAAGAGCAGCAAGAGCTTTTTGTCCTGGCCCCTTTGCGGTGGGAGTAATCCCTGGACGTTCGCAATTGCTGATCCTGCCTCCGGGTGTACTCGGTGGCCCACGCAGATAGTATTGGGCTTTGGGAGGCTCTAGAATGAGACAGCGCCAGCGTTGGTGGGTCTGTGAATGGGCTTGCCTGGCTACTTGAAGAGCAGCAAGAGCTTTTGGTCCTGGCCCCTTTGCAGTGGGAGGAATCCCTGGACGTTCGCAATTGCTGAGCCTGCCGCCGGGTGTCCTCAGCGGCCCACGCAAACACTGTTCTCTTTTGGGAGGCTCTAGAAAGAGACAGCGCCCGCGTTGATGGGTCTGTGAATGGGGTTGCCTGGCTACTTGAAGAGCAGCAAGAGCTTTTGGTCCTGGCGCCTTTGGGGTGGGAGGAATCCCTGGACGTTCGCAATTGCTGATCCTGCCTCCGGGTGTCCTTAGAGGGCCACTCAAACAGTGTTCTCTTTTGGGACGCTCTAGAAAGAGACAGCACCAGCGTTGGTGGGTCTGTGAATGGTGTGTCCTGACTACTTGAAGAACAGCAAGAGCTTTTGGTCCTGGCCCCTTTGCGGTGGGAGGAATCCCTGCACGTTCGCAATTGCTGAGCTGGGCTCGGGGTGTACTCAGCTCCGCAGGCAGATAATATTGGAGTTTGGAGGTTCTAGAAAGAGACAGCACCAGCGTTGGTGGGGCTGTGAATGGGGTTGCCTGGCTACTTGAAGAGCAGCAAGAGCTTTTGGTCCTGGCCCCTTTGCGGTGGGAGGAATCCCTGGACATTCGCAATTGCTGAGCTGGGCTCCTGGTGTACTCGGCTGCGCAGGCAGATAATATTGGAGTTTGGGAGGCTCTAGAAAGAGACAGCACCAGCGTTGGTGGGTCTGTGAATGGGGTTGCGTGGGTACTTGAAGAGCAGTAAGAGCTTTTGGTCCTGGCCCCTTTGCAGTGGGAGGAATCCCTGGACGTTCGCAATTGCTGAGCCTGCTGCCGGGTGTCCTCAGCAACCCACGCAAATAGTGTTCAATTTTGGGAGGCTCTAGAAAGAGACAGCACCAGCGTTGGTGGGGCTGTGAATGGGGTGTCCTGGCTACTTGAAGAGCAGCAAGAGCTTTTGGTCCTGGCCCCTTTGCGGTGGGAGGAATCCCTGGACGTTCGCAATTGCTGAGCCTGCCTCCGGGTGTACTCGGCGGCCCACGCACATAGTATTGGGCTTTGGGAGGCTCTAGAAAGAGACAGCACCAGCGTTTGTAGGGCTGTGAATGGGGTTGCCTGGCTACTTGAAGAGCAGCAAGAGCTTTTGGTCCTGGCCCCTTTGGGGTGTAAGGAATCCCTGGACGTTCGCAATTGCTGAGCCTGCCTCTGGGTATACTCGGAGGCCCAGGCAGATAGCATTGGAGTTTGGGAGGCTCTAGACAGAGACAGTGACATCGTTGGTGGGCCTATGAATGGGGTTAGGTGGCTAGTTGAAGAGCAGCAAGAGCTTTTGGTCGTGGCCCCTTTGCAGTGGGAGGAATCCCTGGACGTTTGCAATTGCTGAGCCTGCCTCCGGGTGTCCTCAGCAGCCCACGCAAATAGTGTTCAATTTTGGGAGGCACTAGAAAGAAACAGAGCCAGCGTTTGTAGGGCTGTGAATGGGGTGTCCTGGCTAATTGAAGAGCAGCAAGAGCTTTTGGTCCTGGCCCCTTTGCGGTGGGAGGAATCCCTGGACGTTCGCAATTGCTGAGCCTGCCGCCGGGTGTCCTCAGCGGCCCACGCAAACAGTGTTCTCTTTTGGGAGGCTCTAGAAAGAGACAGTGCCAGTGTTCGTGGGTCTATGAATGGGGTTTGCCTGGCTACTTGAAGAGCAGCAAGAGCTTTTGGTCCTGGCCCCTTTGGGGTGGGAGGAATCCCTGGACGTTCACAATTGCTGAGCCTGCCTCAGGGTGTCCTCAGCGGCCCACGCAAAGAGTGTTCTCTTTTGGTAGGGTCTAGAAAGAGACAGTGCCAGTGTTTTTGGGGCTGTGAATGGGGTTTGCCTGGCTACTTGAAGAGCAGCAAGAGCTTTTGGTCCTGGCCCCTTTGCGGTGGGAGGAATCCCTGGACATTCGCAATTGCTGAGCCTGCCAGCGGGTGTCCTCAGCGGCCCACGCAAACAGTGTTCTCTTTTGGGAGGCTCTAGAAAGAGACAGTGCCAGTGTTCGTGGGCCTATGAATGGGGTTGCCTGGCTACTTGAAGAGCAGCAAGAGCTTTTGGTCCTGGCCTATTGCCGTGGGAGTAATCCCTGGACGTTTGCAATTGCTGAGCCTGCCTCCGGGTGTACTCGGCGGCCCACGCAGATAGTATTGGACTTTGGGAGGCACCAGAAAGAGACAGCGCCAGCGTTTGTAGGGCTGTGAATGTGGTTGCGTGGCTACTTGAAGAGCAGCAAGAGCTTTTGGTCCTGGCTCCTTTGCGGTGGGAGGAATCCCTGGACATTCGCAATTGCTGAGCCTGCCGCCGGGTGTCCTCAGCGGCCCACGCAAATAGTGTTCAATTTTGGAAGGCTCTAGAAAGAGACAGCGCCAGCGTTGGTGGGTCTGTGAATGGGGTGTCCTGGCTACTTGAAGAGCAGCAAGAGCTTTTGGTCCTGGCCCCTTTGCGGTGGGAGGAATCCCTGGACGTTCGCAATTGCTGAGCCTGCCTCCGGCTGTACTCGGTGGCCCACGCAGATAGTATTGGGCTTTGGGAGGCACTAGAAAGAGACAGCGCCAGCGTTTGTAAGGCTGTGGATGGGGTGTCCAGGCTACTTGAAGAGCAGCAAGAGCTTTTGGTCCTGGCCCCTTTGCGGTGGGAGGAATCCCTGGACGTTCGCAATTGCTGAGCCTGCCTCAGGGTGTCCTCAGCAGCCCACGCAAATAGTGTTCAATTTTGGGAGGCACTTGAAAGAGACAGAGCCAGCGTTTGTAGGGCTGTGAATGGGGTGTCCAGGCTACTTGAAGAGCAGCAAGATCTTTTGGTCCTGGCCCCTTTGCGGTGGGAGGAATCCCTGGACGTTCGCAATTGCTGAGCCTGCCTCCGGGTGTCCTCAGCAGCCCACACAGATAGTATTGGGCTTTGGGAGGCACCAGAAAGAGACAGCGCCAGCGTTTGTAGGGCTGTGAATGGGGTGTCCAGGCTACTTGAAGAGCAGCAAGAGCTTTTGGTCCTGGCCCCTTTGCGGTGGGAGGAATCCCTGGACGTTCGCAATTGCTGAGCCTGCCTCCGGGTGTACTCGGTGGCCCACGCAGATAGTATTGGGCTTTGGGAGGCTCTAGAAAGAGACAGCGCCAGCGTATGTAGGGCTGTGAATGGGGTTGCGTGGGTACTTGAAGAGCAGCAAGAGCTTTTGGTCCTGGCCCCTTTGCGGTGGGAGTAACCCCTGGACGTTTGCAATTGCTGAGCCTGCCGCCGGGTGTCCTCAGCAGCCCACACAGATAGTATTGGGCTTTGGGAGGCACCAGAAAGAGACAGCGCCAGCGTTTGTAGGGCTGTGAATGGGGTTACGTGGCTACTTGAAGAGCAGCAAGAGCTTTTGGTCCTGGCCCCTTTGCGGTGGGAGGAATCCCTGCACGTTCGCAATTGCTGAGCTGGGCTCGGGGTGTACTCAGCTCCGCAGGCAGATAATATTGGAGTTTGGGAGGTTCTAGAAAGAGACAGCACCAGCGTTGGTGGGGCTGTGAATGGGGTTGCCTGGCTACTTGAAGAGCAGCAAGAGCTTTTGGTCGTGGCCCCTCTGCGGTGGGAGGAATCCTTGGACGTTCGCAATTGCTGAGCCTGCCTCCCGGTGTCCTCAGCAGCCCAAGCAAACAGTGTTCTCTTTTGGGAGGCTCTAGAAAGAGACAGTGCCAGTGTTCATGGGGCTATGAATGGGGTTTGCCTCGCTACCTGAAGAGCAGCAAGAGCTTTTTGTCCTGGCCCCTTTGCGGTGGGAGTAATCCCTGGACGTTCGCAATTGCTGATCCTGCCTCCGGGTGTACTCGGTGGCCCACGCAGATAGTATTGGGCTTTGGGAGGCTCTAGAATGAGACAGCGCCAGCGTTGGTGGGTCTGTGAATGGGCTTGCCTGGCTACTTGAAGAGCAGCAAGAGCTTTTGGTCCTGGCCCCTTTGCAGTGGGAGGAATCCCTGGACGTTCGCAATTGCTGAGCCTGCCGCCGGGTGTCCTCAGCGGCCCACGCAAACACTGTTCTCTTTTGGGAGGCTCTAGAAAGAGACAGCGCCCGCGTTGATGGGTCTGTGAATGGGGTTGCCTGGCTACTTGAAGAGCAGCAAGAGCTTTTGGTCCTGGCGCCTTTGGGGTGGGAGGAATCCCTGGACGTTCGCAATTGCTGATCCTGCCTCCGGGTGTCCTTAGAGGGCCACTCAAACAGTGTTCTCTTTTGGGACGCTCTAGAAAGAGACAGCACCAGCGTTGGTGGGTCTGTGAATGGTGTGTCCTGACTACTTGAAGAACAGCAAGAGCTTTTGGTCCTGGCCCCTTTGCGGTGGGAGGAATCCCTGCACGTTCGCAATTGCTGAGCTGGGCTCGGGGTGTACTCAGCTCCGCAGGCAGATAATATTGGAGTTTGGAGGTTCTAGAAAGAGACAGCACCAGCGTTGGTGGGGCTGTGAATGGGGTTGCCTGGCTACTTGAAGAGCAGCAAGAGCTTTTGGTCCTGGCCCCTTTGCGGTGGGAGGAATCCCTGGACATTCGCAATTGCTGAGCTGGGCTCCTGGTGTACTCGGCTGCGCAGGCAGATAATATTGGAGTTTGGGAGGCTCTAGAAAGAGACAGCACCAGCGTTGGTGGGTCTGTGAATGGGGTTGCGTGGGTACTTGAAGAGCAGTAAGAGCTTTTGGTCCTGGCCCCTTTGCAGTGGGAGGAATCCCTGGACGTTCGCAATTGCTGAGCCTGCTGCCGGGTGTCCTCAGCAACCCACGCAAATAGTGTTCAATTTTGGGAGGCTCTAGAAAGAGACAGCACCAGCGTTGGTGGGGCTGTGAATGGGGTGTCCTGGCTACTTGAAGAGCAGCAAGAGCTTTTGGTCCTGGCCCCTTTGCGGTGGGAGGAATCCCTGGACGTTCGCAATTGCTGAGCCTGCCTCCGGGTGTACTCGGCGGCCCACGCACATAGTATTGGGCTTTGGGAGGCTCTAGAAAGAGACAGCACCAGCGTTTGTAGGGCTGTGAATGGGGTTGCCTGGCTACTTGAAGAGCAGCAAGAGCTTTTGGTCCTGGCCCCTTTGGGGTGTAAGGAATCCCTGGACGTTCGCAATTGCTGAGCCTGCCTCTGGGTATACTCGGAGGCCCAGGCAGATAGCATTGGAGTTTGGGAGGCTCTAGACAGAGACAGTGACATCGTTGGTGGGCCTATGAATGGGGTTAGGTGGCTAGTTGAAGAGCAGCAAGAGCTTTTGGTCGTGGCCCCTTTGCAGTGGGAGGAATCCCTGGACGTTTGCAATTGCTGAGCCTGCCTCCGGGTGTCCTCAGCAGCCCACGCAAATAGTGTTCAATTTTGGGAGGCACTAGAAAGAAACAGAGCCAGCGTTTGTAGGGCTGTGAATGGGGTGTCCTGGCTAATTGAAGAGCAGCAAGAGCTTTTGGTCCTGGCCCCTTTGCGGTGGGAGGAATCCCTGGACGTTCGCAATTGCTGAGCCTGCCGCCGGGTGTCCTCAGCGGCCCACGCAAACAGTGTTCTCTTTTGGGAGGCTCTAGAAAGAGACAGTGCCAGTGTTCGTGGGTCTATGAATGGGGTTTGCCTGGCTACTTGAAGAGCAGCAAGAGCTTTTGGTCCTGGCCCCTTTGCGGTGGGAGGAATCCCTGGACGTTCACAATTGCTGAGCCTGCCTCAGGGTGTCCTCAGCGGCCCACGCAAAGAGTGTTCTCTTTTGGTAGGGTCTAGAAAGAGACAGTGCCAGTGTTTTTGGGGCTGTGAATGGGGTTTGCCTGGCTACTTGAAGAGCAGCAAGAGCTTTTGGTCCTGGCCCCTTTGCGGTGGGAGGAATCCCTGGACATTCGCAATTGCTGAGCCTGCCAGCGGGTGTCCTCAGCGGCCCACGCAAACAGTGTTCTCTTTTGGGAGGCTCTAGAAAGAGACAGTGCCAGTGTTCGTGGGCCTATGAATGGGGTGTCCAGGCTACTTGAAGAGCAGCAAGAGCTTTTGGTCCTGGCCTATTGCCGTGGGAGTAATCCCTGGACGTTTGCAATTGCTGAGCCTGCCTCCGGGTGTACTCGGCGGCCCACGCAGATAGTATTGGACTTTGGGAGGCACCAGAAAGAGACAGCGCCAGCGTTTGTAGGGCTGTGAATGTGGTTGCGTGGCTACTTGAAGAGCAGCGAGAGCTTTTGGTCCTGGCTCCTTTGCGGTGGGAGGAATCCCTGGACATTCGCAATTGCTGAGCCTGCCGCCGGGTGTCCTCAGCGGCCCACGCAAATAGTGTTCAATTTTGGAAGGCTCTAGAAAGAGACAGCGCCAGCGTTGGTGGGTCTGTGAATGGGGTGTCCTGGCTACTTGAAGAGCAGCAAGAGCTTTTGGTCCTGGCCCCTTTGCGGTGGGAGGAATCCCTGGACGTTCGCAATTGCTGAGCCTGCCTCCGGCTGTACTCGGTGGCCCACGCAGATAGTATTGGGCTTTGGGAGGCACTAGAAAGAGACAGCGCCAGCGTTTGTAGGGCTGTGAATGGGGTTGTGTGGCTACTTGAAGAGCAGCAAGAGCTTTTGGTCCTGGTCCCTTTGGGGTGTAAGGAATCCCTGGACGTTCGCAATTGCTGAGCCTGCCTCAGGGTGTCCTCAGCAACCCACGCAAATAGTGTTCTCTTTTGGGAGGCTCTAGAAAGAGACAGCACCAGCGTTGGTGGGGCTGTGAATGGGGTGTCCTGGCTACTTGAAGAGCAGCAAGAGCTTTTGGTCCTGGCCCTCTTGCCGTGGGAGGAATCCCTGGACGTTCGCAATTGCTGAGCCTGCCTCCGGGTGTACTCGGCGGCCCACGCAGATAGTATTGGGCTTTGGGAGGCTCTAGAAAGAGACAGCACCAGCGTTTGTAGGGCTGTGAATGGGGTTGCCTGGCTACTTGAAGAGCAGCAAGAGCTTTTGGTCCTGGCCCCTTTGCCGTGGGAGGAATCCCTGGACGTTCGCAATTGCTGAGCCTGCCTCTGGGTATACTCGGAGGCCCAGGCAGATAGCATTGGAGTTTGGGAGGCTCTAGACAGAGACACTGACATCGTTGGTGGGCCTATGAATGGGGTTAGGTGGCTAGCTGAAGAGCAGCAGGAGCTTTTGGTCCTGGCCCCTTTGGGGTGGGAGGAATCCCTGGACGTTTGCAATTGCTGAGCCTGCCTCCGGGTGTCCTCAGCAGCCCACGCAAATAGTGTTCAATTTTGGGAGGCACTAGAAAGAAACAGAGCCAGCGTTTGTAGGGCTGTGAATGGGGTGTCCTGGCTAATTGAAGAGCAGCAAGAGCTTTTGGTCCTGGCCCCGTTGCGGTGGGAGGAATCCCTGGACGTTCGCAATTGCTGAGCCTGCCGCCGGGTGTCCTCAGCGGCCCACGCAAACAGTGTTCTCTTTTGGGAGGCTCTAGAAAGAGACAGTGCCAGTGTTTTTGGGGCTATGAATGGGGTTTGCCTCGCTACTTGAAGAGCAGCAAGAGCTTTTGGTCCTGGCCCCTTTGCGGTGGGAGGAATCCCTGGACGTTCGCAATTGCTGAGCCTGCCGACGGGTGTCCTCACAGCCCACGCAAATAGTGTTCAATTTTGGGAGGCTCTAGAAAGAGACAGCGCCAGCGTTGGTGGGTCTGTTAATGGGGTTGCCTGGCTACCTGAAGAGCAGCAAGAGCTTTTGGTCCTGTCCCCTTTGCAGTGGGAGGAATCCCTGGACGTTCGCAATTGCTGAGCCTGCCTCCGGGTGTCGTCAGCAGCCCACGCAAATAGTGTTCAATTTTGGAGGCTCTAGAAAGAGACAGCACAGCGTTGGTGGGTCTGTCAATGGGGTGTCCTGGCTACTTGAAGAGCAGCAAGAGCTTCTGGTCCTGGCCCCTTTGCGGTGGAGGAATCCCTGGACGTTTGCAATTGCTGAGCCTGCCTCCGGTGTACTCGGCGGCCCACGCAGATAGTATTGGGCTTTTGGAGGCACCAGAAAGAGACAGCGCCAGCGTTTGTAGGGCTGTGAATTGGGGTTGCCTGGCTACTTGAAGAGCAGTAAGTGCTTTTGGTCCTGGCCTCTTGCCGTGGGGAGGAATCCCTGGACGTTTGCAATTGCTGAGCCTGCCGCCGGGTGTCCTCAGCGGCCCACGCACATAGTATTGGGCTTTGGGAGGCACCAGAAAGAGACAGCGCCAGCGTTTGTAGGGCTGTGAATGGGGTTGCCTGGCTACTTGAAGAGCAGCAAGAGCTTTTGGTCCTGGCCCCTTTCCGGTGGGAGGAATCCCTGGATGTTCGCAATTGCTGAGCCTGCCTCAGGGTATACTCGGAGGCCCAGGCAGATAGCATTGGAGTTTGGGAGGCTCTAGACAGAGACAGTGACATCGTTGGTGGCCTATGAATGGGTTAGGTGGCTAGTTGAAGAGCAGCAAGAGCTTTTGGTCCTGGCCCTCTTGCCGTGGGAGGAATCCCTGGACGTTCGCAATTGCTGAGCCTGCCTCCGGGTGTACTCGGCGGCCCACGCAGATAGTATTGGGCTTTGGGAGGCTCTAGAAAGAGACAGCACCAGCGTTTGTAGGGCTGTGAATGGGGTTGCCTGGCTACTTGAAGAGCAGCAAGAGCTTTTGGTCCTGGCCCCTTTGCCGTGGGAGGAATCCCTGGACGTTCGCAATTGCTGAGCCTGCCTCTGGGTATCTCGGAGGCCAGGCAGATAGCATTGGAGTTTGGGAGGCTCTAGACAGAGACAGTGACATCGTTGGTGGGCCTATGAATGGGGTTAGGTGGCTAGCTGAAGAGCAGCAGGAGCTTTTGGTCTGGCCCCTTTGGGGTGGGAGGAATCCCTGGACGTTTGCAATTGCTGAGCCTGCCTCCGGGTGTCCTCAGCAGCCCACGCAAATAGTGTTCAATTTTGGGAGGCACTAGAAAGAAACAGAGCCAGCGTTTGTAGGGCTGTGAATGGGGTGTCCTGGCTAATTGAAGAGCAGCAAGAGCTTTTGGTCCTGGCCCCGTTGCGGTGGGAGGAATCCCTGGACGTTCGCAATTGCTGAGCCTGCCGCCGGGTGTCCTCAGCGGCCCACGCAACAGTGTTCTCTTTTGGGAGGCTCTAGAAAGAGACAGTGCCAGTGTTTTGGGGCTATGAATGGGGTTTGCCTCGCTACTTGAAGAGCAGCAGAGCTTTTGGTCCTGGCCCCTTTGCGGTGGGAGGAATCCCTGGACGTTCGCAATTGCTGAGCCTGCCGCCGGGTGTTCTCAGCAGCCCACGCAAATAGTGTTCTCTTTTGGGAGGCTCTAGAAAGAGACAGCGCCAGCGTTGGTGGGTCTGTTAATGGGGTTGCCTGGCTACCTGAAGAGCAGCAAGAGCTTTTGGTCCTGTCCCCTTTGCAGTGGGAGGAATCCTGGACGTTCGCAATGCTGAGCCTGCCTCCGGGTGTCGTCAGCAGCCCACGCAAATAGTGTTCAATTTTGGGAGGCTCTAGAAAGAGACAGCACCAGCGTTGGTGGGTCTGTCAATGGGGTGTCCTGGCTACTTGAAGAGCAGCAAGAGCTTCTGGTCCTGGCCCCCTTTGCGGTGGGAGGAATCCCTGGACGTTTGCAATTGCTGAGCCTGCCTCCGGGTGTACTCGGCGGCCCACGCAGATAGTATTGGGCTTTGGGAGGCACCAGAAAGAGACAGCGCCAGCGTTTGTAGGGCCTGTGAATGGGGTTGCCTGGCTACTTAAGAGCACTAAGTGCTTTTGGTCCTGGCCCTCTTGCCGTGGGAGGAATCCCTGGACGTTTGCAATTGCTGAGCCTGCCGCCGGGTGTCCTCAGCGGCCCACGCACATAGTATTGGGCTTTGGGAGGCTCTAGAAAGAGACAGCGCCAGCGTTTGTAGGGCTGTGAATGGGGTTGCCTGGCTACTTGAAGAGCAGCGAGAGCTTTTGGTCCTGGCCCCTTTCCGGTGGGAGGAATCCCTGGATGTTCGCAATTGCTGAGCCTGCCTCAGGGTATACTCGGAGGCCCAGGCAGATAGCATTGGAGTTTGGGAGGCTCTAGACAGAGACAGTGACATCGTTGGTGGGCCTATGAATGGGGTTAGGTGGCTAGTTGAAGAGCAGCAAGAGCTTTTGGTCCTGGCCCCTTTGCGGTGGGAGGAATCCCTGGACGTTCGCAATTGCTGAGCCTGCTGCCAGGTGTCCTCAGCAACCCACGCAAATAGTGTTAAATTTTGGGAGGCTCTAGAAAGAGACAGCACCAGCGTTGGTGGGGCTGTTAATGGGGTTGCCTGGCTACTTGAAGAGCAGCAAGAGCTTTTGGTCCTGGCCCCTTTGGGGTGGGAGGAATCCCTGGACGTTCGCAATTGCTGAGCCTGCCTCCGGGTATACTCGGAGGCCCAGGCAGATAGCATTGGAGTTTGGGAGGCTCTAGACAGAGACAGTGACATCGTTGGTGGGCCTATGAATGGGGTTAGGTGGCTAGTTGAAGAGCAGCAAGAGCTTTTGGTCGTGGCCCCTTTGCAGTGGGAGGAATCCCTGGACGTTTGCAATTGCTGAGCCTGCCTCCGGGTGTCCTCAGCAGCCCACGCAAATAGTGTTCAATTTTGGGAGGCACTAGAAAGAAACAGAGCCAGCGTTTGTAGGGCTGTGAATGGGGTGTCCTGGCTAATTGAAGAGCAGCAAGAGCTTTTGGTCCTGGCCCCGTTGCAGTGGGAGGAATCCCTGGACGTTCGCAATTGCTGAGCCTGCCTCCGGGTGTCGTCAGCATCCCACGCAAATAGTGTTCAATTTTGGGAGGCTCTAGAAAGAGACAGCACCAGCGTTGGTGGGTCTGTCAATGGGGTGTCCTGGCTACTTGAAGAGCAGCAAGAGCTTTTGGTCCTGGCCCCTTTGCGGTGGGAGGAATCCCTGGACGTTCGCAATTGCTGAGCCTGCCTCTGGGTATACTCCGAGGCCCAGGCAGATAGCATTGGAGTTTGGGAGGCTCTAGACAGAGACAGTGACATCGTTGGTGGGCCTATGAATGGGGTTAGGTGGCTAGTTGAAGAGCAGCAAGAGCTTTTGGTCCTGGCCCCTTTGCGGTGGGAGGAATCCCTGGACGTTCGCAATTGCTGATCCTGCCTCCTGGTGTACTCGGTGGCCCACGCAGATAGTATTGGGCTTTGGGAGGCTCTAGAAAGAGACAGCGCCAGCGTTGGTGGGTCTGTTAATGGGGTTGCCTGGCTACCTGAAGAGCAGCAAGAGCTTTTGGTCCTGTCCCCTTTGCAGTGGGAGGAATCCCTGGACGTTCGCAATTGCTGAGCCTGCCTCCGGGTGTCCTCAGCAGCCCACGCAAATAGTGTTCAATTTTGGGAGGCTCTAGAAAGAGACAGCACCAGCGTTGGTGGGTCTGTGAATGGGGTGTCCTGGCTACTTGAAGAGCAGCAAGAGCTTCTGGTCCTGGCCCCTTTGCGGTGGGAGGAATCCCTGGACGTTCGCAATTGCTGAGCCTGCCTCCGGGTGTACTCGGCGGCCCACGCAGATAGTATTGGGCTTTGGGAGGCACCAGAAAGAGACAGCGCCAGCGTTTGTAGGGCTGTGAATGGGGTTGCCTGGCTACTTGAAGTGCAGTAAGAGCTTTTGGTCCTGGCCCTCTTGCCGTGGGAGGAATCCCTGGACGTTTGCAATTGCTGAGCCTGCCTCCGGGTGTAGTCGGCGGCCCACGCACATATTATTGGGCTTTGGGAGGCACCAGAAAGAGACAGCGCCAGCGTTTGTAGGGCTGTCAATGTGG
This sequence comes from Platalea minor, assembly GCA_037975005.1. Lineage (NCBI taxonomy): Eukaryota > Metazoa > Chordata > Aves > Pelecaniformes > Threskiornithidae > Platalea > Platalea minor. Next base: position 620,666 of record JBBPFK010000043.1, on the reverse strand, counting down.
TTGCGTGTCTACTTGAAGAGCAGCGAGAGCTTTTGGTCCTGGCCCCTTTGCGGTGGGAGGAATCCCTGGATGTTCGCAATTGCTGAGCCTGCCTCAGGGTATACTCGGAGGCCCAGGCAGATAGCATTGGAGTTTGGGAGGCTCTAGACAGAGACAGTGACATCGTTGGTGGGCCTATGAATGGGGTTAGGTGGCTAGTTGAAGAGCAGCAAGAGCTTTTGGTCCTGGCCCCTTTGCGGTGGGAGGAATCCCTGGACGTTCGCAATTGCTGAGCCTGCCTCCTGGTGTACTCGGTGGCCCACGCAGATAGTATTGGGCTTTGGGAGGCTCTAGAAAGAGACAGCGCCAGCGTTGCTGGGGCTGTGAATGGGGTGTCCTGGCTACTTGAAGAGCAGCAAGAGCTTTTGGTCCTGGTCCCTTTGCAGTGGGAGGAATCCCTGGACGTTCGCAATTGCTGAGCCTGCCGCTGGGTGTCCTCAGCGGCCCACGCAAACAGTGTTCTCTTTTGGGAGGCTCTAGAAAGAGACAGCACCAGCGTTGGTGGGTCTGTGAATGGGGTGTCCTGACTACTTGAAGAGCAGCAAGAGCTTTTGGTCCTGGCGCCTTTGGGGTGGGAGGAATCCCTGGACGTTCGCAATTGCTGAGCCTGCCTCCGGGTGTACTCGGTGGCCCACGCAGATAGTATTGGGCTTTGGGAGGCTCTAGAAAGAGACAGCGCCAGCGTATGTAGGGCTGTGAATGGGGTTGCGTGGGTACTTGAAGAGCAGCAAGAGCTTTTGGTCCTGGCCCCTTTGCGGTGGGAGTAACCCCTGGACGTTTGCAATTGCTGAGCCTGCCGCCGGGTGTCCTCAGCAGCCCACACAGATAGTATTGGGCTTTGGGAGGCACCAGAAAGAGACAGCGCCAGCGTTTGTAGGGCTGTGAATGGGGTTACGTGGCTACTTGAAGAGCAGCAAGAGCTTTTGGTCCTGGCCCCTTTGCGGTGGGAGGAATCCCTGCACGTTCGCAATTGCTGAGCTGGGCTCGGGGTGTACTCAGCTCCGCAGGCAGATAATATTGGAGTTTGGGAGGTTCTAGAAAGAGACAGCACCAGCGTTGGTGGGGCTGTGAATGGGGTTGCCTGGCTACTTGAAGAGCAGCAAGAGCTTTTGGTCGTGGCCCCTCTGCGGTGGGAGGAATCCTTGGACGTTCGCAATTGCTGAGCCTGCCTCCCGGTGTCCTCAGCAGCCCAAGCAAACAGTGTTCTCTTTTGGGAGGCTCTAGAAAGAGACAGTGCCAGTGTTCATGGGGCTATGAATGGGGTTTGCCTCGCTACCTGAAGAGCAGCAAGAGCTTTTTGTCCTGGCCCCTTTGCGGTGGGAGTAATCCCTGGACGTTCGCAATTGCTGATCCTGCCTCCGGGTGTACTCGGTGGCCCACGCAGATAGTATTGGGCTTTGGGAGGCTCTAGAATGAGACAGCGCCAGCGTTGGTGGGTCTGTGAATGGGCTTGCCTGGCTACTTGAAGAGCAGCAAGAGCTTTTGGTCCTGGCCCCTTTGCAGTGGGAGGAATCCCTGGACGTTCGCAATTGCTGAGCCTGCCGCCGGGTGTCCTCAGCGGCCCACGCAAACACTGTTCTCTTTTGGGAGGCTCTAGAAAGAGACAGCGCCCGCGTTGATGGGTCTGTGAATGGGGTTGCCTGGCTACTTGAAGAGCAGCAAGAGCTTTTGGTCCTGGCGCCTTTGGGGTGGGAGGAATCCCTGGACGTTCGCAATTGCTGATCCTGCCTCCGGGTGTCCTTAGAGGGCCACTCAAACAGTGTTCTCTTTTGGGACGCTCTAGAAAGAGACAGCACCAGCGTTGGTGGGTCTGTGAATGGTGTGTCCTGACTACTTGAAGAACAGCAAGAGCTTTTGGTCCTGGCCCCTTTGCGGTGGGAGGAATCCCTGCACGTTCGCAATTGCTGAGCTGGGCTCGGGGTGTACTCAGCTCCGCAGGCAGATAATATTGGAGTTTGGAGGTTCTAGAAAGAGACAGCACCAGCGTTGGTGGGGCTGTGAATGGGGTTGCCTGGCTACTTGAAGAGCAGCAAGAGCTTTTGGTCGTGGCCCCTCTGCGGTGGGAGGAATCCTTGGACGTTCGCAATTGCTGAGCCTGCCTCCCGGTGTCCTCAGCAGCCCAAGCAAACAGTGTTCTCTTTTGGGAGGCTCTAGAAAGAGTCAGTGCCAGTGTTCATGGGGCTATGAATGGGGTTTGCCTCGCTACCTGAAGAGCAGCAAGAGCTTTTTGTCCTGGCCCCTTTGCGGTGGGAGTAATCCCTGGACGTTCGCAATTGCTGATCCTGCCTCCGGGTGTACTCGGTGGCCCACGCAGATAGTATTGGGCTTTGGGAGGCTCTAGAATGAGACAGCGCCAGCGTTGGTGGGTCTGTGAATGGGCTTGCCTGGCTACATGAAGAGCAGCAAGAGCTTTTGGTCCTGGCCCCTTTGCAGTGGGAGGAATCCCTGGACGTTCGCAATTGCTGAGCCTGCCGCCGGGTGTCCTCAGCGGCCCACGCAAACACTGTTCTCTTTTGGGAGGCTCTAGAAAGAGACAGCGCCCGCGTTGATGGGTCTGTGAATGGGGTTGCCTGGCTACTTGAAGAGCAGCAAGAGCTTTTGGTCCTGGCGCCTTTGGGGTGGGAGGAATCCCTGGACGTTCGCAATTGCTGATCCTGCCTCCGGGTGTCCTTAGAGGGCCACTCAAACAGTGTTCTCTTTTGGGACGCTCTAGTAAGAGACAGCACCAGCGTTGGTGGGTCTGTGAATGGTGTGTCCTGACTACTTGAAGAACAGCAAGAGCTTTTGCTCCTGGCCCCTTTGGGGTGGGAGGAATCCCTGGACGTTCGCAATTGCTGAGCCTGCCTCCGGGTGTCCTCAGCAGCCCACACAGATAGTATTGGGCTTTGGGAGGCACCAGAAAGAGACAGCGCCAGCGTTTGTAGGGCTGTGAATGGGGTGTCCAGGCTACTTGAAGAGCAGCAAGAGCTTTTGGTCGTGGCCCCTTTGCGGTGGGAGGAATCCCTGGACGTTCGCAATTGCTGAGCCTGCCTCCGGGTGTACTCGGTGGCCCACGCAGATAGTATTGGGCTTTGGGAGGCTCTAGAAAGAGACAGCGCCAGCGTATGTAGGGCTGTGAATGGGGTTGCGTGGGTACTTGAAGAGCAGCAAGAGCTTTTGGTCCTGGCCCCTTTGCGGTGGGAGTAACCCCTGGACGTTTGCAATTGCTGAGCCTGCCGCCGGGTGTCCTCAGCAGCCCACACAGATAGTATTGGGCTTTGGGAGGCACCAGAAAGAGACAGCGCCAGCGTTTGTAGGGCTGTGAATGGGGTTACGTGGCTACTTGAAGAGCAGCAAGAGCTTTTGGTCCTGGCCCCTTTGCGGTGGGAGGAATCCCTGCACGTTCGCAATTGCTGAGCTGGGCTCGGGGTGTACTCAGCTCCGCAGGCAGATAATATTGGAGTTTGGGAGGTTCTAGAAAGAGACAGCACCAGCGTTGGTGGGGCTGTGAATGGGGTTGCCTGGCTACTTGAAGAGCAGCAAGAGCTTTTGGTCGTGGCCCCTCTGCGGTGGGAGGAATCCTTGGACGTTCGCAATTGCTGAGCCTGCCTCCCGGTGTCCTCAGCAGCCCAAGCAAACAGTGTTCTCTTTTGGGAGGCTCTAGAAAGAGACAGTGCCAGTGTTCATGGGGCTATGAATGGGGTTTGCCTCGCTACCTGAAGAGCAGCAAGAGCTTTTTGTCCTGGCCCCTTTGCGGTGGGAGTAATCCCTGGACGTTCGCAATTGCTGATCCTGCCTCCGGGTGTACTCGGTGGCCCACGCAGATAGTATTGGGCTTTGGGAGGCTCTAGAATGAGACAGCGCCAGCGTTGGTGGGTCTGTTAATGGGGTTGCCTGGCTACTTGAAGAGCAGCAAGAGCTTTTGGTCCTGGCCCCTTTGCAGTGGGAGGAATCCCTGGACGTTCGCAATTGCTGAGCCTGCCGCCGGGTGTCCTCAGCGGCCCACGCAAACACTGTTCTCTTTTGGGAGGCTCTAGAAAGAGACAGCGCCCGCGTTGATGGGTCTGTGAATGGGGTTGCCTGGCTACTTGAAGAGCAGCAAGAGCTTTTGGTCCTGGCGCCTTTGGGGTGGGAGGAATCCCTGGACGTTCGCAATTGCTGATCCTGCCTCCGGGTGTCCTTAGAGGGCCACTCAAACAGTGTTCTCTTTTGGGACGCTCTAGTAAGAGACAGCACCAGCGTTGGTGGGTCTGTGAATGGTGTGTCCTGACTACTTGAAGAACAGCAAGAGCTTTTGCTCCTGGCCCCTTTGGGGTGGGAGGAATCCCTGGACGTTCGCAATTGCTGAGCCTGCCTCCGGGTGTCCTCAGCAGCCCACACAGATAGTATTGGGCTTTGGGAGGCACCAGAAAGAGACAGCGCCAGCGTTTGTAGGGCTGTGAATGGGGTGTCCAGGCTACTTGAAGAGCAGCAAGAGCTTTTGGTCCTGGCCCCTTTGCGGTGGGAGGAATCCCTGGACGTTCGCAATTGCTGAGCCTGCCTCCGGGTGTACTCGGTGGCCCACGCAGATAGTATTGGGCTTTGGGAGGCTCTAGAAAGAGACAGCGCCAGCGTATGTAGGGCTGTGAATGGGGTTGCGTGGCTACTTGAAGAGCAGCAAGAGCTTTTGTTCCTGGCCCCTTTGACGTGGGAGTAACCCTTGGACGTTCGCAATTGCTGAGCCTGCCTCCCGGTGTCCTCAGCAGCCCAAGCAAACAGTGTTCTCTTTTGGGAGGCTCTAGAAAGAGACAGTGCCAGTGTTCGTGGGGCTATGAATGGGGTTTGCCTCGCTACCTGAAGAGCAGCAAGAGCTTTTTGTCCTGGCCCCTTTGCGGTGGGAGTAATCCCTGGACGTTCGCAATTGCTGATCCTGCCTCCGGGTGTACTCGGTGGCCCACGCAGATAGTATTGGGCTTTGGGAGGCTCTAGAATGAGACAGCGCCAGCGTTCGTGGGGCTGTGAATGGGGTGTCCTGGCTAGTTGAAGAGCAGCAAGAGCTTTTGGTCCTGGCCCCTTTGCAGTGGGAGGAATCCCTGGACGTTCGCAATTGCTGAGCCTGCCTCCGGGTGTCCTTAGAGGGCCACTCAAATAGTGTTCTCTTTTGGGACGCTCTAGAAAGAGACAGCACCAGCGTTGGTGGGTCTGTGAATGGTGTGTCCTGACTACTTGAAGAGCAGCAAGAGCTTTTTGTCCTGGCCCCTTTGGGGTGGGAGGAATCCCTGGACGTTCGCAATTGCTGAGCCTGCCTCCGGGTGTCCTCAGCAGCCCACACAGATAGTATTGGGCTTTGGGAGGCACCAGAAAGAGACAGCGCCAGCGTTTGTAGGGCTGTGAATGGGGTTGCGTGGCTACTTGAAGAGCAGCAAGAGCTTTTGGTCCTGGCGCCTTTGGGGTGGGAGGAATCCCTGGACGTTCGCAATTGCTGATCCTGCCTCCGGGATTCCTTATAGGGCCACTCAAACAGTGTTCTCTTTTGGGACGCTCTAGAAAGACACAGCACCAGCGTTGGTGGGTCTGTGAATGGGGTTGCCTGGCTACTTGAAGAGCAGCAAGAGCTTTTGGTCCTGGCCCCTTTGGGGTGGGAGGAATCCCTGGACGTTCGCAATTGCTGATCCTGCCTCCGGGTGTCCTCAGCAGCCCACACAGATAGTATTGGGCTTTGGGAGGCACCAGAAAGAGACAGCGCCAGCGTTTGTAGGGCTGTGAATGGGGTTGCGTGGCTACTTGAAGAGCAGCAAGAGCTTTTGGTCCTGGCCCCTTTGGGGTGGGAGGAATCCCTGGACGTTCGCAATTGCTGAGCTGGGCTCGGGGTGTACTCAGCTCCGCAGGCAGATAATATTGGAGTTTGGGAGGTTCTAGAAAGAGACAGCACCAGCGTTGGTGGGGCTGTGAATGGGGTTGCCTGGCTACTTGAAGAGCAGCAAGAGCTTTTGGTCCTGGCCCCTCTGCGGTGGGAGGAATCCTTGGACGTTCGCAATTGCTGAGCCTGCCTCCCAATGTCTTCAGCAGCCCAAGCAAACAGTGTTCTCTTTTGGGAGGCTCTAGAAAGACAGTGCCAGTGTTCGTGGGGCTATGAATGGGGTTTGCCTCGCTACCTGAAGAGCAGCAAGAGCTTTTGGTCCTGGCCCCTTTCCCGTGGGAACAACCCCTGGACGTTTGCAATTGCTGAGCCTGCCTCCGGGTGTACTCAGCGGCCCACGCAGATAGTATTGGCCTTTGGGAGCCACCAGAAAGAGACAGCGCCAGCGTTTGTAGGGCTGTGAATGGGGTTGCGTGGCTACTTGAAGAGCAGCAAGAGCTTTTGGTCCTGGCCCCTTTGGGGTGGGAGGAATCCTTGGACGTTCACAATTGCTGAGCCTGCCTCTGGGTATACTCCGAGGCCCAGGCAGATAGCATTGGAGATTGGGAGGCTCTAGACAGAGACAGTGACATTGTTGGTGGGCCTATGAATGGGGTTACGTGGCTAATTAAAGAGCAGCAAGAGCTTTTGGTCCTGGCCCCTTTGGGGTGGGAGGAATCCCTGGACGTTCGCAATTGCTGATCCTGCCTCCGGGTGTACTCGGTGGCCCACGCAGATAGTATTGGGCTTTGGGAGGCTCTAGAATGAGACAGCACCAGCGTTGGTGGGGCTGTGAATGGGGTGTCCTGGCTACTTGAAGAGCAGCAAGAGCTTTTGGTCCTGGTCCCTTTGCAGTGGGAGGAATCCCTGGACGTTCGCAATTGCTGATCCTGCCTCCGGGTGTCCTCAGCAGCCCACGCAAATAGTGTTCAATATTGGGACGCACTAGAAAGAGACAGCGCCAGCGTTTGTAGGGCTGTGGATGGGGTGTCCAGGCTACTTGAAGAGCAGCAAGAGCTTTTGGTCCTGGCCCCTTTGCGGTGGGAGGAATCCCTGGACGTTCGCAATTGCTGAGCCTGCCTCAGGGTGTCCTCAGCAGCCCACGAAAATAGTGTTCAATTTTGGGAGGCACTAGAAAGAGACAGCGCCAGCGTTTGTAGGGCTGTGACTGGGTTGTCCAGGCTACTTGAAGAGCAGCAAGAGCTTTTGGTCCTGGCCCCTTTGCGGTGGGAGGAATCCCTGGACGTTCGCAATTGCTGAGCCTGCCTCCGGGTGTACTCGGTAGCCCACGCAGATAGTATTGGGCTTTGGGAGGCTCTAGAAAGAGACAGCGCCAGCGTATGTAGGGCTGTGAATGGGGTTGCGTGGCTACTTGAAGAGCAGCAAGAGCTTTTGGTCCTGGCCCCTTTGCCGTGGGAGTAACCCCTGGACGTTTGCAATTGCTAAGCCTGCCTCAGGGTGTCCTCAGCAGCCCACGCAAATATTGTTCAATTTTGGGAGGCACTAGAAAGAGACAGAGCCAGCGTTTGTAGGGCTGTGAATGGGGTTGCCTGGCTACTTGAAGAGCAGCAAGAGCTTTTGGTCCTGGCCCCTTTGGGGTGGGAGGAATCCCTGGACATTCGCAATTGCTGAGGTGGTCTCCGGGTGTACTCGGTGGCCCACGCAGATAGTATTGGGATTTGGGAGACTCTAGAAAGAGACAGCACCAGCGTTGATGGGTCTGTGAATGGGGTTGCGTGGCTACTTGAAGAGCAGCAAGAGCTTTTGGTCCTGGCCCCTTTGGGGTGGGAGGAATCCCTGGACGTTCGCAATTGCTGATCCTGCCTCCGGGTGTCCTTAGAGAGCCACTCAAACAGTGTTCTCTTTTGGGACGCTCTAGAAAGAGACAGCACCAGCGTTGGTCGGTCTGTGAATGGTGTGTCCTGACTACTTGAAGAGCAGCAAGAGCTTTTTGTCCTGGCCCCTTTGGGGTGGGAGGAATCCCTGGACGTTCGCAATTGCTGAGCCTGCCTCCGGGTGTCCTCAGCAGCCCACACAGATAGTATTGGGCTTTGGGAGGCACCAGAAAGAGACAGCGCCAGCGTTTGTGGGCTGTGAATGGGGTTGTGTGGCTACTTGAAGAGCAGCAAGAGCTTTTGGTCCTGGCCCCTTTGCGGTGGGAGGAATCCCTGGACGTTCGCAATTGCTGAGCTGGGCTCGGGGTGTACTCGACTTCGCAGGCAGAGAATATTGGAGTTTGGGAGGCTCTAGAAAGAGACAGCACCAGCGTTGGTGGGGCTGTGAATGGGGTTGCCTGGCTACTTGAAGAGCAGCAAGAGCTTTTGGTCCTGGCCCCTCTGCGGTGGGAGGAATCCTTGGACGTTCGCAATTGCTGAGCCTGCCTCCCGGTGTCTTCAGCAGCCCAAGCAAACAGTGTTCTCTTTTGGGAGGCTCTAGAAAGACAGTGCCAGTGTTCGTGGGGCTATGAATGGGGTTTGCCTCGCTACCTGAAGAGCAGCAAGAGCTTTTGGTCCTGGCCCCTTTGGGGTGGGAGGAATCCCTGGACATTCGCAATTGCTGAGGTGGGCTCCGGGTGTACTCGGTGGCCCACGCAGATAGTATTGGGATTTGGGAGGCTCTAGAAAGAGACAGCACCAGCGTTGATGGGTCTGTGAATGGGGTTGCGTGGCTACTTGAAGAGCAGCAAGAGCTTTTGGTCCTGGCCCCTTTGGGGTGGGAGGAATCCCTGGACGTTCGCAATTGCTGAGCCTGCCTCCGGGTGTCCTTAGAGAGCCACTCAAACAGTGTTCTCTTTTGGGACGCTCTAGAAAGAGACAGCACCAGCGTTGGTCGGTCTGTGAATGGTGTGTCCTGACTACTTGAAGAGCAGCAAGAGCTTTTGGTCCTGGCCCCTTTGGGGTGGGAGGAATCCCTGGACGTTCGCAATTGCTGAGCCTGCCTCCGGGTGTCCTCAGCAGCCCACACATATAGTATTGGGCTTTGGGAGGCACCAGAAAGAGACAGCGCCAGCGTTTGTGGGCTGTGAATGGGGTTGTGTGGCTACTTGAAGAGCAGCAAGAGCTTTTGGTCCTGGCCCCTTTGCGGTGGGAGGAATCCCTGGACGTTCGCAATTGCTGAGCTGGGCTCGGGGTGTACTCGACTTCGCAGGCAGAGAATATTGGAGTTTGGGAGGCTCTAGAAAGAGACAGCACCAGCGTTGGTGGGGCTGTGAATGGGGTTGCCTGGCTACTTGAAGAGCAGCAAGAGCTTTTGGTCCTGGCCCCTCTGCGGTGGGAGGAATCCTTGGACGTTCGCAATTGCTGAGCCTGCCTCCCGGTGTCTTCAGCAGCCCAAGCAAACAGTGTTCTCTTTTGGGAGGCTCTAGAAAGACAGTGCCAGTGTTCGTGGGGCTATGAATGGGGTTTGCCTCGCTACCTGAAGAGCAGCAAGAGCTTTTGGTCCTGGCCCCTTTGCGGTGGGAGGAATCCCTGGACGTTCGCAATTGCTGAGCCTGCCTCCGGCTGTACTCGGTGGCCCACGCAGATAGTATTGGGCTTTGGGAGGCACTAGAAAGAGACAGCGCCAGCGTTTGTAGGGCTGTGAATGGGGTTGCGTGGCTACTTGAAGAGCAGCAAGAGCTTTTGGTCCTGGCCTCTTTGCCGTGGGAGTAACCCCTGGACGTTCGCAATTGCTGAGCCTGCCGCCGGGTGTCCTCAGCGGCCCACGCAAACAGTGTTCTCTTTTGGGAGGCTCTAGAAAGAGACAGTGCCAGCGTTCGTGGGGCTATGAATGGGGTGTCCAGGCTACTTGAAGAGCAGCAAGAGCTTTTGGTCCTGGCCCCTTTGCGGTGGGAGTAACCCCTGGACGTTCGCAATTGCTGAGCCTGCCTCAGGGTGTCCTCAGCAGCCCAGGCAAATAGTGTTCAATTTTGGGAGGCACTAGAAAGAGACAGAGCCAGCGTTTGTAGGGCTGTGAATGGGGTGTAGAGGCTACTTGAAAAGCAGCAAGAGCTTTTGGTCCTGGCCCCTTTGCGGTGGGAGGAATCCCTGGACGTTCGCAATTGCTGAGCCTGCCTCCGGGTGTCCTCAGCGGCCCACGCAAACAGTGTTCTCTTTTGGGAGGCTGTAGAAAGAGACAGCGCCAGCGTTGGTGGGTCTGTGAATGGGGTTGCCTGGCTACTTGAAGAGCAGCAAGAGCTTTTGGTCCTGGCGCCTTTGGGGTGGGAGGAATCCCTGGACGTTCGCAATTGCTGATCCTGCCTCCGGGTGTCCTCAGCAGCCCACGCAAATAGTGTTCTCTTTTGGGAGGCTCTAGAAAGAGACAGAGCCAGCGTTTGTAGGGCTGTGAATGGGGTGTCCAGGCTACTTGAAGAGCAGTAAGAGCTTTTGGTCCTGGCCCCTTTGCGGTGGGAGGAATCCCTGGACGTTCGCAATTGCTGAGCCTGCCTCCGGGTGTACTCGGTGGCCCACGCAGATAGTATTGGGCTTTGGGAGGCTCTAGAATGAGACAGCACCAGCGTTGCTGGGGCTGTGAATGGGGTGTCCTGGCTACTTGAAGAGCAGCAAGAGCTTTTGGTCCTGGCCCCTCTGCGGTGGAGGAATCCTTGGACGTTCGCAATTGCTGAGCCTGCCTCCCGGTGTCCTCAGCAGCCCAAGCAAACAGTGTTCTCTTTTGGGAGGCTCTAGAAAGAGACAGCACCAGCGTTGGTGGGTCTGTGAATGATGTGTCCTGACTACTTGAAGAGCAGCAAGAGCTTTTGGTCCTGGCCCCTTTGGGGTGGGAGGAATCCCTGGACGTTCGCAATTGCTGAGCCTGCCTCCGGGTGTCCTCAGCAGCCCACACAGATAGTATTGGGCTTTGGGAGGCACCAGAAAGAGACAGCGCTAGCGTTTGTAGGGCTGTGAATGGGGTTGCGTGGCTACTTGAAGAGCAGCAAGAGCTTTTGGTCCTGGCCCCTTTGCGGTGGGAGGAATCCCTGGACGTTCGCAATTGCTGAGCCTGCCTCCGGGTGTACTCAGCTCCGCAGGGAGATAATATTGGAGTTTGGGAGGTTCTAGAAAGAGACAGCACCAGCGTTGGTGGGGCTGTGAATGGGGTTGCGTGGCTACTTGAAGAGCAGCAAGAGCTTTTGGTCCTGGCCCCTCTGCGGTGGGAGGAATCCTTGGACGTTCGCAATTGCTGAGCCTGCCTCCCGGTGTCCTCAGCAGCCCAAGCAAACAGTGTTCTCTTTTGGGAGGCTCTAGAAAGAGACAGTGCCAGTGTTCGTGGGGCTATGAATGGGGTTTGCCTCGCTACCTGAAGAGCAGCAAGAGCTTTTTGTCCTGGCCCCTTTGGGGTGGGAGGAATCCCTGGACGTTCGCAATTGCTGAGCCTGCCTCAGGGTGTACTCGGTGGCCCACGCAGATAGTATTGGGCTTTGGGAGGCACTAGAAAGAGACAGCGCCAGCGTTTGTAGGGCTGTGAATGGGGTTGCCTGGCTACTTGAAGAGCAGCAAGAGCTTTTGGTCCTGGCCTCTTTGCCGTGGGAGTAACCCCTGGACGTTCGCAATTGCTGAGCCTGCCTCAGGGTGTCCTCAGCAGCCCACGAAAATAGTGTTCAATTTTGGGAGGCACTAGAAAGAGACAGAGCCAGCGTTGGTAGGGCTGTGAATGGGGTGTCCAGGCTACTTGAAGAGCAGCAAGAGCTTTTGGTCCTGGCCCCTTTGTGGTGGGAGGAATCCCTGGACGTTCGCAATTGCTGAGCCTGCCTCCGGGTGTACTCGGTGGCCCACGCAGATAGTATTGGGCTTTGGGAGGCTCTAGAAAGAGACAGCGCCAGCGTATGTAGGGCTGTGAATGGGGTTGCGTGGCTACTTGAAGAGCAGCAAGAGCTTTTGGTCCTGGTCCCTTTGCGGTGGGAGGAATCCCTGGACGTTCGCAATTGCTGAGCTGGGCTCGGGGTGTACTCAGCTCCGCAGGCAGATAATATTGGAGTTTGGGAGGCTCTAGAAAGAGACAGCACCAGCGTTGGTGGGGCTGTGAATGGGGTTGCCTGGCTACTTGAAGAGCAGCAAGAGCTTTTGGTCCTGGCCCCTCTGCGGTGGGAGGAATCCCTGGACGTTCGCAATTGCTGAGCCTGCCTCCCGGTGTCCTCAGCAGCCCAAGCAAACAGTGTTCTCTTTTGGGAGGCTCTAGAAAGAGACAGTGCCAGTGTTCTTGGGGCTATGAATGGGGTTTGCCTCGCTACCTGAAGAGCAGCAAGAGCTTTTTGTCCTGGCCCCTTTGGGGTGGGAGGAATCCCTGGACGTTCTCAATTGCTGATCCTGCCTCAGGGTGTACTCGGTGGCCCACGCAGATAGTATTGGGCTTTGGGAGGCACTAGAAAGAGACAGCGCCAGCGTTGGTGGGTCTGTGAATGGGGTGTCCAGGCTACTTGAAGAGCAGCAAGAGCTTTTGGTCCTGGCCCCTTTGCGGTGGGAGGAATCCCTGGACGTTCGCAATTGCTGAGCCTGCCTCCGGGTGTACTCGGTGGCCCACGCAGATAGTATTGGGCTTTGGGAGGCTCTAGAAAGAGACAGCGCCAGCGTTGGTGGGTCTGTGAATGGGGTTGCGTGTCTACTTGAAGAGCAGCAAGAGCTTTTGGTCCTGGCCTCTTTGCCGTGGGAGTAACCCCTGGACGTTTGCAATTGCTGAGTCTGCCTCAGGGTGTCCTCAGCAGCCCACGCAAATATTGTTCAATTTTGGGAGGCACTAGAAAGAGACAGAGCCAGCGTTTGTAGGGCTGTGAATGGGGTTGCGTGGCTACTTGAAGAGCAGCAAGAGCTTTTGGTCCTGGCCCCTTTGCGGTGGGAGGAATCCCTGGACGTTCGCAATTGCTGAGCCTGCCTCCGGGTGTACTCAGCTCCGCAGGGAGATAATATTGGAGTTTGGGAGGTTCTAGAAAGAGACAGCACCAGCGTTGGTGGGGCTGTGAATGGGGTTGCGTGGCTACTTGAAGAGCAGCAAGAGCTTTTGGTCCTGGCCCCTCTGCGGTGGGAGGAATCCTTGGACGTTCGCAATTGCTGAGCCTGCCTCCCGGTGTCCTCAGCAGCCCAAGCAAACAGTGTTCTCTTTTGGGAGGCTCTAGAAAGAGACAGTGCCAGTGTTCTTGGGGCTATGAATGGGGTTTGCCTCGCTACCTGAAGAGCAGCAAGAGCTTTTTGTCCTGGCCCCTTTGGGGTGGGAGGAATCCCTGGACGTTCGCAATTGCTGAGCCTGCCTCAGGGTGTACTCGGTGGCCCACGCAGATAGTATTGGGCTTTGGGAGGCACTAGAAAGAGACAGCGCCAGCGTTTGTAGGGCTGTGAATGGGGTTGCCTGGCTACTTGAAGAGCAGCAAGAGCTTTTGGTCCTGGCCTCTTTGCCGTGGGAGTAACCCCTGGACGTTCGCAATTGCTGAGCCTGCCTCAGGGTGTCCTCAGCAGCCCACGAAAATAGTGTTCAATTTTGGGAGGCACTAGAAAGAGACAGAGCCAGCGTTGGTAGGGCTGTGAATGGGGTGTCCAGGCTACTTGAAGAGCAGCAAGAGCTTTTGGTCCTGGCCCCTTTGTGGTGGGAGGAATCCCTGGACGTTCGCAATTGCTGAGCCTGCCTCCGGGTGTACTCGGTGGCCCACGCAGATAGTATTGGGCTTTGGGAGGCTCTAGAAAGAGACAGCGCCAGCGTATGTAGGGCTGTGAATGGGGTTGCGTGGCTACTTGAAGAGCAGCAAGAGCTTTTGGTCCTGGCCCCTTTGCCGTGGGAGTAACCCCTGGACGTTTGCAATTGCTGAGCCTGCCTCCGGGTCTCCTCAGCAGCCCACACAGATAGTATTGGGCTTTGGGAGGCACCAGAAAGAGACAGCGCCAGCGTTTGTAGGGCTGTGAATGGGGTTGCGTGGCTACTTGAAGAGCAGCAAGAGCTTTTGGTCCTGGTCCCTTTGCGGTGGGAGGAATCCCTGGACGTTCGCAATTGCTGAGCTGGGCTCGGGGTGTACTCAGCTCCGCAGGCAGATAATATTGGAGTTTGGGAGGCTCTAGAAAGAGACAGCACCAGCGTTGGTGGGGCTGTGAATGGGGTTGCCTGGCTACTTGAAGAGCAGCAAGAGCTTTTGGTCCTGGCCCCTCTGCGGTGGGAGGAATCCCTGGACGTTCGCAATTGCTGAGCCTGCCTCCCGGTGTCCTCAGCAGCCCAAGCAAACAGTGTTCTCTTTTGGGAGGCTCTAGAAAGAGACAGTGCCAGTGTTCTTGGGGCTATGAATGGGGTTTGCCTCGCTACCTGAAGAGCAGCAAGAGCTTTTTGTCCTGGCCCCTTTGGGGTGGGAGGAATCCCTGGACGTTCTCAATTGCTGATCCTGCCTCAGGGTGTACTCGGTGGCCCACGCAGATAGTATTGGGCTTTGGGAGGCACTAGAAAGAGACAGCGCCAGCGTTGGTGGGTCTGTGAATGGGGTGTCCAGGCTACTTGAAGAGCAGCAAGAGCTTTTGGTCCTGGCCCCTTTGCGGTGGGAGGAATCCCTGGACGTTCGCAATTGCTGAGCCTGCCTCCGGGTGTACTCGGTGGCCCACGCAGATAGTATTGGGCTTTGGGAGGCTCTAGAAAGAGACAGCGCCAGCGTTGGTGGGTCTGTGAATGGGGTTGCGTGTCTACTTGAAGAGCAGCAAGAGCTTTTGGTCCTGGCCTCTTTGCCGTGGGAGTAACCCCTGGACGTTTGCAATTGCTGAGCCTGCCTCAGGGTGTCCTCAGCAGCCCACGCAAATATTGTTCAATTTTGGGAGGCACTAGAAAGAGACAGAGCCAGCGTTTGTAGGGCTGTGAATGGGGTTGCGTGGCTACTTGAAGAGCAGCAAGAGCTTTTGGTCCTGGCCCCTTTGCGGTGGGAGGAATCCCTGGACATTCGCAATTGCTGAGGTGGGCTCCGGGTGTACTCGGGTCCGCAGGCAGATAATATTGGAGTTTGGGAGGCTCTACAAAGAGACAGCACCAGCGTTGGTGGGTCTGTGAATGGGGTTGCCTGGCTACTTGAAGAGCAGCAAGAGCTTTTGGTCCTGGCCCCTTTGCCGTGGGAGCAACCCCTGGACGTTCGCAATTGCTGAGCCTGCCTCCGGGTGTACTCAGCGGCCCACGCAGATAGTATTGGGCTTTGGGAGGCACCAGAAAGAGACAGCGCCAGCGTTTGTAGGGCTGTGAATGGGGTTGCGTGGCTACTTGAAGAGCAGCAAGAGCTTTTGGTCCTGGTCCCTTTGGTGTAGGAGGAATCCTTGGACATTCACAATTGCTGAGCCTGCCTCTGGGTATACTCGGAGGCCCAGGCAGATAGCATTGGAGATTGGGAGGCTCTAGACAGAGACAGTGACATTGTTGGTGGGCCTATGAATGGGGTTACGTGGGTACTTGAAGAGCAGCAAGAGCTTTTGGTCCTGGCCCCTTTGGGGTGGGAGGAATCCCTGGACGTTCGCAATTGCTGAGCCTGCCTCAGGGTGTCCTCAGCGGCCCACGCAAATAGTGTTCAATTTTGGGAGGCACTAGAAAGAGACAGTGCCAGTGTTCATGGGTCTATGAATGGGGATGCCTGGCTACTTGAAGAGCAGCAAGAGCTTTTAGTCCTGGTCCCTTTGGGGTGGGAGGAATCCCTGGACATTCGCAATTGCTGAGCCTGCCTCCGGGTGTACTCGGTGGCCCACGCAGATAGTATTGGGCTTTGGGAAGCTCTAGAAAGAGACAGCGCCAGCGTTGGTGGGGCTGTGAATGGGGTGTCCTGGCTACTTGAAGAGCAGCAAGAGCTTTTGGTCCTGGCCCCTTTGCGGTGGGAGGAATCCCTGGTCGTTCGCAATTGCTGAGCCTGCCGCCGGGTGTCCTCAGCGGCCCACGCAAACAGTGTTCTCTTTTGGGAGGCTCTAGAAAGAGACAGCACCAGCGTTGGTGGGTCTGTGAATGGGGTTGCCTGGCTACTTGAAGAGCAGCAAGAGCTTTTGGTCCTGGCGCCTTTGGGGTGGCAGGAATCCCTGGACGTTCGCAATTGCTGATCCTGCCTCAGGGTGTCCTTAGAGGTCCACTCAAACAGTGTTCTCTTTTGGGACGCTCTAGAAAGAGACAGCACCAGCGTTGGTGGGTCTGTGAATGGTGTGTCCAGGCTACTTGAAGAGCAGCAAGAGCTTTTGGTCCTGGCCCCTTTGGGGTGAGAGGAATCCCTGGACGTTCGCAATTGCTGAGCCTGCCTCCGGGTGTACTCAGCTCCGCAGGCAGATAATATTGGAGTTTGGGAGGTTCTAGAAAGAGACAGCACCAGCGTTGGTAGGGCTGTGAATGGGGTTGCGTGGCTACTTGAAGAGCAGCAAGAGCTTTTGGTCCTGGCCCCTTTGCGGTGGGAGGAATCCCTGGACGTTCGCAATTGCTGAGCCTGCCTCCGGGTGTACTCAGCTCCGCAGGCAGATAATATTGGAGTTTGGGAGGTTCTAGAAAGAGACAGCACCAGCGTTGGTAGGGCTGTGAATGGGGTTGCCTGGCTACTTGAAGAGCAGCAAGAGCTTTTGGTCGTGGCCCCTCTGCGGTGGGAGGAATCCTTGGACGTTCGCAATTGCTGAGCCTGCCTCCGGGTGTCCTCAGCAGCCCAAGCAAACAGTGTTCTCTTTTGGGAGGCTCTAGAAAGAGACAGAGCCAGCGTTTGTAGGGCTGTGAATGGGGTGTCTAGGCTACTTGAAGATCAGCAAGAGCTTTTGGTCCTGGCCCCTTTGCGGTGGGAGGAATCCCTGGACGTTCGCAATTGCTGAGCCTGCCGCCGGGTGTCCTTATCGGCTCACGCAACCAGTGTTCTCTTTTGGGAGGCTCTAGACAGAGTCAGTGACATCGTTGGTGGGCCTATGAATGGGGTTACGTGGCTAATTGAAGAGCAGCAAGAGCTTTTGGTCCTGGTCCCTTTGCGGTGGGAGGAATCCCTGGACATTCGCAATTGCTGAGGTGGGCTCCGGGTGTACTCGGGTCCGCAGGCAGATAATATTGGAGTTTGGGAGGCTCTAGAAAGAGACAGCGCCAGCGTTGGTGGGGCTGTGAATGGGGTTGCCTGGCTACTTGAAGAGCAGCAAGAGCTTTTGGTCCTGGCCCCTTTGCCGTGGGAGCAACCCCTGGAGGTTTGCAATTGCTGAGCCTGCCTCCGGGTGTACTCGGCGGCCCACGCAGATAGTATTGGGCTTTGGGAGGCACCAGAAAGAGACAGCGCCAGCGTTTGTAGGGCTGTGAATGGGGTTGCGTGGCTACTTGAAGAGCAGCAAGAGCTTTTGGTCCTGGCGCCTTTGGGGTGGGAGGAATCCCTGGACATTCGCAATTGCTGAGCCTGCCTCCGGGTGTCCTCAGCAGCCCACGCAAATAGTGTTCTCTTTTGGGAGGCTCTAGAAAGAGACAGCGCCAGCGTTTGTAGGGCTGTGAATGGGGTGTCCAGGCTACTTGAAGAGCAGCAAGAGCTTTTGGTCCTGGCCCCTTTGCGGTGGGAGGAATCCCTGGACGTTCGCAATTGCTGAGCTTCCTCAGGGTGTCCTCAGCAGCCCACGCAAATAGTGTTCAATTTTGGGAGGCTCTAGAAAGAGACAGAGCCAGCGTTTGTAGGGCTGTGAATGGGGTGTCCAGGCTACTTGAAGAGCAGCAAGAGCTTTTGGTCCTGGCCTCTTTGCCGTGGGAGTAACCCCTGGACGTTCGCAATTGCTGAGCCTGCCGCCGGGTGTACTCGGTGGCCCACGCAAACAGTGTTCTCTTTTGGGAGGAACTAGAAAGAGACAGCGCCAGCGTTGGTGGGGCTGTGAATGGGGTTGCGTGGCTACTTGAAGAGCAGCAAGAGCTTTTGGTCCTGGCCCCTTTGGTGTGGGAGTAACACCTGGACGTTTGCAATTGCTGAGCCTGCCTCCGGGTATACTCGGCGGCCCACGCAGTTAGTATTGGGCTTTGGGAGGCACCAGAAAGAGACAGCGCCAGCGTTTGTAGGGCTGTGAATGGGGTTGCGTGGCTACTTGAAGAGCAGCAAGAGCTTTTGGTCCTGGCCCCTTTGCGGTGGGAGGAATCCTTGGACGTTCACAATTGCTGAGCCTGCCTCTGGGTATTCTCCGAGGCCCAGGCAGATAGCATTGGAGATTGGGAGGCTCTAGACAGAGACAGTGACATTGTTGGTGGGCCTATGAATGGGGTTACGTGGCTAATTGAAAAGCAGCAAGAGCTTTTGGTCCTGGCGCCTTTGCGGTGGGAGGAATCCCTGGACGTTCGCAATTGCTGAGCCTGCCTCAGGGTGTCCTCAGCGGCCCACGCAAATAGTGTTCAATTTTGGGAGGCTCTAGAAAGAGACAGTGCCAGTGTTCGTGGGGCTATGAATGGGGTTTGCCTCGCTATCTGAAGAGCAGCAAGAGCTTTTGGTCCTGGCCCCTTTGGGGTGGGAGTAATCCCTGGACGTTCGCAATTGCTGAGCCTGCCTCCGGCTGTACTCGGTGGCCCACGCAGATAGTATTGGGCTTTGGGAGGCACCAGAAAGAGACAGCGCCAGCGTTTGTAGGGCTGTGAATGGGGTTGCGTGTCTACTTGAAGAGCAGCAAGAGCTTTTGGTCCTGGTCCCTTTGCGGTGGGAGGAATCCCTGGACGTTCGCAATTGCTGAGCTGGGCTCGGGGTGTACTCAGCTCCGCAGGCAGATAATATTGGAGTTTGGGAGGCTCTAGAAAGAGACAGCACCAGCGTTGGTGGGGCTGTGAATGGGGTTGCCTGGCTACTTGAAGAGCAGCAAGAGCTTTTGGTCCTGGCCCCTCTGGAGCTTTTGGTCCTGGCCCCTCTGCGGTGGGAGGAATCCTTGGACGTTCGCAATTGCTGAGCCAGCCTCCCGGTGTCCTCAGCAGCCCAAGCAAACAGTGTTCTCTTTTGGGAGGCTCTAGAAAGAGACAGTGCCAGTGTTCTTGGGGCTATGAATGGGGTTTGCCTCGCTACCTGAAGAGCAGCAAGAGCTTTTTGTCCTGGCCCCTTTGGGGTGGGAGGAATCCCTGGACGTTCTCAATTGCTGATCCTGCCTCCGGGTGTACTCGGTGGCCCACGCAGATAGTATTGGGCTTTGGGAGGCACTAGAAAGAGACAGCGCCAGCGTTGGTGGGTCTGTGAATGGGGTGTCCAGGCTACTTGAAGAGCAGCAAGAGCTTTTGGTCCTGGCCCCTTTGGGGTGGGAGGAATCCCTGGACATTCGCAATTGCTGAGCCTGCCTCCGGGTGTACTCGGTGGCCCACGCAGATAGTATTGGGCTTTGGGAGGCTCTAGAAAGAGACAGCGCCAGCGTTGGTGGGTCTGTGAATGGGGTTGCGTGTCTACTTGAAGAGCAGCAAGAGCTTTTGGTCCTGGCCCCTTTGCCGTGGGAGTAACCCCTGGACGTTTCCAATTGCTGAGCCTGCCTCAGGGTGTCCTCAGCAGCCCACGCAAATATTGTTCAATTTTGGGAGGCACTAGAAAGAGACAGAGCCAGCGTTTGTAGGGCTGTGAATGGGGTGTCCAGGCTACTTGAAGAGCAGCAAGAGGTTTTGGTCCTGGCCCCTTTGGGGTGGGAGGAATCCCTGGACATTCGCAATTGCTGAGGTGGGCTCCGGGTGTACTCGGGTCCGCAGGCAGATAATATTGGAGTTTGGGAGGCTCTACAAAGAGACAGCACCAGCGTTGGTGGGGCTGTGAATGGGGTTGCCTGGCTACTTGAAGAGCAGCAAGAGCTTTTGGTCCTGGCCCCTTTGCCGTGGGAGCAACCCCTGGACGTTCGCAATTGCTGAGCCTGCCTCCGGGTGTACTCAGCGGCCCACGCAGATAGTATTGGGCTTTGGGAGGCACCAGAAAGAGACAGCGCCAGCGTTTGTAGGGCTGTGAATGGGGTTGCGTGGCTACTTGAAGAGCAGCAAGAGCTTTTGGTCCTGGTCCCTTTGGTGTAGGAGGAATCCTTGGACGTTCACAATTGCTGAGCCTGCCTCTGGGTATACTCGGAGGCCCAGGCAGATAGCATTGGAGATTGGGAGGCTCTAGACAGAGACAGTGACATTGTTGGTGGGCCTATGAATGGGGTTACGTGGCTACTTGAAGAGCAGCAAGAGCTTTTGGTCCTGGCCCCTTTGGGGTGGGAGGAATCCCTGGACGTTCGCAATTGCTGAGCCTGCCTCAGGGTGTCCTCAGCGGCCCACGCAAATAGTGTTCAATTTTGGGAGGCACTAGAAAGAGACAGTGCCAGTGTTCATGGGTCTATGAATGGGGATGCCTGGCTACTTGAAGAGCAGCAAGAGCTTTTAGTCCTGGTCCCTTTGGGGTGGGAGGAATCCCTGGACATTCGCAATTGCTGAGCCTGCCTCCGGGTGTACTCGGTGGCCCACGCAGATAGTATTGGGCTTTGGGAAGCTCTAGAAAGAGACAGCGCCAGCGTTGGTGGGGCTGTGAATGGGGTGTCCTGGCTACTTGAAGAGCAGCAAGAGCTTTTGGTCCTGGCCCCTTTGCAGTGGGAGGAATCCCTGGACGTTCGCAATTGCTGAGCCTGCCGCCGGGTGTCCTCAGCGGCCCACGCAAACAGTGTTCTCTTTTGGGAGGCTCTAGAAAGAGACAGCACCAGCGTTGATGGGTCTGTGAATGGGGTTGCCTGGCTACTTGAAGAGCAGCAAGAGCTTTTGGTCCTGGCGCCTTTGGGGTGGCAGGAATCCCTGGACGTTCGCAATTGCTGATCCTGCCTCAGGGTGTCCTTAGAGGTCCACTCAAACAGTGTTCTCTTTTGGGACGCTCTAGAAAGAGACAGCACCAGCGTTGGTGGGTCTGTGAATGGTGTGTCCTGACTACTTGAAGAGCAGCAAGAGCTTTTGGTCCTGGCCCCTTTGGGGTGAGAGGAATCCCTGGACGTTCGCAATTGCTGAGCCTGCCTCCGGGTGTCCTCAGCAGCCCACACAGATAGTATTGGGCTTTGGGAGGCACCAGAAAGAGACAGCGCCAGCGTTTGTAGGGCTGTGAATGGGGTTGCGTGGCTACTTGAAGAGCAGCAAGAGCTTTTGGTCCTGGCCCCTTTGCGGTGGGAGGAATCCCTGGAGATTCGCAATTGCTGAGCTGGGCTCCGGGTGTACTCAGCTCCGCAGGCAGATAATATTGGAGTTTGGGAGGTTCTAGAAAGAGACAGCACCAGCGTTGGTAGGGCTGTGAATGGGGTTGCGTGGCTACTTGAAGAGCAGCAAGAGCTTTTGGTCCTGGCCCCTCTGCGGTGGGAGGAATCCTTGGACGTTCGCAATTGCTGAGCCTGCCTCCGGGTGTCCTCAGCAGCCCAAGCAAACAGTGTTCTCTTTTGGGAGGCTCTAGAAAGAGACAGAGCCAGCGTTTGTAGGGCTGTGAATGGGGTGTCTAGGCTACTTGAAGATCAGCAAGAGCTTTTGGTCCTGGCCCCTTTGCGGTGGGAGGAATCCCTGGACGTTCGCAATTGCTGAGCCTGCCGCCGGGTGTCCTTATCGGCTCACGCAACCAGTGTTCTCTTTTGGGAGGCTCTAGACAGAATCAGTGACATCGTTGGTGGGCCTATGAATGGGGTTACGTGGCTAATTGAAGAGCAGCAAGAGCTTTTGGTCCTGGCCCCTTTGCGGTGGGAGGAATCCCTGGACATTCGCAATTGCTGAGGTGGGCTCCGGGTGTACTCGGGTCCGCAGGCAGATAATATTGGAGTTTGGGAGGCTCTAGACAGAGACAGCACCAGCGTTGGTGGGGCTGTGAATGGGGTTGCCTGGCTACTTGAAGAGCAGCAAGAGCTTTTGGTCCTGGCCCCTTTGCCGTGGGAGCAACCCCTGGAGGTTTGCAATTGCTGAGCCTGCCTCCGGGTGTACTCAGCGGCCCACGCAGATAGTATTGGGCTTTGGGAGGCACCAGAAAGAGACAGCGCCAGCGTTTGTAGGGCTGTGAATGGGGTTGCCTGGGTACTTGAAGAGCAGCAAGAGCTTTTGGTCCTGGCCCCTTTGGTGTGGGAGAAATCCTTGGACGTTCACAATTGCTGAGCCTGCCGCCGGGTGTACTCAGCGGCCCACGCAGATAGTATTGGGCTTTGGGAGGCACGAGAAAGAGACAGCGCCAGCGTTTGTAGGGCTGTGAATGGGGTTGCGTGGCTACTTGAAGAGCAGCAAGAGCTTTTGGTCCTGGCCCCTTTGCGGTGGGAGGAATCCTTGGACGTTCACAATTGCTGAGCCTGCCTCTGGGTATTCTCCGAGGCCCAGGCAGATAGCATTGGAGATTGGGAGGCTCTAGACAGAGACAGTGACATTGTTGGTGGGCCTATGAATGGGGTTACGTGGCTAATTGAAAAGCAGCAAGAGCTTTTGGTCCTGGCGCCTTTGGGGTGGGAGGAATCCCTGGACGTTCGCAATTGCTGAGCCTGCCTCCGGGTGTCCTCAGCGGCCCACGCAAATAGTGTTCAATTTTGGGAGGCACCAGAAAGAGACAGCGCCAGCGTTTGTAGGGCTGTGAATGGGGTTGCGTGGCTACTTGAAGAGCAGCAAGAGCTTTTGGTCCTGGTCCCTTTGGTGTAGGAGGAATCCTTGGACGTTCACAATTGCTGAGCCTGCCTCTGGGTATACTCGGAGGCCCAGGCAGATAGCATTGGAGATTGGGAGGCTCTAGACAGAGACAGTGACATTGTTGGTGGGCCTATGAATGGGGTTACGTGGCTACTTGAAGAGCAGCAAGAGCTTTTGGTCCTGGCCCCTTTGGGGTGGGAGGAATCCCTGGACGTTCGCAATTGCTGAGCCTGCCTCAGGGTGTCCTCAGCGGCCCACGCAAATAGTGTTCAATTTTGGGAGGCACTAGAAAGAGACAGTGCCAGTGTTCATGGGTCTATGAATGGGGATGCCTGGCTACTTGAAGAGCAGCAAGAGCTTTTAGTCCTGGTCCCTTTGGGGTGGGAGGAATCCCTGGACATTCGCAATTGCTGAGCCTGCCTCCGGGTGTACTCGGTGGCCCACGCAGATAGTATTGGGCTTTGGGAAGCTCTAGAAAGAGACAGCGCCAGCGTTGGTGGGGCTGTGAATGGGGTGTCCTGGCTACTTGAAGAGCAGCAAGAGCTTTTGGTCCTGGCCCCTTTGCAGTGGGAGGAATCCCTGGTCGTTCGCAATTGCTGAGCCTGCCGCCGGGTGTCCTCAGCGGCCCACGCAAACAGTGTTCTCTTTTGGGAGGCTCTAGAAAGAGACAGCACCAGCGTTGATGGGTCTGTGAATGGGGTTGCCTGGCTACTTGAAGAGCAGCAAGAGCTTTTGGTCCTGGCGCCTTTGGGGTGGCAGGAATCCCTGGACGTTCGCAATTGCTGATCCTGCCTCAGGGTGTCCTTAGAGGTCCACTCAAACAGTGTTCTCTTTTGGGACGCTCTAGAAAGAGACAGCACCAGCGTTGGTGGGTCTGTGAATGGTGTGTCCTGACTACTTGAAGAGCAGCAAGAGCTTTTGGTCCTGGCCCCTTTGGGGTGAGAGGAATCCCTGGACGTTCGCAATTGCTGAGCCTGCCTCCGGGTGTCCTCAGCAGCCCACACAGATAGTATTGGGCTTTGGGAGGCACCAGAAAGAGACAGCGCCAGCGTTTGTAGGGCTGTGAATGGGGTTGCGTGGCTACTTGAAGAGCAGCAAGAGCTTTTGGTCCTGGCCCCTTTGCGGTGGGAGGAATCCCTGGAGATTCGCAATTGCTGAGCTGGGCTCCGGGTGTACTCAGCTCCGCAGGCAGATAATATTGGAGTTTGGGAGGTTCTAGAAAGAGACAGCACCAGCGTTGGTAGGGCTGTGAATGGGGTTGCGTGGCTACTTGAAGAGCAGCAAGAGCTTTTGGTCCTGGCCCCTCTGCGGTGGGAGGAATCCTTGGACGTTCGCAATTGCTGAGCCTGCCTCCGGGTGTCGTCAGCAGCCCAAGCAAACAGTGTTCTCTTTTGGGAGGCTCTAGAAAGAGACAGAGCCAGCGTTTGTAGGGCTGTGAATGGGGTGTCTAGGCTACTTGAAGATCAGCAAGAGCTTTTGGTCCTGGCCCCTTTGCGGTGGGAGGAATCCCTGGACGTTCGCAATTGCTGAGCCTGCCGCCGGGTGTCCTTATCGGCTCACGCAACCAGTGTTCTCTTTTGGGAGGCTCTAGACAGAATCAGTGACATCGTTGGTGGGCCTATGAATGGGGTTACGTGGCTAATTGAAGAGCAGCAAGAGCTTTTGGTCCTGGCCCCTTTGCGGTGGGAGGAATCCCTGGACATTCGCAATTGCTGAGGTGGGCTCCGGGTGTACTCGGGTCCGCAGGCAGATAATATTGGAGTTTGGGAGGCTCTAGACAGAGACAGCACCAGCGTTGGTGGGGCTGTGAATGGGGTTGCCTGGCTACTTGAAGAGCAGCAAGAGCTTTTGGTCCTGGCCCCTTTGCCGTGGGAGCAACCCCTGGAGGTTTGCAATTGCTGAGCCTGCCTCCGGGTGTACTCAGCGGCCCACGCAGATAGTATTGGGCTTTGGGAGGCACCAGAAAGAGACAGCGCCAGCGTTTGTAGGGCTGTGAATGGGGTGTCCTGGCTACTTGAAGAGCAGCAAGAGCTTTTGGTCCTGGCCCCTTTGGTGTGGGAGAAATCCTTGGACGTTCACAATTGCTGAGCCTGCCGCCGGGTGTACTCAGCGGCCCACGCAGATAGTATTGGGCTTTGGGAGGCACGAGAAAGAGACAGCGCCAGCGTTTGTAGGGCTGTGAATGGGGTTGCGTGGCTACTTGAAGAGCAGCAAGAGCTTTTGGTCCTGGCCCCTTTGCGGTGGGAGGAATCCTTGGACGTTCACAATTGCTGAGCCTGCCTCTGGGTATTCTCCGAGGCCCAGGCAGATAGCATTGGAGATTGGGAGGCTCTAGACAGAGACAGTGACATTGTTGGTGGGCCTATGAATGGGGTTACGTGGCTAATTGAAAAGCAGCAAGAGCTTTTGGTCCTGGCGCCTTTGGGGTGGCAGGAATCCCTGGACGTTCGCAATTGCTGAGCCTGCCTCCGGGTGTCCTCAGCGGCCCACGCAAATAGTGTTCAATTTTGGGAGGCACTAGAAAGAGACAGTGCCAGTGTTCGTGGGGCTATGAATGGGGTTTGCCTCGCTACCTGAAGAGCAGCAAGAGCTTTTGGTCCTGGCCCCTTTGGGGTGGGAGTAATCCCTGGACGTTCGCAATTGCTGAGCCTGCCTCCGGGTGTACTCGGTGGCCCACGCAGATAGCATTGGGCTTTGGGAGGCACTAGAAAGAGACAGCGCCAGCGTATGTAGGGCTGTGAATGGGGTGTCCTGCCTACTTGAAGAGCAGCAAGAGCTTTTGGTCCTGGCCTCTTTGCCGTGGGAGTAACCCCTGGACGTTCGCAATTGCTGAGCCTGCCGCCGGGTGTCCTCAGCGGCCCACGCAAACAGTGTTCTCTTTTGGGAGGAACTAGAAAGAGACAGCGCCAGCGTTTGTAGGGCTGTGGATGGGGTGTCCAGGCTACTTGAAGAGCAGCAAGAGCTTTTGGTCCTGGCCCCTTTGCGGTGGGAGGAATCCCTGGACGTTCGCAATTGCTGAGCCTGCCTCAGGGTGTACTCGGCAGCCCACGCAAATAGTGTTCAATTTTGGGAGGCACTAGAAAGAGACAGAGCCAGCGTTTGTAGGGCTGTGAATGGGGTGTCCTGACTACTTGAAGAGCAGCAAGAGCTTTTGGTCCTGGCGCCTTTGGGGTGGGAGGAATCCCTGGACGTTCGCAATTGCTGAGCCTGCCTCCGGGTGTACTCGGTGGCCCACGCAGATAGTATTGGGCTTTGGGAGACTCTAGAAAGAGACAGCGCCAGCGTATGTAGGGCTGTGAATGGGGTTGCGTGGCTACTTGAAGAGCAGCAAGAGCTTTTGGTCCTGGCCCCTTTGCCGTGGGAGTAACCCCTGGACGTTTGCAATTGCTGAGCCTGCCTCCGGGTGTACTCGGCGGCCCACGCAGATAGTATTGGGCTTTGGGAGGCACCAGAAAGAGACAGCGCCAGCGTTTGTAGGGCTGTGAATGGGGTTGCGTGTCTACTTGAAGAGCAGCAAGAGCTTTAGGTCCTGGCGCCTTTGGGGTGGGAGGAATCCCTGGACATTCGCAATTGCTGAGCCTGCCTCCGGGTGTCCTCAGCAGCCCACGCAAATAGTGTTCTCTTTTGGGAGGCTCTAGAAAGAGACAGCGCCAGCGTTTGTAGGGCTGTGAATGGGGTGTCCAGGCTACTTGAAGAGCAGCAAGAGCTTTTGGTCCTGGCCCCTTTGCGGTGGGAGGAATCCCTGGACGTTCGCAATTGCTGAGCTTCCTCAGGGTGTCCTCAGCAGCCCACGCAAATAGTGTTCAATTTTGGGAGGCTCTAGAAAGAGACAGAGCCAGCGTTTGTAGGGCTGTGAATGGGGTGTCCAGGCTACT
Organism: Platalea minor; assembly: GCA_037975005.1. Lineage (NCBI taxonomy): Eukaryota > Metazoa > Chordata > Aves > Pelecaniformes > Threskiornithidae > Platalea > Platalea minor. The sequence continues at coordinate 594,401 of JBBPFK010000043.1, read as the reverse complement.
TGAAGAGCAGCAAGAGCTTTTGGTCCTGGCCTCTTTGCCGTGGGAGTAACCCCTGGACGTTCGCAATTGCTGAGCCTGCCGCCGGGTGTACTCGGTGGCCCACGCAAACAGTGTTCTCTTTTGGGAGGAACTAGAAAGAGACAGCGCCAGCGTTGGTGGGGCTGTGAATGGGGTTGCGTGGCTACTTGAAGAGCAGCAAGAGCTTTTGGTCCTGGCCCCTTTGCCGTGGGAGTAACACCTGGACGTTTGCAATTGCTGAGCCTGCCTCCGGGTATACTCGGCGGCCCACGCAGATAGTATTGGGCTTTGGGAGGCACCAGAAAGAGACAGCGCCAGCGTTTGTAGGGCTGTGAATGGGGTTGCGTGGCTACTTGAAGAGCAGCAAGAGCTTTTGGTCCTGGCCCCTTTGCGGTGGGAGGAATCCTTGGACGTTCACAATTGCTGAGCCTGCCTCTGGGTATTCTCCGAGGCCCAGGCAGATAGCATTGGAGATTGGGAGGCTCTAGACAGAGACAGTGACATTGTTGGTGGGCCTATGAATGGGGTTACGTGGCTAATTGAAAAGCAGCAAGAGCTTTTGGTCCTGGCGCCTTTGCGGTGGGAGGAATCCCTGGACGTTCGCAATTGCTGAGCCTGCCTCAGGGTGTCCTCAGCGGCCCACGCAAATAGTGTTCAATTTTGGGAGGCTCTAGAAAGAGACAGTGCCAGTGTTCGTGGGGCTATGAATGGGGTTTGCCTCGCTACCTGAAGAGCAGCAAGAGCTTTTGGTCCTGGCCCCTTTGGGGTGGGAGTAATCCCTGGACGTTCGCAATTGCTGAGCCTGCCTCCGGCTGTACTCGGTGGCCCACGCAGATAGTATTGGGCTTTGGGAGGCACTAGAAAGAGACAGCGCCAGCGTTTGTAGGGCTGTGAATGGGGTGTCCTGGGTACTTGAAGAGCAGCAAGAGCTTTTGGTCCTGGCCTCTTTGCCGTGGGAGTAACCCCTGGACGTTCGCAATTGCTGAGCCTGCCGCTGGGTGTCCTCAGCGGCCCACGCAAACAGTGTTCTCTTTTGGGAGGAACTAGAAAGAGACAGCGCCAGCGTTTGTAGGGCTGTGGATGGGGTGTCCAGGCTACTTGAAGAGCAGCAAGAGCTTTCGGTCCTGGCCCCTTTGCGGTGGGAGGAATCCCTGGACGTTCGCAATTGCTGAGCCTGCCTCAGGGTGTCCTCAGCAGCCCACGCAAATAGTGTTCAATTTTGGGAGGCACTAGAAAGAGACAGAGCCAGCGTTTGTAGGGCTGTGAATGGGGTGTCCAGGCTACTTGAAGAGCAGCAAGAGCTTTTGGTCCTGGCGCCTTTGGGGTGGGAGGAATCCCTGGACGTTCGCAATTGCTGAGCCTGCCTCCGGGTGTACTCGGTGGCCCACGCAGATAGTATTGGGCTTTGGGAGGCTCTAGAAAGAGACAGCGCCAGCGTATGTAGGGCTGTGAATGGGGTTGCGTGGCTACTTGAAGAGCAGCAAGAGCTTTTGGTCCTGGCCCCTTTGCGGTGGGAGTAACCCCTGGACGTTTGCAATTGCTGAGCCTGCCTCCGGGTGTACTCGGCGGCCCACGCAGATAGTATTGGGCTTTGGGAGGCACCAGAAAGAGACAGCGCCAGCGTTTGTAGGGCTGTGAATGGGGTTGCGTGGCTACTTGAAGAGCAGCAAGAGCTTTTGGTCCTGGCCCCTTTGCGGTGGGAGGAATCCCTGGACATTCGCAATTGCTGATCCTGCCTCCGGGTGTCCTCAGCAGCCCACGCAAATAGTGTTCTCTTTTGGGAGGCTCTAGAAAGAGACAGCGCCAGCGTTTGTAGGGCTGTGGATGGGGTGTCCAGGCTACTTGAAGAGCAGCAAGAGCTTTTGGTCCTGGCCCCTTTGCGGTGGGAGGAATCCCTGGACGTTCGCAATTGCTGAGCTTCCTCAGGGTGTCCTCAGCAGCCCACGCAAATAGTGTTCAATTTTGGGAGGCACTAGAAAGAGACAGAGCCAGCGTTTGTAGGGCTGTGAATGGGGTGTCCAGGCTACTTGAAGAGCAGCAAGAGCTTTTGGTCCTGGCCTCTTTGCCATGGGAGTAACCCCTGGACGTTCGCAATTGCTGAGCCTGCCGCCGGGTGTACTCGGTGGCCCACGCAAACATTGTTCTCTTTTGGGAGGAACTAGAAAGAGACAGCGCCAGCGTTTGTAGGGCTGTGAATGGGGTTGCGTGGCTACTTGAAGAGCAGCAAGAGCTTTTGGTCCTGGCCCCTTTGCCGTGGGAGTAACCCCTGGACGTTTGCAATTGCTGAGCCTGCCTCCGGGTATACTCGGCGGCCCACGCAGATAGTATTGGGCTTTGGGAGGCACCAGAAAGAGACAGCGCCAGCGTTTGTAGGGCTGTGAATGGGGTTGCGTGGCTACTTGAAGAGCAGCAAGAGCTTTTGGTCCTGGCGTCTTTAGGGTGGGAGGAATCCCTGGACGTTCGCAATTGCTGATCCTGCCTCCGGGTGTCCTCAGCAGCCCACGCAAATAGTGTTCTCTTTTGGGAGGCTCTAGAAAGAGACAGAGCCAGCATTTGTAGGGCTGTGAATGGGGTGTCTAGGCTACTTGAAGATCAGCAAGAGCTTTTGGTCCTGGCCCCTTTGCGGTGGGAGGAATCCCTGGACGTTCGCAATTGCTGAGCCTGCCGCCGGGTGTCCTTATCGGCTCACGCAACCAGTGTTCTCTTTTGGGAGGCTCTAGACAGAGTCAGTGACATCGTTGGTGGGCCTATGAATGGGGTTACGTGGCTAATTGAAGAGCAGCAAGAGCTTTTGGTCCTGGTCCCTTTGCGGTGGGAGGAATCCCTGGACATTCGCAATTGCTGAGGTGGGCTCCGGGTGTACTCGGGTCCGCAGGCAGATAATATTGGAGTTTGGGAGGCTCTAGAAAGAGACAGCACCAGCGTTGGTGGGGCTGTGAATGGGGTTGCCTGGCTACTTGAAGAGCAGCAAGAGCTTTTGGTCCTGGCCCCTTTGCCGTGGGAGCAACCCCTGGAGGTTTGCAATTGCTGAGCCTGCCTCCGGGTGTACTCAGCGGCCCACGCAGATAGTATTGGGCTTTGGGAGGCACCAGAAAGAGACAGCGCCAGCGTTTGCAGGGCTGTGAATGGGGTTGCCTGGGTACTTGAAGAGCAGCAAGAGCTTTTGGTCCTGGCCCCTTTGGTGTGGAAGAAATCCTTGGACGTTCACAATTGCTGAGCCTGCCTCTGGGTATACCCTGAGGCCCAGGCAGATAGCATTGGAGATTGGGAGGCTCTAGACAGAGACAGTGACATTGTTGGTTGGCCTATGAATGGGGTTACGTGGCTAATTGAAGAGCAGCAAGAGCTTTTGGTCGTGGCCCCTTTGCGGTGGGAGGAATCCCTGGACGTTCGCAATTGCTGAGCCTGCCTCAGGGTGTCCTCAGCAGCCCACGCAAATAGTGTTCAATTTTGGGAGGTACTAGAAAGAGACAGAGCCAGCGTTTGTAGGGCTGTGAATGGGGTGTCCAGGCTACTTGAAGAGCAGCAAGAGCTTTTGGTCCTGGCGCCTTTGGGGTGGGAGGAATCCCTGGACGTTCGCAATTGCTGAGCCTGCCTCCGGGTGTACTCGGTGGCCGACGCAGATATTATTGGGCTTTTGGAGGCTCTAGAAAGAGACAGCGCCAGCGTTGCTGGGGCTGTGAATGGGGTGTCCTGGCTACTTGAAGAGCAGCAAGAGCTTTTGGTCCTGGCCCCTTTGCGGTGGGAGGAACCCCTGGACGTTTGCAATTGCTGAGCCTGCCTCCGGGTATACTCGGCGGCCCACACAGATAGTATTGGGCTTTGGGAGGCACCAGAAAGAGACAGCGCCAGCGTTTGTAGGGCTGTGAATGGGGTTGCGTGGCTACTTGAAGAGCAGGAAGAGCTTTTGGTCCTGGCGCCTTTGGGGTGGGAGGAATCCCTGGACGTTCGCAATTGCTGATCCTGCCTCCGGGTGTCCTCAGCAGCCCATGCAAATAGTGTTCTCTTTTGGGAGGCTCTAGAAAGAGACAGAGCCAGCGTTTGTAGGGCTGTGAATGGGGTTGCGTGGTTACTTGAAGAGCAGCAAGAGCTTTTGGTCCTGGCCCCTTTGCGGTGGGAGGAATCCCTGGACGTTCGCAATTGCTGAGCCTGCCGCCGGGTGTCCTTATCGGCTCACGCAACCAGTGTTCTCTTTTGGGAGGCTCTAGACAGAGTCAGTGACATCGTTGGTGGGCCTATGAATGGGGTTACGTGGCTACTTGAAGAGCAGCAAGAGCTGTTGGTCCTGGTCCCTTTGGGGTGGGAGGAATCCCTGGACATTCGCAATTGCTGAGCTGGGCTCCGGGTGTACTTGGCTCCGCAGGCAGATAATATTGGAGTCTGGGAGGCTCTAGAAAGAGACAGCACCAGCGTTGGTGGGGCTGTGAATGGGGTTGCCTGGCTACTTGAAGAGCAGCAAGAGCTTTTGGTCCTGGCCCCTTTGCGGTGGGAGGAATCCCTGGACATTCGCAATTGCTGAGGTGGGCTCCGGGTGTACTCGGGTCCGCAGGCAGATAATATTGGAGTTTGGGAGGCTCTAGAAAGAGACAGCACCAGCGTTGGTGGGGCTGTGAATGGGGTTGCCTGGCTACTTGAAGAGCAGCAAGAGCTTTTGGTCCTGGCCCCTTTGCCGTGGGAGCAACCCCTGGACGTTTGCAATTGCTGAGCCTGCCTCCGGGTGTACTCAGCGGCCCACGCAGATAGTATTGGGCTTTGGGAGGCACCAGAAAGAGACAGCGCCAGCGTTTGTAGGGCTGTGAATGGGGTTGCGTGGCTACTTGAAGAGCAGCAAGAGCTTTTGGTCCTGGCCCCTTTGCGGTGGGAGGAATCCTTGGACGTTCACAATTGCTGAGCCTGCCTCTGGGTATTCTCCGAGGCCCAGGCAGATAGCATTGGAGATTGGGAGGCTCTAGACAGAGACAGTGACATTGTTGGTGGGCCTATGAATGGGGTTACGTGGCTAATTGAAAAGCAGCAAGAGCTTTTGGTCCTGGTCCCTTTGGGATGGCAGGAATCCCTGGACGTTCGCAATTGCTGAGCCTGCCTCAGGGTGTCCTCAGCGGCCCACGCAAATAGTGTTCAATTTTGGGAGGCACTAGAAAGAGACAGTGCCAGTGTTCATGGGTCTATGAATGGGGTTGCCTGGCTACTTGAAGAGCAGCAAGAGCTTTTGGTCCTGGCCCTTCTGCGGTGGGAGGAATCCTTGGACGTTCGCAATTGCTGAGCCTGCCTCCCGGTGTCCTCAGCAGCCCAAGCAAACAGTGTTCTCTTTTGGGAGGCTCTAGAAAGAGACAGTGCCAGTGTTCGTGGGGCTATGAATGGGGTTTGCCTCGCTACCTGAAGAGCAGCAAGAGCTTTTGGTCCTGGCCCCTTTGGGGTGGGAGTAATCCCTGGACGTTCACAATTGCTGAGCCTGCCTCCGGGTGTACTCGGTGGCCCACGCAGATAGTATTGGGCTTTGGGAGGCACTAGAAAGAGACAGCGCCAGCGTTTGTAGGGCTGTGGATGGGGTGTCCTGGCTACTTGAAGAGCAGCAAGAGCTTTTGGTCCTGGCCCCTTTGCCGTGGGAGTAACCCCTGGACGTTCGCAATTGCTGAGCCTGCCTCCGGGTGTCCTCAGCGGCCCACGCAAACAGTGTTCTCTTTTGGGAGGAACTAGAAAGAGACAGCGCCAGCGTTTGTAGGGCTGTGGATGGGGTGTCCTGGCTACTTGAAGAGCAGCAAGAGCTTTTGGTCCTGGCCCCTTTGCGGTGGGAGGAATCCCTGGACGTTCGCAATTGCTGAGCCTGCCTCAGGGTGTCCCCAGCAGCCCACGCAAATAGTGTTCAATTTTGGGAGGCACTAGAAAGAGACAGAGCCAGCGTTTGTAGGGCTGTAAATGGGGTGTCCAGGCTACTTGAAGAGCAGCAAGAGCTTTTGGTCCTGGCCCCTTTGCGGTGGGAGGAATCCCTGGACGTTCGCAATTGCTGAGCCTGCCGCCGGGTGTACTCGGTGGCCCACGCAGATATTATTGGGCTTTGGGAGGCTCTAGAAAGAGACAGCGCCAGCGTATGTAGGGCTGTGAATGGGGTTGCGTGGCTACTTGAAGAGCAGCAAGAGCTTTTGGTCCTGGCCCCTTTGCCATGGGAGTAACCCCTGGACGTTCGCAATTGCTGATCCTGCCTCCGGGTGTACTCGGCGGCCCACGCAGATAGTATTGGGCTTTGGGAGGCACCAGAAAGAGACAGCGCCAGCGTTTGTAGGGCTGTGAATGGTGTTGCGTGGCTACTTGAAGAGCAGCAAGAGCTTTTGGTCCTGGCCCCTTTGCGGTGGGAGGAATCCCTGGACATTCGCAATTGCTGATCCTGCCTCCGGGTGTCCTCAGCAGCCCACGCAAATAGTGTTCTCTTTTGGGAGGCACTAGAAAGAGACAGCGCCAGCGTTTGTAGGGCTGTGGATGGGGTGTCCAGGCTACTTGAAGAGCAGCAAGAGCTTTTGGTCCTGGCCCCTTTGCGGTGGGAGGAATCCCTGGACGTTCGCAATTGCTGAGCTTCCTCAGGGTGTCCTCAGCAGCCCACGCAAATAGTGTTCAATTTTGGGAGGCACTAGAAAGAGACAGAGCCAGCGTTTGTAGGGCTGTGAATGGGGTGTCCAGGCTACTTGAAGAGCAGCAAGAGGTTTTGGTCCTGGCCTCTTTGCCGTGGGAGTAACCCCTGGACGTTCGCAATTGCTGAGCCTGCCGCCGGGTGTACTCGGTGGCCCACGCAAACAGTGTTCTCTTTTGGGAGGAACTAGAAAGAGACAGCGCCAGCGTATGTAGGGCTGTGAATGGGGTTGCGTGGCTACTTGAAGAGCAGCAAGAGGTTTTGGTCCTGGCCCCTTTGCCGTGGGAGTAACCCCTGGACGTTTGCAATTGCTGAGCCTGCCTCCGGGTATACTCGGCGGCCCACGCAGATAGTATTGGGCTTTGGGAGGCACCAGAAAGAGACAGCGCCAGCGTTTGTAGGGCTGTGAATGGGGTTGCGTGGCTACTTGAAGAGCAGCAAGAGCTTTTGGTCCTGGCGTCTTTAGGGTGGGAGGAATCCCTGGACGTTCGCAATTGCTGATCCTGCCTCCGGGTGTCCTCAGCAGCCCACGCAAAGAGTGTTCTCTTTTGGGAGGCTCTAGAAAGAGACAGAGCCAGCGTTTGTAGGGCTGTGAATGGGGTGTCTAGGCTACTTGAAGATCAGTAAGAGCTTTTGGTCCTGGCCCCTTTGCGGTGGGAGGAATCCCTGGACGTTTGCAATTGCTGAGCCTGCCGCCGGGTGTCCTTATCGGCTCACGCAACCAGTGTTCTCTTTTGGGAGGCTCTAGACAGAGTCAGTGACATCGTTGGTGGGCCTATGAATGGGGTTACGTGGCTAATTGAAGAGCAGCAAGAGCTTTTGGTCCTGGTCCCTTTGCGGTGGGAGGAATCCCTGGACATTCGCAATTGCTGAGGTGGGCTCCGGGTGTACTCGGGTCCGCAGGCAGATAATATTGGAGTTTGGGAGGCTCTAGAAAGAGACAGCACCAGCGTTGGTGGGGCTGTGAATGGGGTTGCCTGGCTACTTGAAGAGCAGCAAGAGCTTTTGGTCCTGGCCCCTTTGCCGTGGGAGCAACCCCTGGACGTTTGCAATTGCTGAGCCTGCCTCCGGGTATACTCGGCGGCCCACGCAGATAGTATTGGGCTTTGGGAGGCACCAGAAAGAGACAGCGCCAGCGTTTGCAGGGCTGTGAATGGGGTTGCCTGGGTACTTGAAGAGCAGCAAGAGCTTTTGGTCCTGGCCCCTTTGGTGTGGAAGAAATCCTTGGACGTTCACAATTGCTGAGCCTGCCTCTGGGTATACCCTGAGGCCCAGGCAGATAGCATTGGAGATTGGGAGGCTCTAGACAGAGACAGTGACATTGTTGGTTGGCCTATGAATGGGGTTACGTGGCTAATTGAAGAGCAGCAAGAGCTTTTGGTCGTGGCCCCTTTGCGGTGGGAGGAATCCCTGGACGTTCGCAATTGCTGAGCCTGCCTCAGGGTGTCCTCAGCAGCCCACGCAAATAGTGTTCAATTTTGGGAGGTACTAGAAAGAGACAGAGCCAGCGTTTGTAGGGCTGTGAATGGGGTGTCCAGGCTACTTGAAGAGCAGCAAGAGCTTTTGGTCCTGGCGCCTTTGGGGTGGGAGGAATCCCTGGACGTTCGCAATTGCTGAGCCTGCCTCCGGGTGTACTCGGTGGCCCACGCAGATAGTATTGGGCTTTTGGAGGCTCTAGAAAGAGACAGCGCCAGCGTTGCTGGGGCTGTGAATGGGGTGTCCTGGCTACTTGAAGAGCAGCAAGAGCTTTTGGTCCTGGCCCCTTTGCGGTGGGAGGAACCCCTGGACGTTTGCAATTGCTGAGCCTGCCTCCGGGTATACTCGGCGGCCCACACAGATAGTATTGGGCTTTGGGAGGCACCAGAAAGAGACAGCGCCAGCGTTTGTAGGGCTGTGAATGGGGTTGCGTGGCTACTTGAAGAGCAGGAAGAGCTTTTGGTCCTGGCGCCTTTGGGGTGGGAGGAATCCCTGGACGTTCGCAATTGCTGATCCTGCCTCCGGGTGTCCTCAGCAGCCCATGCAAATAGTGTTCTCTTTTGGGAGGCTCTAGAAAGAGACAGAGCCAGCATTTGTAGGGCTGTGAATGGGGTTGCGTGGTTACTTGAAGAGCAGCAAGAGCTTTTGGTCCTGGCCCCTTTGCGGTGGGAGGAATCCCTGGACGTTCGCAATTGCTGAGCCTGCCGCCGGGTGTCCTTATCGGCTCACGCAACCAGTGTTCTCTTTTGGGAGGCTCTAGACAGAGTCAGTGACATCGTTGGTGGGCCTATGAATGGGGTTACGTGGCTACTTGAAGAGCAGCAAGAGCTTTTGGTCGTGGCCCCTTTGCGGTGGGAGGAATCCCTGGACGTTCGCAATTGCTGAGCCTGCCTCCGGGTGTCCTCAGCAGCCCACACAGATAGTATTGGGCTTTGGGAGGCACCAGAAAGAGACAGCGCCAGCGTATGTAGGGCTGTGAATGGGGTTGCGTGGCTACTTGAAGAGCAGCAAGAGCTTTTGGTCCTGGCCCCTTTGCGGTGGGAGGAATCCTTGGACCTTCACAATTGCTGAGCCTGCCTCTGGGTATTCTCCGAGGCCCAGGCAGATAGCATTGGAGATTGGGAGGCTCTAGACAGAGACAGTGACATTGTTGGTGGGCCTATGAATGGGGTTACGTGGCTAATTAGAAGAGCAGCAAGAGCTTTTGGTCCTGGCGCCTTTGCGGTGGCAAGAATCCCTGGACGTTCGCAATTGCTGAGCCTGCCTCAGGGTGTCCTCAGCGGCCCACGCAAATAGTGTTCAATTTTGGGAGGCACTAGAAAGAGACAGTGCCAGTGTTCATGTGTCTATGAATGGGGATGCCTGGCTACTTGAAGAGCAGCAAGAGCTTTTAGTCCTGGCCCCTTTGGGGTGGGAGGAATCCCTGGACGTTCGCAATTGCTGAGCCTGCCTCCGGGTGTACTCGGTGGCCCACGCAGATAGTATTGGGCTTTGGGAGGCTCTAGAAAGAGACAGCGCCAGCGTTGCTGGGGCTGTGAATGGGGTGTCCTGGCTACTTGAAGAGCAGCAAGAGCTTTTGATCCTGGCTCCTTTGGGGTGGGAGGAATCCCTGGACGTTCGCAATTGCTGAGCCTGCCGCCGGGTGTCCTCAGCGGCCCACGCAAACAGTGTTCAATTTTGGGAGGCTCTAGAAAGAGACAGCACCAGCGTTGGTGGGTCTGTGAATGGTGTGTCCTGACTACTTGAAGAGCAGCAAGAGCTTTTGGTCCTGGCCCCTTTGCGGTGGGAGGAATCCCTGGACGTTCGCAATTGCTGAGCCTGCCGCCGGGTGTACTCGGTGGCCCACGCAGATAGTATTGGGCTTTGGGAGGCACCAGAAAGAGACAGCGCCAGCGTTTGTAGGGCTGTGAATGGGGTTGCGTGGCTACTTGAAGAGCAGCAAGAGCTTTTGGTCCTGGCCCCTTTGGGGTGGGAGGAATCCCTGGACGTTCACAATTGCTGAGCTGGGCTCCGGGTGTACTCAGCTCCGCAGGCAGATAATATTGGAGTTTGGGAGGTTCTAGAAAGAGACAGCACCAGCGTTGGTGGGGCTGTGAATCGGGTTGCGTGGCTACTTGAAGAGCAGCAAGAGCTTTTGGTCCTGGCCCCTTTGCGGTGGGAGGAATCCCTGGACATTCGCAATTGCTGAGGTGGGCTCCGGGTGTACTCGGGTCCGCAGGCAGATAATATTGGAGTTTGGGAGGCTCTAGAAAGAGACAGCACCAGCGTTGGTGGGGCTGTGAATGGGGTTGCCTGGCTACTTGAAGAGCAGCAAGAGCTTTTGGTCCTGGCCCCTTTGCCGTGGGAGCAACCCCTGGACGTTTGCAATTGCTGAGCCTGCCTCCGGGTGTACTCAGCGGCCCACGCAGATAGTATTGGGCTTTGGGAGGCACCAGAAAGAGACAGCGCCAGCGTTTGTAGGGCTGTGAATGGGGTTGCGTGGCTACTTGAAGAGCAGCAAGAGCTTTTGGTCCTGGCCCCTTTGCGGTGGGAGGAATCCTTGGACGTTCACAATTGCTGAGCCTGCCTCTGGGTATTCTCCGAGGCCCAGGCAGATAGCATTGGAGATTGGGAGGCTCTAGACAGAGACAGTGATATTGTTGGTGGGCCTATGAATGGGGTTACGTGGCTAATTGAAAAGCAGCAAGAGCTTTTGGTCCTGGTCCCTTTGGGATGGCAGGAATCCCTGGACGTTCGCAATTGCTGAGCCTGCCTCAGGGTGTCCTCAGCGGCCCACGCAAATAGTGTTCAATTTTGGGAGGCACTAGAAAGAGACAGTGCCAGTGTTCATGGGTCTATGAATGGGGTTGCCTGGCTACTTGAAGAGCAGCAAGAGCTTTTGGTCCTGGCCCTTCTGCGGTGGGAGGAATCCTTGGACGTTCGCAATTGCTGAGCCTGCCTCCCGGTGTCCTCAGCAGCCCAAGCAAACAGTGTTCTCTTTTGGGAGGCTCTAGAAAGAGACAGTGCCAGTGTTCGTGGGGCTATGAATGGGGTTTGCCTCGCTACCTGAAGAGCAGCAAGAGCTTTTGGTCCTGGCCCCTTTGGGGTGGGAGTAATCCCTGGACGTTCACAATTGCTGAGCCTGCCTCCGGGTGTACTCGGTGGCCCACGCAGATAGTATTGGGCTTTGGGAGGCACTAGAAAGAGACAGCGCCAGCGTTTGTAGGGCTGTGAATGGGGTGTCCTGGCTACTTGAAGAGCAGTAAGAGCTTTTGGTCCTGGCCCCTTTGCCGTGGGAGTAACCCCTGGACGTTCGCAATTGCTGAGCCTGCCTCCGGGTGTCCTCAGCGGCCCACGCAAACAGTGTTCTCTTTTGGGAGGAACTAGAAAGAGACAGCGCCAGCGTTTGTAGGGCTGTGGATGGGGTGTCCAGGCTACTTGAAGAGCAGCAAGAGCTTTTGGTCCTGGCCCCTTTGCGGTGGGAGGAATCCCTGGACGTTCGCAATTGCTGAGCCTGCCTCAGGGTGTCCCCAGCAGCCCACGCAAATAGTGTTCAATTTTGGGAGGCACTAGAAAGAGACAGAGCCAGCGTTTGTAGGGCTGTAAATGGGGTGTCCAGGCTACTTGAAGAGCAGCAAGAGCTTTTGGTCCTGGCCCCTTTGCGGTGGGAGGAATCCCTGGACGTTCGCAATTGCTGAGCCTGCCGCCGGGTGTACTCGGTGGCCCACGCAGATAGTATTGGGCTTTGGGAGGCTCTAGAAAGAGACAGCGCCAGCGTATGTAGGGCTGTGAATGGGGTTGCGTGGCTACTTGAAGAGCAGCAAGAGCTTTTGGTCCTGGCCCCTTTGCCATGGGAGTAACCCCTGGACGTTCGCAATTGCTGATCCTTCCTCCGGGTGTACTTGGCGGCCCACGCAGATAGTATTGGGCTTTGGGAGGCACCAGAAAGAGACAGCGCCAGCGTTTGTAGGGCTGTGAATGGGGTTGCGTGGCTACTTGAAGAGCAGCAAGAGCTTTTGGTCCTGGCGCCTTTGGGGTGGGAGGAATCCCTGGACATTCGCAATTGCTGATCCTGCCTCCGGGTGTCCTCAGCAGCCCACGCAAATAGTGTTCTCTTTTGGGAGGCACTAGAAAGAGACAGCGCCAGCGTTTGTAGGGCTGTGGATGGGGTGTCCAGGCTACTTGAAGAGCAGCAAGAGCTTTTGGTCCTGGCCCCTTTGCGGTGGGAGGAATCCCTGGACGTTCGCAATTGCTGAGCTTCCTCAGGGTGTCCTCAGCAGCCCACGCAAATAGTGTTCAATTTTGGGAGGCACTAGAAAGATACAGAGCCAGCGTTTGTAGGGCTGTGAATGGGGTTGCGTGGCTACTTGAAGAGCAGCAAGAGGTTTTGGTCCTGGCCCCTTTGCCGTGGGAGTAACCCCTGGACGTTCGCAATTGCTGAGCCTGCCTCCGGGTATACTCGGCGGCCCACGCAGATAGTATTGGGCTTTGGGAGGCACCAGAAAGAGACAGCGCCAGCGTTTGTAGGGCTGTGAATGGGGTTGCGTGGCTACTTGAAGAGCAGCAAGAGCTTTTGGTCCTGGCGTCTTTAGGGTGGGAGGAATCCCTGGACGTTCGCAATTGCTGATCCTGCCTCCGGGTGTCCTCAGCAGCCCACGCAAAGAGTGTTCTCTTTTGGGAGGCTCTAGAAAGAGACAGAGCCAGCGTTTGTAGGGCTGTGAATGGGGTGTCTAGGCTACTTGAAGATCAGCAAGAGCTTTTGGTCCTGGCCCCTTTGCGGTGGGAGGAATCCCTGGACGTTTGCAATTGCTGAGCCTGCCGCCGGGTGTCCTTATCGGCTCACGCAACCAGTGTTCTCTTTTGGGAGGCTCTAGACAGAGTCAGTGACATCGTTGGTGGGCCTATGAATGGGGTTACGTGGCTAATTGAAGAGCAGCAAGAGCTTTTGGTCCTGGTCCCTTTGCGGTGGGAGGAATCCCTGGACATTCGCAATTGCTGAGGTGGGCTCCGGGTGTACTCGGGTCCGCAGGCAGATAATATTGGAGTTTGGGAGGCTCTAGAAAGAGACAGCACCAGCGTTGGTGGGGCTGTGAATGGGGTTGCCTGGCTACTTGAAGAGCAGCAAGAGCTTTTGGTCCTGGCCCCTTTGCCGTGGGAGCAACCCCTGGAGGTTTGCAATTGCTGAGCCTGCCTCCGGGTGTACTCAGCGGCCCACGCAGATATTATTGGGCTTTGGGAGGCACCAGAAAGAGACAGCGCCAGCGTTTGTAGGGCTGTGAATGGGGTTGCCTGGGTACTTGAAGAGCAGCAAGAGCTTTTGGTCCTGGCCCCTTTGGGGTGGGAGAAATCCTTGGACGTTCACAATTGCTGAGCCTGCCTCTGGGTATACCCTGAGGCCCAGGCAGATAGCATTAGAGATTGGGAGGCTCTAGACAGAGACAGTGACATTGTTGGTGGGCCTATGAATGGGGTTACGTGGCTAATTGAAGAGCAGCAAGAGCTTTTGGTCCTGGCGCCTTTGGGGTGGCAGGAATCCCTGGACGTTCGCAATTGCTGAGCCTGCCTCAGGGTGTCCTCAGCAGCCCACGCAAATAGTGTTCAATTTTGGGAGGTACTAGAAAGAGACAGAGCCAGCGTTTGTAGGGCTGTGAATGGGGTGTCCAGGCTACTTGAAGAGCAGCAAGAGCTTTTGGTCCTGGCGCCTTTGGGGTGTCAGGAATCCCTGGACGTTCGCAATTGCTGAGCCTGCCTCCGGGTGTACTCGGTGGCCCACGCAGATAGTATTGGGCTTTGGGAGGCACCAGAAAGAGACAGCGCCAGCGTATGTAGGGCTGTGAATGGGGTTGTGTGGCTACTTGAAGAGCAGCAAGAGCTTTTGGTCCTGGCCCCTTTGCGGTGGGAGGAACCCCTGGACGTTTGCAATTGCTGAGCCTTCCTCCGGGTATACTCGGCGGCCCACACAGATAGTATTGGGCTTTGGGAGGCACCAGAAAGAGACAGCGCCAGCGTTTGTAGGGCTGTGAATGGGGTTGCGTGGCTACTTGAAGAGCAGGAAGAGCTTTTGGTCCTGGCGCCTTTGGGGTGGGAGGAATCCCTGGACGTTCGCAATTGCTGATCCTGCCTCCGGGTGTCCTCAGCAGCCCATGCAAATAGTGTTCTCTTTTGGGAGGCTCTAGAAAGAGACAGAACCAGCGTTTGTAGGGCTGTGAATGGGGTGTCTAGGCTACTTGAAGAGCAGTAAGAGCTTTTGGTCCTGGCCCCTTTGCGGTGGGAGGAATCCATGGACGTTCGCAATTGCTGAGCCTGCCGCCGGGTGTCCTTATCGGCTCACGCAACCAGTGTTCTCTTTTGGGAGGCTCTAGACAGAGTCAGTGACATCGTTGGTGGGCCTATGAATGTGGTTACGTGGCTACTTGAAGAGCAGCAAGAGCTTTTGGTCCTGGTCCCTTTGGGGTGGGAGGAATCCCTGGACATTCGCAATTGCTGAGCTGGGCTCCGGGTGTACTTGGCTCCGCAGGCAGATAATATTGGAGTTTGGGAGGCTCTAGAAAGAGACATCACCAGCGTTGGTGGGGCTGTGAATGGGGTGTCCTGGCTACTTGAAGAGCAGCAAGAGCTTTTGGTCCTGGCCCCTTTGGGGTGGGAGGAATCCCTGGACATTCGCAATTGCTGAGGTGGGCTCCGGGTGTACTCGGGTCCGCAGGCAGATAATATTGGAGTTTGGGAGGCTCTAGAAAGAGACAGCACCAGCGTTGGTGGGTCTGTGAATGGGGTGTCCTGGCTACTTGAAGAGCAGCAAGAGCTTTTGGTCCTGGCGCCTTTGCGGTGGCAGGAATCCCTGGACGTTCGCAATTGCTGAGCCTGCCTCAGGGTGTCCTCAGCGGCCCACGCAAACAGTGTTCTCTTTTGGGAGGCTCTAGAAAGAGACAGTGCCAGTGTTCGTGGGGCTATGAATGGGGTTTGCCTCGCTACCTGAAGAGCAGCAAGAGCTTTTAGTCCTGGCCCCTTTGGGGTGGGAGTAATCCCTGGACGTTCGCAATTGCTGATCCTGCCTCAGGGTGTACTCGGTGGCCCACGCAGATAGTATTGGGCTTTGGGAGGCTCTAGAAAGAGACAGCACCAGCGTTTGTAGGGCTGTGAATGGGGTGTCCTGGCTACTTGAAGAGCAGCAAGAGCTTTTGGTCCTGGCCTCTTTGCTGTGGGAGTAACCCCTGGACGTTCGCAATTGCTGAGCCTGCCGCCGGGTGTCCTCAGCGGCCCACGCAAATAGTGTTCAATTTTGGGAGGCACTAGAAACAGACAGAGCCAGCGTTTGTAGGGCTGTGAATGGGGTGTCCAGGCTACTTGAAGAGCAGCAAGAGCTTTTGGACCTGGCCCCTTTGCGGTGGGAGGAATCCCTGGACGTTCGCAATTGCTGAGCCTGCCTCCGGGTGTACTCGGTGGCCCATGCAGATAGTATTGGGCTTTGGGAGGCTCTAGAAAGAGACAGCGCCAGCGTATGTAGGGCTGTGAATGGGGTTGCGTGGCTACTTGAAGAGCAGCAAGAGCTTTTGATCCTGGCCCCTTTGCCGTGGGAGTTACCCCTGGACGTTTGCAATTGCTGAGCCTGCCGCCGGGTGTACTCGGCGGCCCACGCAGACAGTATTGGGCTTTGGGAGGCACCAGAAAGAGACAGCGCCAGCGTTTGTAGGGCTGTGAATGGGGTTGCGTGGCTACTTGAAGAGCAGCAAGAGCTTTTGGTCCTGGCCCCTTTGCGGTGGGAGGAATCCCTGGACGTTCGCAATTGCTGATCCTGCCTCCGGGTGTCCTCAGCAGCCCACGCAAATAGTGTTCTCTTTTGGGAGGCACTAGAAAGAGACAGAGCCAGCGTTTGTAGGGCTGTGAATGGGGTGTCCAGGCTACTTGAAGAGCAGCAAGAGCTTTTGGTCCTGGTCCCTTTGCGGTGGGAGGAATCCCTGGACGTTCGCAATTGCTGAGCCTGCCTCCGGGTGTACTCGGTGGCCCACGCAGATAGTATTGGGCTTTGGGAGGCTCTAGAAAGAGACAGCGCCAGCGTTTGTAGGGCTGTGAATGGGGTTGCGTGGCTACTTGAAGAGCAGCAAGAGCTTTTGGTCCTGGCCCCTTTGCCGTGGGAGTAACCCTTGGACGTTTGCAATTGCTGAGCCTGCCTCCGGGTATACTCGGCGGCCCACGCAGATAGTATTGGGCTTTGGGAGGCACCAGAAAGAGACAGCGCCAGCGTTTGTAGGGCTGTGAATGGGGTTGCGTGGCTACTTGAAGAGCAGCAAGAGCTTTTGGTCCTGGCGTCTTTAGGGTGGGAGGAATCCCTGGACGTTTGCAATTGCTGATCCTGCCTCCGGGTGTCCTCAGCAGCCCACGCAAATAGTGTTCTCTTTTGGGAGGCTCTAGAAAGAGACAGAGCCAGCGTTTGTAGGGCTGTGAATGGGGTGTCTAGGCTACTTGAAGAGCAGTAAGAGCTTTTGGTCCTGGCCCCTTTGCGGTGGGAGGAATCCATGGACGTTCGCAATTGCTGAGCCTGCCTCCGGGTGTCCTTATCGGCTCACGCAACCAGTGTTCTCTTTTGGGAGGCTCTAGACAGAGTCAGTGACATCGTTGGTGGGCCTATGAATGGGGTTACGTGGCTACTTGAAGAGCAGCAAGAGCTTTTGGTCCTGGTCCCTTTGGGGTGGGAGGAATCCCTGGACATTCGCAATTGCTGAGCTGGGCTCCGGGTGTACTTGGCTCCGCAGGCAGATAATATTGGAGTTTGGGAGGCTCTAGAAAGAGACATCACCAGCGTTGGTGGGGCTGTGAATGGGGTGTCCTGGCTACTTGAAGAGCAGCAAGAGCTTTTGGTCCTGGCCCCTTTGGGGTGGGAGGAATCCCTGGACATTCGCAATTGCTGAGGTGGGCTCCGGGTGTACTCGGGTCCGCAGGCAGATAATATTGGAGTTTGGGAGGCTCTAGAAAGAGACAGCACCAGCGTTGGTGGGTCTGTGAATGGGGTGTCCTGGCTACTTGAAGAGCAGCAAGAGCTTTTGGTCCTGGCGCCTTTGCGGTGGCAGGAATCCCTGGACGTTCGCAATTGCTGAGCCTGCCTCAGGGTGTCCTCAGCGGCCCACGCAAACAGTGTTCTCTTTTGGGAGGCTCTAGAAAGAGACAGTGCCAGTGTTCGTGGGGCTATGAATGGGGTTTGCCTCGCTACCTGAAGAGCAGCAAGAGCTTTTAGTCCTGGCCCCTTTGGGGTGGGAGTAATCCCTGGACGTTCGCAATTGCTGATCCTGCCTCAGGGTGTACTCGGTGGCCCACGCAGATAGTATTGGGCTTTGGGAGGCTCTAGAAAGAGACAGCACCAGCGTTTGTAGGGCTGTGAATGGGGTGTCCTGGCTACTTGAAGAGCAGCAAGAGCTTTTGGTCCTGGCCTCTTTGCTGTGGGAGTAACCCCTGGACGTTCGCAATTGCTGAGCCTGCCGCCGGGTGTCCTCAGCGGCCCACGCAAATAGTGTTCAATTTTGGGAGGCACTAGAAACAGACAGAGCCAGCGTTTGTAGGGCTGTGAATGGGGTGTCCAGGCTACTTGAAGAGCAGCAAGAGCTTTTGGACCTGGCCCCTTTGCGGTGGGAGGAATCCCTGGACGTTCGCAATTGCTGAGCCTGCCTCCGGGTGTACTCGGTGGCCCATGCAGATAGTATTGGGCTTTGGGAGGCTCTAGAAAGAGACAGCGCCAGCGTATGTAGGGCTGTGAATGGGGTTGCGTGGCTACTTGAAGAGCAGCAAGAGCTTTTGATCCTGGCCCCTTTGCCGTGGGAGTTACCCCTGGACGTTTGCAATTGCTGAGCCTGCCGCCGGGTGTACTCGGCGGCCCACGCAGACAGTATTGGGCTTTGGGAGGCACCAGAAAGAGACAGCGCCAGCGTTTGTAGGGCTGTGAATGGGGTTGCGTGGCTACTTGAAGAGCAGCAAGAGCTTTTGGTCCTGGCCCCTTTGCGGTGGGAGGAATCCCTGGACGTTCGCAATTGCTGATCCTGCCTCCGGGTGTCCTCAGCAGCCCACGCAAATAGTGTTCTCTTTTGGGAGGCACTAGAAAGAGACAGAGCCAGCGTTTGTAGGGCTGTGAATGGGGTGTCCAGGCTACTTGAAGAGCAGCAAGAGCTTTTGGTCCTGGTCCCTTTGCGGTGGGAGGAATCCCTGGACGTTCGCAATTGCTGAGCCTGCCTCCGGGTGTACTCGGTGGCCCACGCAGATAGTATTGGGCTTTGGGAGGCTCTAGAAAGAGACAGCGCCAGCGTTTGTAGGGCTGTGAATGGGGTTGCGTGGCTACTTGAAGAGCAGCAAGAGCTTTTGGTCCTGGCCCCTTTGCCGTGGGAGTAACCCTTGGACGTTTGCAATTGCTGAGCCTGCCTCCGGGTATACTCGGCGGCCCACGCAGATAGTATTGGGCTTTGGGAGGCACCAGAAAGAGACAGCGCCAGCGTTTGTAGGGCTGTGAATGGGGTTGCGTGGCTACTTGAAGAGCAGCAAGAGCTTTTGGTCCTGGCGTCTTTAGGGTGGGAGGAATCCCTGGACGTTTGCAATTGCTGATCCTGCCTCCGGGTGTCCTCAGCAGCCCACGCAAATAGTGTTCTCTTTTGGGAGGCTCTAGAAAGAGACAGAGCCAGCGTTTGTAGGGCTGTGAATGGGGTGTCTAGGCTACTTGAAGAGCAGTAAGAGCTTTTGGTCCTGGCCCCTTTGCGGTGGGAGGAATCCATGGACGTTCGCAATTGCTGAGCCTGCCTCCGGGTGTCCTTATCGGCTCACGCAACCAGTGTTCTCTTTTGGGAGGCTCTAGACAGAGTCAGTGACATCGTTGGTGGGCCTATGAATGGGGTTACGTGGCTAATTGAAGAGCAGCAAGAGCTTTTGGTCCTGGTCCCTTTGCGGTGGGAGGAATCCTTGGACGTTCACAATTGCTGAGCCTGCCTCTGGGTATTCTCCGAGGCCCAGGCAGATATCATTGGAGATTGGGAGGCACCAGAAAGAGACAGTGACATTGTTAGTGAGCCTATGAATGGGGTTACGTGGCTAATTGAAGAGCAGCAAGAGCTTTTGGTCCTGGCGCCTTTGCGGTGGCAGGAATCCCTGGACGTTCGCAATTGCTGAGCCTGCCTCAGGGTGTCCTCAGCGGCCCACGCAAACAGTGTTCTCTTTTGGGAGGCTCTAGAAAGAGACAGTGCCAGTGTTCGTGGGGCTATGAATGGGGTTTGCCTCGCTACCTGAAGAGCAGCAAGAGCTTTTGGTCCTGGCCCCTTTGGGGTGGGAGTAATCCCTGGACGTTCGCAATTGCTGATCCTGCCTCAGGGTGTTCTCGTTGCCCACGCAGATAGTATTGGGCTTTGGGAGGCTCTAGAAAGAGACAGCACCAGCGTTTGTAGGGCTGTGAATGGGGTGTCCTGGCTACTTGAAGAGCAGCAAGAGCTTTTGGTCCTGGCCTCTTTGCCGTGGGAGTAACCCCTGGACGTTCGCAATTGCTGAGCCTGCCGCCGGGTGTCCTCAGCGGCCCACGCAAATAGTGTTCAATTTTGGGAGGGACTAGAAAGAGACAGAGCCAGCGTTTGTAGGGCTGTGAATGGGGTGTCCAGGCTACTTGAAGAGCAGCAAGAGCTTTTGGACCTGGCCCCTTTGCGGTGGGAGGAATCCCTGGACGTTCGCAATTGCTGAGCCTGCCTCCGGGTGTACTCGGTGGCCCACGCAGATAGTATTGGGCTTTGGGAGGCTCTAGAAAGAGACAGCGCCAGCGTATGTAGGGCTGTGAATGGGGTTGCGTGGCTACTTGAAGAGCAGCAAGAGCTTTTGGTCCTGGCCCCTTTGCCGTGGGAGTTACCCCTGGACGTTTGCAATTGCTGAGCCTGCCTCCGGGTGTACTCGGCGGCCCACGCAGATAGTATTGGGCTTTGGGAGGCACCAGAAAGAGACAGCGCCAGCGTTTGTAGGGCTGTGAATGGGGTTGCGTGGCTACTTGAAGAGCAGCAAGAGCTTTTGGTCCTGGCCCCTTTGCGGTGGGAGGAATCCCTGGACGTTCGCAATTGCTGATCCTGCCTCCGGGTGTCCTCAGCAGCCCACGCAAATAGTGTTCTCTTTTGGGTGGCACTAGAAAGAGACAGAGCCAGCGTTTGTAGGGCTGTGAATGGGGTGTCCAGGCTACTTGAAGAGCAGCAAGAGCTTTTGGTCCTGGCCCCTTTGCGGTGGGAGGAATCCCTGGACGTTCGCAATTGCTGAGCCTGCCTCCGGGTGTACTCGGTGGCCCACGCAGATAGTATTGGGCTTTGGGAGGCTCTAGAAAGAGACAGCGCCAGCGTATGTAGGGCTGTGAATGGGGTTGCGTGGCTACTTGAAGAGCAGCAAGAGCTTTTGGTCCTGGCCCCTTTGCCGTGGGAGTAACCCTTGGACGTTTGCAATTGCTGAGCCTGCCTCCGGGTATACTCGGCGGCCCACGCAGATAGTATTGGGCTTTGGGAGGCACCAGAAAGAGACAGCGCCAGCGTTTGTAGGGCTGTGAATGGGGTTGCGTGGCTACTTGAAGAGCAGCAAGAGCTTTTGGTCCTGCGTCTTTAGGGTGGGAGGAATCCCTGGACGTTTGCAATTGCTGATCCTGCCTCCGGGTGTCCTTAGAGGCCCACTCAAACAGTGTTCTCTTTTGGGAGGCTCTAGAAAGAGACAGAGCCAGCGTTTGTAGGGCTGTGAATGGGGTGTCTAGGCTACTTGAAGAGCAGTAAGAGCTTTTGGTCCTGGCCCCTTTGCGGTGGGAGAATCCATGGACGTTCGCAATTGCTGAGCCTGCCTCCGGGTGTCCTTATCGGCTCACGCAATCAGTGTTCTCTTTTGGGAGGCTCTAGACAGAGTCAGTGACATCGTGGTGGGCCTATGAATGGGGTTACGTGGCTAATTGAAGAGCAGCAAGAGCTTTTGGTCCTGGTCCCTTTGCGGTGGGAGGAATCCCTTGACATTCGCAATTGCTGAGCTGGGCTCCGGGTGTACTTGGCTCCGCAGGCAGATAATATTGGAGTTTGGGAGGCTCTAGAAAGAGACAGCACCAGCGTTGGTGGGGCTGTGAATGGGGTTGCCTGGCTACTTGAAGAGCAGCAAGAGCTTTTGGTCCTGGCCCCTTTGGGGTGGGAGGAATCCCTGGACATTCGCAATTGCTGAGGTGGGCTCCGGGTGTACTCGGGTCCGCAGGCAGATAATATTGGAGTTTGGGAGGCTCTAGAAGAGACAGCACCAGCGTTGGTGGGGCTGTGAATGGGGTTGCCTGGCTACTTGAAGAGCAGCAAGAGCTTTTGGTCCTGGCCCCTTTGCGGTGGCAGGAATCCCTGGACGTTCGCAATTGCTGAGCCTGCCTCCGGGTGTACTCAGCGGTCCACGCAGATAGTATTGGGCTTTGGGAGGCACCAGAAAGAGACAGCGCCAGCGTTTGTAGGGCTGTGAATGGGGTTGCCTGGGTACTTGAAGAGCAGCAAGAGCTTTTGGTCCTGGCCCCTTTGCGGTGGGAGGAATCCCTGGACGTTCGCAATTGCTGATCCTGCCTCCGGGTGTCCTTGGAGGCCACTCAAACAGTGTTCTCTTTTGGGACGCTCTAGAAAGAGACAGCACCAGCGTTGGTGGGTCTGTGAATGGGGTTGCCTGACTACTTGAAGAGCAGCAAGAGCTTTTTGTCCTGGCCCCTTTGGGGTGGGAGGAATCCCTGGACGTTCGCAATTGCTGAGCCTGCCTCCGGGTGTCCTCAGCAGCCCACACAGATAGTATTGGGCTTTGGGAGGCACCAGAAAGAGACAGCGCCAGCGTTTGTAGGGCTGTGAATGGGGTTGCGTGGCTACTTGAAGAGCAGCAAGAGCTTTTGGTCCTGGCCCCTTTGCGGTGGGAGGAATCCCTGGACGTTCGCAATTGCTGAGCTGGGCTCGGGGTGTACTCAGCTCCGCAGGCAGATAATATTGGAGTTTGGGAGGTTCTAGAAAGAGACAGCACCAGCGTTGGTGGGGCTGTGAATGGGGTTAGGTGGCTACTTGAAGAGCAGCAAGAGCTTTTGGTCCTGGCCCCTCTGCGGTGGGAGGAATCCTTGGACGTTCGCAATTGCTGAGCCTGCCTCCCGGTGTCCTCAGCAGCCCAAGCAAACAGTGTTCTCTTTTGGGAGGCTCTAGAAAGAGACAGTGCCAGTGTTCGTGGGGCTATGAATGGGGTTTGCCTCGCTACCTGAAGAGCAGCAAGAGCTTTTTGTCCTGGCCCCTTTGGGGTGGGAGTAATCCCTGGACGTTCGCAATTGCTGAGCCTGCCTCAGGGTGTACTCGGTGGCCCACGCAGATAGTATTGGGCTTTGGGAGGCACTAGAAAGAGACAGAGCCAGCGTTTGTAGGGCTGTGAATGGGGTGTCCAGGCTACTTGAAGAGCAGTAAGAGCTTTTGGTCCTGGCCCCTTTGCGGTGGGAGGAATCCCTGGACATTCGCAATTGCTGAGCCTGCCTCCGGGTGTACTCGGTGGCCCACGCAGATAGTATTGGGCTTTGGGAGGCTCTAGAAAGAGACAGAGCCAGCGTTTGTAGGGCTGTGAATGGGGTGTCTAGGCTACTTGAAGAGCAGTAAGAGCTTTTGGTCCTGGTCCCTTTGGGGTGGGAGGAATCCCTGGACATTCGCAATTGCTGAGCTGGGCTCCGGGTGTACTTGGCTCCGCAGGCTTATAATATTGGAGTTTGGGAGGCTCTAGAAAGAGATATCACCAGTGTTGGTGGAACTGTGAATGGTGTTGCCTGGCTACTTGAAGAGCAGCAAGAGCTTTTGGTCCTGGCCCCTTTGCCGTGGGAGCAACCCCTGGACGTTTGCAATTGCTGAGCCTGCCTCCGGGTGTCCTCAGCGGCCCACGCAAATAGCGTTTTAATTTTGGGAGGCTCTAGAAAGAGACAGCGCCAGCGTTGGTGGGTCTGTGAATGGGGTGTCCTGGCTACTTGAAGAGCAGCAAGAGCTTTTGGTCCTGGCCCCTTTGCGGTGGGAGGAATCCCTGGACGTTCGCAATTGCTGAGCCTGCCTCAGGGTGTCCTCAGCAGCCCACGCAAATAGTGTTCAATTTTGGGAGGCACTTGAAAGAGACAGAGCCAGGGTTTGTAGGGCTGTGAATGGGGTGTCCAGGCTACTTGAAGAGCAGCAAGAGCTTTTGGTCGTGGCCCCTTTGCGGTGGGAGGAATCCCTGGACGTTCGCAATTGCTGAGCCTGCCTCCGGGTGTCCTCAGCAGCCCACACAGATAGTATTGGGCTTTGGGAGGCACCAGAAAGAGACAGCGCCAGCGTATGTAGGGCTGTGAATGGGGTTGCGTGGCTACTTGAAGAGCAGCAAGAGCTTTTGGTCCTCGCCCCTTTGCGGTGGGAGGAATCCTTGGACCTTCACAATTGCTGAGCCTGCCTCTGGGTATTCTCCGAGGCCCAGGCAGATAGCATTGGAGATTGGGAGGCTCTAGACAGAGACAGTGACATTGTTGGTGGGCCTATGAATGGGGTTACGTGGCTAATTGAAGAGCAGCAAGAGCTTTTGGTCCTGGCGCCTTTGCGGTGGCAGGAATCCCTGGACGTTCGCAATTGCTGAGCCTGCCTCAGGGTGTCCTCAGCGGCCCACGCAAATAGTGTTCAATTTTGGGAGGCACTAGAAAGAGACAGTGCCAGTGTTCATGTGTCTATGAATGGGGATGCCTGGCTACTTGAAGAGCAGCAAGAGCTTTTAGTCCTGGCCCCTTTGGGGTGGGAGGAATCCCTGGACGTTCGCAATTGCTGAGCCTGCCGCCGGGTGTACTCGGTGGCCCACGCAGATAGTATTGGGCTTTGGGAGGCTCTAGAAAGAGACATGTCCAGCGTTGCTGGGGCTGTGAATGGGGTGTCCTGGCTACTTGAAGAGCAGCAAGAGCTTTTGGTCCTGTCTCCTTTGGGGTGGGAGGAATCCCTGGACGTTCGCAATTGCTGAGCCTGCCTCCGGGTGTCCTCAGCGGCCCACGCAAACAGTGTTCAATTTTGGGAGGCTCTAGAAAGAGACAGCACCAGCGTTGGTGGGTCTGTGAATGGTGTGTCCTGACTACTTGAAGAGCAGCAAGAGCTTTTGGTCCTGGCCCCTTTGGGGTGGGAGGAATCCCTGGACGTTCGCAATTGCTGAGCTAGGCTCGGGGTGTACTCAGCTCCGCAGGCAGATAATATTGGAGTTTGGGAGGCACTAGAAAGAGACAGCGCCAGCGTTTGTAGGGCTGTGAATGGGGTTGCCTGGCTACTTGAAGAGCAGCAAGAGCTTTTGGTCCTGGCCTCTTTGCCGTGGGAGTAACCCCTGGACGTTCGCAATTGCTGAGCCTGCCGCCGGGTGTCCTCAGCGGCCCACGCAAACAGTGTTCTCTTTTGGGAGGCACTAGAAAGAGACAGCGCCAGCGTTTGTAGGGCTGTGGATGGGGTGTCCAGGCTACTTGAAGAGCAGCAAGAGCTTTTGGTCCTGGCCCCTTTGCGGTGGGAGGAATCCCTGGACGTTCGCAATTGCTGAGCCTGCCTCAGGGTGTCCTCAGCAGCCCACGCAAATAGTGTTCAATTTTGGGAGGCACTAGAAAGAGACAGCGCCAGCGTTGGTGGGTCTGTGAATGGGCTTGCCTGGGTACTTGAAGAGCAGCAAGAGCTTTTGGTCCTGGCCCCTTTGCGGTGGGAGGAATCCCTGGACGTTCGCAATTGCTGAGCTGGGCTCGGGGTGTACTCAGCTCCCCAGGCAGATAATATTGGAGTTTGGGAGGTTCTAGAAAGAGACAGCACCAGCGTTGGTGGGGCTGTGAATGGGGTTGCCTGGCTACTTGAAGAGCAGCAAGAGCTTTTGGTCGTGGCCCCTCTGCGGTGGGAGGAATCCTTGGACGTTCGCAATTGCTGAGCCTGCCTCCCGGTGTCCTCAGCAGCCCAAGCAAACAGTGTTCTCTTTTGGGAGGCTCTAGAAAGAGACAGTGCCAGTGTTCGTGGGGCTATGAATGGGGTTTGCCTCGCTACCTGAAGAGCAGCAAGAGCTTTTGGTCCTGGCCTCTTTGCCGTGGGAGTAACCCCTGGACGTTCGCAATTGCTGAGCCTGCCGCCGGGTGTCCTCAGCGGCCCACGCAAACAGTGTTCTCTTTTGGGAGGCACTAGAAAGAGACAGCGCCAGCGTTTGTAGGGCTGTGGATGGGGTGTCCAGGCTACTTGAAGAGCAGCAAGAGCTTTTGGTCCTGGCCCCTTTGCGGTGGCAGGAATCCCTGGACGTTCGCAATTGCTGAGCCTGCCGCCGGGTGTCCTCAGCAGCCCACGCAAATAGTGTTCTCTTTTGGGAGGCTCTAGAAAGAGACAGAGCCAGCGTATGTAGGGCTGTGAATGGGGTGTCCAGGCTACTTGAAGAGCAGCAAGAGCTTCTGGTCCTGGCCCCTTTGCGGTGGGAGGAATCCCTGGACGTTCGCAATTGCTGAGCCTGCCTCCGGGTGTACTCGGTGGCCCACGCAGATAGTATTGGGCTTTGGGAGGCTCTAGAAAGAGACAGCGCCAGCGTATGTAGGGCTGTGAATGGGGTTGCGTGGCTAGTTGAAGAGCAGCAAGAGCTTTTGGTCCTGGCCCCTTTGCCGTGGGAGTAACCCCTGGACGTTTGCAATTGCTGAGCCTGCCTCCGGGTGTACTCGGCGGCCCACGCAGATAGTATTGGGCTTTGGGAGGCACCAGAAAGAGACAGCGCCAGCGTTTGTAGGGCTGTGAATGGGGTTGCGTGGCTACTTGAAGAGCAGCAAGAGCTTTTGGTCCTGGCCCCTTTGGGGTGGGAGGAATCCCTGGTCGTTCGCAATTGCTGAGCCTGCCGCCGGGTGTCCTCAGCGGCCCACGCAAACAGTGATCTCTTTTGGGAGGCTGTAGAAAGAGACATGGCCAGCGTTGGTGGGTCTGTGAATGGGGTTGCCTGGGTACTTGAAGAGCAGCAAGAGCTTTTGGTCCTGGCGCCTTTGCGGTGGGAGGAATCCCTGGACGTTCGCAATTGCTGATCCTGCCTCCGGGTGTCCTCAGCAGCCCACGCAAATAGTGTTCTCTTTTGGGAGGCTCTAGAAAGAGACAGCGCCAGCGTTTGTAGGGCTGTGAATGGGGTGTCCAGGCTACTTGAAGAGCAGTAAGAGCTTTTGGTCCTGGCCCCTTTGCGGTGGGAGGAATCCATGGACGTTCGCAATTGCTGAGCCTGCCTCCGGGTGTCCTTATCGGCTCACACAACCAGTGTTCTCTTTTGGGAGGCTCTAGACAGAGTCAGTGACATCGTTCGTGGGCCTATGAATGGGGTTACGTGGCTAATTAAAGAGCAGCAAGAGCTTTTGGTCCTGGCCCCTTTGGGGTGGGAGGAATCCCTGGACGTTCGCAATTGCTGAGCTGGGCTCCGGGTGTACTTGGCTCCGCAGGCTTATAATATTGGAGTTTGGGAGGCTCTAGAAAGAGATATCACCAGTGTTGGTGGAACTGTGAATGGTGTTGCCTGGCTACTTGAAGAGCAGCAAGAGCTTTTGGTCCTGGCCCCTTTGCCGTGGGAGCAACCCCTGGACGTTTGCAATTGCTGAGCCTGCCTCCGGGTGTCCTCAGCGGCCCACGCAAATAGTGTTCAATTTTGGGAGGCTCTAGAAAGAGACAGCGCCAGCGTTGGTGGGTCTGTGAATGGGGTGTCCTGGCTACTTGAAGAGCAGCAAGAGCTTTTGGTCCTGGCCCCTTTGCGGTGGGAGGAATCCCTGGACGTTCGCAATTGCTGAGCCTGCCTCAGGGTGTCCTCAGCAGCCCACGCAAATAGTGTTCAATTTTGGGAGGCACTTGAAAGAGACAGAGCCAGCGTTTGTAGGGCTGTGAATGGGGTGTCCAGGCTACTTGAAGAGCAGCAAGAGCTTTTGGTCGTGGCCCCTTTGCGGTGGGAGGAATCCCTGGACGTTCGCAATTGCTGAGCCTGCCTCCGGGTGTCCTCAGCAGCCCACACAGATAGTATTGGGCTTTGGGAGGCACCAGAAAGAGACAGCGCCAGCGTATGTAGGGCTGTGAATGGGGTTGCGTGGCTACTTGAAGAGCAGCAAGAGCTTTTGGTCCTGGCCCCTTTGCGGTGGGAGGAATCCTTGGACCTTCACAATTGCTGAGCCTGCCTCTGGGTATTCTCCGAGGCCCAGGCAGATAGCATTGGAGATTGGGAGGCTCTAGACAGAGACAGTGACATTGTTGGTGGGCCTATGAATGGGGTTACGTGGCTAATTAGAAGAGCAGCAAGAGCTTTTGGTCCTGGCGCCTTTGCGGTGGCAAGAATCCCTGGACGTTCGCAATTGCTGAGCCTGCCTCAGGGTGTCCTCAGCGGCCCACGCAAATAGTGTTCAATTTTGGGAGGCACTAGAAAGAGACAGTGCCAGTGTTCATGTGTCTATGAATGGGGATGCCTGGCTACTTGAAGAGCAGCAAGAGCTTTTAGTCCTGGCCCCTTTGCGGTGGGAGGAATCCCTGGACGTTCGCAATTGCTGAGCCTGCCTCCGGGTGTACTCGGTGGCCCACGCAGATAGTATTGGGCTTTGGGAGGCTCTAGAAAGAGACAGCGCCAGCGTTGCTGGGGCTGTGAATGGGGTGTCCTGGCTACTTGAAGAGCAGCAAGAGCTTTTGATCCTGGCTCCTTTGGGGTGGGAGGAATCCCTGGACGTTCGCAATTGCTGAGCCTGCCGCCGGGTGTCCTCAGCGGCCCACGCAAACAGTGTTCAATTTTGGGAGGCTCTAGAAAGAGACAGCACCAGCGTTGGTGGGTCTGTGAATGGTGTGTCCTGACTACTTGAAGAGCAGCAAGAGCTTTTGGTCCTGGCCCCTTTGGGGTGGGAGGAATCCCTGGACGTTCGCAATTGCTGAGCCTGCCGCCGGGTGTACTCGGTGGCCCACGCAGATAGTATTGGGCTTTGGGAGGCACCAGAAAGAGACAGCGCCAGCGTTTGTAGGGCTGTGAATGGGGTTGCGTGGCTACTTGAAGAGCAGCAAGAGCTTTTGGTCCTGGCCCCTTTGGGGTGGGAGGAATCCCTGGACGTTCACAATTGCTGAGCTGGGCTCCGGGTGTACTCAGCTCCGCAGGCAGATAATATTGGAGTTTGGGAGGTTCTAGAAAGAGACAGCACCAGCGTTGGTGGGGCTGTGAATCGGGTTGCGTGGCTACTTGAAGAGCAGCAAGAGCTTTTGGTCCTGGCCCCTTTGCGGTGGGAGGAATCCCTGGACGTTCGCAATTGCTGAGCCTGCCTCCGGGTGTACTCAGCGGCCCACGCAGATAGTATTGGGCTTTGGGAGGCACCAGAAAGAGACAGCGCCAGCGTTTGTAGGGCTGTGAATGGGGTTGCCTGGGTACTTGAAGAGCAGCAAGAGCTTTTGGTCCTGGCCCCTTTGCGGTGGGAGGAATCCCTGGACGTTCGCAATTGCTGATCCTGCCTCCGGGTGTCCTTAGAGGGCCACTCAAACAGTGTTCTCTTTTGGGACGCTCTAGAAAGAGACAGCACCAGCGTTGGTGGGTCTGTGAATGGGGTTGCCTGACTACTTGAAGAGCAGCAAGAGCTTTTTGTCCTGGCCCCTTTGGGGTGGGAGGAATCCCTGGACGTTCGCAATTGCTGAGCCTGCCTCCGGGTGTCCTCAGCAGCCCACACAGATAGTATTGGGCTTTGGGAGGCACCAGAAAGAGACAGCGCCAGCGTTTGTAGGGCTGTGAATGGGGTTGCGTGGCTACTTGAAGAGCAGCAAGAGCTTTTGGTCCTGGCCCCTTTGCGGTGGGAGGAATCCCTGGACGTTCGCAATTGCTGAGCTGGGCTCGGGGTGTACTCAGCTCCGCAGGCAGATAATATTGGAGTTTGGGAGGTTCTAGAAAGAGACAGCACCAGCGTTGGTGGGGCTGTGAATGGGGTTAGGTGGCTACTTGAAGAGCAGCAAGAGCTTTTGGTCCTGGCCCCTCTGCGGTGGGAGGAATCCTTGGACGTTCGCAATTGCTGAGCCTGCCTCCCGCTGTCCTCAGCAGCCCAAGCAAACAGTGTTCTCTTTTGGGAGGCTCTAGAAAGAGACAGTGCCAGTGTTCGTGGGGCTATGAATGGGGTTTGCCTCGCTACCTGAAGAGCAGCAAGAGCTTTTTGTCCTGGCCCCTTTGGGGTGGGAGTAATCCCTGGACGTTCGCAATTGCTGAGCCTGCCTCAGGGTGTACTCGGTGGCCCACGCAGATAGTATTGGGCTTTGGGAGGCACTAGAAAGAGACAGCGCCAGCGTTGGTGGGTCTGTGAATGGGCTTGCCTGGCTACTTGAAGAGCAGCAAGAGCTTTTGGTCCTGGCCTCTTTGCCGTGGGAGTAACCCCTGGACGTTCGCAATTGCTGAGCCTGCCGCCGGGTGTCCTCAGCGGCCCACGCAAACAGTGTTCTCTTTTGGGAGGCACTAGAAAGAGACAGCGCCAGCGTTTGTAGGGCTGTGGATGGGGTGTCCAGGCTACTTGAAGAGCAGCAAGAGCTTTTGGTCCTGGCCCCTTTGCGGTGGGAGGAATCCCTGGACGTTCGCAATTGCTGAGCCTGCCTCAGGGTGTCCTCAGCAGCCCACGCAAATAGTGTTCAATTTTGGGAGGCACTAGAAAGAGACAGAGCCAGCGTTTGTAGGGCTGTGAATGGGGTGTCCAGGCTACTTGAAGAGCAGCAAGAGCTTTTGGTCCTGGCCCCTTTGCGGTGGGAGGAATCCCTGGACATTCGCAATTGCTGAGCCTGCCTCCGGGTGTACTCGGTGGCCCACGCAGATAGTATTGGGCTTTGGGAGGCTCTAGAAAGAGACAGCGCCAGCGTATGTAGGGCTGTGAATGGGGTTGCGTGGCTACTTGAAGAGCAGCAAGAGCTTTTGGTCCTGGCCCCTTTGCGGTGGGAGGAATCCCTGGACGTTCGCAATTGCTGAGCCTGCCTCCGGGTGTACTCGGTGGCCCACGCAGATAGTATTGGGCTTTGGGAGGCTCTAGAAAGAGACAGCGCCAGCGTATGTAGGGCTGTGAATGGGGTTGCGTGGCTACTTGAAGAGCAGCAAGAGCTTTTGGTCCTGGCCCCTTTGCGGTGGGAGGAATCCCTGGACGTTCGCAATTGCTGAGCCTGCCGCCGGGTGTCCTCAGCGGCCCACGCAAACAGTGATCTCTTTTGGGAGGCTGTAGAAAGAGACAGCGCCAGCGTTTGTAGGGCTGTGAATGGGGTTGCGTGGCTACTTGAAGAGCAGCAAGAGCTTTTGGTCCTGGCCCCTTTGCGGTGGGAGGAATCCCTGGACGTTCGCAATTGCTGAGCTGGGCTCGGGGTGTACTCAGCTCCGCAGGCAGATAATATTGGAGTTTGGGAGGTTCTAGAAAGAGACAGCACCAGCGTTGGTGGGGCTGTGAATGGGGTTAGGTGGCTACTTGAAGAGCAGCAAGAGCTTTTGGTCCTGGCCCCTCTGCGGTGGGAGGAATCCTTGGACGTTCGCAATTGCTGAGCCTGCCTCCCGCTGTCCTCAGCAGCCCAAGCAAACAGTGTTCTCTTTTGGGAGGCTCTAGAAAGAGACAGTGCCAGTGTTCGTGGGGCTATGAATGGGGTTTGCCTCGCTACCTGAAGAGCAGCAAGAGCTTTTTGTCCTGGCCCCTTTGGGGTGGGAGTAATCCCTGGACGTTCGCAATTGCTGAGCCTGCCTCAGGGTGTACTCGGTGGCCCACGCAGATAGTATTGGGCTTTGGGAGGCACTAGAAAGAGACAGCGCCAGCGTTGGTGGGTCTGTGAATGGGCTTGCCTGGCTACTTGAAGAGCAGCAAGAGCTTTTGGTCCTGGCCTCTTTGCCGTGGGAGTAACCCCTGGACGTTCGCAATTGCTGAGCCTGCCGCCGGGTGTCCTCAGCGGCCCACGCAAACAGTGTTCTCTTTTGGGAGGCACTAGAAAGAGACAGCGCCAGCGTTTGTAGGGCTGTGGATGGGGTGTCCAGGCTACTTGAAGAGCAGCAAGAGCTTTTGGTCCTGGCCCCTTTGCGGTGGGAGGAATCCCTGGACGTTCGCAATTGCTGAGCCTGCCTCAGGGTGTCCTCAGCAGCCCACGCAAATAGTGTTCAATTTTGGGAGGCACTAGAAAGAGACAGAGCCAGCGTTTGTAGGGCTGTGAATGGGGTGTCCAGGCTACTTGAAGAGCAGCAAGAGCTTTTGGTCCTGGCCCCTTTGCGGTGGGAGGAATCCCTGGACATTCGCAATTGCTGAGCCTGCCTCCGGGTGTACTCGGTGGCCCACGCAGATAGTATTGGGCTTTGGGAGGCTCTAGAAAGAGACAGCGCCAGCGTATGTAGGGCTGTGAATGGGGTTGCGTGGCTACTTGAAGAGCAGCAAGAGCTTTTGGTCCTGGCCCCTTTGCGGTGGGAGGAATCCCTGGACGTTCGCAATTGCTGAGCCTGCCTCCGGGTGTACTCGGTGGCCCACGCAGATAGTATTGGGCTTTGGGAGGCTCTAGAAAGAGACAGCGCCAGCGTATGTAGGGCTGTGAATGGGGTTGCGTGGCTACTTGAAGAGCAGCAAGAGCTTTTGGTCCTGGCCCCTTTGCGGTGGGAGGAATCCCTGGACGTTCGCAATTGCTGAGCCTGCCGCCGGGTGTCCTCAGCGGCCCACGCAAACAGTGATCTCTTTTGGGAGGCTGTAGAAAGAGACAGCGCCAGCGTTTGTAGGGCTGTGAATGGGGTTGCGTGGCTACTTGAAGAGCAGCAAGAGCTTTTGGTCCTGGCGCCTTTGGGGTGGGAGGAATCCATGGACGTTCGCAATTGCTGAGCCTGCCGCCGGGTGTCCTTATCGGCTCACACAACCAGTGTTCTCTTTTGGGAGGCTCTAGACAGAGTCAGTGACATCGTTCGTGGGCCTATGAATGGGGTTACGTGGCTAATTGAAGAGCAGCAAGAGCTTTTGGTCCTGGTCCCTTTGGGGTGGGAGGAATCCCTGGACATTCGCAATTGCTGAGCTGGGCTCCGGGTGTACTTGGCTCCGCAGGCTTATAACATTGGAGTTTGGGAGGCTCTAGAAAGAGATATCACCAGTGTTGGTGGAACTGTGAATGGTGTTGCCTGGCTACTTGAAGAGCAGCAAGAGCTTTTGGTCCTGGCCCCTTTGCCGTGGGAGCAACCCCTGGACGTTTGCAATTGCTGAGCCTGCCTCCGGGTGTCCTCAGCGGCCCACGCAAATAGTGTTCAATTTTGGGAGGCTCTAGAAAGAGACAGCGCCAGCGTTGGTGGGTCTGTGAATGGGGTGTCCTGGCTACTTGAAGAGCAGCAAGAGCTTTTGGTCCTGGCCCCTTTGCGGTGGGAGGAATCCCTGGACGTTCGCAATTGCTGAGCCTGCCTCAGGGTGTCCTCAGCAGCCCACGCAAATAGTGTTCAATTTTGGGAGGCACTTGAAAGAGACAGAGCCAGGGTTTGTAGGGCTGTGAATGGGGTGTCCAGGCTACTTGAAGAGCAGCAAGAGCTTTTGGTCGTGGCCCCTTTGCGGTGGGAGGAATCCCTGGACGTTCGCAATTGCTGAGCCTGCCTCCGGGTGTCCTCAGCAGCCCACACAGATAGTATTGGGCTTTGGGAGGCACCAGAAAGAGACAGCGCCAGCGTATGTAGGGCTGTGAATGGGGTTGCGTGGCTACTTGAAGAGCAGCAAGAGCTTTTGGTCCTGGCCCCTTTGCGGTGGGAGGAATCCTTGGACCTTCACAATTGCTGAGCCTGCCTCTGGGTATTCTCCGAGGCCCAGGCAGATAGCATTGGAGATTGGGAGGCTCTAGACAGAGACAGTGACATTGTTGGTGGGCCTATGAATGGGGTTACGTGGCTAATTGAAGAGCAGCAAGAGCTTTTGGTCCTGGCGCCTTTGCGGTGGCAGGAATCCCTGGACGTTCGCAATTGCTGAGCCTGCCTCAGGGTGTCCTCAGCGGCCCACGCAAATAGTGTTCAATTTTGGGAGGCACTAGAAAGAGACAGTGCCAGTGTTCATGTGTCTATGAATGGGGATGCCTGGCTACTTGAAGAGCAGCAAGAGCTTTTAGTCCTGGCCCCTTTGGGGTGGGAGGAATCCCTGGACGTTCGCAATTGCTGAGCCTGCCGCCGGGTGTACTCGGTGGCCCACGCAGATAGTATTGGGCTTTGGGAGGCTCTAGAAAGAGACAGCGCCAGCGTTGCTGGGGCTGTGAATGGGGTGTCCTGGCTACTTGAAGAGCAGCAAGAGCTTTTGGTCCTGTCTCCTTTGGGGTGGGAGGAATCCCTGGACGTTCGCAATTGCTGAGCCTGCCTCCGGGTGTCCTCAGCGGCCCACGCAAACAGTGTTCAATTTTGGGAGGCTCTAGAAAGAGACAGCACCAGCGTTGGTGGGTCTGTGAATGGTGTGTCCTGACTACTTGAAGAGCAGCAAGAGCTTTTGGTCCTGGCCCCTTTGGGGTGGGAGGAATCCCTGGACGTTCACAATTGCTGAGCTGGGCTCCGGGTGTACTCAGCTCCGCAGGCAGATAATATTGGAGTTTGGGAGGTTCTAGAAAGAGACAGCACCAGCGTTGGTGGGGCTGTGAATCGGGTTGCGTGGCTACTTGAAGAGCAGCAAGAGCTTTTGGTCCTGGCCCCTTTGGGGTGGGAGGAATCCCTGGACGTTCGCAATTGCTGAGCTAGGCTCGGGGTGTACTCAGCTCCGCAGGCAGATAATATTGGAGTTTGGGAGGCACTAGAAAGAGACAGCGCCAGCGTTTGTAGGGTTGTGAATGGGGTTGCCTGGCTACTTGAAGAGCAGCAAGAGCTTTTGGTCCTGGCCTCTTTGCCGTGGGAGTAACCCCTGGACGTTCGCAATTGCTGAGCCTGCCGCCGGGTGTCCTCAGCGGCCCACGCAAACAGTGTTCTCTTTTGGGAGGCACTAGAAAGAGACAGCGCCAGCGTTTGTAGGGCTGTGGATGGGGTGTCCAGGCTACTTGAAGAGCAGCAAGAGCTTTTGGTCCTGGCCCCTTTGCGGTGGGAGGAATCCCTGGACGTTCGCAATTGCTGAGCCTGCCTCAGGGTGTCCTCAGCAGCCCACGCAAATAGTGTTCAATTTTGGGAGGCACTAGAAAGAGACAGCGCCAGCGTTGGTGGGTCTGTGAATGGGCTTGCCTGGGTACTTGAAGAGCAGCAAGAGCTTTTGGTCCTGGCCCCTTTGCGGTGGGAGGAATCCCTGGACGTTCGCAATTGCTGAGCTGGGCTCGGGGTGTACTCAGCTCCCCAGGCAGATAATATTGGAGTTTGGGAGGTTCTAGAAAGAGACAGCACCAGCGTTGGTGGGGCTGTGAATGGGGTTGCCTGGCTACTTGAAGAGCAGCAAGAGCTTTTGGTCGTGGCCCCTCTGCGGTGGGAGGAATCCTTGGACGTTCGCAATTGCTGAGCCTGCCTCCCGGTGTCCTCAGCAGCCCAAGCAAACAGTGTTCTCTTTTGGGAGGCTCTAGAAAGAGACAGTGCCAGTGTTCGTGGGGCTATGAATGGGGTTTGCCTCGCTACCTGAAGAGCAGCAAGAGCTTTTGGTCCTGGCCTCTTTGCCGTGGGAGTAACCCCTGGACGTTCGCAATTGCTGAGCCTGCCGCCGGGTGTCCTCAGCGGCCCACGCAAACAGTGTTCTCTTTTGGGAGGCACTAGAAAGAGACAGCGCCAGCGTTTGTAGGGCTGTGGATGGGGTGTCCAGGCTACTTGAAGAGCAGCAAGAGCTTTTGGTCCTGGCCCCTTTGCGGTGGCAGGAATCCCTGGACGTTCGCAATTGCTGAGCCTGCCGCCGGGTGTCCTCAGCAGCCCACGCAAATAGTGTTCTCTTTTGGGAGGCTCTAGAAAGAGACAGAGCCAGCGTATGTAGGGCTGTGAATGGGGTGTCCAGGCTACTTGAAGAGCAGCAAGAGCTTCTGGTCCTGGCCCCTTTGCGGTGGGAGGAATCCCTGGACGTTCGCAATTGCTGAGCCTGCCTCCGGGTGTACTCGGTGGCCCACGCAGATAGTATTGGGCTTTGGGAGGCTCTAGAAAGAGACAGCGCCAGCGTATGTAGGGCTGTGAATGGGGTTGCGTGGCTACTTGAAGAGCAGCAAGAGCTTTTGGTCCTGGCCCCTTTGCCGTGGGAGTAACCCCTGGACGTTTGCAATTGCTGAGCCTGCCTCCGGGTGTACTCGGCGGCCCACGCAGATAGTATTGGGCTTTGGGAGGCACCAGAAAGAGACAGCGCCAGCGTTTGTAGGGCTGTGAATGGGGTTGCGTGGCTACTTGAAGAGCAGCAAGAGCTTTTGGTCCTGGCCCCTTTGGGGTGGGAGGAATCCCTGGTCGTTCGCAATTGCTGAGCCTGCCGCCGGGTGTCCTCAGCGGCCCACGCAAACAGTGATCTCTTTTGGGAGGCTGTAGAAAGAGACATGGCCAGCGTTGGTGGGTCTGTGAATGGGGTTGCCTGGGTACTTGAAGAGCAGCAAGAGCTTTTGGTCCTGGCGCCTTTGCGGTGGGAGGAATCCCTGGACGTTCGCAATTGCTGATCCTGCCTCCGGGTGTCCTCAGCAGCCCACGCAAATAGTGTTCTCTTTTGGGAGGCTCTAGAAAGAGACAGCGCCAGCGTTTGTAGGGCTGTGAATGGGGTGTCCAGGCTACTTGAAGAGCAGTAAGAGCTTTTGGTCCTGGCCCCTTTGCGGTGGGAGGAATCCATGGACGTTCGCAATTGCTGAGCCTGCCTCCGGGTGTCCTTATCGGCTCACACAACCAGTGTTCTCTTTTGGGAGGCTCT
The DNA here is from genome assembly GCA_037975005.1 of Platalea minor. Taxonomy (NCBI): domain Eukaryota; kingdom Metazoa; phylum Chordata; class Aves; order Pelecaniformes; family Threskiornithidae; genus Platalea; species Platalea minor. The sequence goes on along the minus strand of JBBPFK010000043.1, from coordinate 558,552 downwards.
AGACAGAGTCAGTGACATCGTTCGTGGGCCTATGAATGGGGTTACGTGGCTAATTAAAGAGCAGCAAGAGCTTTTGGTCCTGGCCCCTTTGCGGTGGCAGGAATCCCTGGACGTTCGCAATTGCTGAGCTGGGCTCCGGGTGTACTTGGCTCCGCAGGCTTATAATATTGGAGTTTGGGAGGCTCTAGAAAGAGATATCACCAGTGTTGGTGGAACTGTGAATGGTGTTGCCTGGCTACTTGAAGAGCAGCAAGAGCTTTTGGTCCTGGCCCCTTTGCCGTGGGAGCAACCCCTGGACGTTTGCAATTGCTGAGCCTGCCTCCGGGTGTCCTCAGCGGCCCACGCAAATAGTGTTCAATTTTGGGAGGCTCTAGAAAGAGACAGCGCCAGCGTTGGTGGGTCTGTGAATGGGGTGTCCTGGCTACTTGAAGAGCAGCAAGAGCTTTTGGTCCTGGCCCCTTTGCGGTGGGAGGAATCCCTGGACGTTCGCAATTGCTGAGCCTGCCTCAGGGTGTCCTCAGCAGCCCACGCAAATAGTGTTCAATTTTGGGAGGCACTTGAAAGAGACAGAGCCAGGGTTTGTAGGGCTGTGAATGGGGTGTCCAGGCTACTTGAAGAGCAGCAAGAGCTTTTGGTCGTGGCCCCTTTGCGGTGGGAGGAATCCCTGGACGTTCGCAATTGCTGAGCCTGCCTCCGGGTGTCCTCAGCAGCCCACACAGATAGTATTGGGCTTTGGGAGGCACCAGAAAGAGACAGCGCCAGCGTATGTAGGGCTGTGAATGGGGTTGCGTGGCTACTTGAAGAGCAGCAAGAGCTTTTGGTCCTGGCCCCTTTGCGGTGGGAGGAATCCTTGGACCTTCACAATTGCTGAGCCTGCCTCTGGGTATTCTCCGAGGCCCAGGCAGATAGCATTGGAGATTGGGAGGCTCTAGACAGAGACAGTGACATTGTTGGTGGGCCTATGAATGGGGTTACGTGGCTAATTGAAGAGCAGCAAGAGCTTTTGGTCCTGGCGCCTTTGCGGTGGCAGGAATCCCTGGACGTTCGCAATTGCTGAGCCTGCCTCAGGGTGTCCTCAGCGGCCCACGCAAATAGTGTTCAATTTTGGGAGGCACTAGAAAGAGACAGTGCCAGTGTTCATGTGTCTATGAATGGGGATGCCTGGCTACTTGAAGAGCAGCAAGAGCTTTTAGTCCTGGCCCCTTTGGGGTGGGAGGAATCCCTGGACGTTCGCAATTGCTGAGCCTGCCGCCGGGTGTACTCGGTGGCCCACACAGATAGTATTGGGCTTTGGGAGGCTCTAGAAAGAGACAGCGCCAGCGTTGCTGGGGCTGTGAATGGGGTGTCCTGGCTACTTGAAGAGCAGCAAGAGCTTTTGGTCCTGTCTCCTTTGGGGTGGGAGGAATCCCTGGACGTTCGCAATTGCTGAGCCTGCCTCCGGGTGTCCACGCAAACAGTGTTCAATTTTGGGAGGCTCTAGAAAGAGACAGCACCAGCGTTGGTGGGTCTGTGAATGGTGTGTCCTGACTACTTGAAGAGCAGCAAGAGCTTTTGGTCCTGGCCCCTTTGGGGTGGGAGGAATCCCTGGACGTTCACAATTGCTGAGCTGGGCTCCGGGTGTACTCAGCTCCGCAGGCAGATAATATTGGAGTTTGGGAGGTTCTAGAAAGAGACAGCACCAGCGTTGGTGGGGCTGTGAATCGGGTTGCGTGGCTACTTGAAGAGCAGCAAGAGCTTTTGGTCCTGGCCCCTTTGGGGTGGGAGGAATCCCTGGACGTTCGCAATTGCTGAGCTAGGCTCGGGGTGTACTCAGCTCCGCAGGCAGATAATATTGGAGTTTGGGAGGCACTAGAAAGAGACAGCGCCAGCGTTTGTAGGGCTGTGAATGGGGTTGCCTGGCTACTTGAAGAGCAGCAAGAGCTTTTGGTCCTGGCCCCTTTGCAGTGGGAGGAATCCCTGGACGTTCGCAATTGCTGAGCCTGCCGCCGGGTGTCCTCAGCGGCCCACGCAAACAGTGTTCTCTTTTGGGAGGCACTAGAAAGAGACAGCGCCAGCGTTTGTAGGGCTGTGGATGGGGTGTCCAGGCTACTTGAAGAGCAGCAAGAGCTTTTGGTCCTGGCCCCTTTGCGGTGGGAGGAATCCCTGGACGTTCGCAATTGCTGAGCCTGCCTCCGGGTGTCCTCAGCAGCCCACGCAAATAGTGTTCAATTTTGGGAGGCACTAGAAAGAGACAGCGCCAGCGTTGGTGGGTCTGTGAATGGGCTTGCCTGGGTACTTGAAGAGCAGCAAGAGCTTTTGGTCCTGGCCCCTTTGCGGTGGGAGGAATCCCTGGACGTTCGCAATTGCTGAGCTGGGCTCGGGGTGTACTCAGCTCCGCAGGCAGATAATATTGGAGTTTGGGAGGTTCTAGAAAGAGACAGCACCAGCGTTGGTGGGGCTGTGAATGGGGTTGCCTGGCTACTTGAAGAGCAGCAAGAGCTTTTGGTCGTGGCCCCTCTGCGGTGGGAGGAATCCTTGGACGTTCGCAATTGCTGAGCCTGCCTCCCGGTGTCCTCAGCAGCCCAAGCAAACAGTGTTCTCTTTTGGGAGGCTCTAGAAAGAGACAGTGCCAGTGTTCGTGGGGCTATGAATGGGGTTTGCCTCGCTACCTGAAGAGCAGCAAGAGCTTTTGGTCCTGGCCTCTTTGCCGTGGGAGTAACCCCTGGACGTTCGCAATTGCTGAGCCTGCCGCCGGGTGTCCTCAGCGGCCCACGCAAACAGTGTTCTCTTTTGGGAGGCACTAGAAAGAGACAGCGCCAGCGTTTGTAGGGCTGTGGATGGGGTGTCCAGGCTACTTGAAGAGCAGCAAGAGCTTTTGGTCCTGGCCCCTTTGCGGTGGCAGGAATCCCTGGACGTTCGCAATTGCTGAGCCTGCCGCCGGGTGTCCTCAGCAGCCCACGCAAATAGTGTTCTCTTTTGGGAGGCTCTAGAAAGAGACAGAGCCAGCGTATGTAGGGCTGTGAATGGGGTGTCCAGGCTACTTGAAGAGCAGCAAGAGCTTCTGGTCCTGGCCCCTTTGCGGTGGGAGGAATCCCTGGACGTTCGCAATTGCTGAGCCTGCCTCCGGGTGTACTCGGTGGCCCACGAAGATAGTATTGGGCTTTGGGAGGCTCTAGAAAGAGACAGCGCCAGCGTATGTAGGGCTGTGAATGGGGTTGCGTGGCTACTTGAAGAGCAGCAAGAGCTTTTGGTCCTGGCCCCTTTGCCGTGGGAGTAACCCCTGGACGTTTGCAATTGCTGAGCCTGCCTCCGGGTGTACTCGGCGGCCCACGCAGATAGTATTGGGCTTTGGGAGGCACCAGAAAGAGACAGCGCCAGCGTTTGTAGGGCTGTGAATGGGGTTGCGTGGCTACTTGAAGAGCAGCAAGAGCTTTTGGTCCTGGCCCCTTTGGGGTGGGAGGAATCCCTGGTCGTTCGCAATTGCTGAGCCTGCCGCCGGGTGTCCTCAGCGGCCCACGCAAACAGTGTTCTCTTTTGGGAGGCTCTAGAAAGAGACATGGCCAGCGTTGGTGGGTCTGTGAATGGGGTTGCCTGGGTACTTGAAGAGCAGCAAGAGCTTTTTGTCCTGGCGCCTTTGCGGTGGGAGGAATCCCTGGACGTTCGCAATTGCTGATCCTGCCTCCGGGTGTCCTCAGCAGCCCACGCAAATAGTGTTCTCTTTTGGGAGGCTCTAGAAAGAGACAGCGCCAGCGTTTGTAGGGCTGTGAATGGGGTGTCCAGGCTACTTGAAGAGCAGCAAGAGCTTTTGGTCCTGGCCCCTTTGCGGTGGGAGGAATCCATGGACGTTCGCAATTGCTGAGCCTGCCGCCGGGTGTCCTTATCGGCTCACACAACCAGTGTTCTCTTTTGGGAGGCTCTAGACAGAGTCAGTGACATCGTTCGTGGGCCTATGAATGGGGTTACGTGGCTAATTGAAGAGCAGCAAGAGCTTTTGGTCCTGGCCCCTTTGGGGTGGGAGGAATCCCTGGACGTTCGCAATTCCTGAGCTGGGCTCCGGGTGTACTTGGCTCCGCAGGCTTATAATATTGGAGTTTGGGAGGCTCTAGAAAGAGACAGCACCAGCGTTGGTGGGGCTGTGAATGGGGTTGCCTGGCTACTTGAAGAGCAGCAAGAGCTTTTGGTCCTGGCCCCTTTGCCGTGGGAGCAACCCCTGGACGTTTGCAATTGCTGAGCCTGCCTCCGGGTGTACTCAGCGGCCCACGCAGATAGTATTGGGCTTTGGGAGGCACCAGAAAGAGACAGCGCCAGCGTTTGTAGGGCTGTGAATGGGGGTTGCGTGGCTACTTGAAGAGCAGCAAGAGCTTTTGGTCCTGGCCCCTTTGCGGTGGGAGGAATCCTTGGACGTTCACAATTGCTGAGCCTGCCTCTGGGTATTCTCCGAGGCCCAGGCCGATAGCATTGGAGATTGGGAGGCTCTAGACAGAGACAGTGACATTGTTGGTGGCCTATGAATGGGGTTACGTGGCTAATTGAAGAGCAGCAAGAGCTTTTGGTCGTGGCGCCTTTGGGGTGGCAGGAATCCCTGGACGTTCGCAATTGCTGAGCCTGCCTCAGGGTGTCCTCAGCAGCCCACACAGATAGTATTGGGCTTTGGGAGGCACCAGAAAGAGACAGCGCCAGCGTTTGTAGGGCTGTGAATGGGGTTGCGTGGCTACTTGAAGAGAAGCAAGAGCTTTTGGTCCTGGCCCCTTTGCGGTGGGAGGAATCCCTGGATGTTCGCAATTGCTGAGCCTGCCTCAGGGTATACTCGGAGGCCCAGGCAGATAGCATTGGAGTTTGGGAGGCTCTAGACAGAGACAGTGACATCGTTGGTGGGCCTATGAATGGGGTTAGGTGGCTAGTTGAAGAGCAGCAAGAGCTTTTGGTCGTGGCCCCCTTTGCGGTGGGGAGGAATCCCTGGACGTTCGCAATTGCTGAGCCTGCCGCCGGGTGTTACTCGGTGGCCCACGCAAATAGTGTTCATTTTGGAGGCACTAGAAAGAAACAGAGCCAGCGTTTGTAGGGCTGTGAATGGGGTTGCCTGGCTACTTGAAGAGCAGCAAGAGCTTTTGGTCCTGGCCCCTTTGCGGTGGGAGGAATCCCTGGACATTCGCAATTGCTGTAGCTGGGCTCCTGGTGTACCTCGGCTGCGCAGGCAGATAATATTGGAGTTTGGGAGGCTCTAGAAAGAGACAGCACCAGCGTTGGTGGGTCTGTGAATGCGGTTGCCTGGCTACTTGAAGAGGCAGTAAGAGCTTTTGGTCCTGGCCCCTTTGGGTGGGAGGAATCCCTGGACGTTCGCAATTGCTGAGCCTGCTGCCGGGGTGTCCTCAGCAACCCTCGCAAATAGTGTTCAATTTGGGAGGCTCTAGAAAGAGACAGCACCAGCGTTGGTGGGGCTGTGAATGGGGGTGTCCTGGCTACTTGAAGAGCAGGAAGAGCTTTTGGTCCTGGCCCCTTTGCCGTGGGAGGAATTCCTGGACGTTCGCAATTGCTGAGCCTGCCTCCGGGTGTACTCGGCGGCCCACGCACATAGTATTGGGCTTTGGGAGGCTCTAGAAAGAGACAGCACCAGCGTTTGTAGGGCTGTGAATGGGGTTTGCCTCGCTACCTGAAGAGCAGCAAGAGCTTTTTGTCCTGGCCCCTTTGGGGTGGGAGTAATCCCTGGACGTTCGCAATTGCTGAGCCTGCCTCAGGGTGTACTCGGTGGCCCACGCAGATAGTATTGGCTTTGGGAGGCACTAGAAAGAGACCAGCGCCAGCGTTGGTGGGTCTGTGAATGGCATTGCCTGGCTACTTGAAGAGCAGCAAGAGGCTTTTGGTCCTGGCCTCTTTGCCGTGGGAGTAACCCTGGACGTTCGCAATTGCTGAGCCTGCCGCCGGGTGTCCTCAGCGGCCCACGCAAACAGTGTTCTCTTTTGGGAGGCACTAGAAAGAGACAGCGCCAGCGTTTGTAGGGCTGTGGATGGGGTGTCCAGGTCTACTTGAAGAGCAGCAAGAGCTTTTGGTACTGGCCCCTTTGCGGTGGCAGGAATCCCTGGACGTTCGCAATTGCTGAGCCTGCCGCCGGGTGTCCTCAGCAGCCCACGCAAATAGTGTTCTCTTTTGGGAGGCTCTAGAAAGAGACAGAGCCAGCGTATGTAGGGCTGTGAATGGGGTGTCCAGGCTACTACTTGAAGAGCAGCAAGAGCTTCTGGTCCTGGCCCCTTTGCGGTGGGAGGAATCCCTGGACGTTCGCAATTGCTGAGCTGCCTCCGGGTGTACTCGGTGGCCCACGCAGATAGTATTGGGCTTTGGGAGGCTCTAGAAAGAGACAGCGCCAGCGTATGTAGGGCTGTGAATGGGGTTGCGTGGCTACTTGAAGAGCAGCAAGAGCTTTTGGTCCTGGCCCCTTTGCCGTGGGAGTAACCCCTGGACGTTTGCAATTGCTGAGCCTGCCTCCGGGTGTACTCGGCGGCCCACGCAGATAGTATTGGGCTTTGGGAGGCACCAGAAAGAGACAGCGCCAGCGTTTGTAGGGCTTGTGAATGGGGTTGCGTGGCTACTTGAAGAGCAGGCAAGAGCTTTTGGTCCTGGCCCCTTTGGGGTGGAGGAATCCCTGGTCGTTCGCAATTGCTGAGCCTGCCGCCGGGTGTCCCTCAGCGGCCCACGCAAACAGTGATCTCTTTTGGGAGGCTGTAGAAAGAGACATGGCCAGCGTTGGTGGGTCTGTGAATGGGGTTGCCTGGGTACTTGAAGAGCAGCAAGAGCTTTTGGTCCTGGCGCCTTTGCGGTGGGAGGAATCCCTGGACGTTCGCAATTGCTGATCCTGCCTCCGGGTGTCCTCAGCAGCCCACGCAAATAGTGTTCTCTTTTGGGAGGCTCTAGAAAGAGACAGCGCCAGCGTTTGTAGGGCTGTGAATGGGGTGTCCAGGCTACTTGAAGAGCAGTAAGAGCTTTTGGTCCTGGCCCCTTTGCGGTGGGAGGAATCCATGGACGTTCGCAATTGCTGAGCCTGCCGCCGGGTGTCCTTATCGGCTCACACAACCAGTGTTCTCTTTTGGGAGGCTCTAGACAGAGTCAGTGACATCGTTCGTGGGCCTATGAATGGGGTTACGTGGCTAATTGAAGAGCAGCAAGAGCTTTTGGTCCTGGCCCCTTTGGGGTGGGAGGAATCCCTGGACGTTCGCAATTGCTGAGCTGGGCTCCGGGTGTACTTGGCTCCGCAGGCTTATAATATTGGAGTTTGGGAGGCTCTAGAAAGAGACAGCACCAGCGTTGGTGGGGCTGTGAATGGGGTTGCCTGGCTACTTGAAGAGCAGCAAGAGCTTTTGGTCGTGGCCCCTTTGCGGTGGGAGGAATCCCTGGAGGTTCGCAATTGCTGAGCCTGCCGCCGGGTGTACTCGGTGGCCCACGCAAATAGTGTTCAATTTTGGGAGGCACTAGAAAGAAACAGAGCCAGCGTTTGTAGGGCTGTGAATGGGGTTGCCTGGCTACTTGAAGAGCAGCAAGAGCTTTTGGTCCTGGCCCCTTTGCGGTGGGAGGAATCCCTGGACATTCGCAATTGCTGAGCTGGGCTCCTGGTGTACTCGGCTGCGCAGGCAGATAATATTGGAGTTTGGGAGGCTCTAGAAAGAGACAGCACCAGCGTTGGTGGGTCTGTGAATGCGGTTGCCTGGCTACTTGAAGAGCAGTAAGAGCTTTTGGTCCTGGCCCCTTTGGGGTGGGAGGAATCCCTGGACGTTCGCAATTGCTGAGCCTGCTGCCGGGTGTCCTCAGCAACCCTCGCAAATAGTGTTCAATTTTGGGAGGCTCTAGAAAGAGACAGCACCAGCGTTGGTGGGGCTGTGAATGGGGTGTCCTGGCTACTTGAAGAGCAGGAAGAGCTTTTGGTCCTGGCCCCTTTGCCGTGGGAGGAATTCCTGGACGTTCGCAATTGCTGAGCCTGCCTCCGGGTGTACTCGGCGGCCCACGCACATAGTATTGGGCTTTGGGAGGCTCTAGAAAGAGACAGCACCAGCGTTTGTAGGGCTGTGAATGGGGTTTGCCTCGCTACCTGAAGAGCAGCAAGAGCTTTTTGTCCTGGCCCCTTTGGGGTGGGAGGAATCCCTGGACGTTCGCAATTGCTGAGCCTGCCTCAGGGTGTACTCGGTGGCCCACGCAGATAGCATTGGGCTTTGGGAGGCTCTAGAAAGAGACAGCGCCAGCGTTGGTGGGTCTGTGAATGGGCTTGCCTGGCTACTTGAAGAGCAGCAAGAGCTTTTGGTCCTGGCCTCTTTGCCGTGGGAGTAACCCCTGGACGTTCGCAATTGCTGAGCCTGCCGCCGGGTGTCCTCAGCGGCCCACGCAAACAGTGTTCTCTTTTGGGAGGCACTAGAAAGAGACAGCGCCAGCGTTTGTAGGGCTGTGGATGTGGTGTCCAGGCTTCTTGAAGAGCAGCAAGAGCTTTTGGTCCTGGCCCCTTTGCGGTGGCAGGAATCCCTGGACGTTCGCAATTGCTGAGCCTGCCGCCGGGTGTCCTCAGCAGCCCACGCAAATAGTGTTCTCTTTTGGGAGGCTCTAGAAAGAGACAGAGCCAGCGTATGTAGGGCTGTGAATGGGGTGTCCAGGCTACTTGAAGAGCAGCAAGAGCTTCTGGTCCTGGCCCCTTTGCGGTGGGAGGAATCCCTGGACGTTCGCAATTGCTGAGCCTGCCTCCGGGTGTACTCGGTGGCCCACGCAGATAGTATTGGGCTTTGGGAGGCTCTAGAAAGAGACAGCGCCAGCGTATGTAGGGCTGTGAATGGGGTTGCGTGGCTACTTGAAGAGCAGCAAGAGCTTTTGGTCCTGGCCCCTTTGCCGTGGGAGTAACCCCTGGACGTTTGCAATTGCTGAGCCTGCCTCCGGGTGTACTCGGCGGCCCACGCAGATAGTATTGGGCTTTGGGAGGCACCAGAAAGAGACAGCGCCAGCGTTTGTAGGGCTGTGAATGGGGTTGCGTGGCTACTTGAAGAGCAGCAAGAGCTTTTGGTCCTGGCCCCTTTGGGGTGGGAGGAATCCCTGGTCGTTCGCAATTGCTGAGCCTGCCGCCGGGTGTCCTCAGCGGCCCACGCAAACAGTGATCTCTTTTGGGAGGCTGTAGAAAGAGACATGGCCAGCGTTGGTGGGTCTGTGAATGGGGTTGCCTGGGTACTTGAAGAGCAGCAAGAGCTTTTGGTCCTGGCGCCTTTGCGGTGGGAGGAATCCCTGGACGTTCGCAATTGCTGATCCTGCCTCAGGGTGTCCTCAGCAGCCCACGCAAATAGTGTTCTCTTTTGGGAGGCTCTAGAAAGAGACAGCGCCAGCGTTTGTAGGGCTGTGAATGGGGTTGCCTGGCTACTTGAAGAGCAGCAAGAGCTTTTGGTCCTGGCCCCTTTGCCGTGGGAGCAACCCCTGGACGTTTGCAATTGCTGAGCCTGCCTCCGGGTGTACTCAGCGGCCCACGCAGATAGTATTGGGCTTTGGGAGGCACCAGAAAGAGACAGCGCCAGCGTTTGTAGGGCTGTGAATGGGGTTGCGTGGCTACTTGAAGAGCAGCAAGAGCTTTTGGTCCTGGCCCCTTTGCGGTGGGAGGAATCCTTGGACGTTCACAATTGCTGAGCCTGCCTCTGGGTATTCTCCGAGGCCCAGGCCGATAGCATTGGAGATTGGGAGGCTCTAGACAGAGACAGTGACATTGTTGGTGGGCCTATGAATGGGGTTACGTGGCTAATTGAAGAGCAGCAAGAGCTTTTGGTCGTGGCGCCTTTGGGGTGGCAGGAATCCCTGGACGTTCGCAATTGCTGAGCCTGCCTCAGGGTGTCCTCAGCAGCCCACACAGATAGTATTGGGCTTTGGGAGGCACCAGAAAGAGACAGCGCCAGCGTTTGTAGGGCTGTGAATGGGGTTGCGTGGCTACTTGAAGAGAAGCAAGAGCTTTTGGTCCTGGCCCCTTTGCGGTGGGAGGAATCCCTGGATGTTCGCAATTGCTGAGCCTGCCTCAGGGTATACTCGGAGGCCCAGGCAGATAGCATTGGAGTTTGGGAGGCTCTAGACAGAGACAGTGACATCGTTGGTGGGCCTATGAATGGGGTTAGGTGGCTAGTTGAAGAGCAGCAAGAGCTTTTGGTCGTGGCCCCTTTGCGGTGGGAGGAATCCCTGGACGTTCGCAATTGCTGAGCCTGCCGCCGGGTGTACTCGGTGGCCCACGCAAATAGTGTTCAATTTTGGGAGGCACTAGAAAGAAACAGAGCCAGCGTTTGTAGGGCTGTGAATGGGGTTGCCTGGCTACTTGAAGAGCAGCAAGAGCTTTTGGTCCTGGCCCCTTTGCGGTGGGAGGAATCCCTGGACATTCGCAATTGCTGAGCTGGGCTCCTGGTGTACTCGGCTGCGCAGGCAGATAATATTGGAGTTTGGGAGGCTCTAGAAAGAGACAGCACCAGCGTTGGTGGGTCTGTGAATGCGGTTGCCTGGCTACTTGAAGAGCAGTAAGAGCTTTTGGTCCTGGCCCCTTTGGGGTGGGAGGAATCCCTGGACGTTCGCAATTGCTGAGCCTGCTGCCGGGTGTCCTCAGCAACCCTCGCAAATAGTGTTCAATTTTGGGAGGCTCTAGAAAGAGACAGCACCAGCGTTGGTGGGGCTGTGAATGGGGTGTCCTGGCTACTTGAAGAGCAGGAAGAGCTTTTGGTCCTGGCCCCTTTGCCGTGGGAGGAATTCCTGGACGTTCGCAATTGCTGAGCCTGCCTCCGGGTGTACTCGGCGGCCCACGCACATAGTATTGGGCTTTGGGAGGCTCTAGAAAGAGACAGCACCAGCGTTTGTAGGGCTGTGAATGGGGTTTGCCTCGCTACCTGAAGAGCAGCAAGAGCTTTTTGTCCTGGCCCCTTTGGGGTGGGAGTAATCCCTGGACGTTCGCAATTGCTGAGCCTGCCTCAGGGTGTACTCGGTGGCCCACGCAGATAGTATTGGGCTTTGGGAGGCACTAGAAAGAGACAGCGCCAGCGTTGGTGGGTCTGTGAATGGGCTTGCCTGGCTACTTGAAGAGCAGCAAGAGCTTTTGGTCCTGGCCTCTTTGCCGTGGGAGTAACCCCTGGACGTTCGCAATTGCTGAGCCTGCCGCCGGGTGTCCTCAGCGGCCCACGCAAACAGTGTTCTCTTTTGGGAGGCACTAGAAAGAGACAGCGCCAGCGTTTGTAGGGCTGTGGATGGGGTGTCCAGGCTACTTGAAGAGCAGCAAGAGCTTTTGGTCCTGGCCCCTTTGCGGTGGCAGGAATCCCTGGACGTTCGCAATTGCTGAGCCTGCCGCCGGGTGTCCTCAGCAGCCCACGCAAATAGTGTTCTCTTTTGGGAGGCTCTAGAAAGAGACAGAGCCAGCGTATGTAGGGCTGTGAATGGGGTGTCCAGGCTACTTGAAGAGCAGCAAGAGCTTCTGGTCCTGGCCCCTTTGCGGTGGGAGGAATCCCTGGACGTTCGCAATTGCAGAGCCTGCCTCCGGGTGTACTCGGTGGCCCACGCAGATAGTATTGGGCTTTGGGAGGCTCTAGAAAGAGACAGCGCCAGCGTATGTAGGGCTGTGAATGGGGTTGCGTGGCTACTTGAAGAGCAGCAAGAGCTTTTGGTCCTGGCCCCTTTGCCGTGGGAGTAACCCCTGGACGTTTGCAATTGCTGAGCCTGCCTCCGGGTGTACTCGGCGGCCCACGCAGATAGTATTGGGCTTTGGGAGGCACCAGAAAGAGACAGCGCCAGCGTTTGTAGGGCTGTGAATGGGGTTGCGTGGCTACTTGAAGAGCAGCAAGAGCTTTTGGTCCTGGCCCCTTTGGGGTGGGAGGAATCCCTGGTCGTTCGCAATTGCTGAGCCTGCCGCCGGGTGTCCTCAGCGGCCCACGCAAACAGTGATCTCTTTTGGGAGGCTGTAGAAAGAGACATGGCCAGCGTTGGTGGGTCTGTGAATGGGGTTGCCTGGGTACTTGAAGAGCAGCAAGAGCTTTTGGTCCTGGCGCCTTTGCGGTGGGAGGAATCCCTGGACGTTCGCAATTGCTGATCCTGCCTCCGGGTGTCCTCAGCAGCCCACGCAAATAGTGTTCTCTTTTGGGAGGCTCTAGAAAGAGACAGCGCCAGCGTTTGTAGGGCTGTGAATGGGGTGTCCAGGCTACTTGAAGAGCAGTAAGAGCTTTTGGTCCTGGCCCCTTTGCGGTGGGAGGAATCCATGGACGTTCGCAATTGCTGAGCCTGCCGCCGGGTGTCCTTATCGGCTCACACAACCAGTGTTCTCTTTTGGGAGGCTCTAGACAGAGTCAGTGACATCGTTCGTGGGCCTATGAATGGGGTTACGTGGCTAATTGAAGAGCAGCAAGAGCTTTTGGTCCTGGCCCCTTTGGGGTGGGAGGAATCCCTGGACGTTCGCAATTGCTGAGCTGGGCTCCGGGTGTACTTGGCTCCGCAGGCTTATAATATTGGAGTTTGGGAGGCTCTAGAAAGAGACAGCACCAGCGTTGGTGGGGCTGTGAATGGGGTTGCCTGGCTACTTGAAGAGCAGCAAGAGCTTTTGGTCGTGGCCCCTTTGCGGTGGGAGGAATCCCTGGACGTTCGCAATTGCTGAGCCTGCCGCCGGGTGTACTCGGTGGCCCACGCAAATAGTGTTCAATTTTGGGAGGCACTAGAAAGAAACAGAGCCAGCGTTTGTAGGGCTGTGAATGGGGTTGCCTGGCTACTTGAAGAGCAGCAAGAGCTTTTGGTCCTGGCCCCTTTGCGGTGGGAGGAATCCCTGGACATTCGCAATTGCTGAGCTGGGCTCCTGGTGTACTCGGCTGCGCAGGCAGATAATATTGGAGTTTGGGAGGCTCTAGAAAGAGACAGCACCAGCGTTGGTGGGTCTGTGAATGCGGTTGCCTGGCTACTTGAAGAGCAGTAAGAGCTTTTGGTCCTGGCCCCTTTGGGGTGGGAGGAATCCCTGGACGTTCGCAATTGCTGAGCCTGCTGCCGGGTGTCCTCAGCAACCCTCGCAAATAGTGTTCAATTTTGGGAGGCTCTAGAAAGAGACAGCACCAGCGTTGGTGGGGCTGTGAATGGGGTGTCCTGGCTACTTGAAGAGCAGGAAGAGCTTTTGGTCCTGGCCCCTTTGCCGTGGGAGGAATTCCTGGACGTTCGCAATTGCTGAGCCTGCCTCCGGGTGTACTCGGCGGCCCACGCACATAGTATTGGGCTTTGGGAGGCTCTAGAAAGAGACAGCACCAGCGTTTGTAGGGCTGTGAATGGGGTTTGCCTCGCTACCTGAAGAGCAGCAAGAGCTTTTTGTCCTGGCCCCTTTGGGGTGGGAGTAATCCCTGGACGTTCGCAATTGCTGAGCCTGCCTCAGGGTGTACTCGGTGGCCCACGCAGATAGTATTGGGCTTTGGGAGGCACTAGAAAGAGACAGCGCCAGCGTTGGTGGGTCTGTGAATGGGCTTGCCTGGCTACTTGAAGAGCAGCAAGAGCTTTTGGTCCTGGCCTCTTTGCCGTGGGAGTAACCCCTGGACGTTCGCAATTGCTGAGCCTGCCGCCGGGTGTCCTCAGCGGCCCACGCAAACAGTGTTCTCTTTTGGGAGGCACTAGAAAGAGACAGCGCCAGCGTTTGTAGGGCTGTGGATGTGGTGTCCAGGCTTCTTGAAGAGCAGCAAGAGCTTTTGGTCCTGGCCCCTTTGCGGTGGGAGGAATCCCTGGACGTTCGCAATTGCTGAGCCTGCCGCCGGGTGTCCTCAGCAGCCCACGCAAATAGTGTTCTCTTTTGGGAGGCTCTAGAAAGAGACAGAGCCAGCGTATGTAGGGCTGTGAATGGGGTGTCCAGGCTACTTGAAGAGCAGCAAGAGCTTCTGGTCCTGGCCCCTTTGCGGTGGGAGGAATCCCTGGACGTTCGCAATTGCTGAGCCTGCCTCCGGGTGTACTCGGTGGCCCACGCAGATAGTATTGGGCTTTGGGAGGCTCTAGAAAGAGACAGCGCCAGCGTATGTAGGGCTGTGAATGGGGTTGCGTGGCTACTTGAAGAGCAGCAAGAGCTTTTGGTCCTGGCCCCTTTGCCGTGGGAGTAACCCCTGGACGTTTGCAATTGCTGAGCCTGCCTCCGGGTATACTCGGCGGCCCACGCAGATAGTATTGGGCTTTGGGAGGCACCAGAAAGAGACAGCGCCAGCGTTTGTAGGGCTGTGAATGGGGTTGCGTGGCTACTTGAAGAGCAGCAAGAGCTTTTGGTCCTGGCCCCTTTGGGGTGGGAGGAATCCCTGGTCGTTCGCAATTGCTGAGCCTGCCGCCGGGTGTCCTCAGCGGCCCACGCAAACAGTGATCTCTTTTGGGAGGCTGTAGAAAGAGACATGGCCAGCGTTGGTGGGTCTGTGAATGGGGTTGCCTGGGTACTTGAAGAGCAGCAAGAGCTTTTGGTCCTGGCGCCTTTGCGGTGGGAGGAATCCCTGGACGTTCGCAATTGCTGATCCTGCCTCCGGGTGCCCTCAGCAGCCCACGCAAATAGTGTTCTCTTTTGGGAGGCTCTAGAAAGAGACAGCGCCAGCGTTTGTAGGGCTGTGAATGGGGTGTCCAGGCTACTTGAAGAGCAGTAAGAGCTTTTGGTCCTGGCCCCTTTGCGGTGGGAGGAATCCATGGACGTTCGCAATTGCTGAGCCTGCCGCCGGGTGTCCTTATCGGCTCACACAACCAGTGTCCTCTTTTGGGAGGCTCTAGACAGAGTCAGTGACATCGTTCGTGGGCCTATGAATGGGGTTACGTGGCTAATTGAAGAGCAGCAAGAGCTTTTGGTCCTGGCCCCTTTGGGGTGGGAGGAATCCCTGGACGTTCGCAATTGCTGAGCTGGGCTCCGGGTGTACTTGGCTCCGCAGGCTTATAATATTGGAGTTTGGGAGGCTCTAGAAAGAGACAGCACCAGCGTTGGTGGGGCTGTGAATGGGGTTGCCTGGCTACTTGAAGAGCAGCAAGAGCTTTTGGTCCTGGCCCCTTTGCCGTGGGAGCAACCCCTGGACGTTTGCAATTGCTGAGCCTGCCTCCGGGTGTACTCAGCGGCCCACGCAGATAGTATTGGGCTTTGGGAGGCACCAGAAAGAGACAGCGCCAGCGTTTGTAGGGCTGTGAATGGGGTTGCGTGGCTACTTGAAGAGCAGCAAGAGCTTTTGGTCCTGGCCCCTTTGCGGTGGGAGGAATCCTTGGACGTTCACAATTGCTGAGCCTGCCTCTGGGTATTCTCCGAGGCCCAGGCCGATAGCATTGGAGATTGGGAGGCTCTAGACAGAGACAGTGACATTGTTGGTGGGCCTATGAATGGGGTTACGTGGCTAATTGAAGAGCAGCAAGAGCTTTTGGTCGTGGCGCCTTTGGGGTGGCAGGAATCCCTGGACGTTCGCAATTGCTGAGCCTGCCTCAGGGTGTCCTCAGCAGCCCACACAGATAGTATTGGGCTTTGGGAGGCACCAGAAAGAGACAGCGCCAGCGTTTGTAGGGCTGTGAATGGGGTTGCGTGGCTACTTGAAGAGAAGCAAGAGCTTTTGGTCCTGGCCCCTTTGCGGTGGGAGGAATCCCTGGATGTTCGCAATTGCTGAGCCTGCCTCAGGGTATACTCGGAGGCCCAGGCAGATAGCATTGGAGTTTGGGAGGCTCTAGACAGAGACAGTGACATCGTTGGTGGGCCTATGAATGGGGTTAGGTGGCTAGTTGAAGAGCAGCAAGAGCTTTTGGTCGTGGCCCCTTTGCGGTGGGAGGAATCCCTGGACGTTCGCAATTGCTGAGCCTGCCGCCGGGTGTACTCGGTGGCCCACGCAAATAGTGTTCAATTTTGGGAGGCACTAGAAAGAAACAGAGCCAGCGTTTGTAGGGCTGTGAATGGGGTTGCCTGGCTACTTGAAGAGCAGCAAGAGCTTTTGGTCCTGGCCCCTTTGCGGTGGGAGGAATCCCTGGACATTCGCAATTGCTGAGCTGGGCTCCTGGTGTACTCGGCTGCGCAGGCAGATAATATTGGAGTTTGGGAGGCTCTAGAAAGAGACAGCACCAGCGTTGGTGGGTCTGTGAATGCGGTTGCCTGGCTACTTGAAGAGCAGTAAGAGCTTTTGGTCCTGGCCCCTTTGGGGTGGGAGGAATCCCTGGACGTTCGCAATTGCTGAGCCTGCTGCCGGGTGTCCTCAGCAACCCTCGCAAATAGTGTTCAATTTTGGGAGGCTCTAGAAAGAGACAGCACCAGCGTTGGTGGGGCTGTGAATGGGGTGTCCTGGCTACTTGAAGAGCAGGAAGAGCTTTTGGTCCTGGCCCCTTTGCCGTGGGAGGAATTCCTGGACGTTCGCAATTGCTGAGCCTGCCTCCGGGTGTACTCGGCGGCCCACGCACATAGTATTGGGCTTTGGGAGGCTCTAGAAAGAGACAGCACCAGCGTTTGTAGGGCTGTGAATGGGGTTGCCGGGCTACTTGAAGAGCAGCAAGAGCTTTTGGTCCTGGCCCCTTTGGGGTGGGAGGAATCCCTGGACGTTCGCAATTGCTGAGCCTGCCTCTGGGTATACTCGGAGGCCCAGGCAGATAGCATTGGAGTTTGGGAGGCTCTAGACAGAGACAGTGACATCGTTGGTGGGCCTATGAATGGGGTTAGGTGGCTAGTTGAAGAGCAGCAAGAGCTTTTGGTCCTGGCCCCTTTGCAGTGGGAGGAATCCCTGGACGTTTGCAATTGCTGAGCCTGCCTCCGGGTGTCCTCAGCAGCCCACGCAAATAGTGTTCAATTTTGGGAGGCACTAGAAAGAAACAGAGCCAGCGTTTGTAGGGCTGTGAATGGGGTGTCCTGGCTAATTGAAGAGCAGCAAGAGCTTTTGGTCCTGGCCCCGTTGCGGTGGGAGGAATCCCTGGACGTTCGCAATTGCTGAGCCTGCCTCCGGGTGTCGTCAGCAGCCCACGCAAATAGTGTTCAATTTTGGGAGGCTCTTGAAAGAGACAGCACCAGCGTTGGTGGGTCTGTCAATGGGGTGTCCTGGCTACTTGAAGAGCAGCAAGAGCTTCTGGTCCTGGCCCCTTTGCGGTGGGAGGAATCCCTGGACGTTCGCAATTGCTGAGCCTGCCTCCGGGTGTACTCGGCGGCCCACGCAGATAGTATTGGGCTTTGGGAGGCTCTAGAAAGAGACAGCGCCAGCGTTTGTAGGGCTGTGAATGGGGTTGCCTGGCTACTTTAAGAGCAGCAAGAGCTTTTGGTCCTGGCCCCTTTGGGGTGGGAGGAATCCCTGGACGTTCGCAATTGCTGAGCCTGCCTCTGGGTATACTCCGAGGCCCAGGCAGATAGCATTGGAGTTTGGGAGGCTCTAGACAGAGACAGTGACATCGTTGGTGGGCCTATGAATGGGGTTAGGTGGCTAGTTGAAGAGCAGCAAGAGCTTTTGGTCGTGGCCCCTTTGCGGTGGGAGGAATCCCTGGACGTTCGCAATTGCTGAGCCTGCCGCCGGGTGTCCTCAGCAGCCCACGCAAATAGTGTTCAATTTTGGGAGGCTCTAGAAAGAGACAGCGCCAGCGTTGGTGGGTCTGTGAATGGGGTTGCCTGGCTACCTGAAGAGCAGCAAGAGCTTTTGGTCCTGTCCCCTTTGCAGTGGGAGGAATCCCTGGACGTTCGCAATTGCTGAGCCTGCCTCCGGGTGTCCTCAGCAGCCCACGCAAATAGTGTTCAATTTTGGGAGGCTCTAGAAAGAGACAGCACCAGCGTTGGTGGGTCTGTGAATGGGGTTGCCTGGCTACTTGAAGAGCAGCAAGAGCTTTTTGTCCTGGCCCCTTTGGGGTGGGAGGAATCCCTGGACGTTCGCAATTGCTGAGCCTGCCTCCGGGTGTACTCCGCGGCCCACGCAGATAGTATTGGCCTTTGGGAGGCTCTAGAAAGAGACAGCGCCAGCGTTTGTAGGGCTGTGAATGGGGTTGCGTGGCTACTTGAAGAGCAGCAAGAGCTTTTGGTCCTGGCCCCTTTGGGGTGGGAGGAATCCCTGGACGTTTGCAATTGCTGAGCCTGCCTCCGGGTGTAGTCGGCGGCCCACGCACATAGTATTGGGCTTTGGGAGGCACCAGAAAGAGACAGCGCCAGCGTTTGTAGGGCTGTCAATGTGGTTGCGTGTCTACTTGAAGAGCAGCGAGAGCTTTTGGTCCTGGCCCCTTTGCGGTGGGAGGAATCCCTGGATGTTCGCAATTGCTGAGCCTGCCTCAGGGTATACTCGCAGGCCCAGGCAGATAGCATTGGAGTTTGGGAGGCTCTAGACAGAGACAGTGACATCGTTGGTGGGCCTATGAATGGGGTTAGGTGGCTAGTTGAAGAGCAGCAAGAGCTTTTGGTCCTGGCCCCTTTGCGGTGGGAGGAATCCCTGGACGTTCGCAATTGCTGAGCTGGGCTCCTGCTGTACTCGGCTGCGCAGGCAGATAATATTGGAGCTTGGGAGGCTCTAGAAAGAGACAGCACCAGCGTTGGTGGGTCTGTGAATGCGGTTGCCTGGCTACTTGAAGAGCAGTAAGAGCTTTTGGTCCTGGCCCCTTTGGGGTGGGAGGAATCCCTGGACGTTCGCAATTGCTGAGCCTGCCTCTGGGTATACTCCGAGGCCCAGGCAGATAGCATTGGAGATTGGGAGGCTCTAGACAGAGACAGTGACATTGTTGGTGGGCCTATGAATGGGGTTGTGTGGCTACTTGAAGAGCAGCAAGAGCTTTTGGTCCTGGCGCCTTTGGGGTGGCAGGAATCCCTGGACGTTTGCAATTGCTGAGCCTGCCTCAGGGTGTCCTCAGCAGCCCACACAGATAGTATTGGGCTTTGGGAGGCACCAGAAAGAGACAGCGCCAGCGTTTGTAGGGCTGTGAATGGGGTTGCGTGGCTACTTGAAGAGCAGCAAGAGCTTTTGGTCCTGGCCCCTTTGCGGTGGGAGGAATCCTTGGACGTTCACAATTGCTGAGCCTGCCTCTGGGTATACTCCGACGCCCAGGCAGATAGCATTGGAGATTGGGAGGCTCTAGACAGAGACAGTGACATTGTTGGTGGGCCTATGAATGGGGTTACGTGGCTAATTGAAGAGCAGCAAGAGCTTTTGGTCCTGGCGCCTTTGGGGTGGCAGGAATCCCTGGACGTTCGCAATTGCTGAGCCTGCCTCAGGGTGTCCTCAGCAGCCCACACAGATAGTATTGGGCTTTGGGAGGCACCAGAAAGAGACAGCGCCAGCGTTTGTAGGGCTGTGAATGGGGTTGCGTGGCTACTTGAAGAGCAACAAGAGCTTTTGGTCCTGGCCCCTTTGCGGTGGGAGGAATCCCTGGATGTTCGCAATTGCTGAGACTGCCTCTGGGTATACTCGGAGGCCCAGGCAGATAGCACTGGAGTTTGGGAGGCTCTAGACAGAGACAGTGACATCGTTTTTGGGCCTATGAATGGGGTTTCCTGCCTACTTGAAGAGCAGCAAGAGCTTTTGGTCGTGGCCCCTTTGTGGTGGGAGGAATCCCTGGACGTTCGCAATTGCTGAGCCTGCCGCCGGGTGTCCTCAGCAGCCCACGCAAATAGTGTTAAATTTTGGGAGGCTCTAGAAAGAGACAGCGCCAGCGTTGGTGGGTCTGTTAATGGGGTTGCCTGGCTACCTGAAGAGCAGCAAGAGCTTTTGGTCCTGTCCCCTTTGCAGTGGGAGGAATCCCTGGACGTTCGCAATTGCTGAGCCTGCCTCCGGGTGTCCTCAGCAGCCCACGCAAATAGTGTTCAATTTTGGGAGGCTCTAGAAAGAGACAGCACCAGCATTGGTGGGTCTGTCAATGGGGTGTCCTGGCTACTTGAAGAGCAGCAAGAGCTTCTGGTCCTGGCCCCTTTGCGGTGGGAGGAATCCCTGGACGTTCGCAATTGCTGAGCCTGCCTCCGGGAGTCCTCAGCGGCCCACGCAGATAGTATTGGGCTTTGGGAGGCACCAGAAAGAGACAGCGCCAGCGTTTGTAGGGCTGTGAATGGGGTTGCCTGGGTACTTGAAGAGCAGTAAGAGCTTTTGGTCCTGGCCCCTTTGCGGTGGGAGGAATCCCTGGATGTTCGCAATTGCTGAGCCTGCCTCAGGGTATACTCGGTGGCCCAGGCAGATAGCATTGGAGTTTGGGAGGCTCTAGACAGAGACAGTGACATCGTTGGTGGGCCTATGAATGGGGTTAGGTGGCTAGTTGAAGAGCAGCAAGAGCTT
This sequence comes from Platalea minor, assembly GCA_037975005.1. Classification (NCBI taxonomy): domain Eukaryota; kingdom Metazoa; phylum Chordata; class Aves; order Pelecaniformes; family Threskiornithidae; genus Platalea; species Platalea minor. Next base: position 538,387 of record JBBPFK010000043.1, on the reverse strand, counting down.
TTGGTCCTGGCCCCTTTGCGGTGGGAGGAATCCCTGGACGTTCGCAATTGCTGAGCCTGCCGCCGGGTGTACTCGGTGGCCCACGCAAATAGTGTTCAATTTTGGGAGGCACTAGAAAGAAACAGAGCCAGCGTTTGTAGGGCTGTGAATGGGGTTTGCCTGGCTACTTGAAGAGCAGCAAGAGCTTTTGGTCCTGGCCCCTTTGCGGTGGGAGGAATCCCTGGACATTCGCAATTGCTGAGCCTGCCAGCGGGTGTCCTCAGCGGCCCACGCAAACAGTGTTCTCTTTTGGGAGGCTGTAGAAAGAGACAGTGCCAGTGTTCGTGGGCCTATGAATGGGGTTGCCTGGCTACTTGAAGAGCAGCAAGAGCTTTTGGTCCTGGCCCCTTTTCCGTGGGAGGAATCCCTGGACGTTTGCAATTGCTGAGCCTGCCTCCGGGTGTACTCGGCGGCCCACGCAGATAGTATTGGGCTTTGGGAGGCACCAGAAAGAGACAGCGCCAGCGTTTGTAGGGCTGTGAATGTGGTTGCGTGGCTACTTCAAGAGCAGCGAGAGCTTTTGATCCTGGCTCCTTTGGGGTGGGAGGAATCCCTGGACGTTCGCAATTGCTGAGCCTGCCGCCGGGTGTCCTCAGCGGCCCACGCAAATAGTGTTCAATTTTGGGAGGCTCTAGAAAGAGACAGCGCCAGCGTTGGTGGGTCTGTGAATGGAGTGTCCTGACTACTTGAAGAGCAGCAAGAGCTTTTGGTCCTGGCCCCTTTGCGGTGGGAGGAATCCCTGGACTTTAGCAATTGCTGAGCCTGCCTCCGGGTGTACTCGGAGGCCCACGCAGATAGTATTGGGCTTTGGGAGGCACTAGAAAGAGACAGCGCCAGCGTTTGTAGGGCTGTGAATGGGGTTGTGTGGCTACTTGAAGAGCAGCAAGAGCTTTTGGTCCTGGTCCCTTTGGGGTGGGAGGAATCCCTGGACGTTCGCAATTGCTGAGCCTGCTGCCGGGTGTCCTCAGCAACCCACGCAAATAGTGTTCAATTTTGGGAGGCTCTAGAAAGAGACAGCACCAGCGTTGGTGGGGCTGTGAATGGGGTGTCCTGGCTACTTGAAGAGCAGCAAGAGCTTTTGGTCCTGGCCCCTCTGCCGTGGGAGGAATCCCTGGACGTTCGCAATTGCTGAGCCTGCCTCCGGGTGTACTCGGCGGCCCACGCAGATAGTATTGGGCTTTGGGAGGCTCTAGAAAGAGACAGCACCAGCGTTTGTAGGGCTGTGAATGGGGTTGCCTGGCTACTTGAAGAGCAGCAAGAGCTTTTGGTCCTGGCCCCTTTGGGGTGTAAGGAATCCCTGGACGTTCGCAATTGCTGAGCCTGCCAGCGGGTGTCCTTAGAGGCCCACTCAAAGATTGTTCTCTTTTGGGAGGCACTAGAAAGAGACAGCGCCAGCGTTGGTGGGTCTGTTAATGGGGTTGCCTGGCTACCTGAAGAGCAGCAAGAGCTTTTGGTCCTGTCCCCTTTGCAGTGGGAGGAATCCCTGGACGTTCGCAATTGCTGAGCCTGCCTCCGGGTGTCCTCAGCAGCCCACGCAAATAGTGTTCAATTTTGGGAGGCTCTAGAAAGAGACAGCACCAGCGTTGGTGGGTCTGTCAATGGGGTGTCCTGGCTACTTGAAGAGCAACAAGAGCTTCTGGTCCTGGACCCTTTGCGGTGGGAGGAATCCCTGGACGTTCGCAATTGCTGAGCCTGCCTCCGGGTGTACTCGGCGGCCCACGCAGATAGTATTGGGCTTTGGGAGGCACCAGAAAGAGACAGCGCCAGCGTTTGTAGGGCTGTCAATGTGGTTGCGTGTCTACTTGAAGAGCAGCAAGAGCTTTTGGTCCTGGCCCCTTTGGGGTGGGAGGAATCCCTGGACGTTCGCAATTGCTGAGCCTGCCTCTGGGTATACTCGGAGGCCCAGGCAGATAGCATTGGAGTTTGGGAGGCTCTAGACAGAGACAGTGACATCGTTGGTGGGCCTATGAATGGGGTTAGGTGGCTAGTTGAAGAGCAGCAAGAGCTTTTGGTCGTGGCCCCTTTGGGGTGGGAGGAATCCCTGGACGTTTGCAATTGCTGAGCCTGCCTCCGGGTGTCCTCAGCAGCCCACGCAAATAGTGTTCAATTATGGGAGGCACTAGAAAGAAACACAGCCAGCGTTTGTAGGGCTGTGAATGGGGTGTCCTGGCTAATTGAAGAGCAGCAAGAGCTTTTGGTCCTGGCCCCGTTGCGGTGGGAGGAATCCCTGGACGTTCGCAATTGCTGAGCCTGCCTCAGGGTGTCCTCAGCGGCCCACGCAAACAGTGTCCTCTTTTGGGAGGCTCTAGAAAGAGACAGTGCCAGTGTTCGTGGGTCTATGAATGGGGTTTGCCTCGCTACTTGAAGAGCAGCGAGAGCTTTTGGTCCTGTCTCCTTTGGGGTGGGAGGAATCCCTGGACATTCGCAATTGCTGAGCCTGCCTCCGGGTGTCCTCAGCGGCCCACGCAAATAGTGTTCAATTTTGGGAGGCTCTAGAAAGAGACATGTCCAGCGTTGGTGGGTCTGTGAATGGGGTGTCCTGGCTACTTGAAGAGCAGCAAGAGCTTTTGGTCCTGGCCCCTTTGCGGTGGGAGGAATCCCTGGACGTTCGCAATTGCTGAGCTGGACTCCTGGTGTACTCGGCTCCGCAGGCAGATAATATTGGAGTTTGGGAGGCTCTAGAAAGAGACAGCACCAGCGTTGGTGGGGCTGCGCATGGGGTTTGCCTGGCTACTTGAAGAGCAGCAAGAGCTTTTGGTCCTGGCCCCTTTGCCGTGGTAACAACCCCTGGACGTTTGCAATTGCTGAGCCTGCCTCCGGGTGTACTCAGCGGCCCACGCAGATAGTATTGGCCTTTGGGAGCCACCAGAAAGAGACAGCGCCAGCGTTTGTAGGGCTGTGAATGGGGTTTGCCTCGCTACTTGAAGAGCAGCAAGAGCTTTTGGTCCTGGCCCCTTTGGGGTGGGAGGAATCCCTGGACGTTCGCAATTGCTGAGCCTGCCTCCGGGTGTCCTTAGAGGGCCACTCAAACAGTGTTCTCTTTTGGGACGCTCTAGAAAGAGACAGCACCAGCGTTGGTGGGTCTGTGAATGGGGTTGCCTGGCTACTTGAAGAGCAGCAAGAGCTTTTGGTCCTGGCCCCTTTGGGGTGGGAGGAATCCCTGGACGTTTGCAATTGCTGAGCCTGCCTCCGGGTGTCCTCAGCGGCCCACACAGATAGTATTGGGCTTTGGGAGGCACCAGAAAGAGACAGCGCCAGCATTTTTGGGGCTGTGAATCGGGTTGCGTGGCTACTTGAAGAGCAGCAAGAGCTTTTGGTCCTGGCCCCTTTGGGGTGGGAGGAATCCCTGGACGTTCGCAATTGCTGAGCTAGGCTCGGGGTGTACTCAGCTCCGCAGGCAGATAATATTGGAGTTTGGGAGGTTCTAGAAAGAGACAGCACCAGCGTTTGTAGGGCTGTGAATGGGGTTGCCTGGCTACTTGAAGAGCAGCAAGAGCTTTTGGTCCTGGCCCCTCTGCGGTGGGAGGAATCCTTGGACGTTCGCAATTGCTGATCCTGCCTCAGGGTGTACTCGGTGGCCCACGCAGATAGTATTGGGCTTTGGGAGGCACTAGAAAGAGACAGCGCCAGCGTTGGTGGGTCTGTGAATGGGCTTGCCTGGGTACTTGAAGAGCAGCAAGAGCTTTTGGTCCTGGCCCCTTTGCGGTGGGAGGAATCCCTGGACGTTTGCAATTGCTGAGCCTGCCTCCGGGTGTACTCGGTGGCCCACGCAGATAGTATTGGGCTTTGGGAGGCACTAGAAAGAGACAGCGCCAGCGTATGTAGGGCTGTGAATGGGGTTGCCTGGCTACTTGAAGAGCAGCAAGAGCTTTTGGTCCTGGCCTCTTTGCCGTGGGAGTAACCCCTGGACGTTCGCAATTGCTGAGCCTGCCGCCGGGTGTCCTCCGCGGCCCACGCAAACAGTGTTCTCTTTTGGGAGGCACTAGAAAGAGACAGCGCCAGCGTTTGTAGGGCTGTGGATGGGGTGTCCAGGCTACTTGAAGAGCAGCAAGAGCTTTTGGTCCTGGCCCCTTTGGGGTGGGAGGAATCCCTGGACGTTCGCAATTGCTGAGCCTGCCTCCGGGTGTCCTCAGCAGCCCACACAGATAGTATTGGGCTTTGGGAGGCACTAGAAAGAGACAGCGCCAGCGTTTGTAAGGCTGTGGATGGGGTGTCCAGGCTACTTGAAGAGCAGTAAGAGCTTTTGGTCCTGGCCCCTTTGCGGTGGGAGGAATCCCTGGACGTTCGCAATTGCTGAGCCTGCCGCCGGGTGTCCTTATCGGCTCACGCAACCAGTGTTCTCTTTTGGGAGGCTCTAGACAGAGTCAGTGACATCGTTGGTGGGCATGTGAATGGGGTTACGTGGCTAATTGAAGAGCAGCAAGAGCTTTTGGTCCTGGCCCCTTTGGGGTGGGAGGAATCCTTGGACGTTCACAATTGCTGAGCCTGCCTCTGGGTATACTCGGAGGCCCAGGCAGATAGCATTGGAGATTGGGAGGCTCTAGACAGAGACAGTGACATTGTTGGTGGGCCTATGAATGGGGTTACGTGGCTAATTGAAGAGCAGCAAGAGCTTTTGGTCCTGGCCCCTTTGCGGTGGCAGGAATCCCTGGACGTTCGCAATTGCTGAGCCTGCCTCCCGGTGTCCTCAGCGGCCCACGCAAATAGTGTTCAATTTTGGGAGGCACTAGAAAGAGACAGTGCCAGTGTTCATGGGTCTATGAATGGGGATGCCTGGCTACTTGAAGAGCAGCAGGAGATTTTAGTCCTGGCCCCTTTGGGGTGGGAGGAATCCCTGGACGTTCGCAATTGCTGATGCTGCCTCCTGGTGTATTCGGTGGCCCACGCAGATAGTATTGGGCTTTGGGAGGCTCTAGAAAGAGACAGCGCCAGCGTTCGTGGGGCTGTGAATGGGGTGTCCTGGCTACTTGAAGAGCAGCAAGAGCTTTTGGTCCTGGTCCCTTTGCAGTGGGAGGAATCCCTGGACGTTCGCAATTGCTGAGCCTGCCGCTGGGTGTCCTCAGCAGCCCACGCAAACAGTGTTCTCTTTTGGGAGGCTCTAGAAAGAGACAGTGCCAGTGTTCATGGGGCTATGAATGGGGTTTGCCTCGCTACCTGAAGAGCAGCAAGAGCTTTTTGTCCTGGCCCCTTTGCGGTGGGAGTAATCCCTGGACGTTCGCAATTGCTGATCCTGCCTCCGGGTGTACTCGGTGGCCCACGCAGATAGTATTGGGCTTTGGGAGGCTCTAGAATGAGACAGCGCCTGCGTTGGTGGGTCTGTGAATGGGGTTGCGTGGCTACTTGAAGAGCAGCAAGAGCTTTTGGTCCTGGCCCCTTTGGGGTGGGAGGAATCCCTGGACGTTCGCAATTGCTGAGCCTGCCGCCGGGTGTCCTCAGCAGCCCACACAGATAGTATTGGGCTTTGGGAGGCACCAGAAAGAGACAGCGCCAGCGTTTGTAGGGCTCTGAATGGGGTGTCCAGGCTACTTGAAGAGCAGCAAGACCTTTTGGTCCTGGCGCCTTTGGGGTGGGAGGAATCCCTGGACGTTCGCAATTGCTGAGCCTGCCTCCGGGTGTACTCGGTAGCCCACGCAGATAGTATTGGGCTTTGGGAGGCTCTAGAAAGAGACAGCGCCAGCGTATGTAGGGCTGTGAATGGGGTTGCGTGGCTACTTGAAGAGCAGCAAGAGCTTTTGGTCCTGGCCCCTTTGCCGTGGGAGTAACCCCTGGACGTTTGCAATTGCTGAGCCTGCCTCCGGGTGTCCTCAGCAGCCCACACAGATAGTATTGGGCTTTGGGAGGCACCAGAAAGAGACAGCGCCAGCGTTTGTAGGGCTGTGAATGGGGTTACGTGGCTACTTGAAGAGCAGCAAGAGCTTTTGGTCCTGGCCCCTTTGCCGTGGGAGGAATCCCTGGACGTTCGCAATTGCTGAGCTGGGCTCGGGGTGTACTCAGCTCCGCAGGCAGATAATATTGGAGTTTGGGAGGTTCTAGAAAGAGACAGAACCAGCGTTGGTGGGGCTGTGAATGGGGTTGCGTGGCTACTTGAAGAGCAGCAAGAGCTTTTGGTCCTGGCCCCTTTGGGGTGGGAGGAATCCTTGGACGTTCGCAATTGCTGAGCCTGCCTCCCGGTGTCCTCAGCAGCCCAAGCAAACAGTGTTCTCTTTTGGGAGGCTCTAGAAAGAGACAGTGCCAGTGTTCATGGGGCTATGAATGGGGTTTGCCTCGCTACCTGAAGAGCAGCAAGAGCTTTTTGTCCTGGCCCCTTTGCGGTGGGAGTAATCCCTGGACGTTCGCAATTGCTGATCCTGCCTCCGGGTGTACTCGGTGGCCAACGCAGATAGTATTGGGCTTTCGGAGGCTCTAGAAAGAGACAGCGCCAGCGTTGGTGGGTCTGTGAATGGGCTTGCCTGGGTACTTGAAGAGCAGCAAGAGCTTTTGGTCCTGGCCCCTTTGCAGTGGGAGGAATCCCTGGACGTTCGCAATTGCTGAGCCTGCCGCCGGGTGTCCTCAGCGGCCCACGCAAACAGTGTTCTTTTTTGGGAGGCTCTAGAAAGAGACAGCACCAGCGTTGATGGGTCTGTGAATGGGGTTGCCTGGCTACTTGAAGAGCAGCAAGAGCTTTTGGTCCTGGCGCCTTTGGGGTGGGAGGAATCCCTGGACGTTCGCAATTGCTGAGCCTGCCTCCGGGTGTCCTTAGAGGGCCACTCAAACAGTGTTCTCTTTTGGGAGGCTCTAGAAAGAGACAGCACCAGCGTTGGTGGGTCTGTGAATGGTGTGTCCTGACTACTTGAAGAGCAGCAAGAGCTTTTGGTCCTGGCGCCTTTGGGGTGGGAGGAATCCCTGGACGTTCGCAATTGCTGATCCTGCCTCCGGGTGTCCTTAGAGGGCCACTCAAACAGTGTTCTCTTTTGGGAGGCTCTAGAAAGAGACAGCACCAGCGTTGGTGGGTCTGTGAATGGGGTGTCCTGACTACTTGAAGAGCAGCAAGAGCTTTTGGTCCTGGCCCCTTTGCGGTGGGAGGAATCCCTGGACGTTCGCAATTGCTGAGCCTGCCTCCGGGTGTCCTCAGCAGCCCACACAGATAGTATTGGGCTTTGGGAGGCACCAGAAAGAGACAGCGCCAGCGTTTGTAGGGCTGTGAATGGGGTTGCGTGGCTACTTGAAGAGCAGCAAGAGCTTTTGGTCCTGGCCCCTTTGCGGTGGGAGGAATCCCTGGACGTTCGCAATTGCTGAGCTGGGCTCGGGGTGTACTCAGCTCCGCAGGCAGATAATATTGGAGTTTGGGAGGTTCTAGAAAGAGACAGCACCAGCGTTGGTGGGTCTGTGAATGGGGTGTCCAGGCTACTTGAAGAGCAGCAAGAGCTTTTGGTCCTGGCCCCTCTGCGGTGGGAGGAATCCATGGACGTTCGCAATTGCTGAGCCTGCCTCCCGGTTTCCTCAGCAGCCCAAGCAAACAGTGTTCTCTTTTGGGAGGCTCTAGAAAGAGACAGTGCCAGTGTTCATGGGGCTATGAATGGGGTTTGCCTCGCTACCTGAAGAGCAGCAAGAGCTTTTGGTCCTGGCGCCTTTGGGGTGGCAGGAATCCCTGGACGTTCGCAATTGCTGATCCTGCCTCAGGGTGTACTCGGTGGCCCACGCAGATAGTATTGGGCTTTGGGAGGCACTAGAAAGAGACAGCGCCAGCGTTGGTGGGTCTGTGAATGGGCTTGCCTGGGTACTTGAAGAGCAGCAAGAGCTTTTGGTCCTGGCCCCTTTGCGGTGGGAGGAATCCCTGGACGTTCGCAATTGCTGAGCCTGCCTCCGGGTGTACTCGGCGGCCCACGCAGATATTACTGGGCTTTTGGAGGCACTAGAAAGAGACAGCGCCAGCGTTTGTAGGGCTGTGAATGGGGTTGCGTGGCTACTTGAAGAGCAGCAAGAGCTTTTGGTCCTGGCCCCTTTGCGGTGGGAGTAACCCCTGGACGTTCGCAATTGCTGAGCCTGCCTACGGGTGTCCTCAGCAGCCCACGCAAATAGTGTTCAATATTGGGAGGCACTAGAAAGAGACAGCACCGTTTGTAGGGCTGTGGATGGGGTGTCCAGGCTACTTGAAGAGCAGCAAGAGCTTTTGGTCCTGGCCCCTTTGCGGTGGCAGGAATCCCTGGACATTCGCAATTGCTGAGGTGGGCTCCGGGTGTACTCGGTGGCCCACGCAGATAGTATTGGGATTTGGGAGGCTCTAGAAAGAGACAGCACCAGCGTTGATGGGTCTGTGAATGGGGTTGCCTGGCTACTTGAAGAGCAGCAAGAGCTTTTGGTCCTGGCCCCTTTGGGGTGGGAGGAATCCCTGGACGTTCGCAATTGCTGAGCCTGCCTCCGGGTGTCCTTAGAGGGCCACTCAAACAGTGTTCTCTTTTGGGACGCTCTAGAAAGAGACAGCACCAGCGTTGGTGGGTCTGTGAATGGGGTTGCCTGGCTACTTGAAGAGCAGCAAGAGCTTTTGGTCCTGGCCCCTTTGGGGTGGGAGGAATCCCTGGACATTCGCAATTGCTGAGGTGGGCTCCGGGTGTACTCGGTGGCCCACGCAGATAGTATTGGGATTTGGGAGGCTCTAGAAAGAGACAGCACCAGCGTTGATGGGTCTGTGAATGGGGTGTCCTGACTACTTGAAGAGCAGCAAGAGCTTTTGGTCCTGGCCCCTTTGCGGTGGGAGGAATCCCTGGACGTTCGCAATTGCTGAGCCTGCCGCCGGGTGTCCTCAGCAGCCCACACAGATAGTATTGGGCTTTGGGAGGCATCAGAAAGAGACAGCGCCAGCGTTTGTAGGGCTGTGAATGGGGTTGCGTGGCTACTTGAAGAGCAGCAAGAGCTTTTGGTCCTGGCCCCTTTGCGGTGGGAGGAATCCCTGGACGTTCGCAATTGCTGAGCTGGGCTCGGGGTGTACTCAGCTCCGCAGGCAGATAATATTGGAGTTTGGGAGGTTCTAGAAAGAGACAGCACTAGCGTTGGTGGGGCTGTGAATGGGGTTGCCTCGCTACTTGAAGAGCAGCAAGAGCTTTTGGTCCTGGCCCCTCTGCGGTGGGAGGAAACCTTGGACGTTCGCAATTGCTGAGCCTGCCTCCCGGTGTCCTCAGCAGCCCAAGCAAACAGTGTTCTCTTTTGGGAGGCTCTAGAAAGAGACAGTGCCAGTGTTCGTGGGCCTATGAATGGGGTTTGCCTCGCTACTTGAAGAGCAGCAAGAGCTTTTTGTCCTGGCCCCTTTGGGGTGGGAGGAATCCCTGGACGTTTGCAATTGCTGAGCCTGCCTCAGGGTGTACTCGGTGGCCCACGCAGATAGTATTGGGCTTTGGGAGGCACTAGAAAGAGACATCGCCAGCGTTTTTAGGGCTGTGAATGTGGTTGCGTGGCTACTTGAAGAGCAGCAAGAGCTTTTGGTCCTGGCTCCTTTGGGGTGGGAGGAATCCCTGGACGTTCGCAATTGCTGAGCCTGCCTCCGAGTGTCCTCAGCGGCCCACGCAAATAGTGTTCAATTTTGGGAGGCTCTAGAAAGAGACAGCGCCAGCGTTGGTGGGTCTGTGAATGGGGTGTCCTGGCTAATTGAAGAGCAGCAAGAGCTTTTGGTCCTGGCCCCTTTGCGGTGGGAGGAATCCCTGGACGTTCGCAATTGCTGAGCCTGCCTCAGGGTGTCCTCAGCAGCCCACGCAAATAGTGTTCAATTTTGGGAGGCACTAGAAAGAGACAGCGCCAGCGTTTGTAGGGCTGTGAATGGGGTTGCCTGGCTACTTGAAGAGCAGCAAGAGCTTTTGGTCCTGGCCCCTTTGGGGTGGGAGGAATCCCTGGACATTCGCAATTGCTGAGGTGGGCTCCGGGTGTACTCGGTGGCCCACGCAGATAGTATTGGGATTTGGGAGGCTCTAGAAAGAGACAGCACCAGCGTTGATGGGTCTGTGAATGGGGTGTCCTGACTACTTGAAGAGCAGCAAGAGCTTTTGGTCCTGGCCCCTTTGGGGTGGGAGGAATCCCTGGACGTTCGCAATTGCTGAGCCTGCCGCCGGGTGTCCTCAGCAGCCCACACAGATAGTATTGGGCTTTGGGAGGCACCAGAAAGAGACAGCGCCAGCGTTTGTAGGGCTGTGAATGGGGTTGCGTGGCTACTTGAAGAGCAGCAAGAGCTTTTGGTCCTGGCCCCTTTGCGGTGGGAGGAATCCCTGGACGTTCGCAATTGCTGAGCTGGGCTCGGGGTGTACTCAGCTCCGCAGGCAGATAATATTGGAGTTTGGGAGGTTCTAGAAAGAGACAGCACTAGCGTTGGTGGGGCTGTGAATGGGGTTGCCTGGCTACTTGAAGAGCAGCAAGAGCTTTTGGTCCTGGCCCCTCTGCGGTGGGAGGAAACCTTGGACGTTCGCAATTGCTGAGCCTGCCTCCCGGTGTCCTCAGCAGCCCAAGCAAACAGTGTTCTCTTTTGGGAGGCTCTAGAAAGAGACAGTGCCAGTGTTCGTGGGCCTATGAATGGGGTTTGCCTCGCTACTTGAAGAGCAGCAAGAGCTTTTGGTCCTGGTCCCTTTGGGGTGGGAGGAATCCCTGGACGTTTGCAATTGCTGAGCCTGCCTCAGGGTGTACTCGGTGGCCCACGCAGATAGTATTGGGCTTTGGGAGGCACTAGAAAGAGACATCGCCAGCGTTTTTAGGGCTGTGAATGTGGTTGCGTGGCTACTTGAAGAGCAGCAAGAGCTTTTGGTCCTGGCTCCTTTGGGGTGGGAGGAATCCCTGGACGTTCGCAATTGCTGAGCCTGCCTCCGAGTGTCCTCAGCGGCCCACGCAAATAGTGTTCAATTTTGGGAGGCTCTAGAAAGAGACAGCGCCAGCGTTGGTGGGTCTGTGAATGGGGTGTCCTGGCTACTTGAAGACCAGCAAGAGCTTTTGGTCCTGGCCCCTTTGCGGTGGGAGGAATCCCTGGACGTTCGCAATTGCTGAGCCTGCCTCAGGGTGTCCTCAGCAGCCCACGCAAATAGTGTTCAATTTTGGGAGGCACTAGAAAGAGACAGAGCCAGCGTTTGTAGGGCTGTGAATGGGGTGTCCAGGCTACTTGAAGAGCAGCAAGAGCTTTTGGTCCTGGCCCCTTTGCGGTGGGAGGAATCCCTGGACGTTCGCAATTGCTGAGCCTGCCTCCGGGTGTCCTCAGCAGCCCACACAGATAGTATTGGGCTTTGGGAGGCACCAGAAAGAGACAGCGCCAGCGTTTGTAGGGCTGTGAATGGGGTGTCCAGGCTACTTGAAGAGCAGCAAGAGCTTTTGGTCCTGGCCCCTTTGGGGTGGGAGGAATCCCTGGACGTTCGCAATTGCTGAGCCTGCCTCCGGGTGTACTCGGTTGCCCACGCAGATAGTATTGGGCTTTGGGAGGCTCTAGAAAGAGACAGCGCCAGCGTATGTAGGGCTGTGAATGGGGTTGCGTGGCTACTTGAAGAGCAGCAAGAGCTTTTGGTCCTGGCCCCTTTGCCGTGGGAGTAACCCCTGGACGTTTGCAATTGCTGAGCCTGCCTCCGGGTGTCCTCAGCAGCCCACACAGATAGTATTGGGCTTTGGGAGGCACCAGAAAGAGACAGCGCCAGCGTTTGTAGGGCTGTGAATGGGGTTACGTGGCTACTTGAAGAGCAGCAAGAGCTTTTGGTCCTGGCCCCTTTGCGGTGGGAGGAATCCCTGGACGTTCGCAATTGCTGAGCTGCGCTCGGGGTGTACTCAGCTCCGCAGGCAGATAATATTGGAGTTTGGGAGGTTCTAGAAAGAGACAGCACCAGCGTTGGTTTGGCTGTGAATGGGGTTGCCTGGCTACTTGAAGAGCAGCAAGAGCTTTTGGTCGTGGCCCCTCTGCGGTGGGAGGAATCCCTGGACGTTCGCAATTGCTGAGCTGCGCTCGGGGTGTACTCAGCTCCGCAGGCAGATAATATTGGAGTTTGGGAGGTTCTAGAAAGAGACAGCACCAGCGTTGGTGGGGCTGTGAATGGGGTTGCCTGGCTACTTGAAGAGCAGCAAGAGCTTTTGGTCGTGGCCCCTCTGCGGTGGGAGGAATCCTTGGACGTTCGCAATTGCTGAGCCTGCCTCCCGGTGTCCTCAGCAGCCCAAGCAAACAGTGTTCTCTTTTGGGAGGCTCTAGAAAGAGACAGTGCCAGTGTTCATGGGGCTATGAATGGGGTTTGCCTCGCTACCTGAAGAGCAGCAAGAGCTTTTTGTCCTGGCCCCTTTGCGGTGGGAGTAATCCCTGGACGTTCGCAATTGCTGATCCTGCCTCCGGGTGTACTCGGTGGCCCACGCAGATAGTATTGGGCTTTGGGAGGCTCTAGAATGAGACAGCGCCAGCGTTGGTGGGTCTGTGAATGGGCTTGCCTGGCTACTTGAAGAGCAGCAAGAGCTTTTGGTCCTGGCCCCTTTGCAGTGGGAGGAATCCCTGGACGTTCGCAATTGCTGAGCCTGCCTCCGGGTGTCCTCAGCGGCCCACGCAAACAGTGTTCTCTTTTGGGAGGCTCTAGAAAGAGACAGCACCAGCGTTGATGGGTCTGTGAATGGGGTTGCCTGGCTACTTGAAGAGCAGCAAGAGCTTTTGGTCCTGGCCCCTTTGCGGTGGGAGGAATCCCTGGACGTTCGCAATTGCTGAGCCTGCCTCCAGGTGTCCTCAGCAGCCCACACAGATAGTATTGGGCTTTGGGAGGCACCAGAAAGAGACAGCGCCAGCGTTTGTAGGGCTGTGAATGGGGTTGCGTGGCTACTTGAAGAGCAGCAAGAGCTTTTGGTCCTGGCCCCTTTGCGGTGGGAGGAATCCCTGGACGTTCGCAATTGCTGAGCCTGCCGCCGGGTGTACTCGGTGGCCCACGCAGATAGCATTGGGCTTTGGGAGGTTCTAGAAAGAGACAGCGCCAGCGTATGTAGGGCTGTGAATGGGGTTGCGTGGCTACTTGAAGAGCAGCAAGAGCTTTTGGTCCTGGCCCCTTTGCCGTGGGAGTAACCCTTGGACGTTCGCAATTGCTGAGCCTGCCTCCCGGTGTCCTCAGCAGCTCAAGCAAACAGTGTTCTCTTTTGGGAGGCTCTAGAAAGAGACAGTGCCAGTGTTCGTGGGGCTATGAATGGGGTTTGCCTCGCTACCTGAAGAGCAGCAAGAGCTTTTTGTCCTGGCCCCTTTGCGGTGGGAGTAATCCCTGGACGTTCGCAATTGCTGATCCTGCCTCCGGGTGTACTCGGTGGCCCACGCAGATAGTATTGGGCTTTGGGAGGCTCTAGAATGAGACAGCGCCTGCGTTGGTGGGTCTGTGAATGGGGTTGCCTGGCTACTTGAAGAGCAGCAAGAGCTTTTGGTCCTGGCCCCTTTGGGGTGGGAGGAATCCCTGGACGTTCGCAATTGCTGAGCCTGCCTCAGGGTGTCCTCAGCAGCCCACGCAAATAGTGTTCAATTTTGGGAGGCACTAGAAAGAGACAGAGCCAGCGTTTGTAGGGCTGTGAATGGGGTGTCCAGGCTACTTGAAGAGCAGCAAGAGCTTTTGGTCCTGGCCCCTTTGCGGTGGGAGGAATCCCTGGACGTTCGCAATTGCTGAGCCTGCCTCCGGGTGTCCTCAGCAGCCCACACAGATAGTATTGGGCTTTGGGAGGCACCAGAAAGAGACAGCGCCAGCGTTTGTAGGGCTGTGAATGGGGTGTCCAGGCTACTTGAAGAGCAGCAAGAGCTTTTGGTCCTGGCCCCTTTGCGGTGGGAGGAATCCCTGGACGTTCGCAATTGCTGAGCCTGCCTCCGGGTGTACTCGGTGGCCCACGCAGATAGTATTGGGCTTTGGGAGGCTCTAGAAAGAGACAGCGCCAGCGTTTGTAGGGCTGTGAATGGGGTTACGTGGCTACTTGAAGAGCAGCAAGAGCTTTTGGTCCTGGCCCCTTTGCGGTGGGAGGAATCCCTGGACGTTCGCAATTGCTGAGCTGGGCTCGGGGTGTACTCAGCTCCGCAGGCAGATAATATTGGAGTTTGGGAGGTTCTAGAAAGAGACAGCACCAGCGTTGGTGGGGCTGTGAATGGGGTTGCCTGGCTACTTGAAGAGCAGCAAGAGCTTTTGGTCGTGGCCCCTCTGCGGTGGGAGGAATCCTTGGACGTTCGCAATTGCTGAGCCTGCCTCCCGGTGTCCTCAGCAGCCCAAGCAAACAGTGTTCTCTTTTGGGAGGCTCTAGAAAGAGACAGTGCCAGTGTTCATGGGGCTATGAATGGGGTTTGCCTCGCTACTTGAAGAGCAGCAAGAGCTTTTTGTCCTGGCCCCTTTGGGGTGGGAGGAATCCCTGGACGTTCGCAATTGCTGATCCTGCCTCCGGGTGTACTCGGTGGCCCACGCAGATAGTATTGGGCTTTGGGAGGCTCTAGAATGAGACAGCGCCAGCGTTGGTGGGTCTGTGAATGGGCTTGCCTGGCTACTTGAAGAGCAGCAAGAGCTTTTGGTCCTGGCCCCTTTGCAGTGGGAGGAATCCCTGGACGTTCGCAATTGCTGAGCCTGCCTCCGGGTGTCCTCAGCGGCCCACGCAAACAGTGTTCTCTTTTGGGAGGCTCTAGAAAGAGACAGCACCAGCGTTGATGGGTCTGTGAATGGGGTTGCGTGGCTACTTGAAGAGCAGCAAGAGCTTTTGGTCCTGGCGCCTTTGGGGTGGGAGGAATCCCTGGACGTTCGCAATTGCTGATCCTGCCTCCGGGTGTCCTTAGAGGGCCACTCAAACAGTGTTCTCTTTTGGGACGCTCTAGAAAGAGACAGCACCAGCGTTGGTGGGTCTGTGAATGGTGTGTCCTGACTACTTGAAGAGCAGCAAGAGCTTTTGGTCCTGGCCCCTTTGCGGTGGGAGGAATCCCTGGACGTTCGCAATTGCTGAGCCTGCCTCCGGGTGTCCTCAGCAGCCCACAAAGATAGTATTGGGCTTTGGGAGGCACCAGAAAGAGACAGCGCCAGCGTTTGTAGGGCTGTGAATGGGGTGTCCAGGCTACTTGAAGAGCAGCAAGAGCTTTTGGTCCTGGCCCCTTTGCGGTGGGAGGAATCCCTGGACGTTCGCAATTGCTGAGCCTGCCTCAGGGTGTACTCGGTTGCCCACGCAGATAGCATTGGGCTTTGGGAGGCTCTAGAAAGAGACAGCGCCAGCGTATGTAGGGCTGTGAATGGGGTTGCGTGGCTACTTGAAGAGCAGCAAGAGCTTTTGGTCCTGGCCCCTTTGCCGTGGGAGTAACCCTTGGACGTTCGCAATTGCTGAGCCTGCCTCCCGGTGTCCTCAGCAGCCCAAGCAAACAGTGTTCTCTTTTGGGAGGCTCTAGAAAGAGACAGTGCCAGTGTTCGTGGGGCTATGAATGGGGTTTGCCTCGCTACCTGAAGAGCAGCAAGAGCTTTTTGTCCTGGCCCCTTTGCGGTGGGAGTAATCCCTGGACGTTCGCAATTGCTGAGCCTGCCGCCGGGTGTACTCGGTGGCCCACGCAAATACTGTTCAATTTTGGGAGGCACTAGAAAGAAACAGAGCCAGCGTTTGTAGGGCTGTGAATGGGGTTGCCTGGCTACTTGAAGAGCAGCAAGAGCTTTTGGTCCTGGCCCCTTTGCGGTGGGAGGAATCCCTGGACGTTCGCAATTGCTGAGCCTGCCTCCGGGTGTACTCGGCGGCCCACGCAGATATTACTGGGCTTTTGGAGGCACTAGAAAGAGACAGCGCCAGCGTTTGTAGGGCTGTGAATGGGGTTGCGTGGCTACTTGAAGAGCAGCAAGAGCTTTTGGTCCTGGCCCCTTTGCGGTGGGAGTAAGCCCTGGACGTTCGCAATTGCTGATCCTGCCTACGGGTGTCCTCAGCAGCCCACGCAAATAGTGTTCAATATTGGGAGGCACTAGAAAGAGACAGCGCCAGCGTTTGTAGGGCTGTGGATGGGGTGTCCAGGCTACTTGAAGAGCAGCAAGAGCTTTTGGTCCTGGCCCCTTTGCGGTGGGAGGAATCCCTGGACGTTTGCAATTGCTGAGCCTGCCTCCGGGTGTACTCGGTGGCCCACGCAGATAGTATTGGGCTTTGGGAGGCTCTAGAAAGAGACAGCGCCAGCGTATGTAGGGCTGTGAATGGGGTTGCGTGGCTACTTGAAGAGCAGCAAGAGCTTTTG
Organism: Platalea minor; assembly: GCA_037975005.1. NCBI lineage: Eukaryota > Metazoa > Chordata > Aves > Pelecaniformes > Threskiornithidae > Platalea > Platalea minor. The sequence goes on along the minus strand of JBBPFK010000043.1, from coordinate 522,192 downwards.
GTCCTGGCCCCTTTGCCGTGGGAGTAACCCCTGGACGTTTGCAATTGCTGAGCCTGCCGCCGGGTGTCCTCAGCAGCCCACGCAAATATTGTTCAATTTTGGGAGGCACTAGAAAGACACAGAGCCAGCGTTTGTAGGGCTGTGAATGGGGTTGCGTGGCTACTTGAAGAGCAGCAAGAGCTTTTGGTCCTGGCCCCTTTGGGGTGGGAGGAATCCCTGGACATTCGCAATTGCTGAGCCTGCCTCCGGGTGTACTCGGCGGCCCACGCAGATATTACTGGGCTTTTGGAGGCACTAGAAAGAGACAGCGCCAGCGTATGTAGGGCTGTGAATGGGGTGTCCTGGCTACTTGAAGAGCAGCAAGAGCTTTTGGTCCTGGCCCCTTTGGGGTGGGAGGAATCCCTGGACGTTCGCAATTGCTGAGCCTGCTCCGGGTGTCCTTAGAGGGCCACTCAAACAGTGTTCTCTTTTGGGACGCTCTAGAAAGAGACAGCACCAGCGTTGGTCGGTCTGTGAATGGTGTGTCCTGACTACTTGAAGAGCAGCAAGAGCTTTTGGTCCTGGCCCCTTTGGGGTGGGAGGAATCCCTGGACGTTCGCAATTGCTGAGCCTGCCTCTGTGTATACTCCGAGGCCCAGGCAGATAGCATTGGAGATTGGGAGGCTCTAGACAGAGACAGTGACATTGTTGGTGGGCCTATGAATGGGGGTTACGTGGCTAATTGAAGAGCAGCAAGAGCTTTTGGTCCTGGCGCCTTTGGGGTGGCAGGAATCCCTGGACGTTCGCAATTGCTGAGCCTGCCTCAGGGTGTCCTCAGCAGCCCACACAGATAGTATTGGGCTTTGGGAGGCACCAGAAAGAGACAGCGCCAGCGTTTGTAGGGCTGTGAATGGGGTTGCGTGGCTACTTGAAGAGCAGCAAGAGCTTTTGGTCCTGGCCCCTTTGCGGTGGGAGTAACCCTTGGACGTTCGCAATTGCTGAGCCTGCCGCCGGGTGTACTCGGTGGCCCACGCAGATAGCATTGGGCTTTGGGAGGCACCAGAAAGAGACAGCGCCAGCGTATGTAGGGCTGTGAATGGGGTTGCGTGGCTACTTGAAGAGCAGCAAGAGCTTTTGGTCCTGGCCCCTTTGCCGTGGGAGTAACCCTTGCACGTTCGCAATTGCTGAGCCTGCCTCCGGGTGTCCTCAGCAGCCCAAGCAAACAGTGTTCTCTTTTGGGAGGCTCTAGAAAGAGACAGTGCCAGTGTTCGTGGGGCTATGAATGGGGTTTGCCTCGCTACCTGAAGAGCAGCAAGAGCTTTTTGTCCTGGCCCCTTTGCGGTGGGAGTAATCCCTGGACGTTCGCAATTGCTGAGCCTGCCGCCGGGTGTACTCGATGGCCCACGCAAATAGTGTTCAATTTTGGGAGGCACTAGAAAGAAACAGAGCCAGCGTTTGTAGGGCTGTGAATGGGGTTGCCTGGCTACTTGAAGAGCAGCAAGAGCTTTTGGTCCTGGCCCCTTTGCGGTGGGAGGAATCCCTGGACGTTCGCAATTGCTGAGCCTGCCACCGGGTGTACTCGGCGGCCCACGCAGATAGTATTGGGCTTTGGGAGGCACTAGAAAGAGACAGCGCCAGCGTTGGTGTGTCTGTGAATGGGCTTGCCTGGGTACTTGAAGAGCAGCAAGAGCTTTTGGTCCTGGCCCCTTTGCGGTGGGAGGAATCCCTGGACGTTCGCAATTGCTGAGCCTGCCTCCGGGTGTACTCGGTGGCCCACGCAGATAGTATTGGGCTTTGGGAGGCTCTAGAAAGAGACAGCGCCAGCGTATGTAGGGCTGTGAATGGGGTTGCGTGGCTACTTGAAGAGCAGCAAGAGCTTTTGGTCCTGGCCCCTTTGCCGTGGGAGTAACCCCTGGACGTTTGCAATTGCTGAGCCTGCCGCCGGGTGTCCTCAGCAGCCCACGCAAATATTGTTCAATTTTGGGAGGCACTAGAAAGACACAGAGCCAGCGTTTGTAGGGCTGTGAATGGGGTTGCGTGGCTACTTGAAGAGCAGCAAGAGCTTTTGGTCCTGGCCCCTTTGGGGTGGGAGGAATCCCTGGACATTCGCAATTGCTGAGCCTGCCTCCGGGTGTACTCGGCGGCCCACGCAGATATTACTGGGCTTTTGGAGGCACTAGAAAGAGACAGTGCCAACGTTTGTAGGGCTGTGAATGGGGTTGCCTGGCTACTTGAAGAGCAGCAAGAGCTTTTGGTCCTGGCCCCTTTGGGGTGGGAGGAATCCCTGGACGTTCGCAATTGCTGAGCCTGCCTCCGGGTGCCCTTAGAGGGCCACTCAAACAGTGTTCTCTTTTGGGACGCTCTAGAAAGAGACAGCACCAGCGTTGGTCGGTCTGTGAATGGTGTGTCCTGACTACTTGAAGAGCAGCAAGAGCTTTTGGTCCTGGCCCCTTTGGGGTGGGAGGAATCCCTGGACGTTCGCAATTGCTGAGCCTGCCTCTGTGTATACTCCGAGGCCCAGGCAGATAGCATTGGAGATTGGGAGGCTCTAGACAGAGACAGTGACATTGTTGGTGGGCCTATGAATGGGGTTACGTGGCTAATTGAAGAGCAGCAAGAGCTTTTGGTCCTGGCGCCTTTGGGGTGGCAGGAATCCCTGGACGTTCGCAATTGCTGAGCCTGCCTCAGGGTGTCCTCAGCAGCCCACACAGATAGTATTGGGCTTTGGGAGGCACCAGAAAGACACAGCGCCAGCGTTTGTAGGGCTGTGGATGGGGTGTCCAGGCTACTTGAAGAGCAGCAAGAGCTTTTGGTCCTGGCCCCTTTGCGGTGGGAGGAATCCCTGGACGTTCACAATTGCTGAGCTGGGCTCCGGGTGTACTCAGCTCCGCAGGCAGATAATATTGGAGTTTGGGAGGTTCTAGAAAGAGACAGCACCAGCGTTGGTGGGGCTGTGAATGGGGTTGCCTGGCTACTTGAAGAGCAGCAAGAGCTTTTGGTCCTGGCCCCTCTGCGGTGGGAGGAATCCTTGGACGTTCGCAATTGCTGAGCCTGCCTCCCGGTGTCCTCAGCAGCCCAAGCAAACAGTGTTCTCTTTTGGGAGGCTCTAGAAAGAGACAGTGCCAGTGTTCGTGGGGCTATGAATGGGGTTTGCCTCGCTACCTGAAGAGCAGCAAGAGCTTTTTGTCCTGGCCCCTTTGGGGTGGGAGTAATCCCTGGACGTTCGCAATTGCTGATCCTGCCTCAGGGTGTACTCGTTGGCCCACGCAGATAGTATTGGGCTTTGGGAGGCACTAGAAAGAGACAGCGCCAGCGTTGGTGGGTCTGTGAATGGGCTTGCCTGGGTACTTGAAGAGCAGCAAGAGCTTTTGGTCCTGGCCTCTTTGCCGTGGGAGTAAGCCCTGGACGTTCGCAATTGCTGAGCCTGCCGCCGGGTGTCCTCAGCAGCCCACGCAAATAGTGTTCAATATTGGGAGGCACTAGAAAGAGACAGCGCCAGCGTTTGTAGGGCTGTGGATGGGGTGTCCAGGCTACTTGAAGAGCAGCAAGAGCTTTTGGTCCTGGCCCCTTTGCGGTGGGAGGAATCCCTGGACGTTTGCAATTGCTGAGCCTGCCTCCGGGTGTACTCGGTGGCCCACGCAGATAGTATTGGGCTTTGGGAGGCTCTAGAAAGAGACAGCGCCAGCGTATGTAGGGCTGTGAATGGGTTGCGTGGCTACTTGAAGAGCAGCAAGAGCTTTTGGTCCTGGCCCCTTTGGGGTGGGAGTAACCCCTGGACGTTTGCAATTGCTGAGCCTGCCGCCGGGTGTCCTCAGCAGCCCACGCAAATATTGTTCAATTTTGGGAGGCACTAGAAAGACACAGAGCCAGCGTTTGTAGGGCTGTGAATGGGGTTGCGTGGCTACTTGAAGAGCAGCAAGAGCTTTTGGTCCTGGCCCCTTTGGGGTGGGAGGAATCCCTGGACGTTCGCAATTGCTGAGCCTGCCTCCGGGTGTCCTTAGAGGGCCACTCAAACAGTGTTCTCTTTTGGGACGCTCTAGAAAGAGACAGCACCAGCGTTGGTCGGTCTGTGAATGGTGTGTCCTGACTACTTGAAGAGCAGCAAGAGCTTTTGGTCCTGGCCCCTTTGGGGTGGGAGGAATCCCTGGACGTTCGCAATTGCTGAGCCTGCCTCTGGGTATACTCCGAGGCCCAGGCAGATAGCATTGGAGATTGGGAGGCTCTAGACAGAGACAGTGACATTGTTGGTGGGCCTATGAATGGGGTTACGTGGCTAATTGAAGAGCAGCAAGAGCTTTTGGTCCTGGCGCCTTTGGGGTGGCAGGAATCCCTGGACGTTCGCAATTGCTGAGCCTGCCTCAGGGTGTCCTCAGCAGCCCACACAGATAGTATTGGGCTTTGGGAGGCACCAGAAAGAGACAGCGCCAGCGTTTGTAGGGCTGTGAATGGGGTTGCGTGGCTACTTGAAGAGCAGCAAGAGCTTTTGGTCCTGGCCCCTTTGCGGTGGGAGGAATCCCTGGACGTTCACAATTGCTGAGCTGGGCTCCGGGTGTACTCAGCTCCGCAGGCAGATAATATTGGAGTTTGGGAGGTTCTAGAAAGAGACAGCACCAGCGTTGGTGGGGCTGTGAATGGGGTTGCCTGGCTACTTGAAGAGCAGCAAGAGCTTTTGGTCCTGGCCCCTCTGCGGTGGGAGGAATCCTTGGACGTTCGCAATTGCTGAGCCTGCCTCCGGGTGTCCTCAGCAGCCCAAGCAAACAGTGTTCTCTTTTGGGAGGCTCTAGAAAGAGACAGTGCCAGTGTTCGTGGGGCTATGAATGGGGTTTGCCTCGCTACCTGAAGAGCAGCAAGAGCTTTTTGTCCTGGCCCCTTTGGGGTGGGAGTAATCCCTGGACGTTCGCAATTGCTGAGCCTGCCTCCGGCTGTACTCGGTGGCCCACGCAGATAGTATTGGGCTTTGGGAGGCACTAGAAAGAGACAGCGCCAGCGTTGGTGGGTCTGTGAATGGGCTTGCCTGGGTACTTGAAGAGCAGCAAGAGCTTTTGGTCCTGGCCTCTTTGCCGTGGGAGTAACCCCTGGACGTTCGCAATTGCTGAGCCTGCCGCCGGGTGTCCTCAGCGGCCCACGCAAACAGTGTTCTCTTTTGGGAGGCACTAGAAAGAGACAGCGCCAGCGTTTGTAGGGCTGTGGATGGGGTGTCCAGGCTACTTGAAGAGCAGCAAGAGCTTTTGGTCCTGGCCCCTTTGCGGTGGGAGGAATCCCTGGACGTTCGCAATTGCTGAGCCTGCCACCGGCTGTACTCGGTGGCCCACGCAGATAGTATTGGGCTTTGGGAGGCTCTAGAAAGAGACAGCACCAGCGTATGTAGGGCTGTGAATGGGGTTGCGTGGCTACTTGAAGAGCAGCAAGAGCTTTTGGTCCTGGCCCCTTTGCGGTGGGAGTAACCCCTGGACGTTTGCAATTGCTGAGCCTGCCTCCGGGTGTACTCGGCGGCCCACGCAGATAGTATTGGGCTTTGGGAGGCACCAGAAAGAGACAGCGCCAGCGTTTGTAGGGCTGTGAATGGGGTTGCCTGGCTACTTGAAGAGCAGCAAGAGCTTTTGGTCCTGGCCCCTTTGCGGTGGGAGGAATCCCTGGACGTTCGCAATTGCTGAGCCTGCCGCCGGGTGTCCTCAGCGGCCCACGCAAACAGTGATCTTTTTTGGGAGGCTGTAGAAAGAGACAGCGCCAGCGTTGGTGGGTCTGTGAATGGGGTTGCCTGGCTACTTGAAGAGCAGCAAGAGCTTTTGGTCCTGGCCCCTTTGCGGTGGGAGGATTCCCTGGACGTTCGCAATTGCTGATCCTGCCGCCGGGTGTCCTCAGCAGCCCACGCAAATAGTGTTCTCTTTTGGGAGGCTGTAGAAAGAGACAGCGCCAGCGTTTGTAGGGCTGTGAATGGGGTGTCCAGGCTACTTGAAGAGCAGCAAGAGCTTTTGGTCCTGGCCCCTTTGCGGTGGGAGGAATCCATGGACGTTTGCAATTGCTGAGCCTGCCGCCGGGTGTCCTTATCGGCTCACGCAACCAGTGTTCTCTTTTGGGAGGCTCTAGACAGAGTCAGTGACATCGTTGGTGGGCCTATGAATGGGGTTACGTGGCTAATTGAAGAGCAGCAAGAGCTTTTGGTCCTGGTCCCTTTGGGGTGGGAGGAATCCCTGGACGTTCGCAATTGCTGAGCTGGGCTCTGGGTATACTTGGCTCCGCAGGCAGATAATATTGGAGTTTGGGAGGCTCTAGAAAGAGACAGCACCAGCGTTGGTGGGGCTGTGAATGGGGTTGCCTGGCTACTTGAAGAGCAGCAAGAGCTTTTGGTCCTGGCCCCTTTGCCGTGGGAGTAACCCCTGGACGTTCGCAATTGCTGAGCTGGGCTCCGGGTGTACTCGGCTCCGCAGGCAGATAATATTGGATTTTGGGAGGCTCTAGAAAGAGACAGCACCAGCGTTGTTGGGGCTGTGAATGGGGTTGCCTGGCTACTTGAAGAGCAGCAAGAGCTTTTGGTCCTGGCCCCTTTGCGGTGGGAGGAATCCCTGGACGTTTGCAATTGCTGAGCCTGCCTCCGGGTGTACTCAGCGGCCCACGCAGATAGTATTGGGCTTTGGGAGGCACCAGAAAGAGACAGCGCCAGCGTTTGTAGGGCTGTGAATGGGGTTGCGTGGCTACTTGAAGAGCAGCAAGAGCTTTTGGTCCTGGCCCCTTTGCGGTGGGAGGAATCCCTGGACGTTCACAATTGCTGAGCTGGGCTCCGGGTGTACTCAGCTCCGCAGGCAGATAATATTGGAGTTTGGGAGGTTCTAGAAAGAGACAGCACCAGCGTTGGTGGGGCTGTGAATGGGGTTGCCTGGCTACTTGAAGAGCAGCAAGAGCTTTTGGTCCTGGCCCCTCTGCGGTGGGAGGAATCCTTGGACGTTTGCAATTGCTGAGCCTGCCTCCCGGTGTCCTCAGCAGCCCAAGCAAACAGTGTTCTCTTTTGGGAGGCTCTAGAAAGAGACAGTGCCAGCGTTTGTAGGGCTATGAATGGGGTTTGCCTCGCTACCTGAAGAGCAGCAAGAGCTTTTTGTCCTGGCCCCTTTGGGGTGGGAGTAATCCCTGGACGTTCGCAATTGCTGAGCCTGCCTCCGGCTGTACTCGGTGGCCCACGCAGATAGTATTGGGCTTTGGGAGGCACTAGAAAGAGACAGCGCCAGCGTTGGTGGGTCTGTGAATGGGCTTGCCTGGGTACTTGAAGAGCAGCAAGAGCTTTTGGTCCTGGCCTCTTTGCCGTGGGAGTAACCCCTGGACGTTCGCAATTGCTGAGCCTGCCGCCGGGTGTCCTCAGCGGCCCACGCAAACAGTGTTCTCTTTTGGGAGGCACTAGAAAGAGACAGCGCCAGCGTTTGTAGTGCTGTGGATGGGGTGTCCAGGCTACTTGAAGAGCAGCAAGAGCTTTTGGTCCTGGCCCCTTTGCGGTGGGAGGAATCCCTGGACGTTCGCAATTGCTGAGCCTGCCTCAGGGTGTCCTCAGCGGCCCACGCAAATAGTGTTCAATTTTAGGAGGCACTAGAAAGAGACAGAGCCAGCGTTTGTAGGGCTGTGAATGGGGTGTCCAGGCTACTTGAAGAGCAGCAAGAGCTTTTGGTCGTGGCCCCTTTGGGGTGGGAGGAATCCCTGGACGTTCGCAATTGCTGAGCCTGCCACCGGCTGTACTCGGTGGCCCACGCAGATAGTATTGGGCTTTGGGAGGCTCTAGAAAGAGACAGCGCCAGCGTATGTAGGGCTGTGAATGGGGTTGCGTGGCTACTTGAAGAGCAGCAAGAGCTTTTGGTCCTGGCCCCTTTGCGGTGGGAGTAACCCCTGGACGTTTGCAATTGCTGAGCCTGCCTCCGGGTGTACTCGGCGGCCCACGCAGATAGTATTGGGCTTTGGGAGGCACCAGAAAGAGACAGCGCCAGCGTTTGTAGGGCTGTGAATGGGGTTGCGTGGCTACTTGAAGAGCAGCAAGAGCTTTTGGTCCTGGCCCCTTTGCGGTGGGAGGAATCCCTGGACGTTCGCAATTGCTGAGCCTGCCTCAGGGTGTACTCGGTGGCCCACGCAGATAGTATTGGGCTTTGGGATGCACTAGAAAGAGACAGCGCCAGCGTTGGTGGGTCTGTGAATGGGCTTGCCTGGGTACTTGAAGAGCAGCAAGAGCTTTTGGTCCTGGCCCCTTTGCGGTGGGAGGAATCCCTGGACGTTCGCAATTGCTGAGCCTGCCTCCGGGTGTACTCGGCGGCCCACGCAGATAGTACTGGGCTTTTGGAGGCACTAGAAAGAGACAGCGCCAGCGTTTGTAGGGCTGTGAATGGGGTTGCGTGGCTACTTGAAGAGCAGCAAGAGCTTTTGGTCCTGGCCCCTTTGCGGTGGGAGTAAGCCCTGGACGTTCGCAATTGCTGAGCCTGCCTACGGGTGTCCTCAGCAGCCCACGCAAATAGTGTTCAATATTGGGAGGCACTAGAAAGAGACAGCGCCAGCGTTTGTAGGGCTGTGGATGGGGTGTCCAGGCTACTTGAAGAGCAGCAAGAGCTTTTGGTCCTGGCCCCTTTGCGGTGGGAGGAATCCCTGGACGTTTGCAATTGCTGAGCCTGCCTCCGGGTGTACTCGGTGGCCCACGCAGATAGTATTGGGCTTTGGGAGGCTCTAGAAAGAGACAGCGCCAGCGTATGTAGGGCTGTGAATGGGGTTGCGTGGCTACTTGAAGAGCAGCAAGAGCTTTTGGTCCTGGCCCCTTTGCCGTGGGAGTAACCCCTGGACGTTTGCAATTGCTGAGCCTGCCGCCGGGTGTCCTCAGCAGCCCACGCAAATATTGTTCAATTTTGGGAGGCACTAGAAAGACACAGAGCCAGCGTTTGTAGGGCTGTGAATGGGGTTGCCTGGCTACTTGAAGAGCAGCAAGAGCTTTTGGTCCTGGCCCCTTTGCGGTGGGAGGAATCCCTGGACATTCGCAATTGCTGAGCCTGCCTCGGGGTGTACTCGGCGGCCCACGCAGATATTACTGGGCTTTTGGAGGCACTAGAAAGAGACAGTGCCAACGTTTGTAGGGCTGTGAATGGGGTGTCCTGGCTACTTGAAGAGCAGCAAGAGCTTTTGGTCCTGGCCCCTTTGGGGTGGGAGGAATCCCTGGACGTTCGCAATTGCTGAGCCTGCCTCCGGGTGTCCTTAGAGGGCCACTCAAACAGTGTTCTCTTTTGGGACGCTCTAGAAAGAGACAGCACCAGCGTTGGTCGGTCTGTGAATGGTGTGTCCTGACTACTTGAAGAGCAGCAAGAGCTTTTGGTCCTGGCCCCTTTGGGGTGGGAGGAATCCCTGGACGTTCGCAATTGCTGAGCCTGCCTCTGGGTATACTCCGAGGCCCAGGCAGATAGCATTGGAGATTGGGAGGCTCTAGACAGAGACAGTGACATTGTTGGTGGGCCTATGAATGGGGTTACGTGGCTAATTGAAGAGCAGCAAGAGCTTTTGGTCCTGGCGCCTTTGGGGTGGCAGGAATCCCTGGACGTTCGCAATTGCTGAGCCTGCCTCAGGGTGTCCTCAGCAGCCCACACAGATAGTATTGGGCTTTGGGAGGCACCAGAAAGAGACAGCGCCAGCGTATGTAGGGCTGTGAATGGGGTTGCGTGGCTACTTGAAGAGCAGCAAGAGCTTTTGGTCCTGGCCCCTTTGCGGTGGGAGGAATCCCTGGACGTTCACAATTGCTGAGCTGGGCTCCGGGTGTACTCAGCTCCGCAGGCAGATAATATTGGAGTTTGGGAGGTTCTAGAAAGAGACAGCACCAGCGTTGGTGGGGCTGTGAATGGGGTTGCCTGGCTACTTGAAGAGCAGCAAGAGCTTTTGGTCCTGGCCCCTCTGCGGTGGGAGGAATCCTTGGACGTTCGCAATTGCTGAGCCTGCCTCCGGGTGTCCTCAGCAGCCCAAGCAAACAGTGTTCTCTTTTGGGAGGCTCTAGAAAGAGACAGTGCCAGTGTTCGTGGGGCTATGAATGGGGTTTGCCTCGCTACCTGAAGAGCAGCAAGAGCTTTTTGTCCTGGCCCCTTTGGGGTGGGAGTAATCCCTGGACGTTCGCAATTGCTGAGCCTGCCACCGGCTGTACTCGGTGGCCCACGCAGATAGTATTGGGCTTTGGGAGGCACTAGAAAGAGACAGCGCCAGCGTTGGTGGGTCTGTGAATGGGCTTGCCTGGGTACTTGAGGAGCAGCAAGAGCTTTTGGTCCTGGCCTCTTTGCCGTGGGAGTAACCCCTGGACGTTCGCAATTGCTGAGCCTGCCGCCGGGTGTCCTCAGCGGCCCACGCAAACAGTGTTCTCTTTTGGGAGGCACTAGAAAGAGACAGCGCCAGCGTTTGTAGGGCTGTGGATGGGGTGTCCAGGCTACTTGAAGAGCAGCAAGAGCTTTTGGTCCTGGCCCCTTTGCGGTGGGAGGAATCCCTGGACGTTCGCAATTGCTGAGCCTGCCACCGGCTGTACTCGGTGGCCCACGTTGATAGTATTGGGCTTTGGGAGGCTCTAGAAAGAGACAGCGCCAGCGTATGTAGGGCTGTGAATGGGGTTGCGTGGCTACTTGAAGAGCAGCAAGAGCTTTTGGTCCTGGCCCCTTTGCGGTGGGAGTAAACCCTGGACGTTTGCAATTGCTGAGCCTGCCTCCGGGTGTACTCGGCGGCCCACGCAGATAGTATTGGGCTTTGGGAGGCACCAGAAAGAGACAGCGCCAGCGTTTGTAGGGCTGTGAATGGGGTTGCCTGGCTACTTGAAGAGCAGCAAGAGCTTTTGGTCCTGGCCCCTTTGCGGTGGGAGGAATCCCTGGACGTTCGCAATTGCTGAGCCTGCCGCCGGGTGTCCTCAGCGGCCCACGCAAACAGTGATCTCTTTTGGGAGGCTGTAGAAAGAGACAGCGCCAGCGTTGGTGGGTCTGTGAATGGGGTTGCCTGGCTACTTGAAGAGCAGCAAGAGCTTTTGGTCCTGGCCCCTTTGCGGTGGGAGGATTCCCTGGACGTTCGCAATTGCTGATCCTGCCGCCGGGTGTCCTCAGCAGCCCACGCAAATAGTGTTCTCTTTTGGGAGGCTGTAGAAAGAGACAGCGCCAGCGTTTGTAGGGCTGTGAATGGGGTGTCCAGGCTACTTGAAGAGCAGCAAGAGCTTTTGGTCCTGGCCCCTTTGCAGTGGGAGGAATCCATGGACGTTTGCAATTGCTGAGCCTGCCGCCGGGTGTCCTTATCGGCTCACGCAACCAGTGTTCTCTTTTGGGAGGCTCTAGACAGAGTCAGTGACATCGTTGGTGGGCCTATGAATGGGGTTACGTGGCTAATTGAAGAGCAGCAAGAGCTTTTGGTCCTGGTCCCTTTGGGGTGGGAGGAATCCCTGGACGTTCGCAATTGCTGAGCTGGGCTCCGGGTGTACTTGGCTCCGCAGGCAGATAATATTGGAGTTTGGGAGGCTCTAGAAAGAGACAGCACCAGCGTTGGTGGGGCTGTGAATGGGGTTGCCTGGCTACTTGAAGAGCAGCAAGAGCTTTTGGTCCTGGCCCCTTTGCCGTGGGAGTAACCCCTGGACATTCGCAATTGCTGAGCTGGGCTCCGGGTGTACTCGGCTCCGCAGGCAGATAATATTGGATTTTGGGAGGCTCTAGAAAGAGACAGCACCAGCGTTGTTGGGGCTGTGAATGGGGTTGCCTGGCTACTTGAAGAGCAGCAAGAGCTTTTGGTCCTGGCCCCTTTGCGGTGGGAGGAATCCCTGGACGTTTGCAATTGCTGAGCCTGCCTCCGGGTGTACTCAGCGGCCCACGCAGATAGTATTGGGCTTTGGGAGGCACCAGAAAGAGACAGCGCCAGCGTTTGTAGGGCTGTGAATGGGGTTGCGTGGCTACTTGAAGAGCAGCAAGAGCTTTTGGTCCTGGCCCCTTTGCGGTGGGAGGAATCCCTGGACGTTCACAATTGCTGAGCTGGGCTCCGGGTGTACTCAGCTCCGCAGGCAGATAATATTGGAGTTTGGGAGGTTCTAGAAAGAGACAGCACCAGCGTTGGTGGGGCTGTGAATGGGGTTGCCTGGCTACTTGAAGAGCAGCAAGAGCTTTTGGTCCTGGCCCCTCTGCGGTGGGAGGAATCCTTGGACGTTTGCAATTGCTGAGCCTGCCTCCCGGTGTCCTCAGCAGCCCAAGCAAACAGTGTTCTCTTTTGGGAGGCTCTAGAAAGAGACAGTGCCAGCGTTTGTAGGGCTATGAATGGGGTTTGCCTCGCTACCTGAAGAGCAGCAAGAGCTTTTGGTCCTGGCCCCTTTGGGGTGGGAGTAATCCCTGGACGTTCGCAATTGCTGATCCTGCCTCAGGGTGTACTCGGTGGCCCACGCAGATAGTATTGGGCTTTGGGAGGCACTAGAAAGAGACAGCGCCAGCGTTGGTGGGTCTGTGAATGGGCTTGCCTGGGTACTTGAAGAGCAGCAAGAGCTTTTGGTCCTGGCCTCTTTGCCGTGGGAGTAACCCCTGGACGTTCGCAATTGCTGAGCCTGCCGCCGGGTGTCCTCAGCGGCCCACGCAAACAGTGTTCTCTTTTGGGAGGCACTAGAAAGAGACAGCGCCAGCGTTTGTAGTGCTGTGGATGGGGTGTCCAGGCTACTTGAAGAGCAGCAAGAGCTTTTGGTCCTGGCCCCTTTGCGGTGGGAGGAATCCCTGGACGTTCGCAATTGCTGAGCCTGCCTCAGGGTGTCCTCAGCGGCCCACGCAAATAGTGTTCAATTTTAGGAGGCACTAGAAAGAGACAGAGCCAGCGTTTGTAGGGCTGTGAATGGGGTGTCCAGGCTACTTGAAGAGCAGCAAGAGCTTCTGGTCCTGGCCCCTTTGCGGTGGGAGGAATCCCTGGACGTTCGCAATTGCTGAGCCTGCCACCGGCTGTACTCGGTGGCCCACGCAGATAGTATTGGGCTTTGGGAGGCTCTAGAAAGAGACAGCGCCAGCGTATGTAGGGCTGTGAATGGGGTTGCGTGGCTACTTGAAGAGCAGCAAGAGCTTTTGGTCCTGGCCCCTTTGCGGTGGGAGTAACCCCTGGACGTTTGCAATTGCTGAGCCTGCCTCCGGGTGTACTCGGCGGCCCACGCAGATAGTATTGGGCTTTGGGAGGCACCAGAAAGAGACAGCGCCAGCGTTTGTAGGGCTGTGAATGGGGTTGCCTGGCTACTTGAAGAGCAGCAAGAGCTTTTGGTCCTGGCCCCTTTGCGGTGGGAGGAATCCCTGGACGTTCGCAATTGCTGAGCCTGCCGCCGGGTGTCCTCAGCGGCCCACGCAAACAGTGATCTCTTTTGGGAGGCTGTAGAAAGAGACAGCGCCAGCGTTGGTGGGTCTGTGAATGGGCTTGCCTGGCTACTTGAAGAGCAGCAAGAGCTTTTGGTCCTGGCCCCTTTGCGGTGGGAGGAATCCCTGGACGTTCGCAATTGCTGAGCCTGCCGCCGGGTGTCCTCAGCGGCCCACGCAAACAGTGATCTCTTTTGGGAGGCTGTAGAAAGAGACAGCGCCAGCGTTGGTGGGTCTGTGAATGGGCTTGCCTGGCTACTTGAAGAGCAGCAAGAGCTTTTGGTCCTGGCCCCTTTGCGGTGGGAGGAATCCCTGGACGTTCGCAATTGCTGATCCTGCCTCAGGGTGTCCTCAGCAGCCCACGCAAATAGTGTTCTCTTTTGGGAGGCTCTAGAAAGAGACAGCGCCAGCGTTTGTAGGGCTGTGAATGGGGTGTCCAGGCTACTTGAAGAGCAGTAAGAGCTTTTGGTCCTGGCCCCTTTGCGGTGGGAGGAATCCATGGACGTTCGCAATTGCTGAGCCTGCCGCCGGGTGTCCTCAGCGGCCCACGCATCCAGTGTTCTATTTTGGGAGGCTCTAGACAGAGTCAGTGACATCGTTGGTGGGCCTATGAATGGGGTTACGTGGCTAATTGAAGAGCAGCAAGAGCTTTTGGTCCTGGTCCCTTTGGGGTGGGAGGAATCCCTGGACGTTCGCAATTGCTGAGCTGGGCTCCGGGTGTACTTGGCTCCGCAGGCAGATAATATTGGAGTTTGGGAGGCTCAAGAAAGACACAGCACCAGTGTTGGTGGGGCTGTGAATGGGGTTGCCTGGCTACTTGAAGAGCAGCAAGAGCTTTTGGTCCTGGCCCCTTTGGGGTGGCAGGAATCCCTGGACATTCGCAATTGCTGAGGTGGGCTCCGGGTGTACTCGGGTCCACAGGCACATAATATTGAAGTTTGGGAGGCTGTAGAAACAGACAGCACCAGCGTTGTTGGGGCTGTGAATGGGGTTGCCTGGCTACTTGAAGAGCAGCAAGAGCTTTTGGTCCTGGCCCCTTTGCCGTGGGAACAACCCCTGGACGTTTGCAATTGCTGAGCCTGCCTCCGGGTGTACTCAGCGGCCCACGCAGATAGTATTGGGCTTTGGGAGGCTCTAGACAGAGACAGCGCCAGCGTTTGTAGGGCTGTGAATAGGGTTTCGTGGTTACTTGAAGAGCAGCAAGAGCTTTTGGTCCTGGCCCCTTTGCGGTGGCAGGAATCCCTGGACGTTCGCAATTGCTGAGCCTGCCTCAGGGTGTACTCGGTAGCCCACGCAGATAGTATTGGGCTTTGGGAGGCACTAGAAAGAGACAGCGCCAGCGTTGGTGGGTCTGTGAATGGGCTTGCCTGGGTACTTGAAGAGCAGCAAGAGCTTTTGGTCCTGGCCTCTTTGCCGTGGGAGTAACCCCTGGACGTTCGCAATTGCTGAGCCTGCCGCCAGGTGTCCTCAGCGGCCCACGCAAACAGTGTTCTCTTTTGGGAGGAACTAGAAAGAGACAGCGCCAGCGTTTGTAGGGCTGTGGATGGGGTGTCCAGGCTACTTGAAGAGCAGTAAGAGCTTTTGGTCCTGGCCCCTTTGGGGTGGGAGGAATCCCTGGACGTTCGCAATTACTGAGCCTGCCGCCGGGTGTCCTCAGCGGCCCACGCAAACAGTGATCTCTTTTGGCAGGCTGTAGACAGAGACAGCGCCAGCGTTGGTGGGTCTGTGAATGGGGTTGCCTGGCTACTTGAAGAGCAGCAAGAGCTTTTGGTCCTGGCGCCTTTGCGGTGGGAGGAATCCCTGGACGTTCGCAATTGCTGATCCTGCCTCCGGGTGTCCTCAGCAGCCCACGCAAATAGTGTTCTCTTTTGGGAGGCTCTAGAAAGAGACAGAGCCAGCGTTTGTAGGGCTGTGAATGGGGTGTCCAGGCTACTTGAAGAGCAGTAAGAGCTTTTGGTCCTGGCCCCTTTGCGGTGGGAAGAATCCATGGACGTTCGCAATTGCTGAGCCTGCCGCCGGGTGTCCTTATCGGCTCACGCAACCAGTGTTCTCTTTTGGGAGGCTCTAGACAGAGTCAGTGACATCGTTGGTGGGCCTATGAATGGGGTTACGTGGCTAATTGAAGAGCAGCAAGAGCTTTTGGTCCTGGTCCCTTTGGGGTGGGAGGAATCCCTGGACGTTTGCAATTGCTGAGCTGGGCTCCGGGTGTACTTGGCTCCGCAGGCAGATAATATTGGAGTTTGGGAGGCTCTAGAAAGAGACAGCACCAGCGTTGGTGGGGCTGTGAATGGGGTTGCCTGGCTACTTGAAGAGCAGCAAGAGCTTTTGGTCCTGGCCCCTTTGGGGTGGGAGGAATCCCTGGACATTCGCAATTGCTGAGGTGGGCTCCGGGTGTACTCGGGTCCGCAGGCAGATAATATTGGAGTTTGGGAGGCTGTAGAAAGAGACAGCACCAGCGTTGTTGGGGCTGTGAATGGGGTTGCCTGGCTACTTGAAGAGCAGCAAGAGCTTTTGGTCCTGGCCCCTTTGCCGTGGGAACAAACCCTGGACGTTTGCAATTGCTGATCCTGCCTCCGGGTGTACTCGGCGGCCCACGCAGATATTACTGGGCTTTTGGAGGCACTAGAAAGATATAGCGCCAGCGTTTGTAGGGCTGTGAATGGGGTTGCGTGGCTACTTGAAGAGCAGCAAGAGCTTTTGGTCCTGGCCTCTTTGCCGTGGGAGGAATCCCTGGACGTTCGCAATTGCTGAGCCTGCCTCCGGGTGTACTCAGCGGCCCACGCAAACAGTGTTCTCTTTTGGGAGGCACTAGAAAGAGACAGCGCCAGCGTTTGTAGGGCTGTGGATGGGGTGTCCAGGCTACTTGAAGAGCAGCAAGAGCTTTTGGTCCTGGCCCCTTTGCGGTGGGAGGAATCCCTGGACGTTCGCAATTGCTGAGCCTGCCTCCGGGTGTACTCGGTGGCCCACGCAGATAGTATTGGGCTTTGGGAGGCTCTAGAAAGAGACAGCGCCAGCGTATGTAGGGCTGTGAATGGGGTTGCGTGGCTACTTGAAGAGCAGCAAGAGCTTTTGGTCCTGGCCCCTTTGCGGTGGGAGTAACCCCTGGACGTTTGCAATTGCTGAGCCTGCCTCCGGGTGTACTCGGCGGCCCACGCAGATAGTATTGGGCTTTGGGAGGCACCAGAAAGAGACAGCGCCAGCGTTTGTAGGGCTGTGAATGGGGTTGTGTGGCTACTTGAAGAGCAGCAAGAGCTTTTGGTCCTGGCCCCTTTGGGGTGGGAGGAATCCCTGGACGTTCGCAATTGCTGAGCCTGCCGCCGGGTGTCCTCAGCAGCCCACGCAAATAGTGTTCAATTTTGGGAGGCTGTAGAAAGAGACAGCGCCAGCGTAGGTGGGTCTGTGAATGGGGTTGCCTGGCTACTTGAAGAGCAGCAAGAGCTTTTGGTCCTGGCGCCTTTGCGGTGGGAGGATTCCCTGGACGTTCGCAATTGCTGATCCTGCCTCCGGGTGTCCTCAGCAGCCCACGCAAATAGTGTTCTCTTTTGGGAGGCTCTAGAAAGAGACAGAGCCAGCGTTTGTAGGGCTGTGAATGGGGTGTCCAGGCTACTTGAAGAGCAGTAAGAGCTTTTGGTCCTGGCCCCTTTGCGGTGGGAGGAATCCATGGACGTTCGCAATTGCTGAGCTGGGCTCCGGGTGTACTCGGGTCCGCAGGCAGATAATATTGGAGTTTGGGAGGCTCTAGAAAGAGACAGCACCAGCGTTGGTGGGGCTGTGAATGGGGTTGCGTGGCTACTTGAAGAGCAGCAAGAGCTTTTGGTCCTGGCCCCTTTGCCGTGGGAACAACCCCTGGACGTTTGCAATTGCTGATCCTGCCTCCGGGTGTACTCAGCGGCCCACGCAGATAGTATTGGGCTTTGGGAGGCACCAGAAAGAGACAGCGCCAGCGTTTGTAGGGCTGTGAATGGGGTTGCGTGGCTACTTGAAGAGCAGCAAGAGCTTTTGGTCCTGGCCCCTTTGGGGTGGGAGGAATCCTTGGACGTTCACAATTGCTGAGCCTGCCTCTGGGTATACTCCGAGGCCCAGGCAGATAGCATTGGAGATTGGGAGGCTCTAGACAGAGACAGTGACATTGTTGGTAGGCCTATGAATGGGGTTACGTGGCTAACTGAAGAGCAGCAAGAGCTTTTGGTCCTGGCGCCTTTGGGGTGGCAGGAATCCCTGGACGTTCACAATTGCTGAGCCTGCCTCCGGGTGTCCTCAGCAGTCCACACAGATAGTATTGGGCTTTGGGAGGCACCAGAAAGAGACAGCGCCAGCGTTTGTAGGGCTGTGAATGGGGTTACGTGGCTACTTGAAGAGCAGCAAGAGCTTTTGGTCCTGGCCCCTTTGGGGTGGGAGGAATCCCTGGACATTCCCAATTGCTGAGCTGGGCTCCGGGTGTACTTGGCTCCGCAGGCAGATAATATTGGAGTTTGGGAGGCTCTAGAAAGAGACAGCACCAGCGTTGGTGGGGCTGTGAATGGGGTTGCCTGGCTACTTGAAGAGCAGCAAGAGCTTTTGGTCCTGGCCCCTTTGCCGTGGGAGCAACCCCTGGACGTTTGCAATTGCTGAGCCTGCCTCCGGGTGTACTCGGCGGCCCACGCAGATAGTATTGGGCTTTGGGAGGCACCAGAAAGAGACAGCGCCAGCGTTTGTAGGGCTGTGAATGGGGTTGCCTGGCTACTTGAAGAGCAGCAAGAGCTTTTGGTCCTGGTCCCTTTGGGGTGGGAGGAATCCCTGGACGTTCGCAATTGCTGATCCCGCCTCAGGGTGTACTCGGCGGCCCACGCAGA
This sequence comes from Platalea minor, assembly GCA_037975005.1. Classification (NCBI taxonomy): domain Eukaryota; kingdom Metazoa; phylum Chordata; class Aves; order Pelecaniformes; family Threskiornithidae; genus Platalea; species Platalea minor. Next base: position 504,059 of record JBBPFK010000043.1, on the reverse strand, counting down.
TAGTATTGGGCTTTGGGAGGCACTAGAAAGAGACAGCGCCAGCGTATGTAGGGCTGTGAATGGGGTGTCCTGGCTACTTGAAGAGCAGCAAGAGCTTTTGGTCCTGGCCCCTTTGGGGTGGGAGGAATCCCTGGACGTTCGCAATTGCTGAGCCTGCCTCCGGGTGTACTCAGCGGCCCACGCAGATATTATTGGGCTTTGGGAGGCACCAGAAAGAGACAGCGCCAGCGTTTGTAGGGCTGTGAATGGGGTTGCGTGGCTACTTGAAGAGCAGCAAGAGCTTTTGGTCCTGGCCCCTTTGCGGTGGGAGGAATCCTTGGACGTTCGCAATTGCTGAGCCTGCCTCTGGGTATACTCCGAGGCCAAGGCAGATAGCTTTGGAGATTGGGAGGCTCTAGACAGAGACAGTGACATCGTTGGTGGGCCTATGAATGGGGTTACGTGGCTAATTGAAGAACAGCAAGAGCTTTTGGTCCTGGCGCCTTTGGGGTGGCAGGAATCCCTGGACGTTCGCAATTGCTGAGCCTGCCTCAGGGTGTCCTCAGCGGCCCACGCAAATAGTGTTCAATTTTGGGAGGCACTAGAAAGAGACAGTGCCAGTGTTCATGGGTCTATGAATGGGGTTTGCCTCGCTACTTGAATAGCAGCAATAGCTTTTAGTCCTGGTCCCTTTGGGGTGGGAGGAATCCCTGGACGTTCGCAATTGCTGAGCCTGCCTCCGGGTGTACTCGGTGGCCCACACAGATAGTATTGGGCTTTGGGAGGCACAGGAAAGAGACAGTGCCAGCGTTCGTGGGGCTATGAATGGGGTTTGCCTCGCTACTTGAAGAGCAGCAAGAGCTTTTGGTCCTGGTCCCTTTGGGGTGGGAGGAATCCCTGGACGTTCGCAATTGCTGATCGCGCCTCAGGGTGTACTCGGTGGCCCACGCAGATAGTATTGGGCTTTTGGAGGCACTAGAAAGAGACAGCGCCAGCATATGTAGGGCTGTGAATGGGGTTGCGTGGCTACTTGAACAGCAGCAAGAGCTTTTGGTCCTGGCCCCTTTGCGGTGGGAGGAATCCCTGGACATTCGCAATTGCTGAGCCTGCCTCCGGGTGTACTCGGTGGCCCACGCAGATAGTATTGGGCTTTGGGAGGCTCTAGAAAGAGACAGCGCCAGCATATGTAGGGCTGAGAATGGGGTTGCGTGGCTACTTGAAGAGCAGCAAGAGCTTTTGGTCCTGGCCCCTTTGCGGTGGGAGGAATCCCTGGACGTTCGCAATTGCTGAGCTGGGCTCCGGGTGTACTCGGCGGCCCATGCAAATAGTGTTCAATTTTGGGATACTCTACAAAGAGACAGTGCCAGCGTTGGTGGGGCTATGAATGGGGTTTGCCTCGCTACCTGAAGAGCAGCAAGAGCTTCTGGTCCTGGCCCCTTTGCGGTGGGAGGAATCCCTGGACGTTCGCAATTGCTGAGCCTGCCGCCGGGTGCACTCGGTGGCCCACGCAGATAGTATTGGGCTTTGGGATGCACCAGAAAGAGACAGCGCCAGCGTTTGTAGGGCTGTGAATGGGGTTACGTGGCTACTTGAAGAGCAGCAAGAGCTTTTGGTCCTGGCCCCTTTGCGGTGGGAGGAATCCCTGGACGTTCGCAATTGCTGAGCCTGCCTCCGGGTGTACTCGGCGGCCCACGCAGATATTACTGGGCTTTTGGAGGCACTAGAAAGAGACAGCGCCAGCGTTTGTAGGGCTGTGAATGGGGTTGCGTGGCTACTTGAAGAGCAGCAAGAGCTTTTGTTCCTGGCCCCTTTGCCGTGGGAGTAACCCCTGGACGTTCGCAATTGCTGAGCCTGCCTCCGGGTGTCCTCAGCAGCCCACGCAAATAGTGTTCAATTTTGGGATACTCTACAAAGAGACAGTGCCAGCGTTCGTGGGGCTATGAATGGGGTTTGCCTCGCAACCTGAAGAGCAGCAAGAGCTTTTGGTTCTTGCCCCTTTGGGGTGGGAGGAATCCCTGGACGATCGCAATTGCTGAGCCTGCCGCCGGGTGTACTCGGCGGCCCACGCAGATATTACTGGGCTTTTGGAGGCACTATAAAGAGACAGCGCCAGCGTTTGTAGGGCTGTGAATGGGGTTGCGTGGCTACTTAAAGAGCAGCAAGAGCTTTTGGTCCTGGCCTCTTTGCCGTGGGAGTAACCCCTGGACGTTCGCAATTGCTGAGCCTGCCTCCGGGTGTCCTCAGCAGCCCACGCAAATAGTGTTCAATATTGGGAAGCACTAGAAAGAGACAGCGCCAGCGTTTGTAGGGCTGTGGATGGGGTGTCCAGGCTACTTGAAGAGCAGCAAGAGCTTTTGGTCCTGGCCCCTTTGCGGTGGGAGGAATCCCTGGACGTTCGCAATTGCTGAGCCTGCCTCCGGGTGTCCTCAGCAGCCCACGCAAATAGTGTTCAATTTTGGGAGGCACTAGAAAGAGACAGAGCCAGCGTTTGTAGGGCTGTGAATGGGGTTGCGTGGCTACTTGAAGAGCAGCAAGAGCTTTTGGTCCTGGCCCCTTTGCGGTGGGAGGAATCCCTGGATGTTCGCAATTGCTGAGCCTGCCGCCGGTTGTAATCGGCGGCCCACGCAAACAGTGTTTTCTTTTGGGAGGCACCAGAAAGAGACAGCGCCAGCGTTTGTAGGGCTGTGAATGGGGTTGCGTGGCTACTTGAAGAGCAGCAAGAGCTTTTGGTCCTGGCCCCTTTGGGGTGGGAGGAATCCCTGGACATTCGCAATTGCTGAGCCTGCCTCAGGGTGTCCTCAGCGGCCCACGCAAACAGTGTTCTCTTTTGGGAGGCTCTAGAAAGAGACAGCACCAGCGTTGGTGGGTCTGTGAATGGGGTTGCCTGGCTACTTGAAGAGCAGCAAGAGCTTTTGGTCCTGGCCCCTTTGCGGTGGGAGGAATCCCTGGACGTTCGCAATTGCTGAGCCTGCCTCCGGGTGTCCTTAGAGGACCACTCAAACAGTGTTCTTTTTGGGACGCTCTAGAAAGCGACAGCACCAGCGTTGGTGGGTCTGTGAATGGGGTTGCGTGGCTACTTGAAGAGCAGCAGGAGCTTTTGGTCCTGGCCCCTTTGCGGTGGGAGGAATCCCTGGACGTTCGCAATTGCTGAGCCTGCCGCCGGGTGTACTCGGCGGCCCACGCAGATATTACTGGGCTTTTGGAGGCACTAGAAAGAGACAGCGCCAGCGTTTGTAGGGCTGTGAATGGGGTTGCGTGGCTACTTGAAGAGCAGCAAGAGCTTTTGGTCCTGGCCTCTTTGCCGTGGGAGTAACCCCTGGACGTTCGCAATTGCTGAGCCTGCCTCCGGGTGTCCTCAGCAGCCCACGCAAATAGTGTTCAATTTGGGGATACTCTACAAAGAGACAGTGACAGCGTTCGTGGGGCTATAAATGGGGTTTGCCTCGCTACCTGAAGAGCAGCAAGAGCTTTTGGTCCTGGCCCCTTTGGGGTGGGAGGAATCCCTGGACGTTCGCAATTGCTGATCCTGCCTCCGGGTGTACTCGTCGGCCCACACAGATATTACTGGGCTTTTGGAGGCACTAGAAAGAGACAGCGCCAGCGTTTGTAGGGCTGTGAATGGGGTTGCGTGGCTACTTGAAGAGCAGCAAGAGCTTTTGGTCCTGGCCTCTTTGCCGTGGGAGTAACCCCTGGACGTTCGCAATTGCTGAGCCTGCCTCCGGGTGTCCTCAGCAGCCCACGCAAATAGTGTTCAATTTTGGGAGGCACTAGAAAGAGACAGCGCCAGCGTTTGTAGGGCTGTGGATGGGGTGTCCAGGCTACTTGAAGAGCAGCAAGAGCTTTTGGTCCTGGCCCCTTTGCGGTGGCAGGAATCCCTGGACGTTCGCAATTGCTGATCCTGCCTCCGAGTGTCCTCAGCAGCCCACACAGATAGTATTGGGCTTTGGGAGGCACCTGAAAGAGACAGCGCCAGCGTTTGTAGGGCTGTGAATGGGGTTACGTTGCTACTTGAAGAGCAGCAAGAGCTTTTGGTCCTGGCCCCTTTGGGGTGGGAGGAATCCCTGGACGTTCGCAATTGCTGAGCCTGCCGCCGGTTGTAATCGGCGGCCCACGTAAACAGTGTTTTCTTTTGGGATGCACCAGAAAGAGACAGCGCCAGCGTTTGTAGGGCTGTGAATGGGGTTGCGTGGCTACTTGAAGAGCAGCAAGAGCTTTTGTTCCTGGCCCCTTTGCCGTGGGAGTAACCCTTGGACGTTCGCAATTGCTGAGCCTGCCTCAGGGTGTCCTCAGCGGCCCACGCAAACAGTGTTCTCTTTTGGGAGGCTCTAGAAAGAGACAGCACCAGCGTTGGTGGGTCTGTGAATGGGGTGTCCTGGCTACTTGAAGAGCAGCAAGAGCTTTTGGTCCTGGCCCCTTTGCGGTGGGAGGAATCCCTGGACGTTCGCAATTGCTGATCCTGCCCCCGGGTGTCCTCAGCAGCCCACACAGATAGTATTGGGCTTTGGGAGGCACCTGAAAGAGACAGCGCCAGCGTTTGTAGGGCTGTGAATGGGGTTACGTTGCTACTTGAAGAGCAGCAAGAGCTTTTGGTCCTGGCCCCTTTGGGGTGGGAGGAATCCCTGGACATTCGCAATTGCTGAGCTGGGCTCCGCGTGTACTCGGGTCCGCAGGCAGATAATATTGGAGTTTGGGAGGCTCTAGAAAGAGACAGCACCAGCCTTGGTGGGGCTGTGAATGGGGTTGCCTGGCTACTTGAAGAGCAGCAAGAGCTTTTGGTCCTGGCCCCTTTGGGGTGGGAGGAATCCCTGGACATTCGCAATTGCTGAGGTGGGCTCCGGGTGTACTCGCCTCCGCAGGCAGATAATATTGGAGTTTGGGAGGCTCTAGAAAGAGACAGCGCCAGCGTTGGTGGGGCTGTGAATGGGGTTGCCTGGGTACTTGAAGAGCAGCAAGAGCTTTTGGTCCTGGCCCCTTTGCGGTGGGAGGAATCCTTGGACGTTCACAATTGCTGAGCCTGCCTCTGGGTATACTCCGAGGCCCAGGCAGATAGCATTGGAGTTTGGGAGGGTCTAGACAGAGACAGTGACATCGTTGGTGGGCCTATGAATGGGGTTACGTGGCTAATTGAAGAGCAGCAAGAGCTTTTGGTCCTGGCCCCTTTGCGGTGGGAGGAATCCCTGGACGTTTGCAATTGCTGAGCCTGCCTCAGGGTGTCCTCAGCGGCCCACGCAAATAGTGTTCAATTTTGGGAGGCACTAGAAAGAGAAAGAGCCAGTGTTCATGGGTCTATGAATGGGGTTTGCCTCGCTACTTGAAGAGCAGCAAGAGCTTTTGGTCCTGGCCCCTTTGGGGTGGCAGGAATCCCTGGACGTTCGCAATTGCTGAGCCTGCCGCCGGGTGTACTCGGTGGCCCACGCAGATAGTATTGGGCTTTGGGAGGCTCTAGAAAGAGACAGTGCCAGCGTTCGTGGGGCTATGAATGGGGTTTGCCTCGCTACTTGAAGAGCAGCAAGAGCTTTTGGTCCTGGCCCCTTTGCGGTGGGAGGAATCCTTGGACGTTCGCAATTGCTGAGCCTGCCGCCGGGTGTCCTCAGCGGCCCAAGCAAACAGTGTTCTCTTTTGGGAGGCTCTAGAAAGAGACAGCACCAGCGTTGATGGGTCTGTGAATGGGGTTGCCTGGCTAATTGAAGAGCAGCAAGAGCTTTTGGTCCTGGCGCCTTTGGGGTGGGAGGAATCCCTGGACGTTCGCAATTGCTGAGCATGCCGCCGGGTGTCCTTAGAGCACCACTCAAACAGTGTTCTTTTTGGGAGGCTCTAGAAAGAGACAGCGCCAGCGTTGGTGGGTCAGTCAATGGGGTGTCCTGACTACTTGAAGAGCAGCAAGAGCTTTTGGTCCTGGCCCCTTTGCGGTGGGAGGAATTCCTGGACGTTCGCAATTGCTGAGCCTGCCTCCGGGTGTCCTCAGCAGCCCACACAGATAGTATTGGGCTTTGGGAGGCACCTGAAAGAGACAGCGCCAGCGTTTGTAGGGCTGTGGATGGGGTGTCCAGGCTACTTGAAGAGCAGCAAGAGCTTTTGGTCCTGGCCCCTTTGCGGTGGGAGGAATCCCTGGACATTCGCAATTGCTGAGCTGGGCTCCGGGTGTACTTGGCTCCGCAGGCAGATAATATTGGAGTTTGGGAGGCTCTAGAAAGAGACAGCGCCAGCGTTGGTGGGTCTGTGAATGGGGTTGCGTGGCTACTTGAAGAGCAGCAAGAGCTTTTGGTCCTGGCCCCTTTGGGGTGGGAGGAATCCCTGGACATTCGCAATTGCTGAGGTGGGCTCCGGGTGTACTCGGGTCCGCAGGCAGATAATATTGGAGTTTGGGAGGCTCTAGAAAGAGACAGCACCAGCGTTGGTGGGGCTGTGAATGGGGTTGCCTGGCTACTTGAAGAGCAGCAAGAGCTTTTGGTCCTGGCCCCTTTGCCGTTGGAGCAACCCCTGGACGTTTGCAATTGCTGAGCCTGCCTCCGGGTGTACTCGGCGGCCCACGCAGATAGTATTTGTCTTTGGGAGGCAACAGAAAGATACAGCGCCAGCGTTTGTAGGGCTGTGAATGGGGTTGCGTGGATACTTGAAGAGCAGCAAGAGCTTTTGGTCCTGGCCCCTTTGCGGTGGGAGGAATCCCTGGACGTTCGCAATTGCTGAGCCTGCCTCCGGGTGTACTCGGTGGCCCACGCAGTTAGTATTGGGCTTTGGGAGGCTCTAGAAAGAGACAGCGCCAGCGTTTGTAGGGCTGTGAATGGGGTTGCGTGGCTACTTGAAGAGCAGCAAGAGCTTTTGGTCCTGGCCCCTTTGCGGTGGGAGGAATCCCTGGACGTTCGCAATTGCTGATCCTGCCGCCGGGTGTACTCGGCGGATCACGCAAATAGTGTTCAATTTTGGGAGACTCTAGAAAGAGACAGTGCCAGCGTTCGTGGGGCTATGAATGGGGTTTGCCTCGCTACCTGAAGAGCAGCAAGAGCTTTTGGTCCTGGCCCCTTTGCGGTGGCAGGAATCCCTGGACGTTCGCAATTGCTGATCCTGCCTCAGGGTGTACTCGGTGGCCCACGCAGATAGTATTGGGCTTTGGGAGGCACTAGAAAGAGACAGCGCCAGCGTTGGTGGGTCAGTGAATGGGGTGTCCTGACTACTTGAAGAGCAGCAAGAGCTTTTGGTCCTGGCCCCTTTGCGGTGGGAGGAATCCCTGGACGTTCGCAATTGCTGAGCCTGCCTCCGGGTGTACTCGGCGGCCCACGCAGATAGTACTGGGCTTTTGGAGGCACTAGAAAGAGACAGCGCCAACGTTTGTAGGGCTGTGAATGGGGTTGCGTGGCTACTTGAAGAGCAGCAAGAGCTTTTGGTCCTAGCCTCTTTGCTGTGGTTGTAACCCCTGGACGTTCGCAATTGCTGAGCCTGCCTCCGGGTGTCCTCAGCAGCCCACGCAAATAGTGTTCAATATTGGGAGGCACTAGAAAGAGACAGCGCCAGCGTTTGTAGGGCTGTGAATGGGGTTTGCCTCGCTACTTGAAGAGCAGCAAGAGCTTTTTGTCCTGGTCCCTTTGGGGTGGGAGGAATTCCTGGACGTTCGCAATTGCTGAGCCTGCCTCAGGGTGTACTCGGCGGCCCACGCAGATAGTATTGGGCTTTGGGAGGATCTAGAAAGAGACAGAACCAGCGTTGCTGGGTCTGTGAATGGTGTGTCTTGGCTACTTGAAGAGCAGCAAGAGCTTTTGGTCCTGGCCCCTTTGCGGTGGGAGGAATCCCTGGACGTTCGCAATTGCTGAGCCTGCCGCCGGGTGTCCTCAGCGGCCCACGCAAACAGTGTTCTCTTTTGGGAGGCTCTAGAAAGAGACAGCACCAGCGTTGATGGGTCTGTGAATGGGGTTGCCTGGCTACTTGAGGGGCAGCAAGAGCTTTTGGTCCTGGCCCCTTTGCGGTGGGAGGAATCCCTGGCCGTTCGCAATTGCTGATCCCGCCTCAGGGTGTACTCGGTGGCCCACGCAGATAGTATTGGGCTTTGGGAGGCTCTAGAATGAGACAGCGCCAGTGTATGTAGGGCTGTGAATGGGGTTGCGTGGCTACTTGAAGAGCAGCAAGAGCTTTTGGTCCTGGCCCCTTTGCGGAGGGAGGAATCCCTGGACGTTCGCAATTGCTGAGCCTGCCTCCGGGTGTACTCGGTGGCCCACGCAGTTAGTATTGGGCTTTGGGAGGCTCTAGAAAGGGACAGCGCCAGCGTATGTAGGGCTGTGAATGGGGTTGCGTGGCTACTTGAAGAGCAGCAAGAGCTTTTGGTCCTGGCCCCTTTGGGGTCGGGGGAATCCCTGGACATTCGCAATTGCTCAGCTGGTCTCCGGGTGTACTCGGCGGCCCACGCAAATAGTGTTCAATTTTGGGAGACTCTAGAAAGAGACAGTGCCAGCGTTCGTGGGGCTATGAATGGGGTTTGCCTCGCTACCTGAAGAGCAGCAAGAGCTTTTGGTCCTGGCCCCTTTGGGGTGGGAGGAATCCCTGGACGTTCGCAATTGCTGATCCTGCCGCCGGGTGTCCTCAGCTGCCCAAGCAAACAGTGTTCTCTTTTGGGAGGCTCTAGAAAGAGACAGAGCCAGCGTTTGTAGGGCTGTAGATGGGGTGTCCAGGCTACTTGAAGAGCAGCAAGAGCTTTTGGTCCTGGCCTCTTTGCCGTGGGAGTAACCGCTGGACGTTCGCAATTGCTGAGCCTGCCTCCGGGTTTCCTCAGCAGCCCACGCAAATAGTGTTCAATTTTGGGAGGCACTAGAAAGAGACAGTGCCAGTGTTTGTGGGTCTATGAATGGGGTTTGCCTCACTACTTGAAGAGCAGCAAGAGCTTTTGGTCCTGGCCCCTTTGCCGTGGTTGTAACCCCTGGACGTTCGCAATTGCTGAACCTGCCTCAGGGTGTACTCGGTGGCCAACGCAGATAGTATTGGGCTTTGGGAGGCACTAGAAAGAGACAGCGCCAGCGTTGGTGGGTCTGTGAATGGGGTTGCCTGGCTACTTGAAGAGCAGCAAGAGCTTTTGGTCCTGGTCCCTTTAGGGTGGGAGTAATCCCTGGACGTTCGCAATTGCTGAACCTGCCTCCGGGTGTACTCGGCGGCCCACGCAGATAGTATTGGGCTTTGGGAGGCACCAGAAAGAGACAGCGCCAGCGTTTGTAGGGCTGTGAATGGGGTTGCGTGGCTACTTGAAGAGCAGCAAGAGCTTTTGGTCCTGGCCCCTTTGCGGTGGGAGGAATCCTTGGACGTTCACAATTGCTGAGCCTGCCTCTGGGTATACTCCGAGGCCCTGGCAGATAGCATTGGAGATTGGGAGGGTCTAGACAGAGACAGTGACATCGTTGGTGGGCCTATGAATGGGGTTGCCTGGCTACTTGAAGAGCAGCAAGAGCTTTTGGTCCTGGCGCCTTTGGGGTGGCAGGAATCCCTGGACGTTCGCAATTGCTGAGCCTGCCTCAGGGTGTCCTCAGCGGCCCACGCAAATAGTGTTCAATTTTGGGAGGCACTAGAAAGAGAAAGAGCCAGTGTTCATGGGTCTATGAATGGGGTTTGCCTCGCTACTTGTAGAGCAGCAAGAGCTTTTGGTCCTGGCCCCTTTGGGGTGGGAGGAATCCCTGGACGTTCACAATTGCTGAGCCTGCCTCCGGGTGTACTCGGTGGCCCACGCAGATAGTATTGGGCTTTGGGAGGCTCTAGAAAGAGACAGTGCCAGCGTTCGTGGGGCTATGAATGGGGTTTGCCTCGCTACTTGAAGAGCAGCAAGAGCTTTTGGTCCTGGCCCCTTTGCGGTGGGAGGAATCCCTGGACGTTCGCAATTCCTGAGCCTGCCGCCGGGTGTCCTCAGCGGCCCACGCAAATAGTGTTCTCTTTTGGGAGGCTCTAGAAAGAGACAGCACCAGCGTTGATGGGTCTGTGAATGGCGTTGCCTGGCTACTTGAAGAGCAGCAAGAGCTTTTGGTCCTGGCCCCTTTGCCGTGGTTGTAACCCCTGGACGTTCGCAATTGCTGAGCCTGCCTCCGGGTGTACTCGGCGGCCCACGCAGATAGTATTGGGCTTTGGGAGGCACTAGAAAGCGACAGCGCCAGCGTATGTAGGGCTGTGAATGGGGTTGCGTGGCTACTTGAAGAGCAGCAAGAGCTTTTGGTCCTGGCCCCTTTGCCATGGTTGTAACCCCTGGACGTTCGCAATTGCTGAGCCTGCCTCCGGGTGTACTCAGCGGCCCACGCAGATATTATTGGGCTTTGGGAGGCACCAGAAAGAGACAGCGCCAGCGTTTGTAGGGCTGTGAATAGGGTTGCGTGGCTACTTGAAGAGCAGCAAGAGCTTTTGGTCCTGGCCCCTTTGCGGTGGGAGGAATCCTTGGACGTTCACAATTGCTGAGCCTGCCTCTGGGTATACTCCGAGGCCCAGGCAGATAGCTTTGGAGATTGGGAGGCTCTAGACAGAGACAGTGACATCGTTGGTGGGCCTATGAATGGGGTTACGTGGCTAATTGAAGAACAGCAAGAGCTTTTGGTCCTGGCCCCTTTGCGGTGGGAGGAATCCCTGGACGTTCGCAATTGCTGAGCCTGCCTCAGGGTGTCCTCAGCGGCCCACGCATATAGTGTTCAATTTTGGGAGGCACTAGAAAGAGACAGTGCCAGTGTTCATGGGTCTATGAATGGAGTTTGCCTCGCTACTTGAATAGCAGCAATAGCTTTTAGTCCTGGTCCCTTTGGGGTGGGATGAATCCCTGGACGTTCGCAATTGCTGAGCCTGCCACAGGGTGTACTCGGTGGCCCACGCAGATAGTATTGGGCTTTGGGAGGCTCTAGAAAGAGACAGTGCCAGCGTTCCTGGGGCTATGAATGGGGTTTGCCTCGCTACTTGAAGAGCAGCAAGAGCTTTTGGTCCTGGCCCCTTTGCCGTGGGAGGAATCCTTGGACGTTCTCAATTGCTGAGCCTGCCGCCGGGTGTCCTCAGCGGCCCACGCAAACAGTGTTCTCTTTTGGGAGGCTCTAGAAAGAGACAGCGCCAGCGTTTGTAGGGCTGTGAATGGGGTTGCCTGGCTACTTGAGGAGCAGCAAGAGCTTTTGGTCCTGGTCCCTTTGGGGTGGGAGGAATCCCTGGACGTTCGCAATTGCTGATCCCGCCTCAGGGTGTACTCGGCGGCCCACGCAGATAGTATTGGGCTTTGGGAGGCACTAGAAAGAGACAGAGCCAGCGTATGTAGGGCTGTGAATGGGGTTGCGTGGCTACTTGAAGAGCAGCAAGAGCTTTTGGTCCTGGCCTCTTTGCCGTGGGAGGAATCCCTGGACGTTTGCAATTGCTGAGCCTGCCTCCGTGTGTACTCGGTGGCCCACGCAGTTCGTATTGGGCTTTGGGAGGCTCTAGAAAGAGACAGAACCAGCGTTGCTGGGTCTGTGAATGGTGTGTCTTGGCTACTTGAAGAGCAGCAAGAGCTTTTGGTCCTGGCCCCTTTGGGGTGGGAGGAATCCTTGGACGTTCGCAATTCCTGAGCCTGCCGCCGGGTGTCCTCAGCGGCCCACGCAAACAGTGTTCTCTTTTGGGAGGCTCTAGAAAGAGACAGCGCCAGCGTATGTAGGGCTGTGAATGGGGTTGCGTGGCTACTTGAAGAGCAGCAAGAGCTTTTGGTCCTGGCCCCTTTGGGGTGGGGGGAATCCCTGGACATTCGCAATTGCTGAGCTGGGCTCCGGGTGTACTCGGCGGCCCACGCAAATAGTGTTCAATTTTGGGAGGCTCTAGAAAGAGACAGTGCCAGCGTTCGTGGGGCTATGAATGGGGTTTGCCTCGCTACCTGAAGAGCAGCAAGAGCTTTTGGTCCTGGCCTCTTTGCCGTGGGAGGAATCCCTGGACGTTCGCAATTGCTGAGCCTGCCTCCGGGTGTACTCGGTGGCCCACGCAGTTAGTATTGGGCTTTGGGAGGCTCTAGAAAGAGACAGCGCCAGCGTATGTAGGGCTGAGAATGGGGTTGCGTGGCTACTTGAAGAGCAGCAAGAGCTTTTGGTCCTGGCCCCTTTGCGGTGGGAGGAATCCCTGGACGTTCGCAATTGCTGAGCCTGCTGCCGGGTGTACTCGGCGGCCCAGGCAGATATTATTCGGCTTTGGGAGGCACTAGAAAGAGACAGCGCCAGCGTTGGTGGGTCAGTGAATGGGGTGTCCTGACTACTTGAAGAGCAGCAAGAGCTTTTGGTCCTGGCCCCTTTGCGGTGGGAGGAATCCCTGGACGTTCGCAATTGCTGAGCCTGCCTCCGGGTGTACTCGGCGGCCCACGCAGATAGTACTGGGCTTTTGGAGGCACTAGAAAGAGACAGCGCCAACGTTTGTAGGGCTGTGAATGGGGTTGCGTGGCTACTTGAAGAGCAGCAAGAGCTTTTGGTCCTGGCCTCTTTGCCGTGGTTGTAACCCCTGGACGTTCGCAATTGCTGAGCCTGCCTCCGGGTGTCCTCAGCAGCCCACGCAAATAGTGTTCAATATTGGGAGGAACTAGAAAGAGACAGCGCCAGCGTTTGTAGGGCTGTGGATGGGGTGTCCAGGCTACTTGAAGAGCAGCAAGAGCTTTTGGTCCTGGCCCCTTTGCCGTGGGAGGAATCCCTGGACGTTCGCAATTGCTGATCCTGCCGCCGGGTGTACTCGGCGGATCACGCAAATAGTGTTCAATTTTGGGAGACTCTAGAAAGAGACAGTGCCAGCGTTCGTGGGGCTATGAATGGGGTTTGCCTCGCTACCTGAAGAGCAGCAAGAGCTTTTGGTCCTGGCCCCTTTGCGGTGGGAGGAATCCCTGGACGTTCGCAATTGCTGATCCTGCCTCAGGGTGTACTCGTTGGCCCACGCAGATAGTATTGGGCTTTGGGAGGCACTAGAAAGAGACAGCGCCAGCGTTGGTGGGTCAGTGAATGGGGTGTCCTGACTACTTGAAGAGCAGCAAGAGCTTTTGGTCCTGGCCCCTTTGGGGTGGGAGGAATCCCTGGACGTTCGCAATTGCTGAGCCTGCCTCCGGGTGTACTCGGCGGCCCACGCAGATAGTACTGGGCTTTTGGAGGCTCTGGAAAGAGACAGCGCCAGCGTTTGTAGGGCTGTGAATGGGGTTGCGTGGCTACTTGAAGAGCAGCAAGAGCTTTTGGTCCTGGCCTCTTTGCCGTGGTTGTAACCCCTGGACGTTCGCAATTGCTGAGCCTGCCTCCGGGTGTCCTCAGCAGCCCACGCAAATAGTGTTCAATATTGGGAGGCACTAGAAAGAGACAGCGCCAGCGTTTGTAGGGCTGTGAATGGGGTTGCCTGGCTACTTGAAGAGCAGCAAGAGCTTTTGGTCCTGGCCCCTTTGCGGTGGGAGGAATCCTTGGATTTTCACAATTGCTGAGCCTGCCTCTGGGTATACTCTTAGGCCCAGGCAGATAGCTTTGGAGATTGGGAGGCTCTAGACAGAGACAGTGACATCGTTGGTGGGCCTATGAATGGGGTTACGTGGCTAATTGAAGAGCAGCAAGAGCTTTTGGTCCTGGCGCCTTTGGGGTGGGAGGAATCCCTGGATGTTCGCAATTGCTGAGCCTGCCGCTGGGTGTCCTCAGCGGCCCACGCAAATAGTGTTCAATTTTGGGAGGCACTAGAAAGAGACAGTGCCAGTGTTCATGTGTCTATGAATGGGGTTTGCCTCGCTACTTGAGGAGCAGCAAGAGCTTTTGGTCCTGGCCCCTTTGGGGTGGGAGGAATTCCTGGACGTTCGCAATTGCTGAGCCTGCCTCCGTGTGTACTCGGCGGCCCACGCAGATAGTATTGGGCTTTGGGAGGATCTAGAAAGAGACAGAACCAGCGTTGCTGGGTCTGTGAATGGTGTGTCTTGGCTATTTGAAGAGCAGCAAGAGCTTTTGGTCCTGGCCCCTTTGCGGTGGGAGGAATCCCTGGACGTTCGCAATTGCTGAGCCTGCCGCCGGGTGTTCTCAGCTGCCCAAGCAAACAGTGTTCTCTTTTGGGAGGCTCTAGAAAGAGACAGAGCCAGCGTTTGTAGGGCTGTAGATGGGGTGTCCAGGCTACTTGAAGAGCAGCAAGAGCTTTTGGTCCTGGCCTCTTTGCCGTGGGAGTAACCGCTGGACGTTCGCAATTGCTGAGCCTGCCTCCGGGTTTCCTCAGCAGCCCACGCAAATAGTGTTCAATATTGGGAGGCACTAGAAAGAGACAGTGCCAGTGTTTGTAGGTCTATGAATGGGGTTTGCCTCGCTACTTGAAGAGCAGCAAGAGCTTTTGGTCCTGGCCCCTTTGCCGTGGTTGTAACCCCTGGACGTTCGCAATTGCTGAACCTGCCTCAGGGTGTACTCGGTGGCCAACGCAGATAGTATTGGGCTTTGGGAGGCACTAGAAACAGACAGCGCCAGCGTTGGTGGGTCTGTGAATGGGGTGTCCTGGCTACTTGAAGAGCAGCAAGAGCTTTTGGTCCTGGTCCCTTTAGGGTGGGAGTAATCCCTGGACGTTCGCAATTGCTGAGCCTGCCTCCGGGTGTACTCGGCGGCCCACGCAGATATTACTGGGCTTTGGGAGGCACCAGAAAGAGACAGCGCCAGCGTTTGTAGGGCTGTGAATGGGGTTGCGTGGCTACTTGAAGAGCAGCAAGAGCTTTTGGTCCTGGTCCCTTTGCGGTGGGAGGAATCCTTGGACGTTCACAATTGCTGAGCCTGCCTCTGGGTATACTCCGAGGCCCAGGCAGATAGCATTGGAGATTGGGAGGGTCTAGACAGAGACAGTGACATCGTTGGTGGGCCTATGAATGGGGTTACGTGGCTACTTGAAGAGCAGCAAGAGCTTTTGGTCCTGGCGCCTTTGGGGTGGCAGGAATCCCTGGACGTTCGCAATTGCTGAGCCTGCCTCAGGGTGTCCTCAGCGGCCCACGCAAATAGTGTTCAATTTTGGGAGGCACTAGAAAGAGAAAGAGCCAGTGTTCATGGGTCTATGAATGGGGTTTGCCTCGCTACTTGTAGAGCAGCAAGAGCTTTTGGTCCTGGCCCCTTTGGGGTGGGAGGAATCCCTGGACGTTCACAATTGCTGAGCCTGCCTCCGGGTGTACTCGGTGGCCCACGAAGATAGTATTGGGCTTTGGGAGGCTCTAGAAAGAGACAGTGCCAGCGTTCGTGGGGCTATGAATGGGGTTTGCCTCGCTACTTGAAGAGCAGCAAGAGCTTTTGGTCCTGGCCCCTTTGCGGTGGGAGGAATCCCTGGACGTTCGCAATTCCTGAGCCTGCCGCCGGGTGTCCTCAGCGGCCCACGCAAATAGTGTTCTCTTTTGGGAGGTTCTAGAAAGAGACAGCACCAGCGTTGATGGGTCTGTGAATGGGGTTGCCTGGCTACTTGAAGAGCAGCAAGAGCTTTTGGTCCTGGCCCCTTTGCCGTGGTTGTAACCCCTGGACGTTCGCAATTGCTGAGCCTGCCTCCGGGTGTACTCGGCGGCCCACACAGATAGTATTGGGCTTTGGGAGGCACTAGAAAGAGACAGCGCCAGCGTATGTAGGGCTGTGAATGGGGTTGCGTGGCTACTTGAAGAGCAGCAAGAGCTTTTGGTCCTGTCCCTTTGCGGTGGGAGGAATCCCTGGACGTTCGCAATTGCTGAGCCTGCCTCCGGGTGTACTCAGCGGCCCACGCAGATATTATTGGGCTTTGGGAGGCACCAGAAAGAGACAGCGCCAGCGTTTGTAGGGCTGTGAATAGGGTTGCGTGGCTACTTGAAGAGCAGCAAGAGCTTTTGGTCCTGGCCCCTTTGCGGTGGGAGGAATCCTTGGACGTTCACAATTGCTGAGCCTGCCTCTGGGTATACTCCGAGGCCCAGGCAGATAGCTTTGGAGATTGGGAGGCTCTAGACAGAGACAGTGACATCGTTGGTGGGCCTATGAATGGGGTTACGTGGCTAATTGAAGAACAGCAAGAGCTTTTGGTCCTGGCCCCTTTGCGGTGGGAGGAATCCCTGGACGTTCGCAATTGCTGAGCCTGCCTCAGGGTGTCCTCAGCGGCCCACGCAAATAGTGTTCAATTTTGGGAGGCACTAGAAAGAGACAGTGCCAGTGTTCATGGGTCTATGAATGGAGTTTGCCTCGCTACTTGAATAGCAGCAATAGCTTTTAGTCCTGGTCCCTTTGGGGTGGGATGAATCCCTGGACATTCGCAATTGCTGAGCCTGCCTCCGGGTGTACTCGGTGGCCCACGCAGATAGTATTGGGCTTTGGGAGGCTCTAGAAAGAGACAGTGCCAGCGTTCGTGGGGCTATGAATGGGGTTTGCCTCGCTACTTGAAGAGCAGCAAGAGCTTTTGGTCCTGGCCCCTTTGCGGTGGGAGGAATCCTTGGACGTTCGCAATTCCTGAGCCTGCCGCCGGGTGTCCTCAGCGGCCCACGCAAACAGTGTTCTCTTTTGGGAGGCTCTAGAAAGAGACAGCGCCAGCGTTTGTAGGGCTGTGAATGGGGTTGCCTGGCTACTTGAGGAGCAGCAAGAGCTTTTGGTCCTGGTCCCTTTGGGGTGGGAGGAATCCCTGGACGTTCGCAATTGCTGATCCCGCCTCAGGGTGTACTCGGCGGCCCACGCAGATAGTATTGGGCTTTGGGAGGCACTAGAAAGAGACAGAGCCAGCGTATGTAGGGCTGTGAATGGGGTTGCGTGGCTACTTGAAGAGCAGCAAGAGGTTTTGGTCCTGGCCTCTTTGCCGTCAGAGGAATCCCTGGACGTTCGCAATTGCTGAGCCTGCCTCCGGGTGTACTCGGTGGCCCACGCAGTTAGTATTGGGCTTTGGGAGGCTCTAGAAAGAGACAGAACCAGCGTTGCTGGGTCTGTGAATGGTGTGTCTTGGCTACTTGAAGAGCAGCAAGAGCTTTTGGTCCTGGCCCCTTTGCGGTGGGAGGAATCCCTGGACGTTCGCAATTGCTGAGCCTGCCGCCGGGTGTCCTCAGCGGCCCACGCAAACAGTGTTCTCTTTTGGGAGGCTCTAGAAAGAGACAGCACCAGCGTTGATGGGTCTGTGAATGGGGTTGCCTGGCTACTTGAGGGGCAGCAAGAGCTTTTGGTCCTGGCCCCTTTGCGGTGGGAGGAATCCCTGGCCGTTCGCAATTGCTGATCCCGCCACAGGGTGTACTCGGTGGCCCACGCAGATAGTATTGGGCTTTGGGAGGCTCTAGAATGAGACAGCGCCAGTGTATGTAGGGCTGTGAATGGGGTTGCGTGGCTACTTGAAGAGCAGCAAGAGCTTTTGGTCCTGGCCCCTTTGGGGTGGGAGGAATCCTTGGACGTTCGCAATTCCTGAGCCTGCCGCCGGGTGTCCTCAGCGGCCCACGCAAACAGTGTTCTCTTTTGGGAGGCACCAGAAAGAGACAGCGCCAGCGTTTGTAGGGCTGTGAATGGGGTTGCGTGGCTACTTGAAGAGCAGCAAGAGCTTTTGGTCCTGGCCCCTTTGGGGTGGGGGGAATCCCTGGACGTTCGCAATTGCTCATCTGGGCTCCGGGTGTACTCGGCGGCCCACGCAAATAGTGTTCAATTTTGGGAGACTCTAGAAAGAGACAGTGCCAGCGTTCGTGGGGCTATGAATGGGGTTTGCCTCGCTACCTGAAGAGCAGCAAGAGCTTTTGGTCCTGGCCTCTTTACCGTGGGAGGAATCCCTGGACGTTCGCAATTGCTGAGCCTGCCTCCGGGTGTACTCGGTGGCCCACGCAGTTAGTATTGGGCTTTGGGAGGCTCTAGAAAGAGACAGCGCCAGCGTATGTAGGGCTGAGAATGGGGTTGCGTGGCTACTTGAAGAGCAGCAAGAGCTTTTGGTCCTGGCCCCTTTGCGGTGGGAGGAATCCCTGGACGTTCGCAATTGCTGAGCCTGCTGCCGGGTGTACTCGGCGGCCCAGGCAGATATTATTCGGCTTTGGGAGGCACTAGAAAGAGACAGCGCCAGCGTTGGTGGGTCAGTGAATGGGGTGTCCTGACTACTTGAAGAGCAGCAAGAGCTTTTGGTCCTGGCCCCTTTGCGGTGGGAGGAATCCCTGGACGTTCGCAATTGCTGAGCCTGCCTCCGGGTGTACTCGGCGGCCCACGCAGATAGTACTGGGCTTTTGGAGGCACTAGAAAGAGACAGCGCCAACGTTTGTAGGGCTGTGAATGGGGTTGCGTGGCTACTTGAAGAGCAGCAAGAGCTTTTGGTCCTGGCCTCTTTGCCGTGGTTGTAACCCCTGGACGTTCGCAATTGCTGAACCTGCCTCAGGGTGTACTCGGTGGCCAACGCAGATAGTATTGGGCTTTGGGAGGCACTAGAAAGAGACAGCGCCAGCGTTGGTAGGGCTGTGGATGGGGTGTCCAGGCTACTTGAAGAGCAGCAAGAGCTTTTGGTCCTGGCCCCTTTGCGGTGGGAGGAATCCCTGGACGTTCGCAATTGCTGAGCCTGCCTCCGGGTGTACTCGGTGGCCCACGCAGATAGTATTGGGCTTTGGGAGGCACCAGAAAGAGACAGCGCCAGCGTTTGTAGGGCTGTGAATGGGGTTGCGTGGCTACTTGAAGAGCAGCAAGAGCTTTGGTCCTGTTCCCTTTGGGGTGGGAGGAATCCTTGGACGTTCGCAATTGCTGAGCCTGTCTCTGGATATACTCGGAGGCCCAGGCAGATAGCATTGGAGTTTGGGAGGCTCTAGAAAGAGACAGCGCCAGCGTATGTAGGGCTGTGAATGGGGTTACGTGGCTAATGGAAGAGCAGCAAGAGCTTTTGGTTCTGGCCCCTTTGCGGTGGGAGGAATCCCTGGACGTTCGCAATTGCTGAGCCTGCCTCCGGGTATACTCGGTGGCCCACGCAGATAGTATTGGGCTTTGGGAGGCACTAGAAAGAGACAGCGCCAGCGTATGTAGGGCTGTGAATGGGGTTGCGTAGCTACTTGAAGAGCAGCAAGAGCTTTTGGTCCTGGCCCCTTTGCGGTGGGAGGAATCCCTGTACGTTCGCAATTGCTGAGCCTGCCGCCGGGTGTACTCGGTGGCCCACGCAGTTAGTATTGGGCTTTGGGAGGCTCTAGAAAGAGACAGCGCCAGCGTTGGTTGGTCTGTGAATGGGGTGTCCTGGCTACTTGAAGAGCAGCAAGAGCTTTTGGTCCTGGCGCCTTTGCAGTGGGAGGAATCCCTGGACGTTCGCAATTGCTGAGCCTGCCTCCGGGTGTACTCGGCGGCCCACGCAAATAGTGTTCAATTTTGAGAGACTCTAGAAAGAGACAGCGCCAGCGTTTGTAGGGCTGTGGATGGGGTGTCCAGGCTACTTGAAAAGCAGCAAGAGCTTTTGTTCCTGGTCCCTTTGGGGTGGGAGGAATCTCTGGACGTTCGCAATTGCTGAGCCTTCCTCCGGGTGTACTCAGCAGCCCACGCAAATTGTGTCGATATTGGGAGGCACTAGAAAGAGACAGAGCCAGCGTTTGTAGGGCTGTGGATGGGGTGTCCAGGCTACTTGAAGAGCAGCAAGAGCTTTTGGTCCTGGCCCCTTTGGGGTGGGAGGAATCCCTGGACGTTCGCAATTGCTGAGCCTGCCTCAGGGTGTACTCGGTGGCCCACGCAGATATTACTGGGCTTTTGGAGGCACTAGAAAGAGACAGCGCCAGCGTTTGTAGGGCTGTGAATGGGGTTGCGTGGCTACTTGAAGAGCAGCAAGAGCTTTTGGTCCTGGTCCCTTTGGGGTGGGAGTAACCCCTGGACGTTCGCAATTGCTGAGGCTGCCTCCGGGTGTCCTCAGCAGCCCATGCCAATAGTGTTCAATTTTGGGAGGCACTAGAAAGAGACAGAGCCAGCGTTTGTAGGGCTGTGAATGGGGTGTCCTGGCTACTTGAAGAGCAGCAAGAGCTTTTGGTCCTGGCCCCTTTGCGGTGGGAGGAATCCCTGGACGTTCGCAATTCCTGAGGCTGCCGCCGGGTGTACTCGGCGTCCCACGCAAACAGTGTTCTCTTTTGGGAGGCACCAGAAAGAGACAGCACCAGCGTTGCTGGGTCTGTGAATGGGATTGCCTGGCTACTTGAAGAGCAGCAAGAGCTTTTGGTCCTGGCCCCTTTGCGGTGGGAGGAATCCCTGGACGTTCGCAATTGCTGAGCCTGCCTCCGGGTGTCCTCAGCGGCCCACGCAAACAGTGTTCTCTTTTGGGAGGCTCTAGAAAGAGACAGCACCAGCGTTGCGGGGTCTGTGAATGGGGTTGCCTGGCTACTTGAAGAGCAGCAAGAGCTTTTGGTCCTGGCGCCTTTGGGGTGGGAGGAATCCCTGGACGTTCGCAATTGCTGATCCTGCCGCCGGGTGTCCTCTGCGGCCCACGCAAACAGTGTTCTCTTTTGGGAGGCTCTAGAAAGAGACAGCGCCAGCGTTGGTGGGTCTGTGAATGGGGTTGCCTGGCTACTTGAAGAGCAGCAAGAGCTTTTGGTCCTGGCCCCTTTGCGGTGGGAGGAATCCCTGGACGTTCGCAATTGCTGAGCCTGCCTCCGGGTGTCCTCAGCAGCCCACACAGATAGTATTGGGCTTTGGGAGGCACCAGAAAGAGACAGCGCCAGCGTTTGTAGGGCTGTGAATGGGGTTGCTTGGCTACTTGAAGAGCAGCAAGAGCTTTTGGTCCTGGTCCCTTTGGGGTGGGAGGAATCCCTGGACGTTCGCAATTGCTTAGCTGGGCTCGGGGTGTACTCAGTTCCGCAGGCAGATAATATTGGAGTTTGGGAGGTTCTAGAAAGAGACAGCGCCAGCGTTGGTGGGTCTGTGAATGGGGTGTCCTGACTACTTGAAGAGCAGCAAGAGCTTTTGGTCCTGGCGCCTTTGGGGTGGGAGGAATCCCTGGACGTTCGCAATTGCTGAGCCTGCCTCCGGGTGTCCTTAGAGGCCCACTCAAACAGTGTTCTCTTTTGGGAGGCTCTAGAAAGAGACAGTGCCAGTGTTCGTAAGGCTATGAATGGGGTTTGCCTCGCTACCTGAAGAGCAGCAAGAGCTTTTGGTCCTGGCCCCTTTGGGGTGGCAGGAATCCCTGGACGTTCGCAATTGCTGAGCCTGCCGCCGGGTGTACTCGGCGGCCCACGCAGATATTACTGGGCTTTTGGAGGCACTAGAAAGAGACAGCGCCAGCGTTTGTAGGGCTGTGAATGTGGTTGCGTGGCTACTTAAAGAGCAGCAAGAGCTTTTGGTCCTGGCCTCTTTGCCGTGGGAGTAACCCCTGGACGTTCGCAATTGCTGAGCCTGCCTCCGGGTGTCCTCAGCAGTCCACGCAAATAGTGTTCAATTTTGGGAGGCTCTAGAAAGAGACAGAGCCAGCGTTTGTAGGGCTGTGAATGGGGTTGCGTGGCTACTTGAAGAGCAGCAAGAGCTTTTGGTCCTGGTCCCTTTGGGGTGGGAGGAATCCCTGGACGTTCGCAATTTCTGAGCCTGCCTCAGGGTGTACTCGGCGGCCCACGCAAACAGTGTTATCTTTTGGGAGGCTCTAGAAAGAGACAGCACCAGCGTTGGTGTGTCTGTGAATGGGGTTGCCTGGCTACTTGAAGAGCAGCAAGAGCTTTTGGTCCTGGCCCCTTTGCGGTGGGAGGAATCCCTGGACGTTCGCAATTGCTGATCCTGCCGCCGGGTGTCCTCAGCGGCCCACGCAAACAGTGTTCTCTTTTGGGAGGCTCTAGAAAGAGACAGTACCAGTGTTTGTGAGTCTATGAATGGGGTTTACCTCGCTACTTGAAGAGCAGCAAGAGCTTTTGATCCTGGTCCCTTTGCGGTGGGAGGAATCCCTGGACGTTCGCAATTGCTGATCCTGCCTCAGGGTGTACTCGGTGGCCCACGCAGATAGTATTGGGCTTTGGGAGGCTCTAGAAAGAGACAGCGCCAGCGTATGTAGGGCTGTGAATGGGTTGTCCTGGCTACTTGAAGAGTAGCAAGAGCTTTTGGTCCTGGCCCCTTTGCGGTGGGAGGAATCCCTGGACGTTCGCAATTCCTGAGCCTGCTGCCGGGTGTACTCGGCGTCCCACGCAAACAGTGTTCTCTTTTGGGAGGCACCAGAAAGAGACTGCGCCAGCGTTTATAGGGCTGTGAATGGGGTGTCCTGGCTACTTGAAGAGCAGCAAGAGCTTTTGGTCCTGGCCCCTTTGCGGTGGGAGGAATCCCTGGACGTTCACAATTGCTGAGCCTGCCTCAGGGTGTCCTCAGCGGCCCACGCAAACAGTGTTCTCTTTTGGGAGGCTCTAGAAAGAGACAGCGCCAGCGTTTGTAGGGCTGTGAATGGGGTTGCCTGGCTACTTGAAGAGCAGCAAGAGCTTTTGGTCCTGGCGCCTTTGGGGTGGGAGGAATCCCTGGACGTTCGCAATTGCTGATCCTGCCTCCGGGTGTCCTTAGAGGCCCACTCAAACAGTGTTCTCTTTTGGGAGGCTCTAGAAAGAGACAGCGCCAGCGTTTGTAGGGCTGTGAATGGGGTTGCTTGGCTACTTGAAGAGCAGCAAGAGCTTTTGGTCCTGGCGCCTTTGGGGTGGGAGGAATCCCTGGACGTTCGCAATTGCTGAGCCTGCCTCCGGGTGTCCTTAGAGGCCCACGCAAACAGTGTTCTCTTTTGGGAGGCTCTAGAAAGGGACAGTGCCAGTGTTCATGGGTCTATGAATGGGGTTTGCCTCGCTACTTGAAGAGCAGCAAGAGCTTTTGGTCCTGGCCCCTTTGGGGTGGGAGGAATCCCTGGACGTTCGCAATTGCTGAGCCTGCCGCCGGGTGTACTCGGCGGCCCACGCAGATAGTATTGGGCTTTTGGAGGCACTAGAAAGAGACAGCGCCAGCGTTTGTAGGGCTGTGAATGGGGTTGCGTGGCTACTTAAAGAGCAGCAAGAGCTTTTGGTCCTGGCCTCTTTGCCGTGGGAGTAACCCCTGGACGTTCGCAATTGCTGAGCCTGCCGCCGGGTGTACTCGGCGGCTCACGCAAACAGTGTTCTCTTTTGGGAGGCTCTAGAAAGAGACAGCGCCAGCGTTTGTAGGGCTGTGGATGGGGTGTCCAGGCTACTTGAAGAGCAGCAAGAGCTTTTGGTCCTGGTCCCTTTGCGGTGGGAGGAATCCCTGGACGTTCGCAATTGCTGAGCCTGCCTCCGGGTGTCCTCAGCAGTCCACGCAAATAGTGTTCAATTTTGGGAGGCTCTAGAAAGAGACAGAGCCAGCGTTTGTAGGGCTGTGAATGGGGTGTCCTGGCTACTTGAAGAGCAGCAAGAGCTTTTGGTCCTGGTCCCTTTGGGGTGGGAGGAATCCCTGGACGTTCGCAATTGCTGAGCCTGCCTCAGGGTGTACTCGGCGGCCCACGCAAACAGTGTTATCTTTTGGGAGGCTCTAGAAAGAGACAGCACCAGCGTTGGTGTGTCTGTGAATGGGGTTGCCTGGCTACTTGAAGAGCAGCAAGAGCTTTTGGTCCTGGCCCCTTTGCGGTGGGAGGAATCCCTGGACGTTCGCAATTGCTGATCCTGCCGCCGGGTGTCCTCAGCGGCCCACGCAAACAGTGTTCTCTTTTGGGAGGCTCTAGAAAGAGACAGTGCCAGTGTTTGTGCGTCTATGAATGGGGTTTACCTCGCTACTTGAAGAGCAGCAAGAGCTTTTGGTCCTGGTCCCTTTGCGGTGGGAGGAATCCCTGGACGTTCGCAATTGCTGATCCTGCCTCAGGGTGTACTCGGTGGCCCACGCAGATAGTATTGGGCTTTGGGAGGCTCTAGAAAGAGACAGCGCCAGCGTATGTAGGGCTGTGAATGGGTTGTCCTGGCTACTTGAAGAGTAGCAAGAGCTTTTGGTCCTGGCCCCTTTGCGGTGGGAGGAATCCCTGGACGTTCGCAATTCCTGAGCCTGCTGCCGGGTGTACTCGGCGTCCCACGCAAACAGTGTTCTCTTTTGGGAGGCACCAGAAAGAGACTGCGCCAGCGTTTATAGGGCTGTGAATGGGGTGTCCTGGCTACTTGAAGAGCAGCAAGAGCTTTTGGTCCTGGCCCCTTTGGGGTGGGAGGAATCCCTGGACGTTCACAATTGCTGAGCCTGCCTCAGGGTGTCCTCAGCGGCCCACGCAAACAGTGTTCTCTTTTGGGAGGCTCTAGAAAGAGACAGCGCCAGCGTTTGTAGGGCTGTGAATGGGGTTGCCTGGCTACTTGAAGAGCAGCAAGAGCTTTTGGTCCTGGCGCCTTTGGGGTGGGAGGAATCCCTGGACGTTCGCAATTGCTGATCCTGCCTCCGGGTGTCCTTAGAGGCCCACTCAAACAGTGTTCTCTTTTGGGAGGCTCTAGAAAGAGACAGCACCAGCGTTTGTAGGGCTGTGAATGGGGTTGCTTGGCTACTTGAAGAGCAGCAAGAGCTTTTGGTCCTGGCGCCTTTGGGGTGGGAGGAATCCCTGGACGTTCGCAATTGCTGAGCCTGCCTCCGGGTGTCCTTAGAGGCCCACGCAAACAGTGTTCTCTTTTGGGAGGCTCTAGAAAGAGACAGTGCCAGTGTTCGTAAGGCTATGAATGGGGTTTGCCTCGCTACCTGAAGAGCAGCAAGAGCTTTTGGTCCTGGCCCCTTTGGGGTGGGAGGAATCCCTGGACGTTCGCAATTGCTGAGCCTGCCGCCGGGTGTACTCGGCGGCCCACGCAGATATTACTGGGCTTTGGGAGGCACTAGAAAGAGACAGCGCCAGCGTTTGTAGGGCTGTGAATGGGGTTGCGTGGCTACTTAAAGAGCAGCAAGAGCTTTTGGTCCTGGCCTCTTTGTCGTGGGAGTAACCCCTGGACGTTCGCAATTGCTGATCCTGCCGCCGGGTGTCCTCAGCGGCCCACGCAAACAGTGTTCTCTTTTGGGAGGCTCTAGAAAGAGACAGCGCCAGCGTTTGTAGGGCTGTGAATGGGGTTGCCTGGCTACTTGAAGAGCAGCAAGAGCTTTTGGTCCTGGCGCCTTTGGGGTGGGAGGAATCCCTGGACGTTCGCAATTGCTGATCCTGCCTCCGGGTGTCCTTAGAGGCCCACTCAAACAGTGTTCTCTTTTGGGAGGCTCTAGAAAGAGACAGCGCCAGCGTTTGTAGGGCTGTGAATGGGGTTGCTTGGCTACTTGAAGAGCAGCAAGAGCTTTTGGTCCTGGCGCCTTTGGGGTGGGAGGAATCCCTGGACGTTCGCAATTGCTGAGCCTGCCTCCGGGTGTCCTTAGAGGCCCACGCAAACAGTGTTCTCTTTTGGGAGACTCTAGAAAGAGACAGTGCCAGCGTTCGTGGGGCTATGAATGGGGTTTGCCTCGCTACCTGAAGAGCAGCAAGAGCTTTTGGTCCTGGCCTCTTTACCGTGGGAGGAATCCCTGGACGTTCGCAGTTGCTGAGCCTGCCTCCTGGTGTACTCGGTGGCCCACGCAGTTAGTATTGGGCTTTGGGAGGCTCTAGAAAGAGACAGCGCCAGCGTATGTAGGGCTGAGAATGGGGTTGCGTGGCTACTTGAAGAGCAGCAAGAGCTTTTGGTCCTGGCCCCTTTGCGGTGGGAGGAATCCCTGGACGTTCGCAATTGCTGAGCCTGCTGCCGGGTGTACTCGGCGGCCCAGGCAGATATTATTCGGCTTTGGGAGGCACTAGAAAGAGACAGCGCCAGCGTTGGTGGGTCAGTGAATGGGGTGTCCTGACTACTTGAAGAGCAGCAAGAGCTTTTGGTCCTGGCCCCTTTGCGGTGGGAGGAATCCCTGGACGTTCGCAATTGCTGAGCCTGCCTCCGGGTGTACTCGGCGGCCCACGCAGATAGTACTGGGCTTTTGGAGGCACTAGAAAGAGACAGCGCCAACGTTTGTAGGGCTGTGAATGGGGTTGCGTGGCTACTTGAAGAGCAGCAAGAGCTTTTGGTCCTGGCCTCTTTGCCGTGGTTGTAACCCCTGGACGTTCGCAATTGCTGAACCTGCCTCAGGGTGTACTCGGTGGCCAACGCAGATAGTATTGGGCTTTGGGAGGCACTAGAAAGAGACAGCGCCAGCGTTGGTAGGGCTGTGGATGGGGTGTCCAGGCTACTTGAAGAGCAGCAAGAGCTTTTGGTCCTGGCCCCTCTGCGGTGGGAGGAATCACTGGACGTTCGCAATTGCTGAGCCTGCCTCAGGGTGTCCTCAGCAGCCCACGCAAATAGTGTTCAATTTTGGGAGGCACCAGAAAGAGACAGCGCCAGCGTTTGTAGGGCTGTGAATGGGGTTGCCTGGCTACTTGAAGAGCAGCAAGAGCTTTTGGTCCTGGCCCCTTTGCGGTGGGAGGAATCCCTGGACGTTCGCAATTGCTGAGCCTGCCTCCGGGTGTACTCGGTGGCCCACGCAGATAGTATTGGGCTTTGGGAGGCACCAGAAAGAGACAGCGCCAGCGTTTGTAGGGCTGTGAATGGGGTTGCGTGGCTACTTGAAGAGCAGCAAGAGCTTTGGTCCTGTTCCCTTTGGGGTGGGAGGAATCCTTGGACGTTCGCAATTGCTGAGCCTGTCTCTGGATATACTCGGAGGCCCAGGCAGATAGCATTGGAGTTTGGGAGGCTCTAGAAAGAGACAGCGCCAGCGTATGTAGGGCTGTGAATGGGGTTACGTGGCTAATGGAAGAGCAGCAAGAGCTTTTGGTTCTGGCCCCTTTGCGGTGGGAGGAATCCCTGGACGTTCGCAATTGCTGAGCCTGCCTCCGGGTGTACTCGGTGGCCCACGCAGATAGTATTGGGCTTTGGGAGGCACTAGAAAGAGACAGCGCCAGCGTATGTAGGGCTGTGAATGGGGTTGCGTAGCTACTTGAAGAGCAGCAAGAGCTTTTGGTCCTGGCCCCTTTGCGGTGGGAGGAATCCCTGTACGTTCGCAATTGCTGAGCCTGCCGCCGGGTGTACTCGGTGGCCCACGCAGTTAGTATTGGGCTTTGGGAGGCTCTAGAAAGAGACAGCGCCAGCATTGGTTGGTCTGTGAATGGGGTGTCCTGGCTACTTGAAGAGCAGCAAGAGCTTTTGGTCCTGGCGCCTTTGCAGTGGGAGGAATCCCTGGACGTTCGCAATTGCTGAGCCTGCCTCCGGGTGTACTCGGCGGCCCACGCAAATAGTGTTCAATTTTGAGAGACTCTAGAAAGAGACAGCGCCAGCGTTTGTAGGGCTGTGGATGGGGTGTCCAGGCTACTTGAAAAGCAGCAAGAGCTTTTGTTCCTGGTCCCTTTGGGGTGGGAGGAATCTCTGGACGTTCGCAATTGCTGAGCCTTCCTCCGGGTGTACTCAGCAGCCCACGCAAATTGTGTCGATATTGGGAGGCACTAGAAAGAGACAGAGCCAGCGTTTGTAGGGCTGTGGATGGGGTGTCCAGGCTACTTGAAGAGCAGCAAGAGCTTTTGGTCCTGGCCCCTTTGGGGTGGGAGGAATCCCTGGACGTTCGCAATTGCTGAGCCTGCCTCAGGGTGTACTCGGTGGCCCACGCAGATATTACTGGGCTTTTGGAGGCACTAGAAAGAGACAGCGCCAGCGTTTGTAGGGCTGTGAATGGGGTTGCCTGGCTACTTGAAGAGCAGCAAGAGCTTTTGGTCCTGGCCCCTTTGCGGTGGGAGTAACCCCTGGACGTTCGCAATTGCTGAGGCTGCCTCCGGGTGTCCTCAGCAGCCCATGCCAATAGTGTTCAATTTTGGGAGGCACTAGAAAGAGACAGAGCCAGCGTTTGTAGGGCTGTGAATGGGGTGTC
The DNA here is from genome assembly GCA_037975005.1 of Platalea minor. Classification (NCBI taxonomy): domain Eukaryota; kingdom Metazoa; phylum Chordata; class Aves; order Pelecaniformes; family Threskiornithidae; genus Platalea; species Platalea minor. The sequence continues at coordinate 476,439 of JBBPFK010000043.1, read as the reverse complement.
CTGGCTACTTGAAGAGCAGCAAGAGCTTTTGGTCCTGGCCCCTTTGCGGTGGGAGGAATCCCTGGACGTTCGCAATTCCTGAGGCTGCCGCCGGGTGTACTCGGCGTCCCACGCAAACAGTGTTCTCTTTTGGGAGGCACCAGAAAGAGACAGCACCAGCGTTGCTGGGTCTGTGAATGGGATTGCCTGGCTACTTGAAGAGCAGCAAGAGCTTTTGGTCCTGGCCCCTTTGCGGTGGGAGGAATCCCTGGACGTTCGCAATTGCTGAGCCTGCCTCCGGGTGTCCTCAGCGGCCCACGCAAACAGTGTTCTCTTTTGGGAGGCTCTAGAAAGAGACAGCACCAGCGTTGCGGGGTCTGTGAATGGGGTTGCCTGGCTACTTGAAGAGCAGCAAGAGCTTTTGGTCCTGGCGCCTTTGGGGTGGGAGGAATCCCTGGACGTTCGCAATTGCTGATCCTGCCGCCGGGTGTCCTCTGCGGCCCACGCAAACAGTGTTCTCTTTTGGGAGGCTCTAGAAAGAGACAGCGCCAGCGTTGGTGGGTCTGTGAATGGGGTTGCCTGGCTACTTGAAGAGCAGCAAGAGCTTTTGGTCCTGGCCCCTTTGCGGTGGGAGGAATCCCTGGACGTTCGCAATTGCTGAGCCTGCCTCCGGGTGTCCTCAGCAGCCCACACAGATAGTATTGGGCTTTGGGAGGCACCAGAAAGAGACAGCGCCAGCGTTTGTAGGGCTGTGAATGGGGTTGCTTGGCTACTTGAAGAGCAGCAAGAGCTTTTGGTCCTGGTCCCTTTGGGGTGGGAGGAATCCCTGGACGTTCGCAATTGCTTAGCTGGGCTCGGGGTGTACTCAGTTCCGCAGGCAGATAATATTGGAGTTTGGGAGGTTCTAGAAAGAGACAGCGCCAGCGTTGGTGGGTCTGTGAATGGGGTGTCCTGACTACTTGAAGAGCAGCAAGAGCTTTTGGTCCTGGCGCCTTTGGGGTGGGAGGAATCCCTGGACGTTCGCAATTGCTGAGCCTGCCTCCGGGTGTCCTTAGAGGCCCACTCAAACAGTGTTCTCTTTTGGGAGGCTCTAGAAAGAGACAGTGCCAGTGTTCGTAAGGCTATGAATGGGGTTTGCCTCGCTACCTGAAGAGCAGCAAGAGCTTTTGGTCCTGGCCCCTTTGGGGTGGCAGGAATCCCTGGACGTTCGCAATTGCTGAGCCTGCCGCCGGGTGTACTCGGCGGCCCACGCAGATATTACTGGGCTTTTGGAGGCACTAGAAAGAGACAGCGCCAGCGTTTGTAGGGCTGTGAATGTGGTTGCGTGGCTACTTAAAGAGCAGCAAGAGCTTTTGGTCCTGGCCTCTTTGCCGTGGGAGTAACCCCTGGACGTTCGCAATTGCTGAGCCTGCCGCCGGGTGTACTCGGCGGCTCACGCAAACAGTGTTCTCCTTTGGGAGGCTCTAGAAAGAGACAGCGCCAGCGTTTGTAGGGCTGTGGATGGGGTGTCCAGGCTACTTGAAGAGCAGCAAGAGCTTTTGGTCCTGGCCCCTTTGGGGTGGGAGGAATCCCTGGACGTTCGCAATTGCTGAGCCTGCCTCCGGGTGTCCTCAGCAGTCCACGCAAATAGTGTTCAATTTTGGGAGGCTCTAGAAAGAGACAGAGCCAGCGTTTGTAGGGCTGTGAATGGGGTTGCGTGGCTACTTGAAGAGCAGCAAGAGCTTTTGGTCCTGGTCCCTTTGGGGTGGGAGGAATCCCTGGACGTTCGCAATTTCTGAGCCTGCCTCAGGGTGTACTCGGCGGCCCACGCAAACAGTGTTATCTTTTGGGAGGCTCTAGAAAGAGACAGCACCAGCGTTGGTGTGTCTGTGAATGGGGTTGCCTGGCTACTTGAAGAGCAGCAAGAGCTTTTGGTCCTGGCCCCTTTGCGGTGGGAGGAATCCCTGGACGTTCGCAATTGCTGATCCTGCCGCCGGGTGTCCTCAGCGGCCCACGCAAACAGTGTTCTCTTTTGGGAGGCTCTAGAAAGAGACAGTACCAGTGTTTGTGAGTCTATGAATGGGGTTTACCTCGCTACTTGAAGAGCAGCAAGAGCTTTTGATCCTGGTCCCTTTGCGGTGGGAGGAATCCCTGGACGTTCGCAATTGCTGATCCTGCCTCAGGGTGTACTCGGTGGCCCACGCAGATAGTATTGGGCTTTGGGAGGCTCTAGAAAGAGACAGCGCCAGCGTATGTAGGGCTGTGAATGGGTTGTCCTGGCTACTTGAAGAGTAGCAAGAGCTTTTGGTCCTGGCCCCTTTGCGGTGGGAGGAATCCCTGGACGTTCGCAATTCCTGAGCCTGCTGCCGGGTGTACTCGGCGTCCCACGCAAACAGTGTTCTCTTTTGGGAGGCACCAGAAAGAGACTGCGCCAGCGTTTATAGGGCTGTGAATGGGGTGTCCTGGCTACTTGAAGAGCAGCAAGAGCTTTTGGTCCTGGCCCCTTTGCGGTGGGAGGAATCCCTGGACGTTCACAATTGCTGAGCCTGCCTCAGGGTGTCCTCAGCGGCCCACGCAAACAGTGTTCTCTTTTGGGAGGCTCTAGAAAGAGACAGCGCCAGCGTTTGTAGGGCTGTGAATGGGGTTGCCTGGCTACTTGAAGAGCAGCAAGAGCTTTTGGTCCTGGCGCCTTTGGGGTGGGAGGAATCCCTGGACGTTCGCAATTGCTGATCCTGCCTCCGGGTGTCCTTAGAGGCCCACTCAAACAGTGTTCTCTTTTGGGAGGCTCTAGAAAGAGACAGCGCCAGCGTTTGTAGGGCTGTGAATGGGGTTGCTTGGCTACTTGAAGAGCAGCAAGAGCTTTTGGTCCTGGCGCCTTTGGGGTGGGAGGAATCCCTGGACGTTCGCAATTGCTGAGCCTGCCTCCGGGTGTCCTTAGAGGCCCACGCAAACAGTGTTCTCTTTTGGGAGGCTCTAGAAAGGGACAGTGCCAGTGTTCGTAAGGCTATGAATGGGGTTTGCCTCGCTACCTGAAGAGCAGCAAGAGCTTTTGGTCCTGGCCCCTTTGGGGTGGGAGGAATCCCTGGACGTTCGCAATTGCTGAGCCTGCCGCCGGGTGTACTCGGCGGCCCACGCAGATATTACTGGGCTTTTGGAGGCACTAGAAAGAGACAGCGCCAGCGTTTGTAGGGCTGTGAATGGGGTTGCGTGGCTACTTAAAGAGCAGCAAGAGCTTTTGGTCCTGGCCTCTTTGCCGTGGGAGTAACCCCTGGACGTTCGCAATTGCTGAGCCTGCCGCCGGGTGTACTCGGCGGCTCACGCAAACAGTGTTCTCTTTTGGGAGGCTCTAGAAAGAGACAGCGCCAGCGTTTGTAGGGCTGTGGATGGGGTGTCCAGGCTACTTGAAGAGCAGCAAGAGCTTTTGGTCCTGGTCCCTTTGCGGTGGGAGGAATCCCTGGACGTTCGCAATTGCTGAGCCTGCCTCCGGGTGTCCTCAGCAGTCCACGCAAATAGTGTTCAATTTTGGGAGGCTCTAGAAAGAGACAGAGCCAGCGTTTGTAGGGCTGTGAATGGGGTGTCCTGGCTACTTGAAGAGCAGCAAGAGCTTTTGGTCCTGGTCCCTTTGGGGTGGGAGGAATCCCTGGACGTTCGCAATTGCTGAGCCTGCCTCAGGGTGTACTCGGCGGCCCACGCAAACAGTGTTATCTTTTGGGAGGCTCTAGAAAGAGACAGCACCAGCGTTGGTGTGTCTGTGAATGGGGTTGCCTGGCTACTTGAAGAGCAGCAAGAGCTTTTGGTCCTGGCCCCTTTGCGGTGGGAGGAATCCCTGGACGTTCGCAATTGCTGATCCTGCCGCCGGGTGTCCTCAGCGGCCCACGCAAACAGTGTTCTCTTTTGGGAGGCTCTAGAAAGAGACAGTACCAGTGTTTGTGAGTCTATGAATGGGGTTTACCTCGCTACTTGAAGAGCAGCAAGAGCTTTTGATCCTGGTCCCTTTGCGGTGGGAGGAATCCCTGGACGTTCGCAATTGCTGATCCTGCCTCAGGGTGTACTCGGTGGCCCACGCAGATAGTATTGGGCTTTGGGAGGCTCTAGAAAGAGACAGCGCCAGCGTATGTAGGGCTGTGAATGGGTTGTCCTGGCTACTTGAAGAGTAGCAAGAGCTTTTGGTCCTGGCCCCTTTGCGGTGGGAGGAATCCCTGGACGTTCGCAATTCCTGAGCCTGCTGCCGGGTGTACTCGGCGTCCCACGCAAACAGTGTTCTCTTTTGGGAGGCACCAGAAAGAGACTGCGCCAGCGTTTATAGGGCTGTGAATGGGGTGTCCTGGCTACTTGAAGAGCAGCAAGAGCTTTTGGTCCTGGCCCCTTTGCGGTGGGAGGAATCCCTGGACGTTCACAATTGCTGAGCCTGCCTCAGGGTGTCCTCAGCGGCCCACGCAAACAGTGTTCTCTTTTGGGAGGCTCTAGAAAGAGACAGCGCCAGCGTTTGTAGGGCTGTGAATGGGGTTGCCTGGCTACTTGAAGAGCAGCAAGAGCTTTTGGTCCTGGCGCCTTTGGGGTGGGAGGAATCCCTGGACGTTCGCAATTGCTGATCCTGCCTCCGGGTGTCCTTAGAGGCCCACTCAAACAGTGTTCTCTTTTGGGAGGCTCTAGAAAGAGACAGCGCCAGCGTTTGTAGGGCTGTGAATGGGGTTGCTTGGCTACTTGAAGAGCAGCAAGAGCTTTTGGTCCTGGCGCCTTTGGGGTGGGAGGAATCCCTGGACGTTCGCAATTGCTGAGCCTGCCTCCGGGTGTCCTTAGAGGCCCACGCAAACAGTGTTCTCTTTTGGGAGGCTCTAGAAAGGGACAGTGCCAGTGTTCGTAAGGCTATGAATGGGGTTTGCCTCGCTACCTGAAGAGCAGCAAGAGCTTTTGGTCCTGGCCCCTTTGGGGTGGGAGGAATCCCTGGACGTTCGCAATTGCTGAGCCTGCCGCCGGGTGTACTCGGCGGCCCACGCAGATATTACTGGGCTTTTGGAGGCACTAGAAAGAGACAGCGCCAGCGTTTGTAGGGCTGTGAATGGGGTTGCGTGGCTACTTAAAGAGCAGCAAGAGCTTTTGGTCCTGGCCTCTTTGCCGTGGGAGTAACCCCTGGACGTTCGCAATTGCTGAGCCTGCCGCCGGGTGTACTCGGCGGCTCACGCAAACAGTGTTCTCTTTTGGGAGGCTCTAGAAAGAGACAGCGCCAGCGTTTGTAGGGCTGTGGATGGGGTGTCCAGGCTACTTGAAGAGCAGCAAGAGCTTTTGGTCCTGGTCCCTTTGCGGTGGGAGGAATCCCTGGACGTTCGCAATTGCTGAGCCTGCCTCCGGGTGTCCTCAGCAGTCCACGCAAATAGTGTTCAATTTTGGGAGGCTCTAGAAAGAGACAGAGCCAGCGTTTGTAGGGCTGTGAATGGGGTGTCCTGGCTACTTGAAGAGCAGCAAGAGCTTTTGGTCCTGGTCCCTTTGGGGTGGGAGGAATCCCTGGACGTTCGCAATTGCTGAGCCTGCCTCAGGGTGTACTCGGTGGCCCACGCAAACAGTGTTATCTTTTGGGAGGCTCTAGAAAGAGACAGCACCAGCGTTGGTGTGTCTGTGAATGGGGTTGCCTGGCTACTTGAAGAGCAGCAAGAGCTTTTGGTCCTGGCCCCTTTGCGGTGGGAGGAATCCCTGGACGTTCGCAATTGCTGATCCTGCCGCCGGGTGTCCTCAGCGGCCCACGCAAACAGTGTTCTCTTTTGGGAGGCTCTAGAAAGAGACAGTGCCAGTGTTTGTGCGTCTATGAATGGGGTTTACCTCGCTACTTGAAGAGCAGCAAGAGCTTTTGGTCCTGGTCCCTTTGCGGTGGGAGGAATCCCTGGACGTTCGCAATTGCTGATCCTGCCTCAGGGTGTACTCGGTGGCCCACGCAGATAGTATTGGGCTTTGGGAGGCTCTAGAAAGAGACAGCGCCAGCGTATGTAGGGCTGTGAATGGGTTGTCCTGGCTACTTGAAGAGTAGCAAGAGCTTTTGGTCCTGGCCCCTTTGGGGTGGGAGGAATCCCTGGACGTTCGCAATTCCTGAGCCTGCTGCCGGGTGTACTCGGCGTCCCACGCAAACAGTGTTCTCTTTTGGGAGGCACCAGAAAGAGACTGCGCCAGCGTTTATAGGGCTGTGAATGGGGTGTCCTGGCTACTTGAAGAGCAGCAAGAGCTTTTGGTCCTGGCCCCTTTGGGGTGGGAGGAATCCCTGGACGTTCACAATTGCTGAGCCTGCCTCAGGGGTGTCCTCAGCGGCCCACGCAAACAGTGTTCTCTTTTGGGAGGCTCTAGAAAGAGACAGCGCCAGCGTTTGTAGGCTGTGAATGGGGTTGCCTGGCTACTTGAAGAGCAGCAAGAGCTTTTGGTCCTGGTCCCTTTGGGGTGGGAGGAATCCCCTGGGACGTTCGCAATTGCTGATCCTGCCTCCGGGTGTCCTTAGAGGCCCACTCAAACAGTGTTCTCTTTTGGGAGGCTCTAGAAAGAGACAGCACCAGCGTTTGTAGGGCTGTGAATGGGGTTGCTTGGCTACTTGAAGAGCAGCAAGAGCTTTTGGTCCTGGCGCCTTTGGGGTGGGAGGAATCCCTGGACGTTCGCAATTGCTGAGCCTGCCTCCGGGTGTCCTTAGAGGCCCACGCAAACAGTGTTCTCTTTTGGGAGGCTCTAGAAGAGACAGTGCCAGTGTTCGTAAGGCTATGAATGGGGTTTGCCTCGCTACCTGAAGAGCAGCAAGAGCTTTTTGGTCCTGGCCCCTTTGGGGTGGGAGGAATCCCTGACGTTCGCAATTGCTGAGCCTGCCGCCGGGTGTACTCGGCGGCCCACGCAGATATTACTGGGCTTTGGGAGGCACTAGAAAGAGACAGCGCCAGCGTTTGTAGGGCTGTGAATGGGGTTGCGTGGCTACTTAAAGAGCAGCAAGAGCTTTTGGTCCTGGCCTCTTTGTCGTGGGAGTAACCCCTGGACGTTCGCAATTGCTGATCCTGCCGCCGGGTGTCCTCAGCGGCCCACGCAAACAGTGTTCTCTTTTGGGAGGCTCTAGAAAGAGACAGTGCCAGTGTTTGTGCGTCTATGAATGGGGTTTACCTCGCTACTTGAAGAGCAGCAAGAGCTTTTGATCCTGGTCCCTTTGCGGTGGGAGGAATCCCTGGACGTTCGCAATTGCTGATCCTGTCTCAGGGTGTACTCGGTGGCCCACGCAGATAGTATTGGGCTTTGGGAGGCTCTAGAAAGAGACAGCGCCAGCGTATGTAGGGCTGTGAATGGGTTGTCCTGGCTACTTGAAGAGTAGCAAGAGCTTTTGGTCCTGGCCCCTTTGGGGGTGGGAGGAATCCCTGGACGTTCGCAATTCCTGAGCCTGCTGCCGGGTGTACTCGGCGTCCCACGCAAACAGTGTTCTCTTTTGGGAGGCACCAGAAAGAGACTGCGCCAGCGTTTATAGGGCTGTGGATGGGGTGTCCTGGCTACTTGAAGAGCAGCAAGAGCTTTTGGTCCTGGCCCCTTTGGGGTGGGAGGAATCCCTGGACGTTCACAATTGCTGAGCCTGCCTCAGGGTGTCCTCAGCGGCCCACGCAAACAGTGTTCTCTTTTGGGAGGCTCTAGAAAGAGACAGCGCCAGCGTTTGTAGGGCTGTGAATGGGGTTGCCTGGCTACTTGAAGAGCAGCAAGAGCTTTTGGTCCTGGCGCCTTTGGGGTGGGAGGAATCCCTGGACGTTCGCAATTGCTGAGCCTGCCTCCGGGTGTCCTTAGAGGGCCACTCAAACAGTGTTCTCTTTTGGGAGGCTCTAGAAAGAGACAGCACCAGCGTTGGTGGGTCTGTGAATGTGTGTCCTGACTACTTGAAGAGCAGCAAGAGCTTTTGGTCCTGGCGCCTTTGGGGTGGGAGGAATCCCTGGACGTTCGCAATTGCTGAGCCTGCCTCCGGGTGTCCTTAGAGGCCCACGCAAACAGTGTTCTCTTTTGGGAGGCTCTAGAAAGAGACAGTGCCAGTGTTCGTAAGGGCTATGAATGGGGTTTGCCTCGCTACCTGAAGAGCAGCAAGAGCTTTTGGTCCTGGCCCCTTTGGGGTGGGAGGAATCCCTGGACGTTCGCAATTGCTGAGCCTGCCTCCGGGTGTCCTCAGCAGTCCACGCAAATAGTGTTCAATTTTGGGAGGCTCTAGAAAGAGACAGCGCCAGCGTTTGTAGGGCTGTGAATGGGTGTCCTGGCTACTTGAAGAGCAGCAAGAGCTTTTGGTCTGGTCCCTTTGGGGTGGGAGGAATCCCTGGACGTTCGCAATTGCTGAGCCTGCCTCAGGGTGTACTCGGCGGGCCCACGCAAACAGTGTTATCTTTTGGGAGGCTCTAGAAAGAGACAGCACCAGCGTTGGTGTGTCTGTGAATGGGGTTGCCTGGCTACTTGAAGAGCAGCAAGAGCTTTTGGTCCTGGCCCCTTTGCGGTGGGAGGAATCCCTGGACGTTCGCAATTGCTGATCCTGCCGCCGGGTGTCCTCAGATGCCCACGCAAACAGTGTTCTCTTTTGGGAGGCTCTAGAAAGAGACAGTGCCAGTGTTTGTGCGTCTATGAATGGGGTTTGCCTCGCTACTTGAAGAGCAGCAAGAGCTTTTGGTCCTGGTCCCTTTGCGGTGGGAGGAATCCCTGGACGTTCGCAATTGCTGATCCTGCCTCAGGGTGTACTCGGTGGCCCACGCAGATATTATTGGGCTTTGGGAGGCTCTAGAAAGAGACAGCGCCAGCGTATGTAGGGCTGTGAATGGGTTGTCCTGGCTACTTGAAGAGCAGCAAGAGCTTTTGGTCCTGGCCCCTTTGCGGTGGGAGGAATCCCTGGACGTTCGCAATTCCTGAGCCTGCCGCCGGGTGTACTCGGCGTCCCACGCAAACAGTGTTCTCTTTTGGGAGGCACTAGAAAGAGACTGCGCCAGCGTTTGTAGGGCTGTGAATGGGGTTGCATGGCTACTTGAAGAGCAGCAAGAGCTTTTGGTCCTGGCCCCTTTGGGGTGGGAGGAATCCCTGGACGTTCACAATTGCTGAGCCTGCCTCAGGGTGTCCTCAGCGGCCCACGCAAACAGTGTTCTCTTTTGGGAGGCTCTAGAAAGAGACAGCGCCAGTGTTTGTAGGGCTGTGAATGGGCTTGCCTGGCTACTTGAAGAGCAGCAAGAGCTTTTGGTCCTGGCGCCTTTGGGGTGGCAGGAATCCCTGGACGTTCGCAATTGCTGATCCTCCCTCCGGGTGTCCTTAGAGGCCCACTCAAACAGTGTTCTCTTTTGGGAGGCTCTAGAAAGAGACAGAGCCAGCGTTGATGTGTCTGTGAATGGTGTGTCCTGACTACTTGAAGAGCAGCAAGAGCTTTTGGTCCTGGCCCCTTTGCGGTGGGAGGAATCCCTGGACGTTCGCAATTGCTGAGCCTGCCGCCGGGTGTCCTCAGCAGCCCACACAGATAGTATTGGGCTTTGGGAGGCACCAGAAAGAGACAGCGCCAGCGTTTGTAGGGCTGTGAATGGGGTTGCGTGGCTACTTGAAGAGCAGCAAGAGCTTTTGGTCCTGGCCCCTTTGCGGTGGGAGGAATCCCTGGACGTTCGCAATTGCTGAGCCTGCCTCCGGGTGTCCTCAGCGGCCCACGCAGATAGTATTGGGCTTTGGGAGACACCAGAAAGAGACAGCGCCAGCGTTTGTAGGGCTGTGAATGGGGTGTCCAGGCTATTTGAAGAGTAGCAAGAGCTTTTGGTCCTGGCCCCTTTGCAGTGGGAGGAATCCCTGGGCGTTTGCAATTGCTGAGCCTGCCTCCGGGTGTCCTTAGAGGCCCACTCAAACAGTGTTCTCTTTTGGGCGGCTCTAGAAAGAGACAGCGCCAGCGTTTGTAGGGCTGTGGATGGGGTGTCCAGGCCACTTGAAGAGCAGCAAGAGCTTTTGGTCCTGGCCCCTTTGCGGTGGGAGGAATCCCTGGATGTTCGCAATTGCTGAGCCTGCCTCCGGGTGTCCTCAGCAGCCCACGCAAATAGTGTTCAATATTGGGAGGCACTAGAAAGAGACAGAGCCAGCGTTTGTAGGGCTGTGGATGGGGTGTCCAGGCTACTTGAAGAGCAGCAAGAGCTTTTGGTCCTGGCCCCTTTGCGGTGGGAGGAATCCCTGGACGTTCGCAATTGCTGAGCCTTCCTCCGGGTGTCCTCAGCAGCCCACGCAAATAGTGTTCAATATTGGGAGGCACTAGAAAGAGACAGCGCCAATGTTTGTAGGGCTGTGGATGGGGTGTCCTGGGTACTTGAAGAGCAGCAAGAGCTTTTGGTCCTGGCCCCTTTGGGGTGGGAGGAATCCATGGACGTTCGCAATTGCTGATCCTGCCTCCGGGTGTCCTTAGAGGCCCACTCAAACAGTGTTCTCTTTTGGGAGGCTCTAGAAAGAGACAGCACCAGCGTTGGTGGGGCTGTGAATGGGGTGTCCTGGCTACTTGAAGAGCAGCAAGAGCTTTTGGTCCTGGCCCCTTTGCAGTGGGAGGAATCCCTGGACGTTCGCAATTGCTGAGCCTGCTCCGGGTGTCCTCAGCAGCCCACACAGATAGTATTGGGCTTTGGGAAGCACCTGAAAGAGACAGCGCCAGCGTTTGTAGGGCTGTGAATGGGGTGTCCTGGCTACTTGAAGAGCAGCAAGAGCTTTTGGTCCTGGCCCCTTTGCGGTGGGAGGAATCCTTGGACGTTCGCAATTGCTGAGCCTACCTCCCGGTGTCCTTAGCGGCCCAAGCAAACAGTGTTCTCTTTTGGGAGGCTCTAGAAAGAGACAGCACCAGCGTTGGTGGGTCTGTGAATGGTGTGTCCTGACTACTTGAAGAGCAGCAAGAGCTTTTGGTCCTGGCCCCTTTGCGGTGGGAGGAATCCCTGGACGTTCGCAATTGCTGAGCCTGCCGCCGGGTGTCCTCAGCGGCCCACGCAAACAGTGTTCTCTTTTGGGAGGCTCTAGAAAGAGACAGTGCCAGTGTTCGTGGGTCTATGAATGGGGTTTGCCTCTCTACTTGAAGAGCAGCAAGAGCTTTTGGTCCTGGTCCCTTTGGGGTGGGAGGAATCCCTGGACGTTTGCAATTGCTGAGCATGCCTCAGGGTGTACTCGGTGGCCCACGCAGATAGTATTGGGCTTTAGGAGGCACTAGAAAGAGACAGCACCAGCGTTGGTGGGGCTTTGAATGGGGTTGCCTGGCTACTTGAAGAGCAGCAAGAGCTTTTGGTCCTGGCCCCTTTGCTGTGGGAGTAACCCCTGGTTGTTTGCAATTGCTGAGCCTGCCTCCCCGTGTACTCAGCGGCCCACGCAGATAGTATTGGGCTTTGGGAGGCACTAGAAAGAGACAGCGCCAGCGTTGGTGGGTCTGTGAATGGGGTTGCGTGGCTACTTGAAGAGCAGCAAGAGCTTTTGGTCCTGGCCCCTTTGCGGTGGGAGGAATCCCTGGACATTCGCAATTGCTGAGCCTGCCTCCGGGTGTACTCAGCGGCCCACGCAAACAGTGTTCTCTTTTGGGAGGCACCAGAAAGAGACAGCGCCAGCGTTGGTGGGGCTGTGAATGGGGTTGCCTGGCTACTTGAAGAGCAGCAAGAGCTTTTGGTCCTGGCCCCTTTGCGGTGGGAGGAATCCCTGGACGTTCGCAATTGCTGAGCCTGCCTCCGGGTGTCCTCAGCGGCCCACGCAAACAGTGTTCTCTTTTGGGAGGCTCTAGAAAGAGACAGCACCAGCGTTGGTGGGTCTGTGAATGGGGTTGCCTGGCTACTTGAAGAGCAGCAAGAGCTTTTGGTCCTGGCGCCTTTGCAGTGGGAGGAATCCCTGGACGTTCGCAATTGCTGATCCTGCCGCCGGGTGTCCTCAGCGGCCCACGCAAACAGTGTTCTCTTTTGGGAGGCTCTAGAAAGAGACAGCGCCAGCGTTGGTGGGTCTGTGAATGGTGTGTCCTGACTACTTGAAGAGCAGCAAGAGCTTTTGGTCCTGGCCCCTTTGCGGTGGGAGGAATCCCTGGACGTTCGCAATTGCTGAGCCTGCCACCGGGTGTACTCGGCGGCCCACGCAAATAGTGTTCAATTTTGGGAGACTCTAGAAAGAGACAGCGCCAGCGTTAGTTGGTCTGTGAATGGGGTTGCCTGGCTACTTGAAGAGCAGTAAGAGCTTTTGGTCCTGGCCCCTTTGCGGTGGGAGGAATCCCTGGACGTTCGCAATTGCTGAGCCTGCCTCCCGGTGTCCTTAGCGGCCCAAGCAAACAGTGTTCTCTTTTGGGAGGCTCTAGAAAGAGACAGTGCCAGCGTTCGTGGGGCTATGAATGGGGTTTGCCTGGCTACTTGAAGAGCAGCAAGAGCTTTTGGTCCTGGCCCCTTTGCGGTGGGAGGAATCCCTGGACGTTCGCAATTGCTGAGCCTGCCGCCGGGTGTACTCGGTGGCCCACGCAGATAGTATTGGGCTTTGGGAGGCACTAGAAAGAGACAGCGCCAGCGTTGGTGGGTCTGTGAATGGGGTGTCCTGACTACTTGAAGAGCAGCAAGAGCTTTTGGTCCTGGCCTCTTTGCCGTGGGAGTAACCCCTGGACGTTCGCAATTGCTGAGCCTGCCGCCGGGTGTACTCGGCGGCCCACGCAAACAGTGTTATCTTTTGGGAGGCTCTAGAAAGAGACAGCACCAGCGTTGGTGGGTCTGTGAATGGGGTTGCCTGGCTACTTGAAGAGCAGCAAGAGCTTTTGGTCCTGGCCCCTTTGGGGTGGCAGGAATCCCTGGACGTTCGCAATTGCTGATCCTGCCTCCAGGTGTCCTTAGAGGCCCACTCAAACAGTGTTCTCTTTTGGGAGGCTCTAGAAAGAGACAGTTGCAGCTTTCGTTGGTCTGTGACTGGTGTGTCCTGACTACTTGAAGAGCAGCAAGAGCTTTTGGTCCTGGCCCCTTTGGGGTGGGAGGAATCCCTGGATGTTCGCAATTGCTGATCCTGCCGCCGGGTGTCCTCAGCGGCCCACGCAAACAGTGTTCTCTTTTGGGAGGCTCTAGAAAGAGACAGTGCCAGCGTTGGTGTGGCTGTGAATGGGGTTGCGTGGCTACTTGAAGAGCAGCAAGAGCTTTTGGTCCTGGCCCCTTTGGGGTGGGAGGAATCCCTGGACGTTCACAATTCCTGAGCCTGCCGCCGGGTGTACTCGGCGTCCCACGCAAACAGTGTTCTCTTTTGGGAGGCACCAGAAAGAGACAGCGCCAGCGTATGTAGGGCTGTGAATGGGGTTGCATGGCTACTTGAAGAGCAGCAAGAGCTTTTGGTCCTGGCCCCTTTGCGGTGGGAGGAATCCCTGGACGTTCGCAATTGCTGAGCCTGCCTCCGGGTGTCCTCAGCGGCCCACGCAGATAGTATTGGGCTTTGGGAGACACCAGAAAGAGACAGCGCCAGCGTTTGTAGGGCTGTGAATGGGGTGTCCAGGCTATTTGAAGAGTAGCAAGAGCTTTTGGTCCTGGCCCCTTTGCAGTGGGAGGAATTCCTGGACGTTTGCAATTGCTGAGCCTGCCTCCGGGTGTCCTTAGAGGCCCACTCAAACAGTGTTCTCTTTTGGGCGGCTCTAGAAAGAGACAGCGCCAGCGTTTGTAGGGCTGTGGATGGGGTGTCCAGGCCACTTGAAGAGCAGCAAGAGCTTTTGGTCCTGGCCCCTTTGCGGTGGGAGGAATCCCTGGATGTTCGCAATTGCTGAGCCTGCCTCCGGGTGTCCTCAGCAGCCCACGCAAATAGTGTTCAATATTGGGAGGCACTAGAAAGAGACAGAGCCAGCGTTTGTAGGGCTGTGGATGGGGTGTCCAGGCTACTTGAAGAGCAGCAAGAGCTTTTGGTCCTGGCCCCTTTGCGGTGGGAGGAATCCCTGGACGTTCGCAATTGCTGAGCCTTCCTCCGGGTGTCCTCAGCAGCCCACACAAATAGTGTTCTCTTTTGGGAGGCACTAGAAAGAGACAGCGCCAATGTTTGTAGGGCTGTGGATGGGGTGTCCTGGGTACTTGAAGAGCAGCAAGAGCTTTTGGTCCTGGCCCCTTTGGGGTGGGAGGAATCCCTGGACGTTCGCAATTGCTGAGCCTGCCTCCGGGTGTACTCCGTGGCCCACGCAAACTGTGTTCTCTTTTGGGAGGCTCTAGAAAGAGACAGCACCAGCGTTGGTGGGTCTGTGAATGGGGTTGCCTGGCTACTTGAAGAGCAGCAAGAGCTTTTGGTCCTGGCGCCTTTGGGGTGGGAGGAATCCCTGGACGTTCGCAATTGCTGAGCCTGCCTCCGGGTGTCCTTAGAGGCCCACTCAAACAGTGTTCTCTTTTGGAAGGCTCTAGAAAGAGACAGCACCAGCGTTGGTGGGGCTGTGAATGGTGTGTCCTGGCTACTTGAAGAGCAGCAAGAGCTTTTGGTCCTGGCCCCTTTGCGGTGGGAGGAATCCCTGGACGTTCGCAATTGCTGAGCCTGCTCCGGGTGTCCTCAGCAGCCCACACAGATAGTATTGGGCTTTGGGAAGCACCTGAAAGAGACAGCGCCAGCGTTTGTAGGGCTGTGAATGGGGTTGCCTGGCTACTTGAAGAGCAGCAAGAGCTTTTGGTCCTGGCCCCTTTGCGGTGGGAGGAATCCTTGGACGTTCGCAATTGCTGAGCCTGCCTCCCGGTGTCCTTAGCGGCCCAAGCAAACAGTGTTCTCTTTTGGGAGGCTCTAGAAAGAGACAGCACCAGCGTTGGTGGGTCTGTGAATGGTGTGTCCTGACTACTTGAAGAGCAGCAAGAGCTTTTGGTCCTGGCCCCTTTGCGGTGGGAGGAATCCCTGGACGTTCGCAATTGCTGAGCCTGCCGCCGGGTGTCCTCAGCGGCCCACGCAAACAGTGTTCTCTTTTGGGAGGCTCTAGAAAGAGACAGTGCCAGTGTTCGTGGGTCTATGAATGGGGTTTGCCTCTCTACTTGAAGAGCAGCAAGAGCTTTTGGTCCTGGTCCCTTTGGGGTGGGAGGAATCCCTGGACGTTTGCAATTGCTGATCCTGCCTCAGGGTGTACTCGGTGGCCCACGCAGATAGTATTGGGCTTTAGGAGGCACTAGAAAGAGACAGCACCAGCGTTGGTGGGGCTTTGAATGGGGTTGCCTGGCTACTTGAAGAGCAGCAAGAGCTTTTGGTCCTGGCCCCTTTGCTGTGGGAGTAACCCCTGGTTGTTTGCAATTGCTGAGCCTGCCTCCCCGTGTACTCAGCGGCCCACGCAGATAGTATTGGGCTTTGGGAGGCACTAGAAAGAGACAGCGCCAGCGTTGGTGGGTCTGTGAATGGGGTTGCGTGGCTACTTGAAGAGCAGCAAGAGCTTTTGGTCCTGGCCCCTTTGCGGTGGGAGGAATCCCTGGACATTCGCAATTGCTGAGCCTGCCTCCGGGTGTACTCAGCGGCCCACGCAAACAGTGTTCTCTTTTGGGAGGCACCAGAAAGAGACAGCGCCAGCGTTGGTGGGGCTGTGAATGGGGTTGCCTGGCTACTTGAAGAGCAGCAAGAGCTTTTGGTCCTGGCCCCTTTGCGGTGGGAGGAATCCCTGGACGTTCGCAATTGCTGAGCCTGCCTCCGGGTGTCCTCAGCGGCCCACGCAAACAGTGTTCTCTTTTGGGAGGCTCTAGAAAGAGACAGCACCAGCGTTGGTGGGTCTGTGAATGGGGTTGCCTGGCTACTTGAAGAGCAGCAAGAGCTTTTGGTCCTGGCGCCTTTGGGGTGGGAGGAATCCCTGGACGTTCGCAATTGCTGATCCTGCCGCCGGGTGTCCTCAGCGGCCCACGCAAACAGTGTTCTCTTTTGGGAGGCTCTAGAAAGAGACAGCGCCAGCGTTGGTGGGTCTGTGAATGGTGTGTCCTGACTACTTGAAGAGCAGCAAGAGCTTTTGGTCCTGGCCCCTTTGGGGTGGGAGGAATCCCTGGACGTTCGCAATTGCTGAGCCTGCCACCGGGTGTACTCGGCGGCCCACGCAAATAGTGTTCAATTTTGGGAGACTCTAGAAAGAGACAGCGCCAGCGTTAGTTGGTCTGTGAATGGGGTTGCCTGGCTACTTGAAGAGCAGTAAGAGCTTTTGGTCCTGGCCCCTTTGCGGTGGGAGGAATCCCTGGACGTTCGCAATTGCTGAGCCTGCCTCCCGGTGTCCTTAGCGGCCCAAGCAAACAGTGTTCTCTTTTGGGAGGCTCTAGAAAGAGACAGTGCCAGCGTTCGTGGGGCTATGAATGGGGTTTGCCTGGCTACTTGAAGAGCAGCAAGAGCTTTTGGTCCTGGCCCCTTTGCGGTGGGAGGAATCCCTGGACGTTCGCAATTGCTGAGCCTGCCGCCGGGTGTACTCGGTGGCCCACGCAGATAGTATTGGGCTTTGGGAGGCACTAGAAAGAGACAGCGCCAGCGTTGGTGGGTCTGTGAATGGGGTGTCCTGACTATTTGAAGAGCAGCAAGAGCTTTTGGTCCTGGCCTCTTTGCCGTGGGAGTAACCCCTGGACGTTCGCAATTGCTGAGCCTGCCGCCGGGTGTACTCGGCGGCCCACGCAAACAGTGTTATCTTTTGGGAGGCTCTAGAAAGAGACAGCACCAGCGTTGGTGGGTCTGTGAATGGGGTTGCCTGGCTACTTGAAGAGCAGCAAGAGCTTTTGGTCCTGGCCCCTTTGGGGTGGCAGGAATCCCTGGACGTTCGCAATTGCTGATCCTGCCTCCGGGTGTCCTTAGAGGCCCACTCAAACAGTGTTCTCTTTTGGGAGGCTCTAGAAAGAGACAGTTGCAGCTTTCGTTGGTCTGTGACTGGTGTGTCCTGACTACTTGAAGAGCAGCAAGAGCTTTTGGTCCTGGCCCCTTTGGGGTGGGAGGAATCCCTGGATGTTCGCAATTGCTGATCCTGCCGCCGGGTGTCCTCAGCGGCCCACGCAAACAGTGTTCTCTTTTGGGAGGCTCTAGAAAGAGACAGTGCCAGCGTTGGTTGGGCTGTGAATGGGGTTGCGTGGCTACTTGAAGAGCAGCAAGAGCTTTTGGTCCTGGCCCCTTTGGGGTGGGAGGAATCCCTGGACGTTCGCAATTCCTGAGCCTGCCGCCGGGTGTACTCGGCGTCCCACGCAAACAGTGTTCTCTTTTGGGAGGCACCAGAAAGAGACAGCGCCAGCGTATGTAGGGCTGTGAATGGGGTTGCATGGCTACTTGAAGAGCAGCGAGAGCTTTTGGTCCTGTCTCCTTTGGGGTGGGAGGAATCCCTGGACGTTCGCAATTGCTGAGCCTGCCTCCGGGTGTCCTCAGCAGCCCACACAGATAGTATTGGGCTTTGGGAGGCACCAGAAAGAGACAGCGCCAGCGTTTGTAGGGCTGTGAATGGGGTTGCGTGGCTACTTGAAGAGCAGCAAGAGCTTTTGGTCCTGGCCCCTTTGCGGTGGGAGGAATCCCTGGACGTTCGCAATTGCTGAGCCTGCCTCCGGGTGTCCTCAGCAGTCCACGCTAATAGTGTTCAATTTTGGGAGGCTCTAGAAAGAGACAGAGCCAGCGTTTGTAGGGCTGTGAATGGGGTGTCCTGGCTACTTGAAGAGCAGCAAGAGCTTTTGGTCCTGGCCTCTTTGCCGTGGGAGTAACCCCTGGACGTTCGCAATTGCTGAGCCTGCCGCCGGGTGTACTCGGCGGCCCACGCAAACAGTGTTATCTTTTGGGAGGCTCTAGAAAGAGACAGCACCAGCGTTGGTGGGTCTGTGAATGGGGTTGCCTGGCTACTTGAAGAGCAGCAAGAGCTTTTGGTCCTGGCGCCTTTGGGGTGGGAGGAATCCCTGGACGTTCGCAATTGCTGATCCTGCCTCCGGGTGTCCTTAGAGGCCCACTCAAACAGTGTTCTCTTTTGGGAGGCTCTAGAAAGAGACAGTTGCAGCTTTCGTTGGTCTGTGACTGGTGTGTCCTGACTACTTGAAGAGCAGCAAGAGCTTTTGGTCCTGGCCCCTTTGGGGTGGGAGGAATCCCTGGATGTTCGCAATTGCTGAGCCTGCCGCCGGGTGTACTCGGCGTCCCACGCAAACAGTGTTCTCTTTTGGGAGGCTCTAGAAAGAGACAGTGCCAGCGTTGGTGGGGCTGTGAATGGGGTTGCGTGGCTACTTGAAGAGCAGCAAGAGCTTTTGGTCCTGGCCCCTTTGGGGTGGGAGGAATCCCTGGACGTTCGCAATTCCTGAGCCTGCCGCCGGGTGTACTCGGCGTCCCACGCAAACAGTGTTCTCTTTTGGGAGGCACCAGAAAGAGACAGCGCCAGCGTATGTAGGGCTGTGAAAGGGGTTGCCTGGGTACTTGAAGAGCAGCAAGAGCTTTTGGTCCTGGCGCCTTTGCGGTGGGAGGAATCCCTGGACGTTTGCAATTGCTGAGCCTGCCGCCGGGTGTCCTCAGCAGCCCACACAGATAGTATTGGGCTTTGGGAGGCACCAGAAAGAGACAGCGCCAGCGTTTGTAGGGCTGTGAATGGGGTTGCGTGGCTACTTGAAGAGCAGCAAGAGCTTTTGGTCCTGGCCCCTTTGCGGTGGGAGGAATCCCTGGACGTTCGCAATTGCTGAGCCTGCCTCCGGGTGTACTCAGCGGCCCACGCAGATAGTATTGGGCTTTGGGAGACACCAGAAAGAGACAGCGCCAGCCTTTGTAGGGCTGTGAATGGGGTGTCCAGGCTATTTGAAGAGCAGCAAGAGCTTTTGGTCCTGGCCCCTTTGGGGTGGGAGGAATCCCTGGACGTTCGCAATTGCTGATCCTGCCTCCGGGTGTCCTTAGAAGCCCACTAAAAACAGTGTTCTCTTTTGGGAGGCTCTAGAAAGAGACAGCGCCAGCGTTGGTGGGTCTGTGAATGGTGTGTCCTGACTACTTGAAGAGCAGCAAGAGCTTTTGGTCCTGGCCCCTTTGGGGTGGGAGGAATCCCTGGACGTTCGCAATTGCTGAGCCTGCCTCCGGGTGTACTCCGTGGCCCACGCAAACTGTGTTCTCTTTTGGGAGGCTCTAGAAAGAGACAGCACCAGCGTTGGTGGGTCTGTGAATGGGGTTGCCTGGCTACTTGAAGAGCAGCAAGAGCTTTTGGTCCTGGCCCCTTTGGGGTGGCAGGAATCCCTGGACGTTCGCAATTGCTGATCCTGCCTCCCGGTGTCCTTAGAGGCCCACTCAAACAGTGTTCTCTTTTGGGAGGCTCTAGAAAGAGACAGTGCCAGCGTTCATTGGTCTGTGAATGCTGTGTCCTGACTACTTGAAGAGCAGCAAGAGCTTTTGGTCGAGGCCCCTTTGCGGTGGGAGGAATCCCTGGACGTTCGCAATTGCTGGTCCTGCCGCCGGGTGTCCTCAGCGGCCCACGCAAACAGTGTTCTCTTTTGGGAGGCTCTAGAAAGAGACAGTGCCAGTGTTTGTGGGTCTATGAATGGGGTTTGGCTCGCTACTTGAAGAGCAGCAAGAGCTTTTGGTCCTGGCCCCTTTGCGGTGGGAGGAATCCCTGGACGTTCGCAATTGCTGATCCTGCCTCAGGGTGTACTCGGTGGCCCACGCAGATAGTATTGGGCTTTGGGAGGCTCTAGAAAGAGACAGCGCCAGCGTATGTAGGGCTGTGAATGGGGTGTCCTGGCTACTTGAAGAGCAGCAAGAGCTTTTGGTCCTGGCCCCTTTGGGGTGGGAGGAATCCCTGGACGTTCGCAATTCCTGAGCCTGCCGCCGGGTGTCCTCAGCGGCCAACGCAAACAGTGTTCTCTTTTGGGCGGCTCTAGAAAGAGACAGCACCAGCGTTGGTGGGTCTGTGAATGGTGTGTTCTGACTACTTGAAGAGCAGCAAGAGCTTTTGGTCCTGGCCCCTTTGGGGTGGGAGGAATCCCTGGACGTTCGCAATTGCTGAGCCTGCCGCCGGGTGTCCTCAGCGGCCCACGCAAACAGTGTTCTCTTTTGGGAGGCTCTAGAAAGAGACAGTGCCAGTGTTCGTGGGTCTATGAATGGGGTTTGCCTCGCTACTTGAAGAGCAGCAAGAGCTTTTGGTCCTGGTCCCTTTGCGGTGGGAGGAATCCCTGGACGTTTGCAATTGCTGAGCATGCCTCAGGGTGTACTCGGTGGCCCACGCAGATAGTATTGGGCTTTAGGAGGCACTAGAAAGAGACAGCACCAGCGTTGGTGGGGCTGTGAATGGGGTTGCCTGGCTACTTGAAGAGCAGCAAGAGCTTTTGGTCCTGGCCCCTTTGCCGTAGGAGTAACCCCTGCTTGTTTGCAATTGCTGAGCCTGCCGCCGGGTGTCCTCAGCGGCCCACGCAGATAGTATTGGGCTTTGGGAGGCACCGGAAAGAGACAGCGCCAGCGTTTGTAGGGCTGTGAATGGGGTTGCGTGGCTACTTGAAGAGCAGCAAGAGCTTTTGGTCCTGGCCCCTTTGCAGTGGGAGGAATCCCTGGACGTTCGCACTTGCTGAGCCTGCCTCCCGGTGTCCTCAGCAGCCCACGCAGATATTACTGGGCTTTTGGAGGCACTAGAAAGAGACAGCGCCATCGTTTGTAGGGCTGTGAATGGGGTTGCGTGGCTACTTGAAGAGCAGCAAGAGCTTTTGGTCCTGGCCCCTTTGGGGTGGCAGGAATCCCTGGACGTTCGCAATTGCTGATCCTGCCTCCCGGTGTCCTTAGAGGCCCACTCAAACAGTGTTCTCTTTTGGGAGGCTCTAGAAAGAGACAGTGCCAGCGTTCATTGGTCTGTGAATGCTGTGTCCTGACTACTTGAAGAGCAGCAAGAGCTTTTGGTCGAGGCCCCTTTGCGGTGGGAGGAATCCCTGGACGTTCGCAATTGCTGGTCCTGCCGCCGGGTGTCCTCAGCGGCCCACGCAAACAGTGTTCTCTTTTGGGAGGCTCTAGAAAGAGACAGTGCCAGTGTTTGTGGGTCTATGAATGGGGTTTGGCTCGCTACTTGAAGAGCAGCAAGAGCTTTTGGTCCTGGCCCCTTTGCGGTGGGAGGAATCCCTGGACGTTCGCAATTGCTGATCCTGCCTCAGGGTGTACTCGGTGGCCCACGCAGATAGTATTGGGCTTTGGGAGGCTCTAGAAAGAGACAGCGCCAGCGTATGTAGGGCTGTGAATGGGGTGTCCTGGCTACTTGAAGAGCAGCAAGAGCTTTTGGTCCTGGCCCCTTTGGGGTGGGAGGAATCCCTGGACGTTCGCAATTCCTGAGCCTGCCGCCGGGTGTCCTCAGCGGCCAACGCAAACAGTGTTCTCTTTTGGGCGGCTCTAGAAAGAGACAGCACCAGCGTTGGTGGGTCTGTGAATGGTGTGTTCTGACTACTTGAAGAGCAGCAAGAGCTTTTGGTCCTGGCCCCTTTGGGGTGGGAGGAATCCCTGGACGTTCGCAATTGCTGAGCCTGCCGCCGGGTGTCCTCAGCGGCCCACGCAAACAGTGTTCTCTTTTGGGAGGCTCTAGAAAGAGACAGTGCCAGTGTTCGTGGGTCTATGAATGGGGTTTGCCTCGCTACTTGAAGAGCAGCAAGAGCTTTTGGTCCTGGTCCCTTTGCGGTGGGAGGAATCCCTGGACGTTTGCAATTGCTGAGCATGCCTCAGGGTGTACTCGGTGGCCCACGCAGATAGTATTGGGCTTTAGGAGGCACTAGAAAGAGACAGCACCAGCGTTGGTGGGGCTGTGAATGGGGTTGCCTGGCTACTTGAAGAGCAGCAAGAGCTTTTGGTCCTGGCCCCTTTGCCGTAGGAGTAACCCCTGCTTGTTTGCAATTGCTGAGCCTGCCGCCGGGTGTCCTCAGCGGCCCACGCAGATAGTATTGGGCTTTGGGAGGCACCGGAAAGAGACAGCGCCAGCGTTTGTAGGGCTGTGAATGGGGTTGCGTGGCTACTTGAAGAGCAGCAAGAGCTTTTGGTCCTGGCCCCTTTGCAGTGGGAGGAATCCCTGGACGTTCGCACTTGCTGAGCCTGCCTCCCGGTGTCCTCAGCAGCCCACGCAGATATTACTGGGCTTTTGGAGGCACTAGAAAGAGACAGCGCCATCGTTTGTAGGGCTGTGAATGGGGTTGCGTGGCTACTTGAAGAGCAGCAAGAGCTTTTGGTCCTGGCCCCTCTGCGGTGGGAGGAATCCTTGGACGTTCGCAATTGCTGAGCCTGCCGCCGGGTGTCCTCAGCGGCCCACGCAAATAGTGTTCAATTTTGGGAGGCTGTAGAAAGAGACAGCACCAGCGTTGGTGGGGCTGTGAATGGGGTGCCTGGCTACTTGAAGAGCAGCAAGAGCTTTTGGTCCTTGCGCCTTTGGGGTGGCAGGAATCCCTGGACGTTCGCAATTGTGATGCCTGCCTCCGGGTGTACTCGGTGGCCCACGCAAACAGTGTTCTGTTTTGGGAGGCTGTAGAAAGAGACAGCACCAGCGTTGGTGGGTCTGTGAATGGGGCTGTGTGGCTACTTGAAGAGCAGCAAGAGCTTTTGGTCCTGGCCCCTTTGGGGTGGGAGGAATCCCTGGACGTTCGCAATTGCTGAGCCTGCCTCAGGGTGTCCTCAGCGGCCAACGCAAACAGTGTTCTCTTTTGGAAGGCTCTAGAAAGAGACAGTGCCAGTGTTCGTGGGTCTATGAATGAGGTTTGCCTGGCTACTTGAAGAGCAGCAAGAGCTTTTGGTCCTGGCCCCTTTGCGGTGGGAGGAATCCCTTGACATTCGCAATTGCTGAGCCTGCCGCCGGGTGTCCTCAGCAGCCCACGCAAATAGTGTTCTCTTTTGGGAGGCTCTAGAAAGAGACAGTGCCAGCGTTCGTGGGTCTATGAATGGGGTTTGCCTGGCTACTTGAAGAGCAGCAAGAACTTTTGGTCCTGGCCTCTTTGCCGTGGGAGTAACCCCTGGAGGTTCGCAATTGCTGAACCTGCCTCCGGGTGTACTCGGCGGCCCACGCAGATAGTATTGGGCTTTGGGAGGCACCAGAAAGAGACAGCGCCAGCATTTGTAGGGCTGTGAATGGGGTTGCGTGGCTACTTGAAGAGCAGCAAGAGCTTTTGGTCCTGGCCCCCTTGCCGTGAGAGTAATCCCTGGATTTTGGAATTGCTGAGCCTGCCTCCGGGTGTACTCGGCGGCCCACGCAGATAGTATTGGGCTTTGGGAGGCACCAGAAAGAGACAGCGCCAGCGTTTGTAGGGCTGTGAATGGGGTTGCCTGGGTACTTGAAGAGCAGCAAGAGCTTTTGGTCCTGGCCCCTTTGGGGTGGGAGGAATACCTGGACGTTCGCAATTGCTGAGCCTGCCTCTGGGTATACTGGAGGCCCAGGCAGATAGCATTGGAGTTTGGGAGGCTCTAGACACAGACAGTGATATCGTTGGTGGGCCTATGAATAGTGTTAGGTGGCTAGTTGAAGAGCAGCAAGAGCTTTTGTTCCTGGCCGCTTTGGGGTGGGAGGAATCCCTGGACGTTCGCAATTGCTGAGCCTGCCGCCGGGTGTCCTCAGTGGCCCACGCAAACAGTGTTCTCTTTTGGTAGGCTCTAGAAAGAGACAGCGCCAGCGTTGGTGGGGCTGTGAATGGATTTGCCTGGCTACTTGAAGAGCAGCAAGAGCTTTTGGTCCTGGCCCCTTTGCGGTGGGAGTAATCCCTGGACGTTCGCAATTGCTGATCCTGCCATCGGGTGTACTCGGTGGCCCACGCAGATAGTATTGGGCTTTGGGAGGCACTAGAAAGAGACAGCACCAGCGTTGGTGGGTCTGTGAATGGGGTGTCCTGGCTACTTGAAGAGCAGCAAGAGCTTTTGGTCCTGGCCCCTTTGCCGTGGGAGTAACCCCTGGACGTTTGCAATTGCTGAGCCTGCCTCCGGGTGTACTCAGCGGCCCACGCAGATAGTATTGGGCTTTGGGAGGCACCAGAAAGAGACAGCGCCAGCGTTTGTAGGGCTGTGAATGGGGTTGCGTGGCTACTTGAAGAGCAGTAAGAGCTTTTGGTCCTGGCCCCTTTGGGGTGGGAGGAATCCCTGGACGTTCGCAATTGCTGATCCTGCCTCCGGGTGTCCTCAGCGGCCCACGCAAACAGTGTTCTCTTTTGGGAGGCTCTAGAAAGAGACAGTGCCAGCGTTCATGGGGCTATGAATGGGGTTTGCCTCGCTACCTGAAGAGCAGCAAGAGCTTTTGGTCCTGGCCCCTTTGCGGTGGGAGGAATCCCTGGACGTTCGCAATTGCTGATCCTGCCTCAGGGTGTACTCGGTGGCCCACGCAGATAGTATTGGGCTTTGGGAGGCACTAGAAAGAGACAGCGCCAGCGTTGGTGGGTCTGTGAATGGGGTGTCCTGACTACTTGAAGAGCAGCAAGAGCTTTTGGTCCTGGCCCCTTTGGGGTGGGAGGAATCCCTGGACGTTCGCAATTGCTGAGCCTGCCTCCGGGTGTACTCGGCGGCCCACGCAGATATTACTGGGCTTTTGGAGGCACTAGAAAGAGACAGCGCCAGCGTATGTAGGGCTGTGAATGGGGTGTCCTGGCTACTTGAAGAGCAGCAAGAGCTTTTGGTCCTGGCCTCTTTGCCGTGGGAGTAACCCCTGGACGTTCGCAATTGCTGAGCCTGCCGCCGGTTGTAATCGGCGGCCCACGCAAACAGTGTTCTCTTTTGGAAGGCTCTAGAAAGAGACAGCGCCAGCGTTTGTAGGGCTGTGGATGGGGTGTCCAGGCCACTTGAAGAACAGCAAGAGCTTTTGGTCCTGGCCCCTTTGCAGTGGGAGGAATCCCTGGACGTTCGCAATTGCTGAGCCTGCCTCCGGGTCTCCTCAGCAGGCCACGCAAATAGTGTTCAATATTGGGAGGCACTAGAAAGAGACAGAGCCAGCGTTTGTAGGGCTGTGGATGGGGTGTCCAGACTACTTGAAGAGCAGCAAGAGCTTTTGGTCCTGGCCCCTTTGCGGTGGGAGGAATCCCTGGACGTTCGCAATTGCTGAGCCTTCCTCCGGGTGTCCTCAGCAGCCCACGCAAATAGTGTTCAATTTTGGGAGGCACTAGAAAGAGACAGAGCCAGCGTTTGTAGGGCTGTGAATGGGGTGTCCAGGCTACTTGAAGAGCAGCAAGAGCTTTTGGTCCTGGCGCCTTTGGGATGGGAGGAATCCCTGGACGTTCGCAATTGCTGAGCCTGCCTCCGGGTCTCCTCAGCAGCCCACGCAAATAGTGTTCTCTTTTGGGAGGCTCTAGAAAGAGACAGCGCCAGCGTATGTAGGGCTGTGAATGGGGTTGCGTGGCTACTTGAAGAGCAGCAAGAGCTTTTGGTCCTGGCGCCTTTGGGGTGGGAGGAATCCCTGGACGTTTGCAATTGCTGAGCCTGCCTCAGGGTGTCCTTAGAGGCCCACTCAAACAGTGTTCTCTTTTGGGAGGCTCTAGAAAGAGACAGTGCCAGTGTTCGTGGGGCTATGAATGGGGTTTGCCTGGCTACTTGTAGAGCAGCAAGAGCTTTTGGTCCTGGCCCCTTTGCGGTGGGAGGAATCCCTGGACGTTCGCAATTGCTGATCCTGCCTCCGGGTGTACTCAGCGGCCCACGCAGATAGTATTGGGCTTTGGGAGGCACCAGAAAGAGACAGCGCCAGCATTTGTAGGGCTGTGAATGGGGTTGCGTGGCTACTTGAAGAGCAGTAAGAGCTTTTGGTCCTGGCCCCCTTGCCGTGAGAGTAATCCCTGGACGTTCGCAATTGCTGAGCCTGCCTCCGGGTGTCCTCAGCAGCCCACGCAGATAGTATTGGGCTTTGGGAGGCACCAGAAAGAGACAGCGCCAGCGTTTGTAGGGCTGTGAATGGGGTTGCGTGGCTACTTGAAGAGCAGCAAGAGCTTTTGATCCTGGCCCCTTTGGGGTGGGAGGAATCCCTGGACGTTCGCAATTGCTGAGCCTGCCTCTGGGTATACTCGGAGGCGCAGGCAGATAGCATTGGAGTTTGGGAGGCTCTAGACAGAGACAGTGACATCGTTGGTGGGCCTATGAATAGGGTTAGGTGCCTAGTTGAAGAGCAGCAAGAGCTTTTGGTCCTGGTCCCTTTGCGGTGGGAGGAATCCCTGGACGTTCGCAATTGCTGAGCCTGCCGCCGGGTGTCCTCAGTGGCCCACGCAAACAGTGTTCTCTTTTGGGAGGCTCTAGAAAGAGACAGTGCCAGTGTACATGGGGCTATGAATGGGGTTGCCTGGCTACTTGAAGAGCAGCAAGAGCTTTTGGTCCTGGCGCCTTTGGGGTGGGAGGAATTCCTGGACGTTTGCAATTGCTGAGCCTGCCGCCGGGTGTCCTCAGCGGCCCACGCAAACAGTGTTATCTTTTGGGAGGCTCTAGAAAGAGACAGCGCCAGCGTTGGTGGGTCTGTGAATGGGGTTGCGTGGCTACTTGAAGAGCAGCAAGAGCTTTTGGTTCTGGCCCCTTTGGGGTGGGAGGAATCCCTGGACATTCGCAATTGCTGAGCTGGGCTCCTGGTGTACTCGGGTCCGCAGGCAGATAATATTGCAGTGTGGGAGGCTCTAGAAAGAGACATCACCAGCGTTGGTGGGGCTGTGAATGGGGTTGCCTGGCTACTTGAAGAGCAGCAAGAGCTTTTGGTCCTGTCCCCTTTGCAGTGGGAGTAATCCCTGGACGTTCGCAATTGCTGATCCTGCCATCGGATGTACTCGGTGGCCCACGCAGATAGTATTGGGCTTTGGGAGGCACTGGAAAGAGACAGCACCAGCGTTGGTGGGTCTGTGAATGGGGTGTCCTGGCTACTTGAAGAGCAGCAAGAGCTTTTGGTCCTGGCCCCTTTGGGGTGGGAGGAATCCCTGGACGTTCGCAATTGCTGAGCCTGCCTCCGGGTGTACTCGGCGGCCCATGCAGATAGTATTGGGCTTTGGGAGGCACCAGAAAGAGACAGCGCCAGCGTTTGTAGGGCTGTGAATGGGGTTGCGTGGCTACTTGAAGAGCAGCAAGAGCTTTTGGTCCTGGCCCCTTTGCGGTGGGAGGAATCCCTGGACGTTTGCAATTGCTGAGCATGCCTCAGGGTGTACTCGGTGGCCCACGCAGATAGTATTGGGCTTTAGGAGGCACTAGAAAGAGACAGCACCAGCGTTGGTGGGGCTTTGAATGGGGTTGCCTGGCTACTTGAAGAGCAGCAAGAGCTTTTGGTCCTGGCCCCTTTGCCGTGGGAGTAACCCCTGGTTGTTTGCAATTGCTGAGCCTGCCTCCGGGTGTACTCAGCGGCCCACGCAAACAGTGTTCTCTTTTGGGAGGCACCAGAAAGAGACAGAGCCAGCGTTGGTGGGTCTGTGAATGGGGTTGCCTGGCTACTTGAAGAGCAGCAAGAGCTTTTGGTCCTGGCCCCTTTGCGGTGGCAGGAATCCCTGGACGTTCGCAATTGCTGAGCCTGCCGCCGGGTGTCCTTAGCGGCCCACCCAAATTATGTTCAATTTTGGTAGGCTCTAGAAAGAGACAGCGCCAGCGTTGCGGGGTCTGTGAATGGGGTTGCCTGGCTACTTGAAGAGCAGCAAGAGCTTTTGGTCCTGGCCCCTTTGCGGTGGCAGGAATCCCTGGACGTTCGCAATTGCTGAGCCTGCCGCCGGGTGTCCTCAGCGGCCCACGCAAACAGTGTTCTCTTTTGGGAGGCTCTAGAAAGAGACAGCACCAGCGTTGCGGGGTCTGTGAAAGGGGTGTCCTGGCTACTTGAAGAGCAGCAAGAGCTTTTGGTCCTGGCCCCTTTGGGGTGGGAGGAATCCCTGGACGTTCGCAATTGCTGAGCCTGCCTCCGGGTGTCCTCAGCAGCCCACACAGATAGTATTGGGCTTTGGGAGGCACCAGAAAGAGACAGCGCCAGCGTTTGTAGGGCTGTGAATGGGGTTGCTTGGCTACTTGAAGAGCAGCAAGAGCTTTTGGTCCTGGTCCCTTTGGGGTGGGAGGAATCCCTGGACGTTCGCACTTGCTGAGCTGGGCTCGGGGTGTACTCAGCTCCGCAGGCAGATAATATTGGAGTTTGGGAGGTTCTAGAAAGAGACAGCGCCAGCGTTGGTGGGTCTGTGAATGGGGTGTCCTGACTACTTGAAGAGCAGCAAGAGCTTTTGGTCCTGGCGCCTTTGGGGTGGGAGGAATCCCTGGACGTTCACAATTGCTGAGCCTGCCACCGGGTGTACTCGGCAGCCCACGCAAATAATGTTCAATTATGGGAGACTAGAAAGAGACAGCGCCAGCGTTGGTTGGTCTGTGAATGGGGTTGCCTGGCTACTTGAAGAGCAGTAAGAGCTTTTGGTCCTGGCCCCTCTGCGGTGGGAGGAATCTCTGGACGTTCGCAATTGCTGAGCCTGCCTCCATGTGTCCTTAGCGGCTGAAGCAAACAGTGTTCTCTTTTGGGAGGCTCTAGAAAGAGACAGTGCCAGTGTTCGTGGGGCTATGAATGGGGTTTGCCTCGCTACCTGAAGAGCAGCAAGAGCTTTTGGTCCTGGCCCCTTTGCGGTGGGAGGAATCCCTGGACGTTCGCAATTGCTGATCCTGCCGCCGGGTGTACTCGGTGGCCCACGCAGATAGTATTGGGCTTTGGGAGGCACTAGAAAGAGACAGCGCCAGCGTTGGTGGGTCTGTGAATGGGGTGTCCTGGCTACTTGAAGAGCAGCAAGAGCTTTTGGTCCTGGCCCCTTTGCGGTGGGAGGAATCCCTGGACGTTCGCAATTGCTGAGCCTGCCGCCGGGTGTACTCGGCAGCCCACGCAGATATTACTGGGCTTTTGGAGGCACTAGAAAGAGACAGCGCCAGCGTTTGTAGGGCTGTGAATGGGTTTGCGTGGCTACTTAAAGAGCAGCAAGAGCTTTTGGTCCTGGCCTCTTTGCCGTGGGAGTAACCCCTGGACGTTCGCAATTGCTGAGCCTGCCGCCGGGTGTACTCGGCGGCCCACGCAAACATTGTTCTCTTTTGGGAGGCACTAGAAAGAGACAGCGCCAGCGTTTGTAGGGCTGTCGATGGGGTGTCCAGGCTACTTGAAGAGCAGCAAGAGCTTTTGGTCCTGGCCCCTTTGCGGTGGGAGGAATCCCTGGACGTTCGCAATTGCTGGTCCTGCCGCCGGGTGTCCTCAGCGGCCCACGCACACAGTGTTCTCTTTAGGGAGGCTCTAGAAAGAGACAGTGCCAGTGTTCGTGGGTCTATGAATGGGGTTTGCCTCGCTACTTGAAGAGCAGCAAGAGCTTTTGGTCCTGGTCCCTTTGGGGTGGGAGGAATCCCTGGACGTTTGCAATTGCTGAGCATGCCTCAGGGTGTACTCGGTGGCCCACGCAGATAGTATTGGGCTTCGGGAGGCACTAGAAAGAGACAGCACCAGCGTTGGTGGGGCTGTGAATGGGGTTGCCTGGCTACTTGAGGAGCAGCAAGAGCTTTTGGTCCTGGCCCCTTTGCCGTGGGAGTAACCCCTGGTTGTTTGCAATTGCTGAGCCTGCCGCCGGGTGTACTCAGCAGCCCACGAAGATAGTATTGGGCTTTGGGAGGCACCAGAAAGAGACAGCGCCAGCGTTTGTAGGGCTGTGAATGGGGTTGCGTGGCTACTTGAAGAGCAGCAAGAGCTTTTGGTCCTGGCCCCTTTGGGGTGGGAGGAATCCCTGGACATTCGCAATTGCTGAGCCTGCCTCAGGGTCTCCTCAGCGGCCCACGCAAAAAGTGTTCTCTTTTGGGAGGCTCTAGAAAGAGACAGTGATAGTGTTTTTGGGGCTGCGCATGGGGTTTGCCTGGCTACTTGAAGAGCAGCAAGAGCTTTTGGTCCTGGCCTCTTTGCCGTGGGAGGAATCCCTGGACGTTTGCAATTGCTGAGCCTGCCTCCGGGTGTACTCGGCGGCCCACGCAAATAGTGTTCAATTTTGGGAGACTCTAGAAAGAGACAGCGCCAGCGTTGGTTGGTCTATGAATGGGGTATCCTGGCTACTTGAAGAGCAGCAAGAGCTTTTGGTCCTGGGGCTTTTGGGGTGGGAGGAATCCCTGGACGTTCGCAATTGCTGATCCTGCCTCAGGGTGTCCTTAGAGGCCCACTCAAACAGTGTTCTCTTTTGGGAGGCTCTAGAAAGAGACAGTGCCAGTGTTCGTGGGTCTGTGAATGGGGTGTCCTGACTACTTGAAGAGCAGCAAGAGCTTTTGGTCCTGGTCCCTTTGCGGTGGGAGGAATCCCTGGACGTTCACAATTGCTGATCCTGCCTCAGGGTGTACTCGGTGGCCCACGCAGATAGTATTGGGCTTTGGGAGGCTCTAGAAAGAGACAGCGCCAGCGTTTGTAGGGCTGTGAATGGGGTTGCCTGGCTACTTGAAGAGCAGCAAGAGCTTTTGGTCCTGGCCCCTTTGCGGTGGCAGGAATCCCTGGACGTTCGCAATTGCTGATCCTGCCTCCGGGTGTCCTCAGCGGCCCAAGCAAACTGTTCTCTTTTGGGAGGCTCTAGAAAGAGACAGTGCCAGTGTTCGTGGGGCTATGAATGGGGTTTGCCTCGCTACCTGAAGAGCAGCAAGAGCTTTTGTTCCTGGTCCCTTTGCGGTGGGAGGAATCCCTGGACGTTCGCAATTCCTAAGCCTGCCGCCGGGTGTCCTCAGCAGCCAACACAAACAGTGTTCTCTTTTGGGAGGCTCTAGAAAGAAACAGTGCCAGTGTTCATGGGGCTATGAATGGGGTTACGTGGCTACTTGAAGTGCAGCAAGAGCTTTTGGTCCTGGCCCCTTTGCGGTGGGAGGAATCCCTGGACGTTCGCAATTGCTGAGCCTGCCTCCGGGTGTCCTCAGCAGCCCACGCAAATACTGTTCAATATTGGGAGGCACTAGAAAGAGACAGAGCCAGCGTTTGTAGGGCTGTGAATGGGGTGTCCAGGCTACTTGAAGAGCAGTAAGAGCTTTTGGTCCTGGCCCCTTTGCGGTGGGAGGAATCCCTGGACGTTCGCAATTGCTGAGCCTGCCTCCGGGTGTCCTTATCGGCTCACGCAAGCAGTGTTCTCTTTTGGGAGGCTCTAGAAAGAGACAGTGCCAGTGTTCGTGGGTCTATGAATGGGGTTTGCCTCGCTACTTGAAGAGCAGCAAGAGCTTTTGGTCCTGGCCCCTTTGCGGTGGGAGGAATCCCTGGACATTCGCAATTGCTGAGCCTGCCGCCGGGTGTCCTCAGCAGCCCACGCAAATAGTGTTCTCTTTTGGGAGGCTCTAGAAAGAGACAGCACCAGCGTTGGTGGGTCTGTCAATGGGGTGTCCTGGCTACTTGAAGAGCAGCAAGAGCTTTTGGTCCTGGCCCCTTTGCCGTGGTTGTAACCCCTGGATGTTCGCAATTGCTGAGCCTGCCTCCGGGTGTACTCGGCGGCCCACACAGATAGTATTGGGCTTTTGGAGGCACTAGAAAGAGACAGCGCCAGCGTTTGTAGGGCTGTGGATGGGGTTGCGTGGCTACTTGAAGAGCAGCAAGAGCTTTTGGTCCTGGCCCCTTTGGGGTGGGAGGAATCCCTGGACGTTCGCAATTGCTGAGCCTGCCGCCGGGTGTCCTCAGCGGCCCACGCAAATAGTGTTCAATTTTGGGAGGCTCTAGAAAGAGACAGCACCAGCGTTGGTGGGGCTGTGAATGGGGTTGCCTGGCTACTTGAAGAGCAGCAAGAGCTTTTGGTCCTTGCGCCTTTGGGGTGGCAGGAATCCCTGGACGTTCGCAATTGTGTTGCCTGCCTCCGGGTGTGCTCGGTGGCCCACGCAAACAGTGTTCTGTTTTGGGAGGCTGTAGAAAGAGACAGCACCAGCGTTGGTGGGTCTGTGAATGGGGTTGTGTGGCTACTTGAAGAGCAGCAAGAGCTTTTGGTCCTGGCCCCTTTGCGGTGGGAGGAATCCCTGGACGTTCGCAATTGCTGAGCCTGCCTCAGGGTGTCCTCAGCGGCCAAAGCAAACAGTGTTCTCTTTTGGAAGGCTCTAGAAAGAGACAGTGCCAGTGTTCGTGGGTCTATGAATGAGGTTTGCCTGGCTACTTGAAGAGCAGCAAGAGCTTTTGGTCCTGGTCCCTTTGCGGTGGGAGGAATCCCTGGACATTCGCAATTGCTGAGCCTGCCAGCGGGTGTCCTCAGCGGCCCACGCAAACAGTGTTCTCTTTTGGGAGGCTCTAGAAAGAGACAGTGCCAGTGTTCGTGGGTCTATGAATGGGGTTTGCCTCGCTACTTGAAGAGCAGCAAGAACTATTGGTCCTGGCCTCTTTGCCGTGGGAGTAACCCCTGGACGTTCGCAATTGCTGAACCTGCCTCCGGGTGTACTCGGCGGCCCACGCAGATAGTATTGGGCTTTGGGAGGCACCAGAAAGAGACAGCGCCAGCATTTGTAGGGCTGTGAATGGGGTTGCGTGGCTACTTGAAGAGCAGAAAGTGCTTTTGGTCCTGGCCCCCTTGCCGTGAGAGTAATCCCTGGACGTTCGCAATTGCTGAGCCTGCCTCCGGGTGTACTCGGCGGCCCACGCAGATAGTATTGGGCTTTGGGAGGCACCAGAAAGAGACAGCGCCAGCGTTTGTAGGGCTGTGAATGGGGTTGCCTGGGTACTTGAAGAGCAGCAAGAGCTTTTGGTCCTGGCCCCTTTGCCGTGGGAGGAATCCCTGGACGTTCGCAATTGCTGAGCCTGCCTCCGGGTGTACTCGGCGGCCCACACAGATAATATTGGGCTTTGGGAGGCACCAGAAAGAGACAGCGCCAGCGTTTGTAGGGCTGTGAATGGGGTTACGTGGCTACTTGAAGAGCAGCAAGAGCTTTTGGTCCTGGCCCCTTTGCGGTGGGAGGAATCCCTGGACGTTCGCAATTGCTGAGCCTGCCGCCGGGTGTCCTCAGCAGCCCACGCAAACAGTGTTCAATTTTGGGAGGCACTAGAAAGAGACAGTGCCAGCGTTCGTGGGCCTATGAATGGGGTGTCCTGGCTACTTGAAGAGCAGCAAGAGCTCTTGGTCCTGGCCCCTTTGCGGTGGGAGGAATCCCTGGAGTTTCGCAATTGCTGAGCCTCCCTCCGGGTGTCCTCAGCGGCCCACGCAAACAGTGTTCTCTTTTGGGAGGCTCTAGAAAGAGACAGTGCCAGTGTTTTTGGGGCTGTGAATCGGGTTTGCCTGGCTACTTGAAGAGCAGCAAGAGCTTTTGGTCCTGCTCCCTTTGGGGTGGGAGGAATCCATGGACGTTCGCAATTGCTGAGCCTGCCGCCGGGTGTACTCGGCGGCCCACGCAAACAGTGTTCTCTTTTGGAAGGCTCTAGAAAGAGACAGCGCCAGCGTTTGTAGGGCTGTGGATGGGGTGTCCAGGCTACTTGAAGAGCAGCAAGAGCTTTTGGTCCTGGCCCCTTTGCGGTGGGAGGAATCCCTGGATGTTCGCAATTGCTGAGCCTGCCTCCGGGTCTCCTCAGCAGCCCACGCAAATAGTGTTCAATATTGGGAGGCACTAGAAAGAGACAGAGCCAGCGTTTGTAGGGCTGTAAATGGGGTGTCCAGGCTACTTGAAGAGCAGCAAGAGCTTTTGGTCCTGGCGCCTTTGGGATGGGAGGAATCCCTGGACGTTCGCAATTGCTGAGCCTGTCTCCGGGTCTCCTCAGCAGCCCACGCAAATAGTGTTCAATTTTGGGAGGCACTAGAAAGAGACAGAGCCAGCGTTTGTAGGGCTGTGAATGGGGTGTCCAGGCTACTTGAAGAGCAGCAAGAGCTTTTGGTCCTGGCGCCTTTGGGGTGAGAGGAATCCCTGGACGTTTGCAATTGCTGAGCCTGCCTCAGGGTGTCCTTAGAGGCCCACTCAAACAGTGTTCTCTTTTGGGAGGCTCTAGAAAGAGACAGTGCCAGTGTTCGTGGGGCTATGAATGGGGTTTGCCTGGCTACTTGAAGAGCAGCAAGCGCTTTTGATCCTGGCCCCTTTGCGGTGGGAGGAATCCCTGGACGTTCGCAATTGCTGAACCTGCCTCCGGGTATACTCGGCGGCCCACGCAGATAGTATTGGGCTTTGGGAGGCACCAGAAAGAGACAGCGCCAGCATTTGTAGGGCTGTGAATGGGGTTGCGTGGCTACTTGAAGAGCAGAAAGAGCTTTTGGTCCTGGCCCCCTTGCCGTGAGAGTAATCCCTGGACGTTCGCAATTACTGAGCCTGCCTCCGGGTGTACTCGGCGGCCCACGCAGATAGTATTGGGCTTTGGGAGGCACCAGAAAGAGACAGCGCCAGCGTTTGTAGGGCTGTGAATGGGGTTGCGTGGCTACTTGAAGAGCAGCAAGAGCTTTTGATCCTGGCCCCTTTGGGGTGGGAGGAATCCCTGGACGTTCGCAATTGCTGAGCCTGCCTCTGGGTATACTCGGAGGCCCAGGCAGATAGCATTGGAGTTTGGGAGTCTCTAGACAGAGACAGTGACATCGTTGGTGGGCCTATGAATAGGGTTAGGTGGCTAGTTGAAGAGCAGCAAGAGCTTTTGGTCCTGGCCCCTTTGCGGTGGGAGGAATCCCTGGACGTTCGCAATTGCTGAGCCTGCCGCCGGGTGTCCTCAGCAGCCCACTCAAACAGTGTTCTCTTTTGAGAGGCTCTAGAAAGAGACAGTGCCAGTGTTCATGGGGCTATGAATGGGGTTACGTGGCTACTTGAAGAGCAGCAAGAGCTTTTGGTCCTGGCGCCTTTGGGGTGGGAGGAATTCCTGGACGTTCGCAATTGCTGAGCCTGCCGCCGGGTGTCCTTAGCGGCCCACTCAAATTATGTTCAATTTTGGGAGGCTCTAGAAAGAGACAGCGCCAGCGTTGGTGGGTCTGCGAATGGGGTTGCGTGGCTACTTGAAGAGCACCAAGAGCTTTTGGTCCTGGTCCCTTTGCGGTGGGAGGAATCCCTGGACATTCGCAGTTGCTGAGCTGGGCTCCGGGTGTACTCGGGTCCGCAGGCAGATAATATTGGAGTGTGGGAGGCTCTAGAAAGAGACATCACCAGCGTTGGTGGGTCTGTGAATGGGGTTGCCTGGCTACTTGAAGAGCAGCAAGAGCTTTTGGTCCTGGCCCCTTTGAAGTGGGAGTAATCCCTGGACGTTCGCAATTGCTGAGCCTGCCTCCGGGTGTACTCGGTGGACCACGCAGTTAGTATTGGGCTTTGGGAGGCACTAGAAAGAGACAGCGTCAGCGTTTGTAGGGCTGTGAATGGGGTTGCGTGGCTACTTGAAGAGCAGCAAGAGCTTTTGGTCCTGGCCTCTTTGCCGTGGCAGTAACCCCTGGACGTTCGCAATTGCTGAGCCTGCCGCCGGGTGTACTCGGCGGCCCATGCAGATATTATTGGGCTTTGGGAGGCACCAGAAAGAGACAGCGCCACCGTTTGTAGGGCTGTGAATGGGGTTGCGTGGCTACTTGAAGAGCAGCAAGAGCTTTTGGTCCTGGCCCCTTTGCGGTGGGAGGAATCCCTGGACGTTCGCAATTGCTGAGCCTGCCTCCGGGTGTACTCGGCGGCCCACACAGATAATATTGGGCTTTGGGAGGCACCAGAAAGAGACAGTGCCAGTGTTTGTAGGGCTGTGAATGGGGTTGCGTGGCTACTTGAAGAGCAGGAAGAGCTTTTGGTCCTGGTCCCTTTGGGGTGGGAGGAATCCCTGGACATTCGCAATTGCTGAGCCGGGCTCGGGGTATAATCCGAGGCCCAGGCAGATAGCATTGGAGTTTGGGAGGCTCTAGACAGAGACAGTGACATCGTTGGTGGGCCTATGAATGTGGTTACGTGGCTACTTGAAGAGCAGCAAGAGCTTTTGGTCCTGGCCCCTTTGCGGTGGGAGGAATCCCTGGACGTTCGCAATTGCTGAGCCTGCCTCCGGGTGTCCTCAGCAGCCCACGCAAACAGTGTTCAATTTTGGGAGGCACTAGAAAGAGACAGTGCCAGCGTTCGTGGGCCTATGAATGGGGTGTCCTGGCTACTTGAAGAGCAGCAAGAGCTTTTGGTCCTGGCCCCTTTGGCGTGGGAGGAATCCCTGGACGTTCGCAATTGCTGAGCCTGCCTCCGGGTGTACTCGGTGGCCCACGCAGATATTACTGGGCTTTTGGAGGCACTAGAAAGAGACAGCGCCAGCGTTTGTAGGGCTGTGAATGGGGTTGCGTGGCTACTTGAAGAGCAGCAAGAGCTTTTGGTCCTGGCCCCTTTGCCGTGGGAGTAACCCCTGGACGTTCGCAATTGCTGAGCCTGCCTCCAGGTGTACTCAGCGGCCCACGCAGATAGTATTGGGCTTTGGGAGGAACCAGAAAGAGACAGCGCCAGCGTTGGTGGGTCAGTCAATGGGGTGTCCTGACTACTTGAAGA
Organism: Platalea minor; assembly: GCA_037975005.1. Taxonomy (NCBI): domain Eukaryota; kingdom Metazoa; phylum Chordata; class Aves; order Pelecaniformes; family Threskiornithidae; genus Platalea; species Platalea minor. The sequence goes on along the minus strand of JBBPFK010000043.1, from coordinate 440,316 downwards.
GCAGCAAGAGCTTTTGGTCCTGGCCCCTTTGGGGTGGGAGGAATCCCTGGACGTTCGCAATTGCTGAGCCTGCCTCCGGGTTTCCTCACCAGCCCACGCAAATAGTGTTCAATATTGGGAGGCACTAGAAAGAGACAGCGTCAGCGTTTGTAGGGCTGTGAATGGGGTTGCGTGGCTACTTGAAGAGCAGCAAGAGCTTTTGGTCCTGGCCTCTTTGCCGTGGCAGTAACCCCTGGACGTTCGCAATTGCTGAGCCTGCCGCCGGGTGTACTCAGCGGACCACGCAAACAGTGTTCTCTTTTGGGAGGCACCAGAAAGAGACAGCGCCAGCGTTTGTAGGGCTGTGAATGGGGTTGCGTGGCTACTTGAAGAGCAGCAAGAGCTTTTGGTCCTGGCCCCTTTGCAGTGGGAGGAATCCCTGGACGTTCGCAATTGCTGAGCCTGCCTCAGGGTGTCCTTAGAGGCCCACTCAAACAGTGTTCTCTTTTGGGAGGCTCTAGAAAGAGACATTGGCAGTGTTTCTGGGGCTGTGAATGGGGTTTGCCTGGCTACTCGAAGAGCAGCAAGAACTTTTGGACCTGGCCCCTTTGCGGTGGCAGGAATCCCTGGACGTTCGCAATTGCTGAGCCTGCCGCCGGGTGTCCTCAGCGGCCCACGCAAACTGTGTTCTCTTTTGGGAGGCTCTAGAAAGAGACAGTGCCAGTGTTCGTGGGTCTATGAATGGGGTTTGCCTGGCTACTTGAAGAGCAGCAAGAGCTTTTGGTCCTGGCCCCTTTGCGGTGGGAGGAATCCCTGGACGTTCGCAATTGCTGAGCCTGCCGCCGGGTGTCCTCAGCAGCCCACGCAGATAGTATTGGGCTTTCGGAGGCACCAGAAAGAGACAGTGCCAGCGTTTGTAGGGTTTTGAATGGGGTTGCCTGGCTACTTGAAGAGCAGCAAGAGCTTTTGGTCCTGGTCTCTTTGTGGTGGGAGGAATCCCTGGAGATTCACAATTGCTGAGCTGGGCTCCGGGTGTACTGAGCTCCGCAGGCAGATAATATTGGAGTTTGGGAGGCTCTGGAAAGAGACAGCACCAGCGTTGGTGGGTCTGTGAATGGGGTTGCCTGGCTACTTGAAGAGCAGCAAGAGCTTTTGGTCCTGGCCCCTTTGCGGTGGGAGGAATCCCTGGACGTTCGCAATTGCTGAGCCTGCCTCCGGGTGTCCTCAGCAGCCCACGCAAATAGTGTTCAATATTGGGAGGCACTAGAAAGAGACAGAGCCAGCGTTTGTAGGGCTGTGAATGGGGTTAGGTGGCTACTTGAAGAGCAGCAAGAGCTTTTGGACCTGGCCCCTTTGCGGTGGGAGGAATCCCTGGACGTTCGCAATTGCTGAGCCTGCCGCCGGGTGTCCTCAGCGGCCCACGCAAACAGTGTTCTCTTTTGGGAGGCTCTAGAAAGAGACAGTGCCAGTGTTCGTGGGTCTATGAATGGGGTTTGCCTCGCTACCTGAAGAGCAGCAAGAGCTTTTGGTCCTGGCCCCTTTGCGGTGGGAGGAATCCCTGGACGTTCGCAATTGCTGAGCCTGCCTCAGGGTGTACTCGGTGGCCCACGCAGATAGTATTGGGCTTTGGGAGGCACTAGAAAGAGACAGCGCCAGCGTTGGTGGGTCTGTGAATGGGGTGTCCTGGCTACTTGAAGAGCAGCAAGAGCTTTTGGTCCTGGCCCCTTTGCGGTGGGAGGAATCCCTGGACGTTTGCAATTGCTGAGCCTGCCGCCGGGTGTACTCGGCAGCCCACGCAGATATTACTGGGCTTTTGGAGGCACAAGAAAGAGACAGCGCCAGCGTTTGTAGGGCTGTGAATGGGGTTGCGTGGCTACTTGAAGAGCAGCAAGAGCTTTTGGTCCTGGCCCCTTTGCCGTGGGAGTAACCCCTGGACGTTTGCAATTGCTGAGCCTGCCTCCGGGTGTACTCAGCGGCCCACGCAGATAGTATTGGGCTTTGGGAGGCACCAGAAAGAGACAGCGCCAGCGTTTGTAGGGCTGTGAATGGGGTTGCGTGGCTACTTGAAGAGCAGCAAGAGCTTTTGGTCCTGGCCCCTTTGCGGTGGGAGGAATCCCTGGACGTTCGCAATTGCTGAGCCTGCCGCCGGGTGTCCTTAGAGGCCCACTCAAACAGTGTTCTCTTTTGGGAGGCTCTAGAAAGAGACAGCACCAGCGTTGGTGGGTCTGTGAATGGTGTGTCCTGACTACTTGAAGAGCAGCAAGAGCTTTTGGTCCTGGCCCCTTTGGGGTGGGAGGAATCCCTGGACGTTCGCAATTGCTGAGCCTGCCTCCGGGTGTCCTCAGCGGCCCACACAGATAGTATTGGGCTTTGGGAGGAACCAGAAAGAGACAGCGCCAGCGTTTGTAGGGCTGTGAATGGGGTTGCGTGGCTACTTGAAGAGCAGCAAGAGCTTTTGGTCCTGGCCCCTTTGCAGTGGGAGGAATCCCTGGACGTTCGCAATTGCTGAGCTGGGCTCGGGGTGTACTCAGCTCCGCAGGCAGATAATATTGGAGTTTGGGAGGTTCTAGAAAGAGACAGCACCAGCGTTGGTGGGTCTGTGAATGGGGTTGCCTGGCTACTTGAAGAGCAGCAAGAGCTTTTGGTCCTGGCCCCTTTGCAGTGGGAGGAATCCCTGGACGTTCGCAATTGCTGAGCTGGGCTCCGAGTGTACTCGGCGGCCCACGCAAATAGTGTTCAATTTTGGGAGGCTCTAGAAAGAGACAGCGCCAGCGTTGGTGGGGCTGTGAATGGGGTTGCCTGGCTACTTGAAGAGCAGCAAGAGCTTTTGGTCCTGGCCTCTTTGCCGTGGGAGTAACCCCTGGACGTTCGCAATTGCTGAGCCTGCCGCCGGGTGTACTCGGTGGCCCACGCAAACAGTGTTCTCTTTTGGGAGGCTCTAGAAAGAGACAATGCCAGCGTTCGTGGGGCTATCAATGGGGTTTGCTTCGCTACTTGAAGAGCAGCAAGAGCTTTTGGTCCTGGCCCCTTTGCGGTGGAAGAAATCCCTGGTCGTTCGCAATTGCTGAGCCTGCCGCCGGGTGTCCTTAGCGGCCCACGCAAACAGTGTTCTCTTTTGGGAGGCTCTAGAAAGAGACAGCACCAGCGTTGGTGGGGCTGTGAATGGGGTTGGCTGGCTACTTGAAGAGCAGCAAGAGCTTTTGGTCCTGGCCCCTTTGGGGTGGGAGGAATCCCTGGACGTTCGCAATTGCTGAGCTGGTCTCCGAGTGTACTCGGCGGCCCACGCAAATAGTGTTCAATTTTGGGAGGCTCTAGAAAGAGACAGCGCCAGCGTTGGTGGGTCTGTGAATGGGGTTGCCTGGCTACTTGAAGAGCAGCAAGAGCTTTTGGTCCTGGCCTCTTTGCCGTGGGAGTAACCCCTGGACGTTCGCAATTGCTGAGCCTGCCGCCGGGTGTACTCGGTGGCCCACGCAAACAGTGTTCTCTTTTGGAAGGCTCTAGAAAGAGACAGCGCCAGCGTTTGTAGGGCTGTGCATGGGGTTTGCTTGGCTACTTGAAGAGCAGCAAGAGCTTTTGGTCCTGGCCCCTTTGGGGTGGGAGGAATCCCTGGACTTTCGCAATTGCTGAGCCTTCCTCCGGGTGTCCTCAGCAGCCCATGCAAATAGTGTTCAATATTGGGAGGCACTAGAAAGAGACAGAGCCAGTGTTTGTAGGACTGTGGATGGGGTGTCCAGGCTACTTGAAGAGCAGCAAGAGCTTTTGGTCCTGGCCCCTTTGCGGTGGGAGGAATCCCTGGACGTTCGCAATTGCTGAGCCTGCCTCCGGGTGTCCTCAGCAGCCCACACAGATAGTATTGGGCTTTGGGAGGCACCAGAAAGAGACAGCGCCAGCGTATGTAGGGCTGTGAATGGGGTTGCGTGCCTACTCAAAGAGCAGCAAGAGCTTTTGGTCCTGGCCCCTTTGCGGTGGGAGGAATCCCTGTACGTTCGCAATTGCTGAGCTGGGCTCCGGGTGTACTCGGCGGCCCACGCAAATAGTGTTCAATTTTGGGAGACTCTAGAAAGAGACAGCGCCAGCGTTGGTGGGTCTGTGAATGGGGTGTCCTGGCTACTTGAAGAGCAGTAAGAGCTTTTGGTCCTGGCCCCTCTGCGGTGGGAGGAATCCTTGGACGTTCGCAATTGCTGAGCCTGCCTCCCGGTGTCCTCAGCAGCCCACGCAAATATTGTTCAATATTGGGAGGCACTAGAAAGAGACAGAGCCAGCGTTTGTAGGGCTGTGGATGGGGTGTCCAGGCTACTTGAAGAGCAGCAAGAGCTTTTGGTCCTGGCCCCTTTGCGGTTGGAGGAATCCCTGGACGTTCGCAATTGCTGAGCCTGCCTCCGGGTCTCCTCAGCAGCCCACGCAAATAGTGTTCAATATTGGGAGGCACTAGAAAGAGACAGAGCCAGCGTTTGTAGGGCTGTGAATGGGGTGTCCAGGCTACTTGAAGAGCAGCAAGAGCTTTTGGTCCTGGCCCCTTTGGGGTGGGAGGAATCCCTGGACGTTCGCAATTGCTGAGCCTGCCTCCGGGTGTCCTTAGAGGCCCACTCAAACAGTGTTCTCTTTTGGGAGGGTCTAGAAAGAGACAGTGCCATGGTTCGTGGGGCTATGAATGGGGTTTGCCTCGCTACCTGAAGAGCAGCAAGAGCTTTTGGTCCTGGCCCCTTTGGGGTGGGAGGAATCCCTGGACGTTCGCAATTGCTGATCCTGCCTCCGGGTGTACTCGGTGGCCCACGCAGATACTATTGGGCTTTGGGAGGCACTAGAAAGAGACAGCGCCAGCGTTGGTGGGGCTGTGAATGGGGTTGCGTGGCTACTTGAAGAGCAGCAAGAGCTTTTGGTCCTGGTCCCTTTGCGGTGGGAGGAATCCCTGGACGTTCGCAATTGCTGAGCTGGGCTCCGGGTGTACTCGGCGGCCCACGCAAATAGTGTTCAATTTTGGGAGACTCTAGAAAGAGACAGCGCCAGCGTTGGTGGGGCTGTGAATGGGGTTGCCTGGCTACTTGAAGAGCAGCAAGAGCTTTTGGTCCTGGCCCCTTTGCGGTGGGAGGAATCCCTGGACGTTCGCAATTGCTGAGCTGGGCTCCGAGTGTACTCGGCGGCCCACGCAAATAGTGTTCAATTTTGGGAGACTCTAGAAAGAGACAGCGCCAGCGTTGCGGGGTCTGTGAATGGGGTTGCCTGGCTACTTGAAGAGCAGCAAGAGCTTTTGGTCCTGGCCTCTTTGCCGTGGGAGTAACCCCTGGACGTTCGCAATTGCTGAGCCTGCCGCCGGGTGTAGTCGGTGGCCCACGCAGATAGTGTTGGGCTTTGGGAGGCACTAGAAAGAGACAGCGCCAGCGTTGGTGGGTCTGTGAATGGGGTGTCCTGGCTACTTGAAGAGCAGCAAGAGCTTTTGGTCCTGGCCCCTTTGCGGTGGGAGGCATCCCTGGACGTTCGCAATTGCTGAGCCTGCCGCCGGGTGTACTCGGCGGCCCACGCAAATAGTGTTCAATATTGGGAGGCACTAGAAAGAGACAGAGCCAGCGTTTGTAGGGCTGTGGATGGGGTGTCCAGGCTACTTGAAGAGCAGCAAGAGCTTTTGGTCCTGGCCCCTTTGCGGTGGGAGGAATCCCTGGACGTTCGCAATTGCTGAGCCTGCCTCCGGGTGTCCTCAGCAGCCCACGCAAATAGTGTTCAATATTGGGAGGCACTAGAAAGAGACTGAGCCAGTGTTTGTAGGGCTGTGAATGGGGTGTCCAGGCTACTTGAAGAGCAGCAAGAGCTTTTGGTCCTGGCCCCTTTGCGGTGGGAGGAATCCCTGGACGTTCGCAATTGCTGAGCCTGCCGCCGGGTGTACTCGGCGGCCCACGCAAACAGTGTTCTCTTTTGGGAGGCTCTAGAAAGAGACAGTGCCAGCGTTTGTAGGGCTGTGAATGGGGTTGCCTGGCTACTTGAAGAGCAGCAAGAGCTTTTGGTCCTGGCCCCTTTGCAGTGGGAGGAATCCCTGGACGTTCGCAATTGCTGAGCCTGCCTCAGGGTGTCCTCAGCGGCCCACGCAAACAGTGTTCTCTTTTGGGAGGCTCTAGAAAGAGATAGTGCCAGCGTTGGTGGGTGTGTGAATGCTGTGTCCTGACTACTTGAAGAGCAGCAAGAGCTTTTGGTCCTGGCCCCTTTGGGGTGGGAGGAATCCCTGGACGTTCGCAATTGCTGAGCCTGCCGCTGGGTGTCCTCACCGGCCCACGCAAACAGTGTTCTCTTTTGGGAGGCTCTAGAAAGAGACAGTGCCAGTGTTCGTGGGGCTATGAATGGGGTTTGCCTGGCTACTTGAAGAGCAGCAAGAGCTTTTGGTCCTGGCCCCTTTGCGGTGGGAGGAATCCCTGGACGTTCGCAATTGCTTAGCCTGCCGCCGGGTGTACTCGGTGGCCTACGCAGATAGTATTGGGCTTTGGGAGGCTGTAGAAAGAGACAGCGCCAGCGTTTGTAGGGCTGTGAATGGGGTTGCGTGGCTACTTGAAGAGCAGCAAGAGCTTTTGGTCCTGGCCCGTTTGCCGTGGGAGTAACCCCTGGACGTTTGCAATTGCTGAGCCTGCCTCCGGGTGTACTCAGCGGCCCACGCAGATAGTATTGGGCTTTGGGAGGCACCAGAAAGAGACAGCGCCAGCGTTTGTAGGGCTGTGAATGGGGTTGCGTGGCTACTTGAAGAGCAGCAAGAGCTTTTGGTCCTGGCCCCTTTGCAGTGGGAGGAATCCCTGGACGTTCGCAATTGCTGATCCTGCCTCCGGGTGTCCTTAGAGGCCCACTCAAACAGTGTTCTCTTTTGGGAGGCTCTAGAAAGAGACAGCACCAGCCTTTGTAGGGCTGTGAATGGTGTGTCCTGACTACTTGAAGAGCAGCAAGAGCTTTTGGTCCTGGCCCCTTTGCGGTGGGAGGAATCCCTGGACGTTCGCAATTGCTGAGCCTGCCTCCGGGTGTCCTCAGCAGCCCACACAGATAGTATTGGGCTTTGGGAGGCACCAGAAAGAGACAGCGCCAGCGTATGTAGGGCTGTGAATGGGGTTGCGTGGCTACTTGAAGAGCAGCAAGAGCTTTTGGTCCTGGCCCCTTTGCGGTGGGAGGAATCCCTGGACGTTCGCAATTGCTGAGCTGGGCTCCGGGTGTACTCGGCGGCCCACTCAAATAGTGTTCAATTTTGGGAGACTCTAGAAAGAGACAGCGCCAGCGTTGGTGGGTCTGTGAATGGGGTGTCCTGGCTACTTGAAGAGCAGTAAGAGCTTTTGGTCCTGGCCCCTCTGCGGTGGGAGGAATCCTTGGACGTTCGCAATTGCTGAGCCTGCCTCCGGGTCTCCTCAGCAGCCCACGCAAATAGTGTTCAATATTGGGAGGCACTAGAAAGAGACAGAGCCAGCGTTTGTAGGGCTGTGAATGGGGTGTCCAGGCTACTTGAAGAGCAGCAAGAGCTTTTGGTCCTGGCGCCTTTGGGGTGGGAGGAATCCCTGGACGTTCGCAATTGCTGAGCCTGCCTCCGGGTGTCCTTAGAGGCCCACTCAAACAGTGTTCTCTTTTGGGAGGCTCTAGAAAGAGACAGTGCCATGGTTCGTGGGGCTATGAATGGGGTTTGCCTCGCTACCTGAAGAGCAGCAAGAGCTTTTGGTCCTGGCCCCTTTGCGGTGGGAGGAATCCCTGGACGTTCGCAATTGCTGATCCTGCCTCCGGGTGTACTCGGTGGCCCACGCAGATACTATTGGGCTTTGGGAGGCACTAGAAAGAGACAGCACCAGCGTTGGTGGGGCTGTGAATGGGGTAGCGTGGTTACTTGAAGAGCAGCAAGAGCTTTTGGTCCTGGTCCCTTTGCGGTGGGAGGAATCCCTGGACGTTCGCAATTGCTGAGCTGGGCTCCGGGTGTACTCGGCGGCCCACGCAAATAGTGTTCAATTTTGGGAGACTCTAGAAAGAGACAGCGCCAGCGTTGGTGGGGCTGTGAATGGGGTTGCCTGGCTACTTGAAGAGCAGCAAGAGCTTTTGGTCCTGGCCCCTTTGCGGTGGGAGGAATCCCTGGACGTTCGCAATTGCTGAGCTGGGCTCCGAGTGTACTCGGCGGCCCACGCAAATAGTGTTCAATTTTGGGAGACTCTAGAAAGAGACAGCGCCAGCGTTGCGGGGTCTGTGAATGGGGTTGCCTGGCTACTTGAAGAGCAGCAAGAGCTTTTGGTCCTGGCCTCTTTGCCGTGGGAGTAACCCCTGGACGTTCGCAATTGCTGAGCCTGCCGCCGGGTGTACTCGGTGGCCCACGCAAACAGTGTTCTCTTTTGGAAGGGTCTAGAAAGAGACAGCGCCAGCGTTTGTAGGGCTGTGGATGGGGTGTCCAGGCTACTTGAAGAGCAGCAAGAGCTTTTGGTCCTGGCCCCTTTGGGGTGGGAGGAATCCCTGGACGTTCGCAATTGCTGAGCCTGCCTCCGGGTGTCCTCAGCAGCCCACGCAAATAGTGTTCAATATTGGGAGGCACTAGAAAGAGACAGAGCCAGTGTTTGTAGGGCTGTGAATGGGGTGTCCAGGCTACTTGAAGAGCAGCAAGAGCTTTTGGTCCTGGCCCCTTTGCGGTGGGAGGAATCCCTGGACGTTCGCAATTGCTGAGCCTGCCGCCGGGTGTACTCGGCGGCCCACGCAAACAGTGTTCTCTTTTGGGAGGCTCTAGAAAGAGACAGTGCCAGCGTTTGTAGGGCTGTGAATGGGGTTGCCTGGCTACTTGAAGAGCAGCAAGAGCTTTTGGTCCTGGCCCCTTTGCAGTGGGAGGAATCCCTGGACGTTCGCAATTGCTGAGCCTGCCTCAGGGTGTCCTCAGCAGCCCACGCAAACAGTGTTCTCTTTTGGGAGGGTCTAGAAAGAGACAGTGCCAGTGTTCGTGGGTCTGTGAATGGTGTGTCCTGACTACTTGAAGAGCAGCAAGAGCTTTTGGTCCTGGCCCCTTTGGGGTGGGAGGAATCCCTGGACGTTCGCAATTGCTGAGCCTGCCGCTGGGTGTCCTCACCGGCCCACGCAAACAGTGTTCTCTTTTGGGAGGCTCTAGAAAGAGACAGTGCCAGTGTTCGTGGGGCTATGAATGGGGTTTGCCTGGCTACTTGAAGAGCAGCAAGAGCTTTTGGTCCTGGCCCCTTTGCGGTGGGAGGAATCCCTGGACGTTCGCAATTGCTTAGCCTGCCGCCGGGTGTACTCGGTGGCCTACGCAGATAGTATTGGGCTTTGGGAGGCTCTAGAAAGAGACAGCGCCAGCGTTTGTAGGGCTGTGAATGGGGTTGCGTGGCTACTTGAAGAGCAGCAAGAGCTTTTGGTCCTGGCCCCTTTGCCGTGGGAGTAACCCCTGGACGTTTGCAATTGCTGAGCCTGCCTCCGGGTGTACTCAGCGGCCCACGCAGATAGTATTGGGCTTTTGGAGGCACCAGAAAGAGACAGCGCCAGCGTTTGTAGGGCTGTGAATGGGGTTGCGTGGCTACTTGAAGAGCAGCAAGAGCTTTTGGTCCTGGCCCCTTTGCAGTGGGAGGAATCCCTGGACGTTCGCAATTGCTGATCCTGCCTCCGGGTGTCCTTAGAGGCCCACTCAAACAGTGTTCTCTTTTGGGAGGCTCTAGAAAGAGACAGCACCAGCCTTTGTAGGGCTGTGAATGGTGTGTCCTGACTACTTGAAGAGCAGCAAGAGCTTTTGGTCCTGGCCCCTTTGCGGTGGGAGGAATCCCTGGACGTTCGCAATTGCTGATCCTGCCTCCGGGTGTCCTTAGAGGCCCACGCAAACAGTGTTCTCTTTTGGGAGGCTCTAGAAAGAGACAGTGCCAGCGTTCGTGGGGCTATGAATGGGGTTTGCCTCGCTACCTGAAGAGCAGCAAGAGCTTTTGGTCCTGGCCCCTTTGCGGTGGGAGGAATCCCTGGACGTTCGCAATACTGATCCTGCCTCCGGGTGTACTCGGTGGCCCACGCAGATAGTATTGGGCTTTGGGAGGCACTAGAAAGAGACAGCGCCAGCGTTGGGGGGTCTGTGAATGTGGTGTCCAGGCTACTTGAAGAGCAGCAAGAGCTTTTGGTCCTGGCCCCTTTGCGGTGGGAGGAATCCCTGGACGTTCGCAATTGCTGAGCCTGCCTCCGGGTGTACTCGGCGGCCCACGCAGATATTACTGGGCTTTTGGAGGCACTAGAAAAAGACAGCGCCAGCGTTTGTAGGGCTGTGAATGGGGTTGCGTGGCTACTTGAAGAGCAGCAAGAGCTTTTGGTCCTGGCCTCTTTGCCGTGGGAGTAACTCCTGGACGTTCGCAATTGCTGAGCCTGCCGCCGGGTGTCCTCAGCGGCCCACGGAAACAGTGTTCTCTTTTTGGAGGTTCTAGAAAGAGACAGCACCAGCGTTGGTGGGGCTGTGAATGGGGTTGCGTGGCTACTTGAAGAGCAGCAAGATCTTTTGGTCCTGGCCCCTTTGCGGTGGGAGGAATCCCTGGACGTTCGCAATTGCTGAGCTGGGCTCCGGGTGTACTCGGCGGCCCACGCAAATAGTGTTCAATTTTGGGAGGCTCTAGAAAGAGACAGCGCCAGCGTATGTAGGGCTGTGAATGGGGTTGCGTGGCTACTTGAAGAGCAGCAAGAGCTTTTGGTCCTGGCCCCTTTGCGGTGGGAGGAATCCCTGGACGTTCGCAATTGCTGAGCCTGCCTCCGGGTGTCCTCAGCAGCCCACGCAAATAGTGTTCAATATTGGGAGGCACTAGAAAGAGACAGAGCCAGCGTTTGTAGGGCTGTGGATGGGGTGTCCAGGCTACTTGAAGAGCAGCAAGAGCTTTTGGTCCTGGCCCCTTTGCGGTGGGAGGAATCCTTGGACGTTCGCAATTGCTGAGCCTGCCGCCGGGTCTCCTTATCGGCTCACGCAACAGTGTTCCCTTTTGGGAGGCTCTAGAAAGAGACAGTGCCAGTGTTTGTGGGTCTATGAATGGGGTTTGCCTGGCTACTTGAAGAGCAGCAAGAGCTTTTTGTCCTGGTCCCTTTGCGGTGGGAGGAATCCCTGGACGTTCGCAATTGCTGATCCTGCCTCAGGGTGTACTCGGTGGCCCACGCAGATAGTATTGGGCTTTGGGAGGCACTAGAAAGAGACAGCGCCAGCGTTGGTGGGTCTGTGAATGGGGTGTCCTGGCTACTTGAAGAGCAGCAAGAGCTTTTGGTCCTGGCCCCTTTGCGGTTGGAGGAATCCCTGGACGTTCGCAATTGCTGAGCCTGCCTCCGGGTGTCCTCAGCGGCCCACGCAAACAGTGTTCTCTTTTGGGAGGGTCTAGAAAGAGACAGCACCAGCGTTGGTGGGTCTGTGAATGGGGTGTCCTGGCTACTTGAAGAGCAGCAAGAGCTTTTGGTCCTGGCCCCTTTGCGGTGGGAGGAATCCCTGGACGTTCGCAATTGCTGAGCCTGCCTCCGGGTGTACTCGGCGGTCCACGCAGATATTACTGGGCTTTTGGAGGCACAAGAAAGAGACAGCGCCAGCGTTTGTAGGGCTGTGAATTGGGTTGCGTGGCTACTTGAAGAGCAGCAAGAGCTTTTGGTCCTGGCCCCTTTGCCGTGGGAGTAACCCCTGGACGTTTGCAATTGCTGAGCCTGCCTCCGGGTGTACTCAGCGGCCCACGCAGATAGTATTGGGCTTTGGGAGGCACCAGAAAGAGACAGCGCCAGCGTTTGTAGGGCTGTGAATGGGGTTGCGTGGCTACTTGAAGAGCAGCAAGAGCTTTTGTTCCTGGCCCCTTTGCGGTGGGAGGAATCCCTGGACGTTCGCAATTGCTGATCCTGCCTCCGGGTGTCCTTAGAGGCCTACTCAAACAGTGTTCTCTTTTGGGAGGCTCTAGAAAGAGACAGCACCAGCGTTGGTGGGTCTGTGAATGGTGTGTCCTGACTACTTGAAGAGCAGCAAGAGCTTTTGGTCCTGGCCCCTTTGGGGTGGGAGGAATCCCTGGACGTTCGCAATTGCTGAGCCTGCCTCCGGGTGTACTCGGCGGTCCACGCAGATATTACTGGGCTTTGGGAGGCACCAGAAAGAGACAGCGCCAGCGTTTGTAGGGCTGTGAATGGGGTTGCGTGGCTACTTGAAGAGCAGCAAGAGCTTTTGGTCCTGGTCCCTTTGGGGTGGGAGGAATCCCTGGACGTTCGCAATTGCTGAGCTGGGCTCGGGGTGTACTCAGCTCCGCAGGCAGATAATATTGGAGTTTGGGAGGTTCTAGAAAGAGACAGCACCAGCGTTGGTGGGTCTGTGAATGGGGTTGGCTGGCTACTTGAAGAGCAGCAAGAGCTTTTGGTCCTGGCCCCTTTGCGGTGGGAGGAATCCCTGGACGTTCGCAATTGCTGAGCTGGGCTCCGGGTGTAATCGGCGGCCCACGCAAATAGTGTTCAATTTTGGGAGGTTCTAGAAAGAGACAGCGCCAGCGTTGGTGGGTCTGTGAATGGGGTGTCCTGGCTACTTGAAGAGCAGCAAGAGCTTTTGGTCCTGGCCCCTCTGCGGTGGGAGGAATCCTTGGACGTTCGCAATTGCTGAGCCTGCCTCCCGGTGTCCTCAGCAGCCCACGCAAATATTGTTCAATATTGGGAGGCACTAGAAAGAGACAGAGCCAGCGTTTGTAGGGCTGTGGATGGGGTGTCCAGGCTACTTGAAGAGCAGCAAGAGCTTTTGGTCCTGGCCCCTTTGCGGTTGGAGGAATCCCTGGACGTTCGCAATTGCTGAGCCTGCCTCCGGGTGTACTCAGCAGCCCACGCAAATAATGTTCAATATTGGGAGGCACTAGAAAGAGACAGAGCCAGCGTTTGTAGGGCTGTGAATGGTGTGTCCTGACTACTTGAAGAGCAGCAAGAGCTTTTGGTCCTGGCGCCTTTGGGGTGGGAGGAATCCCTGGACGTTCGCAATTGCTGATCCTGCCGCCGGGTGTCCTCTGCGGCCCACGCAAACAGTGTTCATTTTTGGGAGGCGCTAGAAAGAGACAGTGCCATGGTTCGTGGGGCTATGAATGGGGTTTGCCTCGCTACCTGAAGAGCAGCAAGAGCTTTTGGTCCTGGTCCCTTTGCGGTGGGAGGAATCCCTGGACGTTCGCAATTGCTGAGCCTGCCTCCGGGTGTACTCGGTGGCCCACGCAGATACTATTGGGCTTTGGGAGGCACTAGAAAGAGACAGCACCAGCGTTGGTGGGGCTGTGAATGGGGTTGCGTGGCTACTTGAAGAGCAGCAAGAGCTTTTGGTCCTGGTCCCTTTGCGGTGGGAGGAATCCCTGGACGTTCGCAATTGCTGATCCTGCCTCCGGGTGTACTCGGTGGCCCACGCAGATAGTGTTCAATTTTGGGAGACTCTAGAAAGAGACAGCGCCAGCGTTGGTGGGGCTGTGAATGGGGTTGCCTGGCTACTTGAAGAGCAGCAAGAGCTTTTGGTCCTGGCCCCTTTGGGGTGGGAGGAATCCCTGGACGTTCGCAATTGCTGAGCCTGCCTCCGGGTGTACTCGGTGGCCCACGCAGATATTACTGGGCTTTTGGAGGCACTAGAAAGAGACAGCGCCAGCGTTTGTAGGGCTGTGAATGGGGTTGCGTGGCTACTTGAAGAGCAGCAAGAGCTTTTGGTCCTGGCCCCTTTGCCGTGGGAGTAACCCCTGGACGTTCGCAATTGCTGAGCCTGCCTCCAGGTGTACTCAGCGGCCCACGCAGATAGTATTGGGCTTTGGGAGGAACCAGAAAGAGACAGCGCCAGCGTTGGTGGGTCAGTCAATGGGGTGTCCTGACTACTTGAAGAGCAGCAAGAGCTTTTGGTCCTGGCCCCTTTGGGGTGGGAGGAATCCCTGGACGTTCGCAATTGCTGAGCCTGCCTCCGGGTTTCCTCACCAGCCCACGCAAATAGTGTTCAATATTGGGAGGCACTAGAAAGAGACAGCGTCAGCGTTTGTAGGGCTGTGAATGGGGTTGCGTGGCTACTTGAAGAGCAGCAAGAGCTTTTGGTCCTGGCCTCTTTGCCGTGGCAGTAACCCCTGGACGTTCGCAATTGCTGAGCCTGCCGCCGGGTGTACTCAGCGGACCACGCAAACAGTGTTCTCTTTTGGGAGGCACCAGAAAGAGACAGCGCCAGCGTTTGTAGGGCTGTGAATGGGGTTGCGTGGCTACTTGAAGAGCAGCAAGAGCTTTTGGTCCTGGCCCCTTTGCAGTGGGAGGAATCCCTGGACGTTCGCAATTGCTGAGCCTGCCTCAGGGTGTCCTTAGAGGCCCACTCAAACAGTGTTCTCTTTTGGGAGGCTCTAGAAAGAGACATTGGCAGTGTTTCTGGGGCTGTGAATGGGGTTTGCCTGGCTACTCGAAGAGCAGCAAGAACTTTTGGACCTGGCCCCTTTGCGGTGGCAGGAATCCCTGGACGTTCGCAATTGCTGAGCCTGCCGCCGGGTGTCCTCAGCGGCCCACGCAAACTGTGTTCTCTTTTGGGAGGCTCTAGAAAGAGACAGTGCCAGTGTTCGTGGGTCTATGAATGGGGTTTGCCTGGCTACTTGAAGAGCAGCAAGAGCTTTTGGTCCTGGCCCCTTTGCGGTGGGAGGAATCCCTGGACGTTCGCAATTGCTGAGCCTGCCGCCGGGTGTCCTCAGCAGCCCACGCAGATAGTATTGGGCTTTCGGAGGCACCAGAAAGAGACAGTGCCAGCGTTTGTAGGGTTTTGAATGGGGTTGCCTGGCTACTTGAAGAGCAGCAAGAGCTTTTGGTCCTGGTCTCTTTGTGGTGGGAGGAATCCCTGGAGATTCACAATTGCTGAGCTGGGCTCCGGGTGTACTGAGCTCCGCAGGCAGATAATATTGGAGTTTGGGAGGCTCTGGAAAGAGACAGCACCAGCGTTGGTGGGTCTGTGAATGGGGTTGCCTGGCTACTTGAAGAGCAGCAAGAGCTTTTGGTCCTGGCCCCTTTGCGGTGGGAGGAATCCCTGGACGTTCGCAATTGCTGAGCCTGCCTCCGGGTGTCCTCAGCAGCCCACGCAAATAGTGTTCAATATTGGGAGGCACTAGAAAGAGACAGAGCCAGCGTTTGTAGGGCTGTGAATGGGGTTAGGTGGCTACTTGAAGAGCAGCAAGAGCTTTTGGTCCTGGCGCCTTTGGGGTGGGAGGAATCCCTGGACGTTCGCAATTGCTGAGCCTGCCGCCGGGTCTCCTTATCGGCTCACGCAAGCAGTGTTCTCTTTTGGGAGGCTCTAGAAAGAGACAGTGCCAGTGTTCGTGGGTCTATGAATGGGGTTTGCCTCGCTACCTGAAGAGCAGCAAGAGCTTTTGGTCCTGGCCCCTTTGCGGTGGGAGGAATCCCTGGACGTTCGCAATTGCTGAGCCTGCCTCAGGGTGTACTCGGTGGCCCACGCAGATAGTATTGGGCTTTGGGAGGCACTAGAAAGAGACAGCGCCAGCGTTGGTGGGTCTGTGAATGGGGTGTCCTGGCTACTTGAAGAGCAGCAAGAGCTTTTGGTCCTGGCCCCTTTGCGGTGGGAGGAATCCCTGGACGTTTGCAATTGCTGAGCCTGCCGCCGGGTGTACTCGGCAGCCCACGCAGATATTACTGGGCTTTTGGAGGCACAAGAAAGAGACAGCGCCAGCGTTTGTAGGGCTGTGAATGGGGTTGCGTGGCTACTTGAAGAGCAGCAAGAGCTTTTGGTCCTGGCCCCTTTGCCGTGGGAGTAACCCCTGGACGTTTGCAATTGCTGAGCCTGCCTCCGGGTGTACTCAGCGGCCCACGCAGATAGTATTGGGCTTTGGGAGGCACCAGAAAGAGACAGCGCCAGCGTTTGTAGGGCTGTGAATGGGGTTGCGTGGCTACTTGAAGAGCAGCAAGAGCTTTTGGTCCTGGCCCCTTTGCGGTGGGAGGAATCCCTGGACGTTCGCAATTGCTGAGCCTGCCGCCGGGTGTCCTTAGAGGCCCACTCAAACAGTGTTCTCTTTTGGGAGGCTCTAGAAAGAGACAGCACCAGCGTTGGTGGGTCTGTGAATGGTGTGTCCTGACTACTTGAAGAGCAGCAAGAGCTTTTGGTCCTGGCCCCTTTGGGGTGGGAGGAATCCCTGGACGTTCGCAATTGCTGAGCCTGCCTCCGGGTGTCCTCAGCGGCCCACACAGATAGTATTGGGCTTTGGGAGGAACCAGAAAGAGACAGCGCCAGCGTTTGTAGGGCTGTGAATGGGGTTGCGTGGCTACTTGAAGAGCAGCAAGAGCTTTTGGTCCTGGCCCCTTTGCAGTGGGAGGAATCCCTGGACGTTCGCAATTGCTGAGCTGGGCTCGGGGTGTACTCAGCTCCGCAGGCAGATAATATTGGAGTTTGGGAGGTTCTAGAAAGAGACAGCACCAGCGTTGGTGGGTCTGTGAATGGGGTTGCCTGGCTACTTGAAGAGCAGCAAGAGCTTTTGGTCCTGGCCCCTTTGCAGTGGGAGGAATCCCTGGACGTTCGCAATTGCTGAGCTGGGCTCCGAGTGTACTCGGCGGCCCACGCAAATAGTGTTCAATTTTGGGAGACTCTAGAAAGAGACAGCGCCAGCGTTGGTGGGGCTGTGAATGGGGTTGCCTGGCTACTTGAAGAGCAGCAAGAGCTTTTGGTCCTGGCCTCTTTGCCGTGGGAGTAACCCCTGGACGTTCGCAATTGCTGAGCCTGCCGCCGGGTGTACTCGGTGGCCCACGCAAACAGTGTTCTCTTTTGGGAGGCTCTAGAAAGAGACAATGCCAGCGTTCGTGGGGCTATCAATGGGGTTTGCTTCGCTACTTGAAGAGCAGCAAGAGCTTTTGGTCCTGGCCCCTTTGCGGTGGAAGAAATCCCTGGTCGTTCGCAATTGCTGAGCCTGCCGCCGGGTGTCCTTAGCGGCCCACGCAAACAGTGTTCTCTTTTGGGAGGCTCTAGAAAGAGACAGCACCAGCGTTGGTGGGGCTGTGAATGGGGTTGGCTGGCTACTTGAAGAGCAGCAAGAGCTTTTGGTCCTGGCCCCTTTGGGGTGGGAGGAATCCCTGGACGTTCGCAATTGCTGAGCTGGTCTCCGAGTGTACTCGGCGGCCCACGCAAATAGTGTTCAATTTTGGGAGGCTCTAGAAAGAGACAGCGCCAGCGTTGGTGGGTCTGTGAATGGGGTTGCCTGGCTACTTGAAGAGCAGCAAGAGCTTTTGGTCCTGGCCTCTTTGCCGTGGGAGTAACCCCTGGACGTTCGCAATTGCTGAGCCTGCCGCCGGGTGTACTCGGTGGCCCACGCAAACAGTGTTCTCTTTTGGAAGGCTCTAGAAAGAGACAGCGCCAGCGTTTGTAGGGCTGTGCATGGGGTTTGCTTGGCTACTTGAAGAGCAGCAAGAGCTTTTGGTCCTGGCCCCTTTGGGGTGGGAGGAATCCCTGGACTTTCGCAATTGCTGAGCCTTCCTCCGGGTGTCCTCAGCAGCCCATGCAAATAGTGTTCAATATTGGGAGGCACTAGAAAGAGACAGAGCCAGTGTTTGTAGGACTGTGGATGGGGTGTCCAGGCTACTTGAAGAGCAGCAAGAGCTTTTGGTCCTGGCCCCTTTGCGGTGGGAGGAATCCCTGGACGTTCGCAATTGCTGAGCCTGCCTCCGGGTGTCCTCAGCAGCCCACACAGATAGTATTGGGCTTTGGGAGGCACCAGAAAGAGACAGCGCCAGCGTATGTAGGGCTGTGAATGGGGTTGCGTGCCTACTCAAAGAGCAGCAAGAGCTTTTGGTCCTGGCCCCTTTGCGGTGGGAGGAATCCCTGTACGTTCGCAATTGCTGAGCTGGGCTCCGGGTGTACTCGGCGGCCCACGCAAATAGTGTTCAATTTTGGGAGACTCTAGAAAGAGACAGCGCCAGCGTTGGTGGGTCTGTGAATGGGGTGTCCTGGCTACTTGAAGAGCAGTAAGAGCTTTTGGTCCTGGCCCCTCTGCGGTGGGAGGAATCCTTGGACGTTCGCAATTGCTGAGCCTGCCTCCCGGTGTCCTCAGCAGCCCACGCAAATATTGTTCAATATTGGGAGGCACTAGAAAGAGACAGAGCCAGCGTTTGTAGGGCTGTGGATGGGGTGTCCAGGCTACTTGAAGAGCAGCAAGAGCTTTTGGTCCTGGCCCCTTTGCGGTTGGAGGAATCCCTGGACGTTCGCAATTGCTGAGCCTGCCTCCGGGTCTCCTCAGCAGCCCACGCAAATAGTGTTCAATATTGGGAGGCACTAGAAAGAGACAGAGCCAGCGTTTGTAGGGCTGTGAATGGGGTGTCCAGGCTACTTGAAGAGCAGCAAGAGCTTTTGGTCCTGGCCCCTTTGGGGTGGGAGGAATCCCTGGACGTTCGCAATTGCTGAGCCTGCCTCCGGGTGTCCTTAGAGGCCCACTCAAACAGTGTTCTCTTTTGGGAGGCTCTAGAAAGAGACAGTGCCATGGTTCGTGGGGCTATGAATGGGGTTTGCCTCGCTACCTGAAGAGCAGCAAGAGCTTTTGGTCCTGGCCCCTTTGCGGTGGGAGGAATCCCTGGACGTTCGCAATTGCTGATCCTGCCTCCGGGTGTACTCGGTGGCCCACGCAGATACTATTGGGCTTTGGGAGGCACTAGAAAGAGACAGCGCCAGCGTTGGTGGGGCTGTGAATGGGGTTGCGTGGCTACTTGAAGAGCAGCAAGAGCTTTTGGTCCTGGTCCCTTTGCGGTGGGAGGAATCCCTGGACGTTCGCAATTGCTGAGCTGGGCTCCGGGTGTACTCGGCGGCCCACGCAAATAGTGTTCAATTTTGGGAGACTCTAGAAAGAGACAGCGCCAGCGTTGGTGGGGCTGTGAATGGGGTTGCCTGGCTACTTGAAGAGCAGCAAGAGCTTTTGGTCCTGGCCCCTTTGCGGTGGGAGGAATCCCTGGACGTTCGCAATTGCTGAGCTGGGCTCCGAGTGTACTCGGCGGCCCACGCAAATAGTGTTCAATTTTGGGAGACTCTAGAAAGAGACAGCGCCAGCGTTGCGGGGTCTGTGAATGGGGTTGCCTGGCTACTTGAAGAGCAGCAAGAGCTTTTGGTCCTGGCCTCTTTGCCGTGGGAGTAACCCCTGGACGTTCGCAATTGCTGAGCCTGCCGCCGGGTGTAGTCGGTGGCCCACGCAGATAGTGTTGGGCTTTGGGAGGCACTAGAAAGAGACAGCGCCAGCGTTGGTGGGTCTGTGAATGGGGTGTCCTGGCTACTTGAAGAGCAGCAAGAGCTTTTGGTCCTGGCCCCTTTGCGGTGGGAGGCATCCCTGGACGTTCGCAATTGCTGAGCCTGCCGCCGGGTGTACTCGGCGGCCCACGCAAATAGTGTTCAATATTGGGAGGCACTAGAAAGAGACAGAGCCAGCGTTTGTAGGGCTGTGGATGGGGTGTCCAGGCTACTTGAAGAGCAGCAAGAGCTTTTGGTCCTGGCCCCTTTGCGGTGGGAGGAATCCCTGGACGTTCGCAATTGCTGAGCCTGCCTCCGGGTGTCCTCAGCAGCCCACGCAAATAGTGTTCAATATTGGGAGGCACTAGAAAGAGACTGAGCCAGTGTTTGTAGGGCTGTGAATGGGGTGTCCAGGCTACTTGAAGAGCAGCAAGAGCTTTTGGTCCTGGCCCCTTTGCGGTGGGAGGAATCCCTGGACGTTCGCAATTGCTGAGCCTGCCTCAGGGTGTCCTCAGCGGCCCACGCAAACAGTGTTCTCTTTTGGGAGGCTCTAGAAAGAGATAGTGCCAGCGTTGGTGGGTGTGTGAATGCTGTGTCCTGACTACTTGAAGAGCAGCAAGAGCTTTTGGTCCTGGCCCCTTTGGGGTGGGAGGAATCCCTGGACGTTCGCAATTGCTGAGCCTGCCGCTGGGTGTCCTCACCGGCCCACGCAAACAGTGTTCTCTTTTGGGAGGCTCTAGAAAGAGACAGTGCCAGTGTTCGTGGGGCTATGAATGGGGTTTGCCTGGCTACTTGAAGAGCAGCAAGAGCTTTTGGTCCTGGCCCCTTTGCGGTGGGAGGAATCCCTGGACGTTCGCAATTGCTTAGCCTGCCGCCGGGTGTACTCGGTGGCCTACGCAGATAGTATTGGGCTTTGGGAGGCTGTAGAAAGAGACAGCGCCAGCGTTTGTAGGGCTGTGAATGGGGTTGCGTGGCTACTTGAAGAGCAGCAAGAGCTTTTGGTCCTGGCCCCTTTGCCGTGGGAGTAACCCCTGGACGTTTGCAATTGCTGAGCCTGCCTCCGGGTGTACTCAGCGGCCCACGCAGATAGTATTGGGCTTTGGGAGGCACCAGAAAGAGACAGCGCCAGCGTTTGTAGGGCTGTGAATGGGGTTGCGTGGCTACTTGAAGAGCAGCAAGAGCTTTTGGTCCTGGCCCCTTTGCAGTGGGAGGAATCCCTGGACGTTCGCAATTGCTGATCCTGCCTCCGGGTGTCCTTAGAGGCCCACTCAAACAGTGTTCTCTTTTGGGAGGCTCTAGAAAGAGACAGCACCAGCCTTTGTAGGGCTGTGAATGGTGTGTCCTGACTACTTGAAGAGCAGCAAGAGCTTTTGGTCCTGGCCCCTTTGCGGTGGGAGGAATCCCTGGACGTTCGCAATTGCTGAGCCTGCCTCCGGGTGTCCTCAGCAGCCCACACAGATAGTATTGGGCTTTGGGAGGCACCAGAAAGAGACAGCGCCAGCGTATGTAGGGCTGTGAATGGGGTTGCGTGGCTACTTGAAGAGCAGCAAGAGCTTTTGGTCCTGGCCCCTTTGCGGTGGGAGGAATCCCTGGACGTTCGCAATTGCTGAGCTGGGCTCCGGGTGTACTCGGCGGCCCACGCAAATAGTGTTCAATTTTGGGAGACTCTAGAAAGAGACAGCGCCAGCGTTGGTGGGTCTGTGAATGGGGTGTCCTGGCTACTTGAAGAGCAGTAAGAGCTTTTGGTCCTGGCCCCTCTGCGGTGGGAGGAATCCTTGGACGTTCGCAATTGCTGAGCCTGCCTCCGGGTCTCCTCAGCAGCCCACGCAAATAGTGTTCAATATTGGGAGGCACTAGAAAGAGACAGAGCCAGCGTTTGTAGGGCTGTGAATGGGGTGTCCAGGCTACTTGAAGAGCAGCAAGAGCTTTTGGTCCTGGCGCCTTTGGGGTGGGAGGAATCCCTGGACGTTCGCAATTGCTGAGCCTGCCTCCGGGTGTCCTTAGAGGCCCACTCAAACAGTGTTCTCTTTTGGGAGGCTCTAGAAAGAGACAGTGCCATGGTTCGTGGGGCTATGAATGGGGTTTGCCTCGCTACCTGAAGAGCAGCAAGAGCTTTTGGTCCTGGCCCCTTTGCGGTGGGAGGAATCCCTGGACGTTCGCAATTGCTGATCCTGCCTCCGGGTGTACTCGGTGGCCCACGCAGATACTATTGGGCTTTGGGAGGCACTAGAAAGAGACAGCACCAGCGTTGGTGGGGCTGTGAATGGGGTAGCGTGGCTACTTGAAGAGCAGCAAGAGCTTTTGGTCCTGGTCCCTTTGCGGTGGGAGGAATCCCTGGACGTTCGCAATTGCTGAGCTGGGCTCCGGGTGTACTCGGCGGCCCACGCAAATAGTGTTCAATTTTGGGAGACTCTAGAAAGAGACAGCGCCAGCGTTGGTGGGGCTGTGAATGGGGTTGCCTGGCTACTTGAAGAGCAGCAAGAGCTTTTGGTCCTGGCCCCTTTGCGGTGGGAGGAATCCCTGGACGTTCGCAATTGCTGAGCTGGGCTCCGAGTGTACTCGGCGGCCCACGCAAATAGTGTTCAATTTTGGGAGACTCTAGAAAGAGACAGCGCCAGCGTTGCGGGGTCTGTGAATGGGGTTGCCTGGCTACTTGAAGAGCAGCAAGAGCTTTTGGTCCTGGCCTCTTTGCCGTGGGAGTAACCCCTGGACGTTCGCAATTGCTGAGCCTGCCGCCGGGTGTACTCGGTGGCCCACGCAAACAGTGTTCTCTTTTGGAAGGGTCTAGAAAGAGACAGCGCCAGCGTTTGTAGGGCTGTGGATGGGGTGTCCAGGCTACTTGAAGAGCAGCAAGAGCTTTTGGTCCTGGCCCCTTTGGGGTGGGAGGAATCCCTGGACGTTCGCAATTGCTGAGCCTGCCTCCGGGTGTCCTCAGCAGCCCACGCAAATAGTGTTCAATATTGGGAGGCACTAGAAAGAGACAGAGCCAGTGTTTGTAGGGCTGTGAATGGGGTGTCCAGGCTACTTGAAGAGCAGCAAGAGCTTTTGGTCCTGGCCCCTTTGCGGTGGGAGGAATC
Source organism: Platalea minor (assembly GCA_037975005.1). NCBI lineage: Eukaryota > Metazoa > Chordata > Aves > Pelecaniformes > Threskiornithidae > Platalea > Platalea minor. The sequence goes on along the minus strand of JBBPFK010000043.1, from coordinate 418,119 downwards.
CCTGGACGTTCGCAATTGCTGAGCCTGCCGCCGGGTGTACTCGGCGGCCCACGCAAACAGTGTTCTCTTTTGGGAGGCTCTAGAAAGAGACAGTGCCAGCGTTTGTAGGGCTGTGAATGGGGTTGCCTGGCTACTTGAAGAGCAGCAAGAGCTTTTGGTCCTGGCCCCTTTGCAGTGGGAGGAATCCCTGGACGTTCGCAATTGCTGAGCCTGCCTCAGGGTGTCCTCAGCAGCCCACGCAAACAGTGTTCTCTTTTGGGAGGGTCTAGAAAGAGACAGTGCCAGTGTTCGTGGGTCTGTGAATGGTGTGTCCTGACTACTTGAAGAGCAGCAAGAGCTTTTGGTCCTGGCCCCTTTGGGGTGGGAGGAATCCCTGGACGTTCGCAATTGCTGAGCCTGCCGCTGGGTGTCCTCACCGGCCCACGCAAACAGTGTTCTCTTTTGGGAGGCTCTAGAAAGAGACAGTGCCAGTGTTCGTGGGGCTATGAATGGGGTTTGCCTGGCTACTTGAAGAGCAGCAAGAGCTTTTGGTCCTGGCCCCTTTGCGGTGGGAGGAATCCCTGGACGTTCGCAATTGCTTAGCCTGCCGCCGGGTGTACTCGGTGGCCTACGCAGATAGTATTGGGCTTTGGGAGGCTCTAGAAAGAGACAGCGCCAGCGTTTGTAGGGCTGTGAATGGGGTTGCGTGGCTACTTGAAGAGCAGCAAGAGCTTTTGGTCCTGGCCCCTTTGCCGTGGGAGTAACCCCTGGACGTTTGCAATTGCTGAGCCTGCCTCCGGGTGTACTCAGCGGCCCACGCAGATAGTATTGGGCTTTTGGAGGCACCAGAAAGAGACAGCGCCAGCGTTTGTAGGGCTGTGAATGGGGTTGCGTGGCTACTTGAAGAGCAGCAAGAGCTTTTGGTCCTGGCCCCTTTGCAGTGGGAGGAATCCCTGGACGTTCGCAATTGCTGATCCTGCCTCCGGGTGTCCTTAGAGGCCCACTCAAACAGTGTTCTCTTTTGGGAGGCTCTAGAAAGAGACAGCACCAGCCTTTGTAGGGCTGTGAATGGTGTGTCCTGACTACTTGAAGAGCAGCAAGAGCTTTTGGTCCTGGCCCCTTTGCGGTGGGAGGAATCCCTGGACGTTCGCAATTGCTGATCCTGCCTCCGGGTGTCCTTAGAGGCCCACGCAAACAGTGTTCTCTTTTGGGAGGCTCTAGAAAGAGACAGTGCCAGCGTTCGTGGGGCTATGAATGGGGTTTGCCTCGCTACCTGAAGAGCAGCAAGAGCTTTTGGTCCTGGCCCCTTTGCGGTGGGAGGAATCCCTGGACGTTCGCAATACTGATCCTGCCTCCGGGTGTACTCGGTGGCCCACGCAGATAGTATTGGGCTTTGGGAGGCACTAGAAAGAGACAGCGCCAGCGTTGGGGGGTCTGTGAATGTGGTGTCCAGGCTACTTGAAGAGCAGCAAGAGCTTTTGGTCCTGGCCCCTTTGCGGTGGGAGGAATCCCTGGACGTTCGCAATTGCTGAGCCTGCCTCCGGGTGTACTCGGCGGCCCACGCAGATATTACTGGGCTTTTGGAGGCACTAGAAAAAGACAGCGCCAGCGTTTGTAGGGCTGTGAATGGGGTTGCGTGGCTACTTGAAGAGCAGCAAGAGCTTTTGGTCCTGGCCTCTTTGCCGTGGGAGTAACTCCTGGACGTTCGCAATTGCTGAGCCTGCCGCCGGGTGTCCTCAGCGGCCCACGGAAACAGTGTTCTCTTTTTGGAGGTTCTAGAAAGAGACAGCACCAGCGTTGGTGGGGCTGTGAATGGGGTTGCGTGGCTACTTGAAGAGCAGCAAGATCTTTTGGTCCTGGCCCCTTTGCGGTGGGAGGAATCCCTGGACGTTCACAATTGCTGAGCTGGGCTCCGGGTGTACTCGGCGGCCCACGCAAATAGTGTTCAATTTTGGGAGGCTCTAGAAAGAGACAGCGCCAGCGTATGTAGGGCTGTGAATGGGGTTGCGTGGCTACTTGAAGAGCAGCAAGAGCTTTTGGTCCTGGCCCCTTTGCGGTGGGAGGAATCCCTGGACGTTCGCAATTGCTGAGCCTGCCTCCGGGTGTCCTCAGCAGCCCACGCAAATAGTGTTCAATATTGGGAGGCACTAGAAAGAGACAGAGCCAGCGTTTGTAGGGCTGTGGATGGGGTGTCCAGGCTACTTGAAGAGCAGCAAGAGCTTTTGGTCCTGGCCCCTTTGCGGTGGGAGGAATCCTTGGACGTTCGCAATTGCTGAGCCTGCCGCCGGGTCTCCTTATCGGCTCACGCAACAGTGTTCTCTTTTGGGAGGCTCTAGAAAGAGACAGTGCCAGTGTTTGTGGGTCTATGAATGGGGTTTGCCTGGCTACTTGAAGAGCAGCAAGAGCTTTTTGTCCTGGTCCCTTTGCGGTGGGAGGAATCCCTGGACGTTCGCAATTGCTGATCCTGCCTCAGGGTGTACTCGGTGGCCCACGCAGATAGTATTGGGCTTTGGGAGGCACTAGAAAGAGACAGCGCCAGCGTTGGTGGGTCTGTGAATGGGGTGTCCTGGCTACTTGAAGAGCAGCAAGAGCTTTTGGTCCTGGCCCCTTTGCGGTTGGAGGAATCCCTGGACGTTCGCAATTGCTGAGCCTGCCTCAGGGTGTCCTCAGCGGCCCACGCAAACAGTGTTCTCTTTTGGGAGGGTCTAGAAAGAGACAGCACCAGCGTTGGTGGGTCTGTGAATGGGGTGTCCTGGCTACTTGAAGAGCAGCAAGAGCTTTTGGTCCTGGCCCCTTTGCAGTGGGAGGAATCCCTGGACGTTCGCAATTGCTGAGCCTGCCTCCGGGTGTACTCGGCGGTCCACGCAGATATTACTGGGCTTTTGGAGGCACAAGAAAGAGACAGCGCCAGCGTTTGTAGGGCTGTGAATTGGGTTGCGTGGCTACTTGAAGAGCAGCAAGAGCTTTTGGTCCTGGCCCCTTTGCCGTGGGAGTAACCCCTGGACGTTTGCAATTGCTGAGCCTGCCTCCGGGTGTACTCAGCGGCCCACGCAGATAGTATTGGGCTTTGGGAGGCACCAGAAAGAGACAGCGCCAGCGTTTGTAGGGCTGTGAATGGGGTTGCGTGGCTACTTGAAGAGCAGCAAGAGCTTTTGTTCCTGGCCCCTTTGCGGTGGGAGGAATCCCTGGACGTTCGCAATTGCTGATCCTGCCTCCGGGTGTCCTTAGAGGCCTACTCAAACAGTGTTCTCTTTTGGGAGGCTCTAGAAAGAGACAGCACCAGCGTTGGTGGGTCTGTGAATGGTGTGTCCTGACTACTTGAAGAGCAGCAAGAGCTTTTGGTCCTGGCCCCTTTGGGGTGGGAGGAATCCCTGGACGTTCGCAATTGCTGAGCCTGCCTCCGGGTGTACTCGGCGGTCCACGCAGATATTACTGGGCTTTGGGAGGCACCAGAAAGAGACAGCGCCAGCGTTTGTAGGGCTGTGAATGGGGTTGCGTGGCTACTTGAAGAGCAGCAAGAGCTTTTGGTCCTGGTCCCTTTGGGGTGGGAGGAATCCCTGGACGTTCGCAATTGCTGAGCTGGGCTCGGGGTGTACTCAGCTCCGCAGGCAGATAATATTGGAGTTTGGGAGGTTCTAGAAAGAGACAGCACCAGCGTTGGTGGGTCTGTGAATGGGGTTGCCTGGCTACTTGAAGAGCAGCAAGAGCTTTTGGTCCTGGCCCCTTTGCGGTGGGAGGAATCCCTGGACGTTCGCAATTGCTGAGCTGGGCTCCGGGTGTAATCGGCGGCCCACGCAAATAGTGTTCAATTTTGGGAGGTTCTAGAAAGAGACAGCGCCAGCGTTGGTGGGTCTGTGAATGGGGTGTCCTGGCTACTTGAAGAGCAGCAAGAGCTTTTGGTCCTGGCCCCTCTGCGGTGGGAGGAATCCTTGGACGTTCGCAATTGCTGAGCCTGCCTCCCGGTGTCCTCAGCAGCCCACGCAAATATTGTTCAATATTGGGAGGCACTAGAAAGAGACAGAGCCAGCGTTTGTAGGGCTGTGGATGGGGTGTCCAGGCTACTTGAAGAGCAGCAAGAGCTTTTGGTCCTGGCCCCTTTGCGGTTGGAGGAATCCCTGGACGTTCGCAATTGCTGAGCCTGCCTCCGGGTGTACTCAGCAGCCCACGCAAATAATGTTCAATATTGGGAGGCACTAGAAAGAGACAGAGCCAGCGTTTGTAGGGCTGTGAATGGTGTGTCCTGACTACTTGAAGAGCAGCAAGAGCTTTTGGTCCTGGCGCCTTTGGGGTGGGAGGAATCCCTGGACGTTCGCAATTGCTGATCCTGCCGCCGGGTGTCCTCTGCGGCCCACGCAAACAGTGTTCATTTTTGGGAGGCGCTAGAAAGAGACAGTGCCATGGTTCGTGGGGCTATGAATGGGGTTTGCCTCGCTACCTGAAGAGCAGCAAGAGCTTTTGGTCCTGGTCCCTTTGCGGTGGGAGGAATCCCTGGACGTTCGCAATTGCTGAGCCTGCCTCCGGGTGTACTCGGTGGCCCACGCAGATACTATTGGGCTTTGGGAGGCACTAGAAAGAGACAGCACCAGCGTTGGTGGGGCTGTGAATGGGGTTGCGTGGCTACTTGAAGAGCAGCAAGAGCTTTTGGTCCTGGTCCCTTTGCGGTGGGAGGAATCCCTGGACGTTCGCAATTGCTGATCCTGCCTCCGGGTGTACTCGGTGGCCCACGCAGATAGTGTTCAATTTTGGGAGACTCTAGAAAGAGACAGCGCCAGCGTTGGTGGGGCTGTGAATGGGGTTGCCTGGCTACTTGAAGAGCAGCAAGAGCTTTTGGTCCTGGCCCCTTTGGGGTGGGAGGAATCCCTGGACGTTCGCAATTGCTGAGCTGGGCTCCGAGTGTACTCGGCGGCCCACGCAAATAGTGTTCAATTTTGGGAGACTCTAGAAAGAGACAGCGCCAGCGTTGCGGGGTCTGTGAATGGGGTTGCCTGGCTACTTGAAGAGCAGCAAGAGCTTTTGGTCCTGGCCTCTTTGCAGTGGGAGTAACCCCTGGACGTTCGCAATTGCTGAGCCTGCCGCCGGGTGTACTCGGTGGCCCACGCAAACAGTGTTCTCTTTTGGAAGGGTCTAGAAAGAGACAGAGCCAGCGTTTGTAGGGCTGTGGATGGGGTGTCCTGACTACTTGAAGAGCAGCAAGAGCTTTTGGTCCTGGCCCCTTTGCGGTGGGAGGAATCCCTGGACGTTCGCAATTGCTGAGCCTGCCGCCGGGTGTCCTCAGCAGCCCACGCAAATAGTGTTCAATATTGGGAGGCACTAGAAAGAGACAGAGCCAGCGTTTGTAGGGCTGTGGATGGGGTGTCCAGGCTACTTGAAGAGCAGCAAGAGCTTTTGGTCCTGGCCCCTTTGCAGTGGTAGGAATCCCTGGACGTTCGCAATTGCTGAGTCTTCCTCCGGGTGTCCTCAGCAGCCCACGCAAATAGTGTTCAATATTGGGAGGCACTAGAAAGAGACAGAGCCAGTGTTTGTAGGGCTGTGAATGGGGTGTCCAGGCTACTTGAAGAGCAGCAAGAGCTTTTGGTCCTGGCCCCTTTGCGGTGGGAGGAATCCCTGGACGTTCGCAATTGCTGAGCCTGCCGCCGGGTGTACTCGGCGGCCCACGCAAACAGTGTTCTCTTTTGGGAGGCTCTAGAAAGAGACAGTGCCAGCGTTTGTAGGGCTGTGAATGGGGTTGCCTGGCTACTTGAAGAGCAGCAAGAGCTTTTGGTCCTGGCCCCTTTGCAGTGGGAGGAATCCCTGGACGTTCGCAATTGCTGAGCCTGCCTCAGGGTGTCCTCAGCGGCCCACGCAAACAGTGTTCTCTTTTGGGAGGGTCTAGAAAGAGACAGTGCCAGTGTTCGTGGGTCTGTGAGTGGTGTGTCCTGACTACTTGAAGAGCAGCAAGAGCTTTTGGTCCTGGCGCCTTTGGGGTGGCAGGAATCCCTGGACGTTCGCAATTGCTGAGCCTGCCGCTGGGTGTCCTCACTGGCCCACGCAAACAGTGTTCTCTTTTGGGAGGCTCTAGAAAGAGACAGTGCCAGTGTTTGTGGGTCTATGAATGGGGTTTGCCTCGCTACTTGAAGAGCAGCAAGAGCTTTTGGTCCTGGTCCCTTTGGGGTGGGAGGAATCCCTGGACGTTCGCAATTGCTTAGCCTGCCGCCGGGTGTACTCGGTGGCCTACGCAGATAGTATTGGGCTTTGGGAGGCTGTAGAAAGAGACAGCGCCAGCGTTTGTAGGGCTGTGAATGGGGTTGCGTGGCTACTTGAAGAGCAGCAAGAGCTTTTGGTCCTGGCCCCTTTGCCGTGGGAGTAACCCCTGGACGTTTGCAATTGCTGAGCCTGCCTCCGGGTGTACTCAGCGGCCCACGCAGATAGTATTGGGCTTTGGGAGGCACCAGAAAGAGACAGCGCCAGCGTTTGTAGGGCTGTGAATGGGGTTGCGTGGCTACTTGAAGAGCAGCAAGAGCTTTTGGTCCTGGCCCCTTTGCGGTGGGAGGAATCCCTGGACGTTCGCAATTGCTGAGCCTGCCTCCGGGTGTCCTTAGAGGCCCACTCAAACAGTGTTCTCTTTTGGGAGGCTCTAGAAAGAGACAGCACCAGCCTTTGTAGGGCTGTGAATGGTGTGTCCTGGCTACTTGAAGAGCAGCAAGAGCTTTTGGTCCTGGCCCCTTTGCGGTGGGAGGAATCCCTGGACGTTCGCAATTGCTGAGCCTGCCTCCGGGTGTCCTCAGCAGCCCACACAGATAGTATTGGGCTTTGGGAGGCACCAGAAAGAGACAGCGCCAGCGTATGTAGGGCTGTGAATGGGGTTGCGTGGCTACTTGAAGAGCAGCAAGAGCTTTTGGTCCTGGCCCCTTTGGGGTGGGAGGAATCCCTGGACGTTCGCAATTGCTGAGCTGGGCTCCGGGTGTCCTCAGCGGCCCACGCAAATAGTGTTCAATTTTGGGAGGTTCTAGAAAGAGATAGCGCCAGCGTTGGTGGGTCTGTGAATGGGGTGTCCTGGCTACTTGAAGAGCAGTAAGAGCTTTTGGTCCTGGCCCCTCTGCGGTGGGAGGAATCCTTGGACGTTCGCAATTGCTGAGCCTGCCTCCCGGTGTCCTCAGCAGCCCACGCAAATAGTGTTCAATATTGGGAGGCACTAGAAAGAGACAGAGCCAGCGTTTGTAGGGCTGTGGATGGGGTGTCCAGGCTACTTGAAGAGCAGCAAGAGCTTTTGGTCCTGGCCCCTTTGCGGTTGGAGGAATCCCTGGACGTTCGCAATTGCTGAGCCTGCCGCCGGTTCTCCTCAGCAGCCCACGCAAATAATGTTCAATATTGGGAGGCACTAGAAAGAGACAGAGCCAGCGTTTGTAGGGCTGTGAATGGTGTGTCCTGACTACTTGAAGAGCAGCAAGAGCTTTTGGTCCTGGCGCCTTTGGGGTGGGAGGAATCCCTGGACGTTCGCAATTGCTGATCCTGCCTCCGGGTGTCCTTAGAGGCCTACTCAAACAGTGTTCTCTTTTGGGAGGCTCTAGAAAGAGACAGCACCAGCGTTGGTGGGTCTGTGAATGGTGTGTCCTGACTACTTGAAGAGCAGCAAGAGCTTTTGGTCCTGGCCCCTTTGGGGTGGGAGGAATCCCTGGACGTTCGCAATTGCTGAGCCTGCCTCCGGGTGTCCTCAGCGGCCCACACAGATAGTATTGCGCTTTGGGAGGCACCAGAAAGAGACAGCGCCAGCGTTTGTAGGGCTGTGAATGGGGTTGCGTGGCTACTTGAAGAGCAGCAAGAGCTTTTGGTCCTGGTCCCTTTGGGGTGGGAGGAATCCCTGGACGTTCGCAATTGCTGAGCTGGGCTCGGGGTGTACTCAGCTCCGCAGGCAGATAATATTGGAGTTTGGGAGGTTCTAGAAAGAGACAGCACCAGCGTTGGTGGGTCTGTGAATGGGGTTGCCTGGCTACTTGAAGAGCAGCAAGAGCTTTTGGTCCTGGCCCCTTTGCAGTGGGAGGAATCCCTGGACGTTCGCAATTGCTGAGCTGGGCTCCGGGTGTAATCGTCGGCCCACGCAAATAGTGTTCAATTTTGGGAGGTTCTAGAAAGAGACAGCGCCAGCGTTGGTGGGTCTGTGAATGGGGTGTCCTGGCTACTTGAAGAGCAGCAAGAGCTTTTGGTCCTGGCCCCTCTGCGGTGGGAGGAATCGTTGGACGTTCGCAATTGCTGAGCCTGCCTCCCGGTGTCCTCAGCAGCCCACGCAAATATTGTTCAATATTGGGAGGCACTAGAAAGAGACAGAGCCAGCGTTTGTAGGGCTGTGGATGGGGTGTCCAGGCTACTTGAAGAGCAGCAAGAGCTTTTGGTCCTGGCCCCTTTGCGGTTGGAGGAATCCCTGGACGTTCGCAATTGCTGAGCCTGCCTCCGGGTGTACTCAGCAGCCCACGCAAATAATGTTCAATATTGGGAGGCACTAGAAAGAGACAGAGCCAGCGTTTGTAGGGCTGTGAATGGTGTGTCCTGACTACTTGAAGAGCAGCAAGAGCTTTTGGTCCTGGCGCCTTTGGGGTGGGAGGAATCCCTGGACGTTCGCAATTGCTGATCCTGCCGCCGGGTGTCCTCTGCGGCCCACGCAAACAGTGTTCTTTTTTGGGAGGCGCTAGAAAGAGACAGTGCCATGGTTCGTGGGGCTATGAATGGGGTTTGCCTCGCTACCTGAAGAGCAGCAAGAGCTTTTGGTCCTGGTCCCTTTGCGGTGGGAGGAATCCCTGGACGTTCGCAATTGCTGAGCCTGCCTCCGGGTGTACTCGGTGGCCCACGCAGATACTATTGGGCTTTGGGAGGCACTAGAAAGAGACAGCACCAGCGTTGGTGGGGCTGTGAATGGGGTTGCGTGGCTACTTGAAGAGCAGCAAGAGCTTTTGGTCCTGGTCCCTTTGCGGTGGGAGGAATCCCTGGACGTTCGCAATTGCTGATCCTGCCTCCGGGTGTACTCGGTGGCCCACGCAGATAGTGTTCAATTTTGGGAGACTCTAGAAAGAGACAGCGCCAGCGTTGGTGGGGCTGTGAATGGGGTTGCCTGGCTACTTGAAGAGCAGCAAGAGCTTTTGGTCCTGGCCCCTTTGGGGTGGGAGGAATCCCTGGACGTTCGCAATTGCTGAGCTGGGCTCCGAGTGTACTCGGCGGCCCACGCAAATAGTGTTCAATTTTGGGAGACTCTAGAAAGAGACAGCGCCAGCGTTGCGGGGTCTGTGAATGGGGTTGCCTGGCTACTTGAAGAGCAGCAAGAGCTTTTGGTCCTGGCCTCTTTGCCGTGGGAGTAACCCCTGGACGTTCGCAATTGCTGAGCCTGCCGCCGGGTGTACTCGGTGGCCCACGCAAACAGTGTTCTCTTTTGGAAGGGTCTAGAAAGAGACAGCGCCAGCGTTTGTAGGGCTGTGGATGGGGTGTCCTGACTACTTGAAGAGCAGCAAGAGCTTTTGGTCCTGGCCCCTTTGCGGTGGGAGGAATCCCTGGACGTTCGCAATTGCTGAGCCTGCCGCCGGGTGTCCTCAGCAGCCCACGCAAATAGTGTTCAATATTGGGAGGCACTAGAAAGAGACAGAGCCAGCGTTTGTAGGGCTGTGGATGGGGTGTCCAGGCTACTTGAAGAGCAGCAAGAGCTTTTGGTCCTGGCCCCTTTGCGGTGGTAGGAATCCCTGGACGTTCGCAATTGCTGAGTCTTCCTCCGGGTGTCCTCAGCAGCCCACGCAAATAGTGTTCAATATTGGGAGGCTCTAGAAAGAGACAGAGCCAGTGGTTGTAGGGCTGTGAATGGGGTGTCCAGGCTACTTGAAGAGCAGCAAGAGCTTTTGGTCCTGGCCCCTTTGCGGTGGGAGGAATCCCTGGACGTTCGCAATTGCTGAGCCTGCCGCCGGGTGTACTCGGCGGCCCACGCAAACAGTGTTCTCTTTTGGGAGGCTCTAGAAAGAGACAGTGCCAGCGTTTGTAGGGCTGTGAATGGGGTTGCCTGGCTACTTGAAGAGCAGCAAGAGCTTTTGGTCCTGGCCCCTTTGCAGTGGGAGGAATCCCTGGACGTTCGCAATTGCTGAGCCTGCCTCAGGGTGTCCTCAGCGGCCCACGCAAACAGTGTTCTCTTTTGGGAGGGTCTAGAAAGAGACAGTGCCAGTGTTCGTGGGTCTGTGAATGGTGTGTCCTGACTACTTGAAGAGCAGCAAGAGCTTTTGGTCCTGGCGCCTTTGGGGTGGGAGGAATCCCTGGACGTTCGCAATTGCTGAGCCTGCCGCTGGGTGTCCTCACTGGCCCACGCAAACAGTGTTCTCTTTTGGGAGGCTCTAGAAAGAGACAGTGCCAGTGTTTGTGGGTCTATGAATGGGGTTTGCCTCGCTACTTGAAGAGCAGCAAGAGCTTTTGGTCCTGGTCCCTTTGGGGTGGGAGGAATCCCTGGACGTTCGCAATTGCTTAGCCTGCCGCCGGGTGTACTCGGTGGCCTACGCAGATAGTATTGGGCTTTGGGAGGCTGTAGAAAGAGACAGCGCCAGCGTTTGTAGGGCTGTGAATGGGGTTGCGTGGCTACTTGAAGAGCAGCAAGAGCTTTTGGTCCTGGCCCCTTTGCCGTGGGAGTAACCCCTGGACGTTTGCAATTGCTGAGCCTGCCTCCGGGTGTACTCGGAGGCCCACGCAGATAGTATTGGGCTTTGGGAGGCACCAGAAAGAGACAGCGCCAGCGTTTGTAGGGCTGTGAATGGGGTTGCGTGGCTACTTGAAGAGCAGCAAGAGCTTTTGGTCCTGGCCCCTTTGCGGTGGGAGGAATCCCTGGACGTTCGCAATTGCTGAGCCTGCCTCCGGGTGTCCTTAGAGGCCCACTCAAACAGTGTTCTCTTTTGGGAGGCTCTAGAAAGAGACAGCACCAGCCTTTGTAGGGCTGTGAATGGTGTGTCCTGGCTACTTGAAGAGCAGCAAGAGCTTTTGGTCCTGGCCCCTTTGCGGTGGGAGGAATCCCTGGACGTTCGCAATTGCTGAGCCTGCCTCCGGGTGTCCTCAGCAGCCCACACAGATAGTATTGGGCTTTGGGAGGCACCAGAAAGAGACAGCGCCAGCGTATGTAGGGCTGTGAATGGGGTTGCGTGGCTACTTGAAGAGCAGCAAGAGCTTTTGGTCCTGGCCCCTTTGGGGTGGGAGGAATCCCTGGACGTTCGCAATTGCTGAGCTGGGCTCCGGGTGTCCTCAGCGGCCCACGCAAATAGTGTTCAATTTTGGGAGGTTCTAGAAAGAGATAGCGCCAGCGTTGGTGGGTCTGTGAATGGGGTGTCCTGGCTACTTGAAGAGCAGCAAGAGCTTTTGGTCCTGGTCCCTTTGTGGTGGGAGGAATCCCTGGACATTCGCAATTGCTGAGCCTGCCTCCCGGTGTCCTCAGCAGCCCACGCAAATAGTGTTCAATATTGGGAGGCACTAGAAAGAGACAGAGCCAGCGTTTGTAGGGCTGTGGATGGGGTGTCCAGGCTACTTGAAGAGCAGCAAGAGCTTTTGGTCCTGGCCCCTTTGCGGTTGGAGGAATCCCTGGACGTTCGCAATTGCTGAGCCTGCCGCCGGTTCTCCTCAGCAGCCCACGCAAATAATGTTCAATATTGGGAGGCACTAGAAAGAGACAGAGCCAGCGTTTGTAGGGCTGTGAATGGTGTGTCCTGACTACTTGAAGAGCAGCAAGAGCTTTTGGTCCTGGCGCCTTTGGGGTGGGAGGAATCCCTGGACGTTCGCAATTGCTGATCCTGCCTCCGGGTGTCCTTAGAGGCCCACGCAAACAGTGTTCTCTTTTGGGAGGCTCTAGAAAGAGACAGTGCCAGCGTTCGTGGGGCTATGAATGGGGTTTGCCTCGCTACCTGAAGAGCAGCAAGAGCTTTTGGTCCTGGCCCCTTTGCGGTGGGAGGAATCCCTGGACGTTCGCAATTGCTGAGCCTGCCTCCGGGTGTACTCGGCGGCCCACGCAGATATTACTGGGCTTTTGGAGGCACTAGAAAAAGACAGTGCCAGCGTTTGTAGGGCTGTGAATGGGGTTGCGTGGCTACTTGAAGAGCAGCAAGAGCTTTTGGTCCTGGCCTCTTTGCCGTGGGAGTAACTCCTGGACGTTCGCAATTGCTGAGCCTGCCGCCGGGTGTCCTCAGCGGCCCACGGAAACAGTGTTCTCTTTTTGGAGGTTCTAGAAAGAGACAGCACCAGCGTTGGTGGGGCTGTGAATGGGGTTGCGTGGCTACTTGAAGAGCAGCAAGATCTTTTGGTCCTGGCCCCTTTGCGGTGGGAGGAATCCCTGGACGTTCGCAATTGCTGAGCTGGGCTCCGGGTGTACTCGGCGGCCCACGCAAATAGTGTTCAATTTTGGGAGGCTCTAGAAAGAGACAGCGCCAGCGTATGTAGGGCTGTGAATGGGGTTGCGTGGCTACTTGAAGAGCAGCAAGAGCTTTTGGTCCTGGCCCCTTTGCGGTGGGAGGAATCCCTGGACGTTCGCAATTGCTGATCCTGCCTCCGGGTGTCCTCAGCAGCCCACGCAAATAGTGTTCAATATTGGGAGGCACTAGAAAGAGACAGAGCCAGCGTTTGTAGGGCTGTGGATGGGGTGTCCAGGCTACTTGAAGAGCAGCAAGAGCTTTTGGTCCTGGCCCCTTTGCGGTGGGAGGAATCCTTGGACGTTCGCAATTGCTGAGCCTGCCGCCGGGTCTCCTTATCGGCTCACGCAACAGTGTTCTCTTTTGGGAGGCTCTAGAAAGAGACAGTGCCAGTGTTTGTGGGTCTATGAATGGGGTTTGCCTGGCTACTTGAAGAGCAGCAAGAGCTTTTGGTCCTGGTCCCTTTGCGGTGGGAGGAATCCCTGGACGTTCGCAATTGCTGATCCTGCCTCAGGGTGTACTCGGTGGCCCACGCAGATAGTATTGGGCTTTGGGAGGCACTAGAAAGAGACAGCGCCAGCGTTGGTGGGTCTGTGAATGGGGTGTCCTGGCTACTTGAAGAGCAGCAAGAGCTTTTGGTCCTGGACCCTTTGCGGTTGGAGGAATCCCTGGACGTTCGCAATTGCTGAGCCTGCCTCAGGGTGTCCTCAGCGGCCCACGCAAACAGTGTTCTCTTTTGGGAGGGTCTAGAAAGAGACAGCACCAGCGTTGGTGGGTCTGTGAATGGGGTGTCCTGGCTACTTGAAGAGCAGCAAGAGCTTTTGGTCCTGGCCCCTTTGCGGTGGGAGGAATCCCTGGACGTTCGCAATTGCTGAGCCTGCCTCCGGGTGTACTCGGCGGTCCACGCAGATATTACTGGGCTTTTGGAGGCACAAGAAAGAGACAGCGCCAGCGTTTGTAGGGCTGTGAATGGGGTTGCGTGGCTACTTGAAGAGCAGCAAGAGCTTTTGGTCCTGGCCCCTTTGCCGTGGGAGTAACCCCTGGACGTTTGCAATTGCTGAGCCTGCCTCCGGGTGTACTCAGCGGCCCACGCAGATAGTATTGGGCTTTGGGAGGCACCAGAAAGAGACAGCGCCAGCGTTTGTAGGGCTGTGAATGGGGTTGCGTGGCTACTTGAAGAGCAGCAAGAGCTTTTGGTCCTGGCCCCTTTGCGGTGGGAGGAATCCCTGGACGTTCGCAATTGCTGATCCTGCCTCCGGGTGTCCTTAGAGGCCTACTCAAACAGTGTTCTCTTTTGGGAGGCTCTAGAAAGAGACAGCACCAGCGTTGGTGGGTCTGTGAATGGTGTGTCCTGACTACTTGAAGAGCAGCAAGAGCTTTTGGTCCTGGCCCCTTTGGGGTGGGAGGAATCCCTGGACGTTCGCAATTGCTGAGCCTGCCTCCGGGTGTCCTCAGCGGCCCACACAGATAGTATTGGGCTTTGGGAGGCACCAGAAAGAGACAGCGCCAGCGTTTGTAGGGCTGTGAATGGGGTTGCGTGGCTACTTGAAGAGCAGCAAGAGCTTTTGGTCCTGGTCCCTTTGGGGTGGGAGGAATCCCTGGACGTTCGCAATTGCTGAGCTGGGCTCGGGGTGTACTCAGCTCCGCAGGCAGATAATATTGGAGTTTGGGAGGTTCTAGAAAGAGACAGCACCAGCGTTGGTGGGTCTGTGAATGGGGTTGCCTGGCTACTTGAAGAGCAGCAAGAGCTTTTGGTCCTGGCCCCTTTGGGGTGGGAGGAATCCCTGGACGTTCGCAATTGCTGAGCTGGGCTCCGAGTGTACTCGGCGGCCCACGCAAATAGTGTTCAATTTTGGGAGGCTCTAGAAAGAGACAGCGCCAGCGTTGGTGGGGCTGTGAATGGGGTTGCCTGGCTACTTGAAGAGCAGCAAGAGCTTTTGGTCCTGGCCTCTTTGCCGTGGGAGTAACCCCTGGACGTTCGCAATTGCTGAGCCTGCCGCCGGGTGTACTCGGTGGCCCACGCAAACAGTGTTCTCTTTTGGGAGGCTCTAGAAAGAGACAGCGCCAGCGTTTGTAGGGCTGTGGATGGGGTGTCCTGACTACTTGAAGAGCAGCAAGAGCTTTTGGTCCTGGCCCCTTTGCGGTGGGAGGAATCCCTGGACGTTCGCAATTGCTGAGCCTGCCGCCGGGTGTCCTCAGCAGCCCACGCAAATAGTGTTCAATATTGGGAGGCACTAGAAAGAGACAGAGCCAGCGTTTGTAGGGCTGTGGATGGGGTGTCCAGGCTACTTGAAGAGCAGCAAGAGCTTTTGGTCCTGGCCCCTTTGCGGTGGTAGGAATCCCTGGACGTTCGCAATTGCTGAGTCTTCCTCCGGGTGTCCTCAGCAGCCCACGCAAATAGTGTTCAATATTGGGAGGCTCTAGAAAGAGACAGAGCCAGTGTTTGTAGGGCTGTGAATGGGGTGTCCAGGCTACTTGAAGAGCAGCAAGAGCTTTTGGTCCTGGCCCCTTTGCGGTGGGAGGAATCCCTGGACGTTCGCAATTGCTGAGCCTGCCGCCGGGTGTACTCGGCGGCCCACGCAAACAGTGTTCTCTTTTGGGAGGCTCTAGAAAGAGACAGTGCCAGCGTTTGTAGGGCTGTGAATGGGGTTGCCTGGCTACTTGAAGAGCAGCAAGAGCTTTTGGTCCTGGCCCCTTTGCAGTGGGAGGAATCCCTGGACGTTCGCAATTGCTGAGCCTGCCTCAGGGTGTCCTCAGCGGCCCACGCAAACAGTGTTCTCTTTTGGGAGGGTCTAGAAAGAGACAGTGCCAGTGTTCGTGGGTCTGTGAATGGTGTGTCCTGACTACTTGAAGAGCAGCAAGAGCTTTTGGTCCTGGCGCCTTTGGGGTGGGAGGAATCCCTGGACGTTCGCAATTGCTGAGCCTGCCGCTGGGTGTCCTCACTGGCCCACGCAAACAGTGTTCTCTTTTGGGAGGCTCTAGAAAGAGACAGTGCCAGTGTTTGTGGGTCTATGAATGGGGTTTGCCTCGCTACTTGAAGAGCAGCAAGAGCTTTTGGTCCTGGTCCCTTTGGGGTGGGAGGAATCCCTGGACGTTCGCAATTGCTTAGCCTGCCGCCGGGTGTACTCGGTGGCCTACGCAGATAGTATTGGGCTTTGGGAGGCTGTAGAAAGAGACAGCGCCAGCGTTTGTAGGGCTGTGAATGGGGTTGCGTGGCTACTTGAAGAGCAGCAAGAGCTTTTGGTCCTGGCCCCTTTGCCGTGGGAGTAACCCCTGGACGTTTGCAATTGCTGAGCCTGCCTCCGGGTGTACTCAGCGGCCCACGCAGATAGTATTGGGCTTTGGGAGGCACCAGAAAGAGACAGCGCCAGCGTTTGTAGGGCTGTGAATGGGGTTGCGTGGCTACTTGAAGAGCAGCAAGAGCTTTTGGTCCTGGCCCCTTTGCGGTGGGAGGAATCCCTGGACGTTCGCAATTGCTGAGCCTGCCTCCGGGTGTCCTTAGAGGCCCACTCAAACAGTGTTCTCTTTTGGGAGGCTCTAGAAAGAGACAGCACCAGCCTTTGTAGGGCTGTGAATGGTGTGTCCTGGCTACTTGAAGAGCAGCAAGAGCTTTTGGTCCTGGCCCCTTTGCGGTGGGAGGAATCCCTGGACGTTCGCAATTGCTGAGCCTGCCTCCGGGTGTCCTCAGCAGCCCACACAGATAGTATTGGGCTTTGGGAGGCACCAGAAAGAGACAGCGCCAGCGTATGTAGGGCTGTGAATGGGGTTGCGTGGCTACTTGAAGAGCAGCAAGAGCTTTTGGTCCTGGCCCCTTTGGGGTGGGAGGAATCCCTGGACGTTCGCAATTGCTGAGCTGGGCTCCGGGTGTCCTCAGCGGCCCACGCAAATAGTGTTCAATTTTGGGAGGTTCTAGAAAGAGATAGCGCCAGCGTTGGTGGGTCTGTGAATGGGGTGTCCTGGCTACTTGAAGAGCAGTAAGAGCTTTTGGTCCTGGCCCCTCTGCGGTGGGAGGAATCCTTGGACGTTCGCAATTGCTGAGCCTGCCTCCCGGTGTCCTCAGCAGCCCACGCAAATAGTGTTCAATATTGGGAGGCACTAGAAAGAGACAGAGCCAGCGTTTGTAGGGCTGTGGATGGGGTGTCCAGGCTACTTGAAGAGCAGCAAGAGCTTTTGGTCCTGGCCCCTCTGCGGTGGGAGGAATCCCTGGACGTTCGCAATTGCTGAGCCTGCCGCCGGTTCTCCTCAGCAGCCCACGCAAATAATGTTCAATATTGGGAGGCACTAGAAAGAGACAGAGCCAGCGTTTGTAGGGCTGTGAATGGTGTGTCCTGACTACTTGAAGAGCAGCAAGAGCTTTTGGTCCTGGCGCCTTTGGGGTGGGAGGAATCCCTGGACGTTCGCAATTGCTGATCCTGCCTCCGGGTGTCCTTAGAGGCCCACGCAAACAGTGTTCTCTTTTGGGAGGCTCTAGAAAGAGACAGTGCCAGCGTTCGTGGGGCTATGAATGGGGTTTGCCTCGCTACCTGAAGAGCAAGCAAGAGCTTTTGGTCCTGGCCCCTTTGCGGTGGGAGGAATCCCTGGACGTTCGCAATACTGATCCTGCCTCCGGGTGTACTCGGTGGCCCACGCAGATAGTATTGGGCTTTGGGAGGTACTAGAAAGAGACAGCGCCAGCGTTGGGGGGTCTGTGAATGTGGTGTCCAGGCTACTTGAAGAGCAGCAAGAGCTTTTGGTCCTGGCCCCTTTGCCGTGGGAGGAATACCTGGACGTTCGCAATTGCTGAGCCTGCCTCCGGGTGTACTCGGCGGCCCACGCAGATATTACTGGGCTTTTGAGGCACTAGAAAAAGACAGTGCCAGCGTTTGTAGGCTGTGAATGGGGTTGCGTGGCTACTTGAAGAGCAGCAAGAGCTTTTGGTCCTGGCCTCTTTGCCGTGGGAGTAACTCCTGGACGTTCGCAATTGCTGAGCCTGCCGCCGGGTGTCCTCAGCGGCCCACGGAAACAGTGTTCTCTTTTTGGAGGTTCTAGAAAGAGACAGCACCAGCGTTGGTGGGGCTGTGAATGGGGTTGCGTGGCTACTTGAAGAGCAGCAAGATCTTTTGGTCCTGGCCCCTTTGCGGTGGGAGGATCCCTGGACGTTCGCAATTGCTGAGCTGGGCTCCGGGTGTACTCGGCGGCCCACGCAAATAGTGTTCAATTTTGGGAGGCTCTAGAAAGAGACAGCGCCAGCGTATGTAGGGCTGTGAATGGGGTTGCGTGGCTACTTGAAGAGCAGCAAGAGCTTTTGGTCCTGGCCCCTTTGCGGTGGGAGGAATCCCTGGACGTTCGCAATTGCTGATCCTGCCTCCGGGTGTCCTCAGCAGCCCACGCAAATAGTGTTCAATATTGGGAGGCACTAGAAAGAGACAGAGCCAGCGTTTGTAGGGCTGTGGATGGGGTGTCCAGGCTACTTGAAGAGCAGCAAGAGCTTTTGGTCCTGGCCCCTTTGCGGTGGGAGGAATCCTTGGACGTTCGCAATTGCTGAGCCTGCCGCCGGTCTCCTTATCGGCTCACGCAACAGTGTTCTCTTTTGGGAGGCTCTAGAAAGAGACAGTGCCAGTGTTTGTGGGTCTATGAATGGGGTTTGCCTGGCTACTTGAAGAGCAGCAAGAGCTTTTGGTCCTGGTCCCTTTGCGGTGGGAGGAATCCTGGACGTTCGCAATTGCTGATCCTGCCTCAGGGTGTACTCGGTGGCCCACGCAGATAGTATTGGGCTTTGGGAGGCAC
Source organism: Platalea minor (assembly GCA_037975005.1). Taxonomy (NCBI): domain Eukaryota; kingdom Metazoa; phylum Chordata; class Aves; order Pelecaniformes; family Threskiornithidae; genus Platalea; species Platalea minor. The sequence goes on along the minus strand of JBBPFK010000043.1, from coordinate 399,994 downwards.
TAGAAAGAGACAGCGCCAGCGTTGGTGGGTCTGTGAATGGGGTGTCCTGGCTACTTGAAGAGCAGCAGAGCTTTTGGTCCTGGCCCCTTTGCGGTTGGAGGAATCCCTGGACGTTCGCAATTGCTGAGCCTGCCTCAGGGTGTCCTCAGCGGCCCACGCAAACAGTGTGTTCTCTTTTGGGAGGGTCTAGAAAGAGACAGCACCAGCGTTGGTGGGTCTGTGAATGGGGTGTCCTGGCTACTTGAAGAGCAGCAAGAGCTTTTGGTCCTGGCCCCTTTGCGGTGGGAGGAATCCCTGGACGTTCGCAATTGCTGAGCCTGCCTCCGGGTGTACTCGGCGGTCCACGCAGATATTACTGGGCTTTTGGAGGCACAAGAAAGAGACAGCGCCAGCGTTTGTAGGGCTGTGAATGGGGTTGCGTGGCTACTTGAAGAGCAGCAAGAGCTTTTGGTCCTGGCCCCTTTGCCGTGGGAGGAATCCCTGGACGTTCGCAATTGCTGAGCCTGCCTCCGGGTGTCCTTAGAGGCCTACTCAAACAGTGTTCTCTTTTGGGAGGCTCTAGAAAGAGACAGCACCAGCGTTGGTGGGTCTGTGAATGGTGTGTCCTGACTACTTGAAGAGCAGCAAGAGCTTTTGGTCCTGGCCCCTTTGGGGTGGGAGGAATCCCTGGACGTTCGCAATTGCTGAGCCTGCCTCCGGGTGTCCTCAGCGGCCCACACAGATAGTATTGGGCTTTGGGAGGCACCAGAAAGAGACAGCGCCAGCGTTTGTAGGGCTGTGAATGGGGTTGCGTGGCTACTTGAAGAGCAGCAAGAGCTTTTGGTCCTGGTCCCTTTGGGGTGGGAGGAATCCCTGGACGTTCGCAATTGCTGAGCTGGGCTCGGGGTGTACTCAGCTCCGCAGGCAGATAATATTGGAGTTTGGGAGGTTCTAGAAAGAGACAGCACCAGCGTTGGTGGGTCTGTGAATGGGGTTGCCTGGCTACTTGAAGAGCAGCAAGAGCTTTTGGTCCTGGCCCCTTTGGGGTGGGAGGAATCCCTGGACGTTCGCAATTGCTGAGCTGGGCTCCGAGTGTACTCGGCGGCCCACGCAAATAGTGTTCAATTTTGGGAGGCTCTAGAAAGAGACAGCGCCAGCGTTGGTGGGGCTGTGAATGGGGTTGCCTGGCTACTTGAAGAGCAGCAAGAGCTTTTGGTCCTGGCCTCTTTGCCGTGGGAGTAACCCCTGGACGTTCGCAATTGCTGAGCCTGCCGCCGGGTGTACTCGGTGGCCCACGCAAACAGTGTTCTCTTTTGGGAGGCTCTAGAAAGAGACAATGCCAGCGTTCGTGGGGCTATCAATGGGGTTTGCTTCGCTACTTGAAGAGCAGCAAGAGCTTTTGGTCCTGGCCCCTTTGCGGTGGAAGAAATCCCTGGTCGTTCGCAATTGCTGAGCCTGCCGCCGGGTGTCCTTAGCGGCCCACGCAAATAGTGTTCAATTTTGGGAGGTTCTAGAAAGAGACAGCACCAGCGTTGGTGGGGCTGTGAATGGGGTTGCCTGGCTACTTGAAGAGCAGCAAGAGCTTTTGGTCCTGGCCCCTTTGCGGTGGGAGGAATCCCTGGACGTTCGCAATTGCTGAGCTGGGCTCCGAGTGTACTCGGCGGCCCACGCAAATAGTGTTCAATTTTGGGAGGCTCTAGAAAGAGACAGCGCCAGCGTTGGTGGGGCTGTGAATGGGGTTGCCTGGCTACTTGAAGAGCAGCAAGAGCTTTTGGTCCTGGCCTCTTTGCCGTGGGAGTAACCCCTGGACGTTCGCAATTGCTGAGCCTGCCGCCGGGTGTACTCGGTGGCCCACGCAAACAGTGTTCTCTTTTGGAAGGCTCTAGAAAGAGACAGCGCCAGCGTTTGTAGGGCTGTGGATGGGGTTTGCTTGGCTACTTGAAGAGCAGCAAGAGCTTTTGGTCCTGGCCCCTTTGGGGTGGGAGGAATCCCTGGACGTTCGCAATTGCTGAGCCTGCCTCCCCGTGTACTCAGCGGCCCACGCAGATAGTGTTCAATATTGGGAGGCACTAGAAAGAGACAGAGCCAGCGTTTGTAGGACTGTGGATGGGGTGTCCAGGCTACTTGAAGAGCAGCAAGAGCTTTTGGTCCTGGCCCCTTTGCGGTGGCAGGAATCCCTGGACGTTCGCAATTGCTGAGCCTGCCTCCGGGTGTCCTCAGCAGCCCACACAAATAGTGTTCAATATTGGGAGGCACTAGAAAGAGACAGAGCCAGTGTTTGTAGGGCTGTGAATGGGGTGTCCAGGCTACTTGAAGAGCAGCAAGAGCTTTTGGTCCTGGCCCCTTTGCGGTGGGAGGAATCCCTGGACGTTCGCAATTGCTGAGCCTGCCGCCGGGTGTACTCGGCGGCCCACGCAAACAGTGTTCTCTTTTGGGAGGCTCTAGAAAGAGACAGTGCCAGCGTTTGTAGGGCTGTGAATGGGCTTGCCTGGCTAATTGAAGAGCAGCAAGAGCTTTTGGTCCTGGCCCCTTTGCGGTGGGAGGAATCCTTGGACGTTCGCAATTGCTGAGCCTGCCGCCGGGTCTCCTTATCGGCTCACGCAACAGTGTTCTCTTTTGGGAGGCTCTAGAAAGAGACAGTGCCAGTGTTTGTGGGTCTATGAATGGGGTTTGCCTGGCTACTTGAAGAGCAGCAAGAGCTTTTGGTCCTGGTCCCTTTGCGGTGGGAGGAATCCCTGGACATTCGCAATTGCTGATCCTGCCTCAGGGTGTACTCGGTGGCCCACGCAGATAGTATTGGGCTTTGGGAGGCACTAGAAAGAGACAGCGGCAGCGTTGGTGGGTCTGTGAATGGGGTGTCCTGGCTACTTGAAGAGCAGCAAGAGCTTTTGGTCCTGCTCCCTTTGCGGTGGGAGGAATCCCTGGACGTTCGCAATTGCTGAGCCTGCCTCAGGGTGTACTCGGTGGCCCACGCAGATAGTATTGGGCTTTGGGAGGCACTAGAAAGAGACAGCGCCAGCGTTGGTGGGTCTGTGAATGGGGTGTCCTGGCTACTTGAAGAGCAGCAAGAGCTTTTGGTCCTGGCCCCTTTGCGGTTGGAGGAATCCCTGGACGTTCGCAATTGCTGAGCCTGCCTCAGGGTGTCCTCAGCGGCCCACGCAAACAGTGTTCTCTTTAGGGAGGGTCTAGAAAGAGACAGCACCAGCGTTGGTGGGTCTGTGAATGGGGTGTCCTGGCTACTTGAAGAGCAGCAAGAGCTTTTGGTCCTGGCCCCTTTGCGGTGGGAGGAATCCCTGGACGTTCGCAATTGCTGAGCCTGCCTCCGGGTGTACTCGGCGGTCCACGCAGATATTACTGGGCTTTTGGAGGCACAAGAAAGAGACAGCGCCAGCGTTTGTAGGGCTGTGAATGGGGTTGCGTGGCTACTTGAAGAGCAGCAAGAGCTTTTGGTCCTGGCCCCTTTGCCGTGGGAGTAACCCCTGGACGTTTGCAATTGCTGAGCCTGCCTCCGGGTGTACTCAGCGGCCCACGCAGATAGTATTGGGCTTTGGGAGGCACCAGAAAGAGACAGCGCCAGCGTTTGTAGGGCTGTGAATGGGGTTGCGTGGCTACTTGAAGAGCAGCAAGAGCTTTTGGTCCTGGTCCCTTTGGGGTGGGAGGAATCCCTGGACGTTCGCAATTGCTGAGCTGGGCTCGGGGTGTACTCAGCTCCGCAGGCAGATAATATTGGAGTTTGGGAGGTTCTAGAAAGAGACAGCACCAGCGTTGGTGGGTCTGTGAATGGGGTTGCCTGGCTACTTGAAGAGCAGCAAGAGCTTTTGGTCCTGGCCCCTTTGCGGTGGGAGGAATCCCTGGACGTTCGCAATTGCTGAGCTGGGCTCCGAGTGTACTCGGCGGCCCACGCAAATAGTGTTCAATTTTGGGAGGCTATAGAAAGAGACAGCGCCAGCGTTGGTGGGTCTGTGAATGGGGTTGCCTGGCTACTTGAAGAGCAGCAAGAGCTTTTGGTCCTGGCCTCTTTGCCGTGGGAGTAACCCCTGGACGTTCGCAATTGCTGAGCCTGCCGCCGGGTGTACTCGGTGGCCCACGCAAACAGTGTTCTCTTTTGGGAGGCTCTAGAAAGAGACAATGCCAGCGTTCGTGGGGCTATCAATGGGGTTTGCTTCGCTACTTGAAGAGCAGCAAGAGCTTTTGGTCCTGGCCCCTTTGCGGTGGAAGAAATCCCTGGTCATTCGCAATTGCTGAGCCTGCCGCCGGGTGTCCTTAGCGGCCCACGCAAACAGTGTTCTCTTTTGGGAGGCTCTAGAAAGAGACAGCACCAGCGTTGGTGGGGCTGTGAATGCGGTTGCCTGGCTACTTGAAGAGCAGCAAGAGCTTTTGGTCCTGGCCCCTTTGGGGTGGGAGGAATCCCTGGACGTTCGCAATTGCTGAGCTGGGCTCCGAGTGTACTCGGCGGCCCACGCAAATAGTGTTCAATTTTGGGAGGCTCTAGAAAGAGACAGCGCCAGCGTTGGTGGGGCTGTGAATGGGGTTGCCTGGCTACTTGAAGAGCAGCAAGAGCTTTTGGTCCTGGCCTCTTTGCCGTGGGAGTAACCCCTGGACGTTCGCAATTGCTGAGCCTGCCGCCGGGTGTACTCGGTGGCCCACGCAAACAGTGTTCTCTTTTGGAAGGGTCTAGAAAGAGAGAGCGCCAGCGTTTGTAGGGCTGTGGATGGGGTTTGCTTGGCTACTTGAAGAGCAGCAAGAGCTTTTGGTCCTGGCCCCTTTGGGGTGGGAGGAATCCCTGGACGTTCGCAATTGCTGAGCCTGCCTCCGGGTGTACTCAGCAGCCCACGCAAATAGTGTTCAATATTGGGAGGCACTAGAAAGAGACAGAGCCAGCGTTTGTAGGACTGTGGATGGGGTGTCCAGGCTACTTGAAGAGCAGCAAGAGCTTTTGGTCCTGGCCCCTTTGCGGTGGCAGGAATCCCTGGACGTTCGCAATTGCTGAGCCTGCCTCCGGGTGTCCTCAGCAGCCCACACAAATAGTGTTCAATATTGGGAGGCACTAGAAAGAGACAGAGCCAGCGTTTGTAGGGCTGTGAATGCGGTTGCCAGGCTACTTGAAGAGCAGCAAGAGCTTTTGGTCCTGGCCCCTTTGCGGTGGGAGGAATCCCTGGACGTTCGCAATTGCTGAGCCTGCCGCCGGGTGTACTCGGCGGCCCACGCAAACAGTGTTCTCTTTTGGGAGGCTCTAGAAAGAGACAGTGCCAGCGTTTGTAGGGCTGTGAATGGGGTTGCCTGGCTAATTGAAGAGCAGCAAGAGCTTTTGGTCCTGGCCCCTTTGCGGTGGGAGGAATCCTTGGACGTTCGCAATTGCTGAGCCTGCCGCCGGGTCTCCTTATCGGCTCACGCAACAGTGTTCTCTTTTGGGAGGCTCTAGAAAGAGACAGTGCCAGTGTTTGTGGGTCTATGAATGGGGTTTGCCTGGCTACTTGAAGAGCAGCAAGAGCTTTTGGTCCTGGTCCCTTTGCGGTGGGAGGAATCCCTGGACGTTCGCAATTGCTGATCCTGCCTCAGGGTGTACTCGGTGGCCCACGCAGATAGTATTGGGCTTTGGGAGGCACTAGAAAGAGACAGCGCCAGCGTTGGTGGGTCTGTGAATGGGGTGTCCTGGCTACTTGAAGAGCAGCAAGAGCTTTTGGTCCTGGCCCCTTTGCGGTGGGAGGAATCCCTGGACGTTCGCAATTGCTGAGCCTGCCTCCGGGTGTACTCGGCGGTCCACGCAGATATTACTGGGCTTTTGGAGGCACAAGAAAGAGACAGCGCCAGCGTTTGTAGGGCTGTGAATGGGGTTGCGTGGCTACTTGAAGAGCAGCAAGAGCTTTTGGTCCTGGCCCCTTTGCCGTGGGAGTAACCCCTGGACGTTTGCAATTGCTGAGCCTGCCTCCGGGTGTACTCAGCGGCCCACGCAGATAGTATTGGGCTTTGGGAGGCACCAGAAAGAGACAGCGCCAGCGTTTGTAGGGCTGTGAATGGGGTTGCGTGGCTACTTGAAGAGCAGCAAGAGCTTTTGGTCCTGGCCCCTTTGCGGTGGGAGGAATCCCTGGACGTTCGCAATTGCTGATCCTGCCTCCGGGTGTCCTTAGAGGCCTACTCAAACAGTGTTCTCTTTTGGGAGGCTCTAGAAAGAGACAGCACCAGCGTTGGTGGGTCTGTGAATGGTGTGTCCTGACTACTTGAAGAGCAGCAAGAGCTTTTGGTCCTGGCCCCTTTGGGGTGGGAGGAATCCCTGGACGTTCGCAATTGCTGAGCCTGCCTCCGGGTGTCCTCAGCGGCCCACACAGATAGTATTGGGCTTTGGGAGGCACCAGAAAGAGACAGCGCCAGCGTTTGTAGGGCTGTGAATGGGGTTGCGTGGCTACTTGAAGAGCAGCAAGAGCTTTTGGTCCTGGTCCCTTTGGGGTGGGAGGAATCCCTGGACGTTCGCACTTGCTGAGCTGGGCTCGGGGTGTACTCAGCTCCGCAGGCAGATAATATTGGAGTTTGGGAGGTTCTAGAAAGAGACAGCACCAGCGTTGGTGGGTCTGTGAATGGGGTTGCCTGGCTACTTGAAGAGCAGCAAGAGCTTTTGGTCCTGGCCCCTTTGCGGTGGGAGGAATCCCTGGACGTTCGCAATTGCTGAGCTGGGCTCCGAGTGTACTCGGCGGCCCACGCAAATAGTGTTCAATTTTGGGAGGCTCTAGAAAGAGACAGCGCCAGCGTTGGTGGGGCTGTGAATGGGGTTGCCTGGCTACTTGAAGAGCAGCAAGAGCTTTTGTTCCTGGCCTCTTTGCCGTGGGAGTAACCCCTGGACGTTCGCAATTGCTGAGCCTGCCGCCGGGTGTACTCGGTGGCCCACGCAAACAGTGTTCTCTTTTGGGAGGCTCTAGAAAGAGACAATGCCAGCGTTCGTGGGGCTATCAATGGGGTTTGCTTCGCTACTTGAAGAGCAGCAAGAGCTTTTGGTCCTGGCCCCTTTGCGGTGGAAGAAATCCCTGGTCGTTCGCAATTGCTGAGCCTGCCGCCGGGTGTCCTTAGCGGCCCACGCAAACACTGTTCTCTTTTGGGAGGCTCTAGAAAGAGACAGCACCAGCGTTGGTGGGGCTGTGAATGGGGTTGCCTGGCTACTTGAAGAGCAGCAAGAGCTTTTGGTCCTGGCCCCTTTGGGGTGGGAGGAATCCCTGGACGTTCGCAATTGCTGAGCTGGGCTCCGAGTGTACTCGGCGGCCCACGCAAATAGTGTTCAATTTTGGGAGGCTCTAGAAAGAGACAGCGCCAGCGTTGGTGGGGCTGTGAATGGGGTTGCCTGGCTACTTGAAGAGCAGCAAGAGCTTTTGGTCCTGGCCTCTTTGCCGTGGGAGTAACCCCTGGACGTTCGCAATTGCTGAGCCTGCCGCCGGGTGTACTCGGTGGCCCACGCAAACAGTGTTCTCTTTTGGAAGGGTCTAGAAAGAGAGAGCGCCAGCGTTTGTAGGGCTGTGGATGGGGTTTGCTTGGCTACTTGAAGACCAGCAAGAGCTTTTGGTCCTGGCCCCTTTGGGGTGGGAGGAATCCCTGGACGTTCGCAATTGCTGAGCCTGCCTCCGGGTGTACTCAGCAGCCCACGCAAATAGTGTTCAATATTGGGAGGCACTAGAAAGAGACAGAGCCAGCGTTTGTAGGACTGTGGATGGGGTGTCCAGGCTACTTGAAGAGCAGCAAGAGCTTTTGGTCCTGGCCCCTTTGCGGTGGCAGGAATCCCTGGACGTTCGCAATTGCTGAGCCTGCCTCCGGGTGTCCTCAGCAGCCCACACAAATAGTGTTCAATATTGGGAGGCACTAGAAAGAGACAGAGCCAGCGTTTGTAGGGCTGTGAATGCGGTTGCCAGGCTACTTGAAGAGCAGCAAGAGCTTTTGGTCCTGGCCCCTTTGCGGTGGGAGGAATCCCTGGACGTTCGCAATTGCTGAGCCTGCCGCCGGGTGTACTCGGCGGCCCACGCAAACAGTGTTCTCTTTTGGGAGGCTCTAGAAAGAGACAGTGCCAGCGTTTGTAGGGCTGTGAATGGGGTTGCCTGGCTAATTGAAGAGCAGCAAGAGCTTTTGGTCCTGGCCCCTTTGCGGTGGGAGGAATCCTTGGACGTTCGCAATTGCTGAGCCTGCCGCCGGGTCTCCTTATCGGCTCACGCAACAGTGTTCTCTTTTGGGAGGCTCTAGAAAGAGACAGTGCCAGTGTTTGTGGGTCTATGAATGGGGTTTGCCTGGCTACTTGAAGAGCAGCAAGAGCTTTTGGTCCTGGTCCCTTTGCGGTGGGAGGAATCCCTGGACGTTCGCAATTGCTGATCCTGCCTCAGGGTGTACTCGGTGGCCCACGCAGATAGTATTGGGCTTTGGGAGGCACTAGAAAGAGACAGCGCCAGCGTTGGTGGGTCTGTGAATGGGGTGTCCTGGCTACTTGAAGAGCAGCAAGAGCTTTTGGTCCTGGCCCCTTTGCGGTTGGAGGAATCCCTGGACGTTCGCAATTGCTGAGCCTGCCTCAGGGTGTCCTCAGCGGCCCACGCAAACAGTGTTCTCTTTAGGGAGGGTCTAGAAAGAGACAGCACCAGCGTTGGTGGGTCTGTGAATGGGGTGTCCTGGCTACTTGAAGAGCAGCAAGAGCTTTTGGTCCTGGCCCCTTTGCGGTGGGAGGAATCCCTGGACGTTCGCAATTGCTGAGCCTGCCTCCGGGTGTACTCGGCGGTCCACGCAGATATTACTGGGCTTTTGGAGGCACAAGAAAGAGACAGCGCCAGCGTTTGTAGGGCTGTGAATGGGGTTGCGTGGCTACTTGAAGAGCAGCAAGAGCTTTTGGTCCTGGCCCCTTTGCCGTGGGAGTAACCCCTGGACGTTTGCAATTGCAGAGCCTGCCTCCGGGTGTACTCAGCGGCCCACGCAGATAGTATTGGGCTTTGGGAGGCACCAGAAAGAGACAGCGCCAGCGTTTGTAGGGCTGTGAATGGGGTTGCGTGGCTACTTGAAGAGCAGCAAGAGCTTTTGGTCCTGGCCCCTTTGCGGTGGGAGGAATCCCTGGACGTTCGCAATTGCTGATCCTGCCTCCGGGTGTCCTTAGAGGCCTACTCAAACAGTGTTCTCTTTTGGGAGGCTCTAGAAAGAGACAGCACCAGCGTTGGTGGGTCTGTGAATGGTGTGTCCTGACTACTTGAAGAGCAGCAAGAGCTTTTGGTCCTGGCCCCTTTGGGGTGGGAGGAATCCCTGGACGTTCGCAATTGCTGAGCCTGCCTCCGGGTGTCCTCAGCGGCCCACACAGATAGTATTGGGCTTTGGGAGGCACCAGAAAGAGACAGCGCCAGCGTTTGTAGGGCTGTGAATGGGGTTGCGTGGCTACTTGAAGAGCAGCAAGAGCTTTTGGTCCTGGTCCCTTTGGGGTGGGAGGAATCCCTGGACGTTCGCAATTGCTGAGCTGGGCTCGGGGTGTACTCAGCTCCGCAGGCAGATAATATTGGAGTTTGGGAGGTTCTAGAAAGAGACAGCACCAGCGTTGGTGGGTCTGTGAATGGGGTTGCCTGGCTACTTGAAGAGCAGCAAGAGCTTTTGGTCCTGGCCCCTTTGCGGTGGGAGGAATCCCTGGACGTTCGCAATTGCTGAGCTGGGCTCCGGGTGTAATCGGCGGCCCACGCAAATAGTGTTCAATTTTGGGAGGTTCTAGAAAGAGACAGCGCCAGCGTTGGTGGGTCTGTGAATGGGGTGTCCTGGCTACTTGAAGAGCAGTAAGAGCTTTTGGTCCTGGCCCCTCTGCGGTGGGAGGAATCCTTGGACGTTCGCAATTGCTGAGCCTGCCTCCCGGTGTCCTCAGCAGCCCACGCAAATATTGTTCAATATTGGGAGGCACTAGAAAGAGACAGAGCCAGCGTTTGTAGGGCTGTGGATGGGGTGTCCAGGCTACTTGAAGAGCAGCAAGAGCTTTTGGTCCTGGCCCCTTTGCGGTTGGAGGAATCCCTGGACGTTCGCAATTGCTGAGCCTGCCTCCGGGTGTACTCAGCAGCCCACGCAAATAATGTTCAATATTGGGAGGCACTAGAAAGAGACAGAGCCAGCGTTTGTAGGGCTGTGAATGGTGTGTCCTGACTACTTGAAGAGCAGCAAGAGCTTTTGGTCCTGGCGCCTTTGGGGTGGGAGGAATCCCTGGACGTTCGCAATTGCTGATCCTGCCGCCGGGTGTCCTCTGCGGCCCACGCAAACAGTGTTCATTTTTGGGAGGCGCTAGAAAGAGACAGTGCCATGGTTCGTGGGGCTATGAATGGGGTTTGCCTCGCTACCTGAAGAGCAGCAAGAGCTTTTGGTCCTGGTCCCTTTGCGGTGGGAGGAATCCCTGGACGTTCGCAATTGCTGAGCCTGCCTCCGGGTGTACTCGGTGGCCCACGCAGATAGTATTGGGCTTTGGGAGGCACTAGAAAGAGACAGCACCAGCGTTGGTGGGGCTGTGAATGGGGTTGCGTGGCTACTTGAAGAGCAGCAAGAGCTTTTGGTCCTGGTCCCTTTGCGGTGGGAGGAATCCCTGGACGTTCGCAATTGCTGAGCTGGGCTCCGAGTGTACTCGGCGGCCCACGCAAATAGTGTTCAATTTTGGGAGACTCTAGAAAGAGACAGCGCCAGCGTTGCGGGGTCTGTGAATGGGGTTGCCTGGCTACTTGAAGAGCAGCAAGAGCTTTTGGTCCTGGCCTCTTTGCCGTGGGAGTAACCCCTGGACGTTCGCAATTGCTGAGCCTGCCGCCGGGTGTACTCGGTGGCCCACGCAAACAGTGTTCTCTTTTGGAAGGGTCTAGAAAGAGACAGCGCCAGCGTTTGTAGGGCTGTGGATGGGGTGTCCTGACTACTTGAAGAGCAGCAAGAGCTTTTGGTCCTGGCCCCTTTGCGGTGGGAGGAATCCCTGGACGTTCGCAATTGCTGAGCCTGCCTCCGGGTGTCCTCAGCAGCCCACGCAAATAGTGTTCAATATTGGGAGGCACTAGAAAGAGACAGAGCCAGCGTTTGTAGGGCTGTGGATGGGGTGTCCAGGCTACTTGAAGAGCAGCAAGAGCTTTTGGTCCTGGCCCCTTTGCGGTGGTAGGAATCCCTGGACGTTCGCAATTGCTGAGCCTGCCTCCGGGTGTCCTCAGCAGCCCACGCAAATAGTGTTCAATATTGGGAGGCACTAGAAAGAGACAGAGCCAGTGTTTGTAGGGCTGTGAATGGGGTGTCCAGGCTACTTGAAGAGCAGCAAGAGCTTTTGGTCCTGGCCCCTTTGCGGTGGCAGGAATCCCTGGACGTTCGCAATTGCTGAGCCTGCCGCCGGGTGTACTCGGCGGCCCACGCAAACAGTGTTCTCTTTTGGGAGGCTCTAGAAAGAGACAGTGCCAGCGTTTGTAGGGCTGTGAATGGGGTTGCCTGGCTACTTGAAGAGCAGCAAGAGCTTTTGGTCCTGGCCCCTTTGCAGTGGGAGGAATCCCTGGACGTTCGCAATTGCTGAGCCTGCCTCAGGGTGTCCTCAGCGGCCCACGCAAACAGTGTTCTCTTTTGGGAGGGTCTAGAAAGAGACAGTGCCAGTGTTCGTGGGTCTGTGAATGGTGTGTCCTGACTACTTGAAGAGCAGCAAGAGCTTTTGGTCCTGGCGCCTTTGGGGTGGCAGGAATCCCTGGACGTTCGCAATTGCTGAGCCTGCCGCTGGGTGTCCTCACTGGCCCACGCAAACAGTGTTCTCTTTTGGGAGGCTCTAGAAAGAGACAGTGCCAGTGTTTGTGGGTCTATGAATGGGGTTTGCCTGGCTACTTGAAGAGCAGCAAGAGCTTTTGGTCCTGGTCCCTTTGCGGTGGGAGGAATCCCTGGACGTTCGCAATTGCTGATCCTGCCTCAGGGTGTACTCGGTGGCCTACGCAGATAGTATTGGGCTTTGGGAGGCTCTAGAATGAGACAGCGCCAGCGTTTGTAGGGCTGTGAATGGGGTTGCGTGGCTACTTGAAGAGCAGCAAGAGCTTTTGGTCCTGGCCCCTTTGCCGTGGGAGTAACCCCTGGACGTTTGCAATTGCTGAGCCTGCCTCCGGGTGTACTCAGCGGCCCACGCAGATAGTATTGGGCTTTGGGAGGCACCAGAAAGAGACAGCGCCAGCGTTTGTAGGGCTGTGAATGGGGTTGCGTGGCTACTTGAAGAGCAGCAAGAGCTTTTGGTCCTGGCCCCTTTGCGGTGGGAGGAATCCCTGGACGTTCGCAATTGCTGAGCCTGCCTCCGGGTGTCCTTAGAGGCCCACTCAAACAGTGTTCTCTTTTGGGAGGCTCTAGAAAGAGACAGCACCAGCCTTTGTAGGGCTGTGAATGGTGTGTCCTGACTACTTGAAGAGCAGCAAGAGCTTTTGGTCCTGGCCCCTTTGCGGTGGGAGGAATCCCTGGACGTTCGCAATTGCTGAGCCTGCCTCCGGGTGTCCTCAGCAGCCCACACAGATAGTATTGGGCTTTGGGAGGCACCAGAAAGAGACAGCGCCAGCGTATGTAGGGCTGTGAATGGGGTTGCGTGGCTACTTGAAGAGCAGCAAGAGCTTTTGGTCCTGGCCCCTTTGGGGTGGGAGGAATCCCTGGACGTTCGCAATTGCTGAGCTGGGCTCCGGGTGTACTCGGCGGCCCACGCAAATAGTGTTCAATTTTGGGAGGTTCTAGAAAGAGATAGCGCCAGCGTTGGTGGGTCTGTGAATGGGGTGTCCTGGCTACTTGAAGAGCAGTAAGAGCTTTTGGTCCTGGCCCCTCTGCGGTGGGAGGAATCCTTGGACGTTCGCAATTGCTGAGCCTGCCTCCCGGTGTCCTCAGCAGCCCACGCAAATAGTGTTCAATATTGGGAGGCACTAGAAAGAGACAGAGCCAGCGTTTGTAGGGCTGTGGATGGGGTGTCCAGGCTACTTGAAGAGCAGCAAGAGCTTTTGGTCCTGGCCCCTTTGCGGTTGGAGGAATCCCTGGACGTTCGCAATTGCTGAGCCTGCCGCCGGTTCTCCTCAGCAGCCCACGCAAATAATGTTCAATATTGGGAGGCACTAGAAAGAGACAGAGCCAGCGTTTGTAGGGCTGTGAATGGTGTGTCCTGACTACTTGAAGAGCAGCAAGAGCTTTTGGTCCTGGCGCCTTTGGGGTGGGAGGAATCCCTGGACGTTCGCAATTGCTGATCCTGCCTCCGGGTGTCCTTAGAGGCCCACGCAAACAGTGTTCTCTTTTGGGAGGCTCTAGAAAGAGACAGTGCCAGCGTTCGTGGGGCTATGAATGGGGTTTGCCTCGCTACCTGAAGAGCAGCAAGAGCTTTTGGTCCTGGCCCCTTTGCGGTGGGAGGAATCCCTGGACGTTCGCAATACTGATCCTGCCTCCGGGTGTACTCGGTGGCCCACGCAGATAGTATTGGGCTTTGGGAGGTACTAGAAAGAGACAGCGCCAGCGTTGGGGGGTCTGTGAATGTGGTGTCCAGGCTACTTGAAGAGCAGCAAGAGCTTTTGGTCCTGGCCCCTTTGCGGTGGGAGGAATACCTGGACGTTCGCAATTGCTGAGCCTGCCTCCGGGTGTACTCGGCGGCCCACGCAGATATTACTGGGCTTTTGGAGGCACTAGAAAAAGACAGCGCCAGCGTTTGTAGGGCTGTGAATGGGGTTGCGTGGCTACTTGAAGAGCAGCAAGAGCTTTTGGTCCTGGCCTCTTTGCCGTGGGAGTAACTCCTGGACGTTCGCAATTGCTGAGCCTGCCGCCGGGTGTCCTCAGCGGCCCACGGAAACAGTGTTCTCTTTTTGGAGGTTCTAGAAAGAGACAGCACCAGCGTTGGTGGGGCTGTGAATGGGGTTGCGTGGCTACTTGAAGAGCAGCAGGATCTTTTGGTCCTGGCCCCTTTGCGGTGGGAGGAATCCCTGGACGTTCGCAATTGCTGAGCTGGGCTCCGGGTGTACTCGGCGGCCCACGCAAATAGTGTTCAATTTTGGGAGGCTCTAGAAAGAGACAGCGCCAGCGTATGTAGGGCTGTGAATGGGGTTGCGTGGCTACTTGAAGAGCAGCAAGAGCTTTTGGTCCTGGCCTCTTTGCCGTGGGAGTAACCCCTGGACGTTCGCAATTGCTGAGCCTGCCGCCGGGTGTACTCGGTGGCCCACGCAAACAGTGTTCTCTTTTGGGAGGCTCTAGAAAGAGACAATGCCAGCGTTCGTGGGGCTATCAATGGGGTTTGCTTCGCTACTTGAAGAGCAGCAAGAGCTTTTGGTCCTGGCCCCTTTGCGGTGGAAGAAATCCCTGGTCGTTCGCAATTGCTGAGCCTGCCGCCGGGTGTCCTTAGCGGCCCACGCAAACAGTGTTCTCTTTTGGGAGGCTCTAGAAAGAGACAGCACCAGCGTTGGTGGGGCTGTGAATGGGGTTGCCTGGCTACTTGAAGAGCAGCAAGAGCTTTTGGTCCTGGCCCCTTTGGGGTGGGAGGAATCCCTGGACGTTCGCAATTGCTGAGCTGGGCTCCGAGTGTACTCGGCGGCCCACGCAAATAGTGTTCAATTTTGGGAGGCTCTAGAAAGAGACAGCGCCAGCGTTGGTGGGTCTGTGAATGGGGTGTCCTGGCTACTTGAAGAGCAGCAAGAGCTTTTGGTCCTGGCCCCTTTGCGGTTGGAGGAATCCCTGGACGTTCGCAATTGCTGAGCCTGCCGCCGGGTGTACTCGGTGGCCCACGCAAACAGTGTTCTCTTTTGGAAGGCTCTAGAAAGAGACAGCGCCAGCGTTTGTAGGGCTGTGGATGGGGTTTGCTTGGCTACTTGAAGAGCAGCAAGAGCTTTTGGTCCTGGCCCCTTTGGGGTGGGAGGAATCCCTGGACGTTCGCAATTGCTGAGCCTGCCTCCGGGTGTACTCAGCAGCCCACGCAAATAGTGTTCAATATTGGGAGGCACTAGAAAGAGACAGAGCCAGCGTTTGTAGGACTGTGGATGGGGTGTCCAGGCTACTTGAAGAGCAGCAAGAGCTTTTGGTCCTGGCCCCTTTGCGGTGGCAGGAATCCCTGGACGTTCGCAATTGCTGAGCCTGCCTCCGGGTGTCCTCAGCAGCCCACACAAATAGTGTTCAATATTGGGAGGCACTAGAAAGAGACAGAGCCAGTGTTTGTAGGGCTGTGAATGGGGTGTCCAGGCTACTTGAAGAGCAGCAAGAGCTTTTGGTCCTGGCCCCTTTGCGGTGGGAGGAATCCCTGGACGTTCGCAATTGCTGAGCCTGCCGCCGGGTGTACTCGGCGGCCCACGCAAACAGTGTTCTCTTTTGGGAGGCTCTAGAAAGAGACAGTGCCAGCGTTTGTAGGGCTGTGAATGGGCTTGCCTGGCTAATTGAAGAGCAGCAAGAGCTTTTGGTCCTGGCCCCTTTGCGGTGGGAGGAATCCTTGGACGTTCGCAATTGCTGAGCCTGCCGCCGGGTCTCCTTATCGGCTCACGCAACAGTGTTCTCTTTTGGGAGGCTCTAGAAAGAGACAGTGCCAGTGTTTGTGGGTCTATGAATGGGGTTTGCCTGGCTACTTGAAGAGCAGCAAGAGCTTTTGGTCCTGGTCCCTTTGCGGTGGGAGGAATCCCTGGACATTCGCAATTGCTGATCCTGCCTCAGGGTGTATTCGGTGGCCCACGCAGATAGTATTGGGCTTTGGGAGGCACTAGAAAGAGACAGCGCCAGCGTTGGTGGGTCTGTGAATGGGGTGTCCTGGCTACTTGAAGAGCAGCAAGAGCTTTTGGTCCTGGCCCCTTTGCGGTGGGAGGAATCCCTGGACGTTCGCAATTGCTGAGCCTGCCTCAGGGTGTCCTCAGCGGCCCACGCAAACAGTGTTCTCTTTAGGGAGGGTCTAGAAAGAGACAGCACCAGCGTTGGTGGGTCTGTGAATGGGGTGTCCTGGCTACTTGAAGAGCAGCAAGAGCTTTTGGTCCTGGCCCCTTTGCGTTTGGAGGAATCTCTGGACGTTCGCAATTGCTGAGCCTGCCTCCGGGTGTACTCGGCGGTCCACGCAGATATTACTGGGCTTTTGGAGGCACAAGAAAGAGACAGCGCCAGCGTTTGTAGGGCTGTGAATGGGGTTGCGTGGCTACTTGAAGAGCAGCAAGAGCTTTTGGTCCTGGCCCCTTTGCCGTGGGAGTAACCCCTGGACGTTTGCAATTGCTGAGCCTGCCTCCGGGTGTACTCAGCGGCCCACGCAGATAGTATTGGGCTTTGGGAGGCACCAGAAAGAGACAGCGCCAGCGTTTGTAGGGCTGTGAATGGGGTTGCGTGGCTACTTGAAGAGCAGCAAGAGCTTTTGGTCCTGGCCCCTTTGCGGTGGGAGGAATCCCTGGACGTTCGCAATTGCTGATCCTGCCTCCGGGTGTCCTTAGAGGCCTACTCAAACAGTGTTCTCTTTTGGGAGGCTCTAGAAAGAGACAGCACCAGCGTTGGTGGGTCTGTGAATGGTGTGTCCTGACTACTTGAAGAGCAGCAAGAGCTTTTGGTCCTGGCCCCTTTGGGGTGGGAGGAATCCCTGGACGTTCGCAATTGCTGAGCCTGCCTCCGGGTGTCCTCAGCGGCCCACACAGATAGTATTGGGCTTTGGGAGGCACCAGAAAGAGACAGCGCCAGCGTTTGTAGGGCTGTGAATGGGGTTGCGTGGCTACTTGAAGAGCAGCAAGAGCTTTTGGTCCTGGCCTCTTTGCCGTGGGAGTAACCCCTGGACGTTCGCAATTGCTGAGCCTGCCGCCGGGTGTACTCGGTGGCCCACGCAAACAGTGTTCTCTTTTGGGAGGCTCTAGAAAGAGACAATGCCAGCGTTCGTGGGGCTATCAATGGGGTTTGCTTCGCTACTTGAAGAGCAGCAAGAGCTTTTGGTCCTGGCCCCTTTGCGGTGGAAGAAATCCCTGGTCGTTCGCAATTGCTGAGCCTGCCGCCGGGTGTCCTTAGCGGCCCACGCAAACAGTGTTCTCTTTTGGGAGGCTCTAGAAAGAGACAGCACCAGCGTTGGTGGGGCTGTGAATGGGGTTGCCTGGCTACTTGAAGAGCAGCAAGAGCTTTTGGTCCTGGCCCCTTTGCGGTGGGAGGAATCCCTGGACGTTCGCAATTGCTGAGCTGGGCTCCGAGTGTACTCGGCGGCCCACGCAAATAGTGTTCAATTTTGGGAGGCTCTAGAAAGAGACAGCGCCAGCGTTGGTGGGTCTGTGAATGGGGTGTCCTGGCTACTTGAAGAGCAGCAAGAGCTTTTGGTCCTGGCCCCTTTGCGGTTGGAGGAATCCCTGGACGTTCGCAATTGCTGAGCCTGCCGCCGGGTGTACTCGGTGGCCCACGCAAACAGTGTTCTCTTTTGGAAGGCTCTAGAAAGAGACAGCGCCAGCGTTTGTAGGGCTGTGGATGGGGTTTGCTTGGCTACTTGAAGAGCAGCAAGAGCTTTTGGTCCTGGCCCCTTTGGGGTGGGAGGAATCCCTGGACGTTCGCAATTGCTGAGCCTGCCTCCGGGTGTACTCAGCAGCCCACGCAAATAGTGTTCAATATTGGGAGGCACTAGAAAGAGACAGAGCCAGCGTTTGTAGGACTGTGGATGGGGTGTCCAGGCTACTTGAAGAGCAGCAAGAGCTTTTGGTCCTGGCCCCTTTGCGGTGGCAGGAATCCCTGGACGTTCGCAATTGCTGAGCCTGCCTCCGGGTGTCCTCAGCA
This sequence comes from Platalea minor, assembly GCA_037975005.1. NCBI lineage: Eukaryota > Metazoa > Chordata > Aves > Pelecaniformes > Threskiornithidae > Platalea > Platalea minor. The sequence goes on along the minus strand of JBBPFK010000043.1, from coordinate 382,345 downwards.
GCCCACACAAATAGTGTTCAATATTGGGAGGCACTAGAAAGAGACAGAGCCAGTGTTTGTAGGGCTGTGAATGGGGTGTCCAGGCTACTTGAAGAGCAGCAAGAGCTTTTGGTCCTGGCCCCTTTGCGGTGGGAGGAATCCCTGGACGTTCGCAATTGCTGAGCCTGCCGCCGGGTGTACTCGGCGGCCCACGCAAACAGTGTTCTCTTTTGGGAGGCTCTAGAAAGAGACAGTGCCAGCGTTTGTAGGGCTGTGAATGGGCTTGCCTGGCTAATTGAAGAGCAGCAAGAGCTTTTGGTCCTGGCCCCTTTGCGGTGGGAGGAATCCTTGGACGTTCGCAATTGCTGAGCCTGCCGCCGGGTCTCCTTATCGGCTCACGCAACAGTGTTCTCTTTTGGGAGGCTCTAGAAAGAGACAGTGCCAGTGTTTGTGGGTCTATGAATGGGGTTTGCCTGGCTACTTGAAGAGCAGCAAGAGCTTTTGGTCCTGGTCCCTTTGCGGTGGGAGGAATCCCTGGACATTCGCAATTGCTGATCCTGCCTCAGGGTGTATTCGGTGGCCCACGCAGATAGTATTGGGCTTTGGGAGGCACTAGAAAGAGACAGCGCCAGCGTTGGTGGGTCTGTGAATGGGGTGTCCTGGCTACTTGAAGAGCAGCAAGAGCTTTTGGTCCTGGCCCCTTTGCGGTGGGAGGAATCCCTGGACGTTCGCAATTGCTGAGCCTGCCTCAGGGTGTCCTCAGCGGCCCACGCAAACAGTGTTCTCTTTAGGGAGGGTCTAGAAAGAGACAGCACCAGCGTTGGTGGGTCTGTGAATGGGGTGTCCTGGCTACTTGAAGAGCAGCAAGAGCTTTTGGTCCTGGCCCCTTTGCGTTTGGAGGAATCTCTGGACGTTCGCAATTGCTGAGCCTGCCTCCGGGTGTACTCGGCGGTCCACGCAGATATTACTGGGCTTTTGGAGGCACAAGAAAGAGACAGCGCCAGCGTTTGTAGGGCTGTGAATGGGGTTGCGTGGCTACTTGAAGAGCAGCAAGAGCTTTTGGTCCTGGCCCCTTTGCCGTGGGAGTAACCCCTGGACGTTTGCAATTGCTGAGCCTGCCTCCGGGTGTACTCAGCGGCCCACGCAGATAGTATTGGGCTTTGGGAGGCACCAGAAAGAGACAGCGCCAGCGTTTGTAGGGCTGTGAATGGGGTTGCGTGGCTACTTGAAGAGCAGCAAGAGCTTTTGGTCCTGGCCCCTTTGCGGTGGGAGGAATCCCTGGACGTTCGCAATTGCTGATCCTGCCTCCGGGTGTCCTTAGAGGCCTACTCAAACAGTGTTCTCTTTTGGGAGGCTCTAGAAAGAGACAGCACCAGCGTTGGTGGGTCTGTGAATGGTGTGTCCTGACTACTTGAAGAGCAGCAAGAGCTTTTGGTCCTGGCCCCTTTGGGGTGGGAGGAATCCCTGGACGTTCGCAATTGCTGAGCCTGCCTCCGGGTGTCCTCAGCGGCCCACACAGATAGTATTGGGCTTTGGGAGGCACCAGAAAGAGACAGCGCCAGCGTTTGTAGGGCTGTGAATGGGGTTGCGTGGCTACTTGAAGAGCAGCAAGAGCTTTTGGTCCTGGTCCCTTTGGGGTGGGAGGAATCCCTGGACGTTCGCAATTGCTGAGCTGGGCTCGGGGTGTACTCAGCTCCGCAGGCAGATAATATTGGAGTTTGGGAGGTTCTAGAAAGAGACAGCACCAGCGTTGGTGGGTCTGTGAATGGGGTTGCCTGGCTACTTGAAGAGCAGCAAGAGCTTTTGTTCCTGGCCCCTTTGCGGTGGGAGGAATCCCTGGACGTTCGCAATTGCTGAGCTGGGCTCCGAGTGTACTCGGCGGCCCACGCAAATAGTGTTCAATTTTGGGAGGCTCTAGAAAGAGACAGCGCCAGCGTTGGTGGGTCTGTGAATGGGGTTGCCTGGCTACTTGAAGAGCAGCAAGAGCTTTTGGTCCTGGCCTCTTTGCCGAGGTAGTAACCCCTGGACGTTCGCAATTGCTGAGCCTGCCGCCGGGTGTACTCGGTGGCCCACGCAAACAGTGTTCTCTTTTGGGAGGCTCTAGAAAGAGACAATGCCAGCGTTCGTGGGGCTATCAATGGGGTTTGCTTCGCTACTTGAAGAGCAGCAAGAGCTTTTGGTCCTGGCCCCTTTGCGGTGGAAGAAATCCCTGGTCATTCGCAATTGCTGAGCCTGCCGCCGGGTGTCCTTAGCGGCCCACGCAAACAGTGTTCTCTTTTGGGAGGCTCTAGAAAGAGACAGCGCCAGCGTTTGTAGGGCTGTGAATGGGGTTGCGTGGCTACTTGAAGAGCAGCAAGAGCTTTTGGTCCTGGCCCCTTTGCGGTGGGAGGAATCCCTGGACGTTCGCAATTGCTGATCCTGCCTCCGGGTGTCCTTAGAGGCCTACTCAAACAGTGTTCTCTTTTGGGAGGCTCTAGAAAGAGACAGCACCAGCGTTGGTGGGTCTGTGAATGGTGTGTCCTGACTACTTGAAGAGCAGCAAGAGCTTTTGGTCCTGGCCCCTTTGGGGTGGGAGGAATCCCTGGACGTTCGCAATTGCTGAGCCTGCCTCCGGGTGTCCTCAGCGGCCCACACAGATAGTATTGGGCTTTGGGAGGCACCAGAAAGAGACAGCGCCAGCGTTTGTAGGGCTGTGAATGGGGTTGCGTGGCTACTTGAAGAGCAGCAAGAGCTTTTGGTCCTGGTCCCTTTGGGGTGGGAGGAATCCCTGGACGTTCGCAATTGCTGAGCTGGGCTCCGGGTGTACTCAGCTCCGCAGGCAGATAATATTGGAGTTTGGGAGGTTCTAGAAAGAGACAGCACCAGCGTTGGTGGGTCTGTGAATGGGGTTGCCTGGCTACTTGAAGAGCAGCAAGAGCTTTTGTTCCTGGCCCCTTTGCGGTGGGAGGAATCCCTGGACGTTCGCAATTGCTGAGCTGGGCTCCGAGTGTACTCGGCGGCCCACGCAAATAGTGTTCAATTTTGGGAGGCTATAGAAAGAGACAGCGCCAGCGTTGGTGGGTCTGTGAATGGGGTTGCCTGGCTACTTGAAGAGCAGCAAGAGCTTTTGGTCCTGGCCTCTTTGCCGAGGTAGTAACCCCTGGACGTTCGCAATTGCTGAGCCTGCCGCCGGGTGTACTCGGTGGCCCACGCAAACAGTGTTCTCTTTTGGGAGGCTCTAGAAAGAGACAATGCCAGCGTTCGTGGGGCTATCAATGGGGTTTGCTTCGCTACTTGAAGAGCAGCAAGAGCTTTTGGTCCTGGCCCCTTTGCGGTGGAAGAAATCCCTGGTCATTCGCAATTGCTGAGCCTGCCGCCGGGTGTCCTTAGCGGCCCACGCAAATAGTGTTCAATTTTGGGAGGCTCTAGAAAGAGACAGCGCCAGCGTTGGTGGGGCTGTGAATGGGGTTGCCTGGCTACTTGAAGAGCAGCAAGAGCTTTTGGTCCTGGCCTCTTTGCCGTGGGAGTAACCCCTGGACGTTCGCAATTGCTGAGCCTGCCGCCGGGTGTACTCGGTGGCCCACGCAAACAGTGTTCTCTTTTGGAAGGGTCTAGAAAGAGACAGCGCCAGCGTTTGTAGGGCTGTGGATGGGGTTTGCTTGGCTACTTGAAGAGCAGCAAGAGCTTTTGGTCCTGGCCCCTTTGGGGTGGGAGGAATCCCTGGACATTCGCAATTGCTGAGCCTGCCTCCGGGTGTACTCAGCAGCCCACGCAAATAGTGTTCAATATTGGGAGGCACTAGAAAGAGACAGAGCCAGCGTTTGTAGGACTGTGGATGGGGTGTCCAGGCTACTTGAAGAGCAGCAAGAGCTTTTGGTCCTGGCCCCTTTGCGGTGGCAGGAATCCCTGGACGTTCGCAATTGCTGAGCCTGCCTCCGGGTGTCCTCAGCAGCCCACACAAATAGTGTTCAATATTGGGAGGCACTAGAAAGAGACAGAGCCAGCGTTTGTAGGGCTGTGAATGCGGTTGCCAGGCTACTTGAAGAGCAGCAAGAGCTTTTGGTCCTGGCCCCTTTGCGGTGGGAGGAATCCCTGGACGTTCGCAATTGCTGAGCCTGCCGCCGGGTGTACTCGGCGGCCCACGCAAACAGTGTTCTCTTTTGGGAGGCTCTAGAAAGAGACAGTGCCAGCGTTTGTAGGGCTGTGAATGGGGTTGCCTGGCTAATTGAAGAGCAGCAAGAGCTTTTGGTCCTGGCCCCTTTGCGGTGGGAGGAATCCTTGGACGTTCGCAATTGCTGAGCCTGCCGCCGGGTCTCCTTATCGGCTCACGCAACAGTGTTCTCTTTTGGGAGGCTCTAGAAAGAGACAGTGCCAGTGTTTGTGGGTCTATGAATGGGGTTTGCCTGGCTACTTGAAGAGCAGCAAGAGCTTTTGGTCCTGGTCCCTTTGCGGTGGGAGGAATCCCTGGACGTTCGCAATTGCTGATCCTGCCTCAGGGTGTACTCGGTGGCCCACGCAGATAGTATTGGGCTTTGGGAGGCACTAGAAAGAGACAGCGCCAGCGTTGGTGGGTCTGTGAATGGGGTGTCCTGGCTACTTGAAGAGCAGCAAGAGCTTTTGGTCCTGGCCCCTTTGCGGTGGGAGGAATCCCTGGACGTTCGCAATTGCTGAGCCTGCCTCCGGGTGTACTCGGCGGTCCACGCAGATATTACTGGGCTTTTGGAGGCACAAGAAAGAGACAGCGCCAGCGTTTGTAGGGCTGTGAATGGGGTTGCGTGGCTACTTGAAGAGCAGCAAGAGCTTTTGGTCCTGGCCCCTTTGCCGTGGGAGTAACCCCTGGACGTTTGCAATTGCTGAGCCTGCCTCCGGGTGTACTCAGCGGCCCACGCAGATAGTATTGGGCTTTGGGAGGCACCAGAAAGAGACAGCGCCAGCGTTTGTAGGGCTGTGAATGGGGTTGCGTGGCTACTTGAAGAGCAGCAAGAGCTTTTGGTCCTGGCCCCTTTGCGGTGGGAGGAATCCCTGGACGTTCGCAATTGCTGATCCTGCCTCCGGGTGTCCTTAGAGGCCTACTCAAACAGTGTTCTCTTTTGGGAGGCTCTAGAAAGAGACAGCACCAGCGTTGGTGGGTCTGTGAATGGTGTGTCCTGACTACTTGAAGAGCAGCAAGAGCTTTTGGTCCTGGCCCCTTTGGGGTGGGAGGAATCCCTGGACGTTCGCAATTGCTGAGCCTGCCTCCGGGTGTCCTCAGCGGCCCACACAGATAGTATTGGGCTTTGGGAGGCACCAGAAAGAGACAGCGCCAGCGTTTGTAGGGCTGTGAATGGGGTTGCGTGGCTACTTGAAGAGCAGCAAGAGCTTTTGGTCCTGGTCCCTTTGGGGTGGGAGGAATCCCTGGACGTTCGCAATTGCTGAGCTGGGCTCGGGGTGTACTCAGCTCCGCAGGCAGATAATATTGGAGTTTGGGAGGTTCTAGAAAGAGACAGCACCAGCGTTGGTGGGTCTGTGAATGGGGTTGCCTGGCTACTTGAAGAGCAGCAAGAGCTTTTGGTCCTGGCCCCTTTGCGGTGGGAGGAATCCCTGGACGTTCGCAATTGCTGAGCTGGGCTCCGAGTGTACTCGGCGGCCCACGCAAATAGTGTTCAATTTTGGGAGGCTCTAGAAAGAGACAGCGCCAGCGTTGGTGGGGCTGTGAATGGGGTTGCCTGGCTACTTGAAGAGCAGCAAGAGCTTTTGGTCCTGGCCTCTTTGCCGTGGGAGTAACCCCTGGACGTTCGCAATTGCTGAGCCTGCCGCCGGGTGTACTCGGTGGCCCACGCAAACAGTGTTCTCTTTTGGGAGGCTCTAGAAAGAGACAATGCCAGCGTTCGTGGGGCTATCAATGGGGTTTGCTTCGCTACTTGAAGAGCAGCAAGAGCTTTTGGTCCTGGCCCCTTTGCGGTGGAAGAAATCCCTGGTCGTTCGCAATTGCTGAGCCTGCCGCCGGGTGTCCTTAGCGGCCCACGCAAACACTGTTCTCTTTTGGGAGGCTCTAGAAAGAGACAGCACCAGCGTTGGTGGGGCTGTGAATGGGGTTGCCTGGCTACTTGAAGAGCAGCAAGAGCTTTTGGTCCTGGCCCCTTTGGGGTGGGAGGAATCCCTGGACGTTCGCAATTGCTGAGCTGGGCTCCGAGTGTACTCGGCGGCCCACGCAAATAGTGTTCAATTTTGGGAGGCTCTAGAAAGAGACAGCGCCAGCGTTGGTGGGGCTGTGAATGGGGTTGCCTGGCTACTTGAAGAGCAGCAAGAGCTTTTGGTCCTGGCCTCTTTGCCGTGGGAGTAACCCCTGGACGTTCGCAATTGCTGAGCCTGCCGCCGGGTGTACTCGGTGGCCCACGCAAACAGTGTTCTCTTTTGGAAGGCTCTAGAAAGAGACAGCGCCAGCGTTTGTAGGGCTGTGGATGGGGTTTGCTTGGCTGCTTGAAGAGCAGCAAGAGCTTTTGGTCCTGGACCCTTTGCCGTGGGAGGAATCCCTGGACGTTTGCAATTGCTGAGCCTGCCTCCGGGTGTACTCAGCAGCCCACGCAAATAGTGTTCAATATTGGGAGGCACTAGAAAGAGACAGAGCCAGCGTTTGTAGGACTGTGGATGGGGTGTCCAGGCTACTTGAAGAGCAGCAAGAGCTTTTGGTCCTGGCCCCTTTGCGGTGGGAGGAATCCCTGGACGTTCGCAATTGCTGAGCCTTCCTCCGGGTGTACTCGGCGGCCCAACAAACAGTGTTCTCTTTTGGGAGGCTGTAGAAAGAGACAGCGCCAGCGTTCGTGGGTCTGTGAATGGGGTGTCCTGGCTACTTGAAGAGCAGCAAGAGCTTTTGGTCCTGGCCCCTTTGCGGTGGGAGGAATCCCTGGACGTTCGCAATTGCTGAGCCTGCCGCCGGGTGTACTCGGCGGCCCACGCAAACAGTGTTCTCTTTTGGGAGGCTCTAGAAAGAGACAGTGCCAGCGTTTGTAGGGCTGTGAATGGGGTTGCCTGGCTAATTGAAGAGCAGCAAGAGCTTTTGGTCCTGGCCCCTTTGCAGTGGGAGGAATCCTTGGACGTTCGCAATTGCTGAGCCTGCCTCAGGGTGTCCTCAGCGGCCCACGCAAACAGTGTTCTCTTTTGGGAGGCTCTAGAAAGAGATAGTGCCAGCGTTGGTGGGTCTGTGAATGGTGTGTCCTGACTACTTGAAGAGCAGCAAGAGCTTTTGGTCCTGGCCCCTTTGGGGTGGCAGGAATCCCTGGACGTTCGCAATTGCTGAGCCTGCCGCCGGGTCTCCTTATCGGCTCACGCAAGCAGTGTTCTCTTTTGGGAGGCTCTAGAAAGAGACAGTGCCAGTGTTCGTGGGTCTATGAATGGGGTTTGCCTCGCTACTTGAAGAGCAGCAAGAGCTTTTGGTCCTGGTCCCTTTGGGGTGCGAGGAATCCCTGGACGTTCGCAATTGCTGAGCCTGCCGCCGGGTGTACTCGGTGGCCCACGCAGATAGTATTGGGCTTTGGGAGGCTGTAGAAAGAGACAGCGCCAGCGTTTGTAGGGCTGTGAATGGGGTTGCGTGGCTACTTGAAGAGCAGCAAGAGCTTTTGGTCCTGGCCCCTTTGCCGTGGGAGTAACCCCTGGACGTTTGCAATTGCTGAGCCTGCCGCCGGGTGTACTCAGCGGCCCACGCAGATAGTATTGGGCTTTGGGAGGCACCAGAAAGAGACAGCGCCAGCGTTTGTAGGGCTGTGAATGGGGTTGCGTGGCTACTTGAAGAGCAGCAAGAGCTTTTGGTCCTGGCCCCTTTGCAGTGGGAGGAATCCCTGGACGTTCGCAATTGCTGATCCTGCCTCCGGGTGTCCTTAGAGGCCCACTCGAACAGTGTTCTCTTTTGGGAGGCTCTAGAAAGAGACAGCACCAGCCTTTGTAGGGCTGTGAATGGTGTGTCCTGACTACTTGAAGAGCAGCAAGAGCTTTTGGTCCTGGCCCCTTTGCGGTGGGAGGAATCCCTGGACGTTCGCAATTGCTGAGCCTGCCTCCGGGTGTCCTCAGCAGCCCACACAGATAGTATTGGGCTTTGGGATGCACCAGAAAGAGACAGCGCCAGCGTATGTAGGGCTGTGAATGGGGTTGCGTGGCTACTCGAAGAGCAGCAAGAGCTTTTGGTCCTGGCCCCTTTGTGGTGGGAGGAATCCCTGGACGTTCGCAATTGCTGAGCTGGGCTCCGAGTGTACTCGGCGGCCCACGCAAATAGTGTTCAATTTTGGGAGGCTCTAGAAAGAGACAGCGCCAGCGTTGGTGGGTCTGTGAATGGGGTTGCCTGGCTACTTGAAGAGCAGCAAGAGCTTTTGGTCCTGGCCTCTTTGCCGTGGGAGTAACCCCTGGACGTTCGCAATTGCTGAGCCTGCCGCCGGGTGTACTCGGTGGCCCACGCAAACAGTGTTCTCTTTTGGAAGGCTCTAGAAAGAGACAGCGCCAGCGTTTGTAGGGCTGTGGATGGGCTTTGCTTGGCTACTTGAAGAGCAGCAAGAGCTTTTGGTCCTGGCCCCTTTGCGGTGGGAGGAATCCCTGGACGTTCGCAATTGCTGAGCCTGCCTCCGGGTGTACTCAGCAGCCCACGCAAATATTGTTCAATATTAGGAGGCACTAGAAAGAGACAGAGCCAGCGTTTGTAGGACTGTGGATGGGGTGTCCAGGCTACTTGAAGAGCAGCAAGAGCTTTTGGTCCTGGCCCCTTTGCGGTGGGAGGAATCCCTGGACGTTCGCAATTGCTGAGCCTGCCTCCGGGTGTCCTCAGCAGCCCACACAAATAGTGTTCAATATTGGGAGGCACTAGAAAGAGACAGAGCCAGTGTTTGTAGGGCTGTGAATGGGGTGTCCAGGGTACTTGAAGAGCAGCAAGAGCTTTTGGTCCTGGCCCCTTTGCGGTGGGAGGAATCCCTGGACGTTCGCAATTGCTGAGCCTGCCGCCGGGTGTACTCGGCGGCCCACGCAAACAGTGTTCTCTTTTGGGAGGCTCTAGAAAGAGACAGTGCCAGCGTTTGTAGGGCTGTGAATGGGGTTGCCTGGCTAATTGAAGAGCAGCAAGAGCTTTTGGTCCTGGCCCCTTTGCAGTGGGAGGAATCCTTGGACGTTCGCAATTGCTGAGCCTGCCTCAGGGTGTCCTCAGCGGCCCACGCAAACAGTGTTCTCTTTTGGGAGGCTCTAGAAAGAGATAGTGTCAGCGTTGGTGGGTCTGTGAATGGTGTGTCCTGACTACTTGAAGAGCAGCAAGAGCTTTTGGTCCTGGCCCCTTTGGGGTGGCAGGAATCCCTGGACGTTCGCAATTGCTGAGCCTGCCGCTGGGTGTCCTCACCGGCCCACGCAAACAGTGTTCTCTTTTGGGAGGCTCTAGAAAGAGACAGTGCCAGCGTTCGTGGGTCTATGAATGGGGTTTGCCTCGCTACTTGAAGAGCAGCAAGAGCTTTTGGTCCTGGTCCCTTTGGGGTGGGAGGAATCCCTGGACGTTCGCAATTGCTGAGCCTGCCGCCGGGTGTACTCGGTGGCCCACGCAGGTAGTATTGGGCTTTGGGAGGCTGTAGAAAGAGACAGCGCCAGCGTTTGTAGGGCTGTGAATGGGGTTGCGTGGCTACTTGAAGAGCAGCAAGAGCTTTTGGTCCTGGCCCCTTTGCCGTGGGAGTAACCCCTGGACGTTTGCAATTGCTGAGCCTGCCTCCGGGTGTACTCAGCGGCCCACGCAGATAGTATTGGGCTTTGGGAGGCACCAGAAAGAGACAGCGCCAGCGTTTGTAGGGCTGTGAATGGGGTTGCGTGGCTACTTGAAGAGCAGCAAGAGCTTTTGGTCCTGGCCCCTTTGGGGTGGGAGGAATCCCTGGACGTTCGCAATTGCTGATCCTGCCTCCGGGTGTCCTTAGAGGCCCACTCAAACAGTGTTCTCTTTTGGGAGGCTCTAGAAAGAGACAGCACCAGCCTTTGTAGGGCTGTGAATGCTGTGTCCTGACTACTTGAAGAGCAGCAAGAGCTTTTGGTCCTGGCCCCTTTGCGGTGGGAGGAATCCCTGGACGTTCGCAATTGCTGAGCCTGCCTCCGGGTGTCCTCAGCAGCCCACACAGATAGTATTGGGCTTTGGGAGGCACCAGAAAGAGACAGCGCCAGCGTATGTAGGGCTGTGAATCGGGTTGCGTGGCTACTCGAAGAGCAGCAAGAGCTTTTTGTCCTGGCCCCTTTTCCATGGGAGGAATCCCTGGACGTTTGCAATTGCTGAGCCTGCCTCCGGGTGTACTCGGCGGCCTACACAAATAGTGTTCAATTTTGGGAGGCTCTAGAAAGGGACAGCGCCAGCGTTGGTGGGGCTGTGAATGGGGTTGCCTGGCTACTTGAAGAGCAGTAAGAGCTTTTGGTCCTGGCCCCTCTGCGGTGGGAGGAATCCTTGGACGTTCGCAATTGCTGAGCCTGCCTCCCGGTGTCCTCAGCAGCCCACGCAAATATTGTTCAATATTGGGAGGCACTAGAAAGAGACAGAGCCAGCGTTTGTAGGGCTGTGGATGGGGTGTCCAGGCTACTTGAAGAGCAGCAAGAGCTTTTGGTCCTGGTCCCTTTGCGGTTGGAGGAATCCCTGGACGTTCGCAATTGCTGAGCCTTCCTCCGGGTCTCCTCAGCAGCCCACGCAAATAGTGTTCTCTTTTGGGAGGCACCAGAAAGAGACTGCGCCAGCGTTTGTAGGGCTGTGAATGGGGTTGCATGGCTACTTGAAGAGCAGCAAGAGCTTTTGGTCCTGGCCCCTTTGGGGTGGGAGGAATCCCTGGACGTTCGCAATTGCTGAGCCTGCCTCCGGGTGTCCTTAGAGGCCCACTCAAACAGTGTTCTCTTTTGGGAGGCTCTAGAAAGAGACAGTGCCATGGTTCATGGGGCTATGAATGGGGTTTGCCTCGCTACCTGAAGAGCAGCAAGAGCTTTTGGTCCTGGTCCCTTTGGGGTTGGAGGAATCCCTGGACGTTCGCAATTGCTGATCCTGCCTCCGGGTGTACTCGGTGGCCCACGCAGATAGTATTGGGCTTTGGGAGGCACTAGAAAGAGACAGCACCAGCGTTGGTGGGGCTGTGAATGGGGTTGCGTGGCTACTTGAAGAGCAGCAAGAGCTTTTGGTCCTGGCCCCTTTGTGGTGGGAGGAATCCCTGGACGTTCGCAATTGCTCAGCTGGGCTCCGAGTGTACTCGGCGGCCCACGCAAATAGTGTTCAATTTTGGGAGGCTCTAGAAAGAGACAGCGCCAGCGTTGGTGGGTCTGTGAATGGGGTTGCCTGGCTACTTGAAGAGCAGCAAGAGCTTTTGGTCCTGGCCTCTTTGCCGTGGGAGTAACCCCTGGACGTTCGCAATTGCTGAGCCTGCCGCCGGGTGTACTCGGTGGCCCACGCAAACAGTGTTCTCTTTTGGAAGGCTCTAGAAAGAGACAGCGCCAGCGTTTGTAGGGCTGTGGATGGGCTTTGCTTGGCTACTTGAAGAGCAGCAAGAGCTTTTGGTCCTGGCCCCTTTGCGGTGGGAGGAATCCCTGGACGTTCGCAATTGCTGAGCCTGCCTCCGGGTGTACTCAGCAGCCCACGCAAATATTGTTCAATATTAGGAGGCACTAGAAAGAGACAGAGCCAGCGTTTGTAGGACTGTGGATGGGGTGTCCAGGCTACTTGAAGAGCAGCAAGAGCTTTTGGTCCTGGCCCCTTTGCGGTGGGAGGAATCCCTGGACGTTCGCAATTGCTGAGCCTGCCTCCGGGTGTCCTCAGCAGCCCACACAAATAGTGTTCAATATTGGGAGGCACTAGAAAGAGACAGAGCCAGTGTTTGTAGGGCTGTGAATGGGGTGTCCAGGGTACTTGAAGAGCAGCAAGAGCTTTTGGTCCTGGCCCCTTTGCGGTGGGAGGAATCCCTGGACGTTCGCAATTGCTGAGCCTGCCGCCGGGTGTACTCGGCGGCCCACGCAAACTGTGTTCTCTTTTGGGAGGCTCTAGAAAGAGACAGTGCCAGCGTTTGTAGGGCTGTGAATGGGGTTGCCTGGCTAATTGAAGAGCAGCAAGAGCTTTTGGTCCTGGCCCCTTTGCAGTGGGAGGAATCCTTGGACGTTCGCAATTGCTGAGCCTGCCTCAGGGTGTCCTCAGCGGCCCACGCAAACAGTGTTCTCTTTTGGGAGGCTCTAGAAAGAGATAGTGTCAGCGTTGGTGGGTCTGTGAATGGTGTGTCCTGACTACTTGAAGAGCAGCAAGAGCTTTTGGTCCTGGCCCCTTTGGGGTGGCAGGAATCCCTGGACGTTCGCAATTGCTGAGCCTGCCGCTGGGTGTCCTCACCGGCCCACGCAAACAGTGTTCTCTTTTGGGAGGCTCTAGAAAGAGACAGTGCCAGCGTTCGTGGGTCTATGAATGGGGTTTGCCTCGCTACTTGAAGAGCAGCAAGAGCTTTTGGTCCTGGTCCCTTTGGGGTGGGAGGAATCCCTGGACGTTCGCAATTGCTGAGCCTGCCGCCGGGTGTACTCGGTGGCCCACGCAGGTAGTATTGGGCTTTGGGAGGCTGTAGAAAGAGACAGCGCCAGCGTTTGTAGGGCTGTGAATGGGGTTGCGTGGCTACTTGAAGAGCAGCAAGAGCTTTTGGTCCTGGCCCCTTTGCCGTGGGAGTAACCCCTGGACGTTTGCAATTGCTGAGCCTGCCTCCGGGTGTACTCAGCGGCCCACGCAGATAGTATTGGGCTTTGGGAGGCACCAGAAAGAGACAGCGCCAGCGTTTGTAGGGCTGTGAATGGGGTTGCGTGGCTACTTGAAGAGCAGCAAGAGCTTTTGGTCCTGGCCCCTTTGCGGTGGGAGGAATCCCTGGACGTTCGCAATTGCTGATCCTGCCTCCGGGTGTCCTTAGAGGCCCACTCAAACAGTGTTCTCTTTTGGGAGGCTCTAGAAAGAGACAGCACCAGCCTTTGTAGGGCTGTGAATGGTGTGTCCTGACTACTTGAAGAGCAGCAAGAGCTTTTGGTCCTGGCGCCTTTGCGGTGGGAGGAATCCCTGGACGTTCGCAATTGCTGAGCCTGCCTCCGGGTGTCCTCAGCAGCCCACACAGATAGTATTGGGCTTTGGGAGGCACCAGAAAGAGACAGCGCCAGCGTATGTAGGGCTGTGAATCGGGTTGCGTGGCTACTCGAAGAGCAGCAAGAGCTTTTGGTCCTGGCCCCTTTTCCATGGGAGGAATCCCTGGACGTTTGCAATTGCTGAGCCTGCCTCCGGGTGTACTCGGCGGCCTACACAAATAGTGTTCAATTTTGGGAGGCTCTAGAAAGGGACAGCGCCAGCGTTGGTGGGGCTGTGAATGGGGTTGCCTGGCTACTTGAAGAGCAGTAAGAGCTTTTGGTCCTGGCCCCTCTGCGGTGGGAGGAATCCTTGGACGTTCGCAATTGCTGAGCCTGCCTCCCGGTGTCCTCAGCAGCCCACGCAAATATTGTTCAATATTGGGAGGCACTAGAAAGAGACAGAGCCAGCGTTTGTAGGGCTGTGGATGGGGTGTCCAGGCTACTTGAAGAGCAGCAAGAGCTTTTGGTCCTGGTCCCTTTGCGGTTGGAGGAATCCCTGGACGTTCGCAATTGCTGAGCCTTCCTCCGGGTCTCCTCAGCAGCCCACGCAAATAGTGTTCTCTTTTGGGAGGCACCAGAAAGAGACTGCGCCAGCGTTTGTAGGGCTGTGAATGGGGTTGCATGGCTACTTGAAGAGCAGCAAGAGCTTTTGGTCCTGGCCCCTTTGGGGTGGGAGGAATCCCTGGACGTTCGCAATTGCTGAGCCTGCCTCCGGGTGTCCTTAGAGGCCCACTCAAACAGTGTTCTCTTTTGGGAGGCTCTAGAAAGAGACAGTGCCATGGTTCGTGGGGCTATGAATGGGGTTTGCCTCGCTACCTGAAGAGCAGCAAGAGCTTTTGGTCCTGGTCCCTTTGGGGTTGGAGGAATCCCTGGACGTTCGCAATTGCTGAGCTGGGCTCCGGGTGTACTCGGCGGCCCACGCAAATAGTGTTCAATTTTGGGAGACTCTAGAAAGAGACAGCGCCAGCGTTGGTGGGGCTGTGAATGGGGTTGCGTGGCTACTTGAAGAGCAGCAAGAGCTTTTGGTCCTGGCCCCTTTGCGGTGGGAGGAATCCCTGGACGTTCGCAATTGCTGAGCCTGCCTCCGGGTGTCCTCAGCAGCCCACGCAAATAGTGTTCAATATTGGGAGGCAGTAGAAAGAGACGAGCCAGCGTTTGTAGGGCTGTGGATGGGCTTGCCTGGCTAATTGAAGAGCAGCAAGAGCTTTTGGTCCTGGCCCCTTTGCGGTGGGAGGAATCCTTGGACGTTCGCAATTGCTGAGCCTGCCATCGGGTCTCCTTATCGGCTCACGTAACAGTGTTCTCTTTTGGGAGGCTCTAGAAAGAGACAGTGCCAGTGTTTGTGGGTCTATGAATGGGGTTTGCCTGGCTACTTGAAGAGCAGCAAGAGCTTTTGGTCCTGGTCCCTTTGGGGTGGGAGGAATCCCTGGACGTTCGCAATTGCTGATCCTGCCTCAGGGTGTACTCGGTGGCCCACGCAGATAGTATTGGGCTTTGGGAGGCACTAGAAAGAGACAGCGCCAGCGTTGGTGGGTCTGTGAATGGGGTGTCCTGGCTACTTGAAGAGCAGCAAGAGCTTTTGGTCCTGGCCCCTTTGCGGTTGGAGGAATCCCTGGACGTTCGCAATTGCTGAGCCTGCCTCCGGGTGTACTCGGCGGTCCACGCAGTTATTACTGGGCTTTTGGAGGCACAAGAAAGAGACAGCGCCAGCGTTTGTAGGGCTGTGAATGTGGTTAGGTGGCTACTTGAAGAGCAGCAAGAGCTTTTGGTCCTGGCCCCTTTGCGGTGGGAGGAATCCCTGGACGTTCGCAATTGCTGAGCCTTCCTCCGGGTGTACTCGGCGGCCCAACAAACAGTGTTCTCTTTTGGGAGGCTGTAGAAAGAGACAGCGCCAGCGTTCGTGGGTCTGTGAATGGGGTTGCCTGGCTACTTGAAGAGCAGCAAGAGCTTTTGGTCCTGGCCTCTTTGCCGTGGGAGTAACCCCTGGACGTTCGCAATTGCTGAGCCTGCCACCGGGTGTACACGGTGGCCCACGCAAACAGTGTTCTCTTTTGGAAGGGTGTAGAAAGAGATAGCGCCAGCGTTTGTAGGGCTGTGGATGGGGTGTCCAGGCTACTTGAAGAGCAGCAAGAGCTTTTGGTCCTGGCCCCTTTGCGGTGGGAGGAATCCCTGGACGTTCGCAATTGCTGAGCCTTCCTCCGGGTGTCCTCAGCAGCCCACGCAAATAGTGTTCAATATTGGGAGGCACTAGAAAGAGACAGAGCCAGTGTTTGTAGGGCTGTGAATGGGGTGTCCAGGCTACTTGAAGAGCAGCAAGAGCTTTTGGTCCTGGCCCCTTTGCGGTGGGAGGAATCCCTGGACGTTCGCAATTGCTGAGCCTGCCGCCGGGTGTACTCGGCGGCCCACGCAAACAGTGTTCTCTTTTGGGAGGCTCTAGAAAGAGACAGTGCCAGCGTTTGTAGGGCTGTGAATGGGGTTGCCTGGCTACTTGAAGAGCAGCAAGAGCTTTTGGTCCTGGCCCCTTTGCGGTGGGAGGAATCCCTGGACGTTCACAATTGCTGAGCCTGCCTCAGGGTGTCCTCAGCGGCCCACGCAAACAGTGTTCTCTTTTGGGAGGGTCTAGAAAGAGACAGTGCCAGAGTTCGTGGGTCTGTGAATGGTGTGTCCTGACTACTTGAAGAGCAGCAAGAGCTTTTGGTCCTGGCCCCTTTGGGGTGGCAGGAATCCCTGGACGTTCGCAATTGCTGAGCCTGCCGCTGGGTGTCCTCACTGGCCCACGCAAACAGTGTTCTCTTTTGGGAGGCTCTAGAAAGAGACAGTGCCAGTGTTTGTGGGTCTATGAATGGGGTTTGCCTCGCTACTTGAAGAGCAGCAAGAGCTTTTGGTCCTGGTCCCTTTGGGGTGGGAGGAATCCCTGGACGTTCGCAATTGCTTAGCCTGCCGCCGGGTGTACTCGGTGGCCTACACAGATAGTATTGGGCTTTGGGAGGCTCTAGAAAGAGACAGCGCCAGCGTTTGTAGGGCTGTGAATGGGGTTGCGTGGCTACTTGAAGAGCAGCAAGAGCTTTTGGTCCTGGCCCCTTTGCCGTGGGAGTAACCCCTGGACGTTTGCAATTGCTGAGCCTGCCTCCGGGTGTACTCAGCGGCCCACGCAGATAGTATTGGGCTTTGGGAGGCACCAGAAAGAGACAGCGCCAGCGTTTGTAGGGCTGTGAATGGGGTTGCGTGGCTACTTGAAGAGCAGCAAGAGCTTTTGGTCCTGGCCTCTTTGCCGTGGGAGTAACTCCTGGACGTTCGCAATTGCTGATCCTGCCTCAGGGTGTACTCGGTGGCCCACGCAGATACTATTGGGCTTTGGGAGGCACCAGAAAGAGACAGCGCCAGCGTTTGTAGGGCTGTGAATGGGGTTGCGTGGCTACTTGAAGAGCAGCAAGAGCTTTTGGTCCTGGCCCCTTTGCAGTGGGAGGAATCCCTGGACGTTCGCAATTGCTGAGCTGGGCTCCGGGTGTACTCGGCGGCCCACGCAAATAGTGTTCAATTTTGGGAGACTCTAGAAAGAGACAGCGCCAGCGTTGGTGGGGCTGTGAATGGGGTTGCGTGGCTACTTGAAGAGCAGCAAGAGCTTTTGGTCCTGGCCCCTTTGCGGTGGGAGGAATCCCTGGACGTTCGCAATTGCTGAGCCTGCCTCCGGGTGTCCTCAGCAGCCCACGCAAATAGTGTTCAATATTGGGAGGCAGTAGAAAGAGACGAGCCAGCGTTTGTAGGGCTGTGGATGGGGTGTCCAGGCTACTTGAAGAGCAGCAAGAGCTTTTGGTCCTGGCCCCTTTGCGGTGGGAGGAATCCTTGGACGTTCGCAATTGCTGAGCCTGCCGTCGGGTCTCCTTATCGGCTCACGTAACAGTGTTCTCTTTTGGGAGGCTCTAGAAAGAGACAGTGCCAGTGTTTGTGGGTCTATGAATGGGGTTTGCCTGGCTACTTGAAGAGCAGCAAGAGCTTTTGGTCCTGGTCCCTTTGGGGTGGGAGGAATCCCTGGACGTTCGCAATTGCTGATCCTGCCTCAGGGTGTACTCGGTGGCCCACGCAGATAGTATTGGGCTTTGGGAGGCACTAGAAAGAGACAGCGCCAGCGTTGGTGGGTCTGTGAATGGGGTGTCCTGGCTACTTGAAGAGCAGCAAGAGCTTTTGGTCCTGGCCCCTTTGGGGTGGGAGGAATCCCTGGACGTTCGCAATTGCTGAGCCTGCCTCCGGGTGTACTCGGCGGTCCACGCAGATATTACTGGGCTTTTGGAGGCACAAGAAAGAGACAGCGCCAGCGTTTGTAGGGCTGTGAATGTGGTTAGGTGGCTACTTGAAGAGCAGCAAGAGCTTTTGGTCCTGGCCCCTTTGCGGTGGGAGGAATCCCTGGACGTTCGCAATTGCTGAGCCTTCCTCCGGGTGTACTCGGCGGCCCAACAAACAGTGTTCTCTTTTGGGAGGCTGTAGAAAGAGACAGCGCCAGCGTTCGTGGGTCTGTGAATGGGGTGTCCTGGCTACTTGAAGAGCAGCAAGAGCTTTTGGTCCTGGACCCTTTGCGGTGGCAGGAATCCCTGGACGTTCGCAATTGCTGAGCCTGCCTCCGGGTGTACTCGGCGGCCCACGCAGATATTACTGGGCTTTTGGAGGCACTAGAAAGAGACAGCGCCAGCGTTTGTAGGGCTGTGAATGGGGTTGCGTGGCTTCTTGAAGAGCAGCAAGAGCTTTTGGTCCTGGCCTCTTTGCCGTGGGAGTAACCCCTGGACGTTCGCAATTGCTGAGCCTGCCGCCGGGTGTACTCGGCGGCCCACGCAAACAGTGTTCTCTTTTGGGAGGCTCTAGAAAGAGACAGCGCCAGCGTTTGTAGGGCTGTGGATTGGGTGTCCAGGCTACTTGAAGAGCAGCAAGAGCTTTTGGTCCTGGCCCCTTTGCGGTGGGAGGAATCCCTGGACATTCGGAATTGCTGAGCCTGCCGCTGGGTCTCCTTATCGGCTCACGCAAGCAGTGTTCTCTTTTGGGAGGCTCTAGAAAGAGACAGTGCCAGTGTTCGTGGGTCTGTGAATGGGGTTTGCCTCGCTACTTGAAGAGCAGCAAGAGCTTTTGGTCCTGGTCCCTTTGCGGTGGGAGGAATCCCTGGACATTCGCAATTGCTGATCCTGCCTCCGGGTGTACTCGGCGGCCCACGCAGATATTACTGGGCTTTTGGAGGCACTAGAAAGAGACAGTGCCAGCGTTGGTGGGTCTGTGAATGGGGTGTCCTGGCTACTTGCAGAGCAGCAAGAGCTTTTGGTCCTGGCCCCTTTGCGGTGGGAGGAATCCCTGGACGTTCGCAATTCCTAAGCCTGCCGCCGGGTGTCCTCAGCGGCCACGCAAACAGTGTTCTCTTTTGGGAGGCTCTAGAAAGAGACAATGCCAGCGTTCGTGGGGCTATGAATGGGGTTTGCTTCGCTACTTGAAGAGCAGCAAGAGCTTTTGGTCCTGGCCCCTTTGCGGTGGAAGAAATCCCTGGTCGTTCGCAATTGCTGAGCCTGCCGCCGGGTGTCCTTAGCGGCCCACGCAAACAGTGTTCTCTTTTGGGAGGCTCTAGAAAGAGACAGCACCAGCGTTGGTGGGGCTGTGAATGGGGTTGCCTGGCTACTTGAAGAGCAGCAAGAGCTTTTGGTCCTGGCCCCTTTGCGGTTGGAGGAATCCCTGGATGTTCGCAATTGCTGATCCTGCCTCCGGGTGTACTCGGCGGCCCACGCAGATATTATTGGGCTTTGGGAGGCACCAGAAAGAGACAGCGCCAGCGTTGGTGGTTCTGTGAATGGGGTTGCCTGGCTACTTGAAGAGCAGCAAGAGCTTTTGGTCCTGGTCCCTTTGGGGTGGGAGGAACCCCTGGACATTCGCAATTGCTGAGCTGGGCTCCGGGTGTACTCGGCTCCGTAGGCAGATAATATTGGATTTTTGGAGGCTCTAGAAAGAGACAGCGCCAGCGTTTGTAGGGCTGTGAATGCGGTTGCCTGGCTACTTGAAGAGCAGCAAGAGCTTTTGGTCCTGGCCCCTTTGGGGTGGGAGGAATCCCTGGACGTTCGCAATTGCTGAGCCTGCCTCAGGGTGTACTCGGTGGCCCACGCAGATAGTATTGGGCTTTGGGAGGCACCAGAAAGAGACAGTGCCAGCGTTTGTAGGGCTGTGAATGGGGTTGCCTGGCTACTTGAAGAGCAGCAAGAGCTTTTGGTCCTGGCCCCTTTGCGGTGGGAGGAATCCCTGGACGTTCGCAATTGCTGATCCTGCCTCCGGGTGTCCTTAGAGGCCCACTCAAACAGTGTTCTCTTTTGGGAGGCTCTAGAAAGAGACAGCACCAGCGTTGGTGGGTCTGTGAATGGTGTGTCCTGACTACTTGAAGAGCAGCAAGAGCTTTTGGTCCTGGCCCCTTTGCGGTGGGAGGAATCCCTGGACGTTCGCAATTGCTGAGCCTGCCTCCGGGTGTCCTCAGCAGCCCACACAGATAGTATTGGGCTTTGGGAGGCACCAGAAAGAGACAGCGCCAGCGTTGGTGGTTCTGTGAATGGGGTTGCCTGGCTACTTGAAGAGCAGCAAGAGCTTTTGGTCCTGGTCCCTTTGGGGTGGGAGGAATCCCTGGACATTCGCAATTGCTGAGCTGGGCTCCGGGTGTACTCGGCTCCGCAGGCAGATAATATTGGAGTTTGGGAGGTTCTAGAAAGAGACAGCACCAGCGTTGGTGGGGCTGTGAATGGGGTTGCCTGGCTACTTGAAGAGCAGCAAGAGCTTTTGGTCCTGGCCCCTTTGCGGTGGGAGGAATCCCTGGACGTTTGCAATTGCTGAGCCTGCCTCCGGGTGTACTCGGCGGCCCACGCAAATACTGTTCAATTTTGGGAGACTCTAGAAAGAGACAGCGCCAGCGTTGGTGGGGCTGTGAATGGGGTGTCCTGACTACTTGAAGAGCAGTAAGAGCTTTTGGTCCTGGCCCCTCTGCGGTGGGAGGAATCGTTGGACGTTCGCAATTGCTGAGCCTGCCTCCCGGTGTCCTCAGCAGCCCACGCAAATAGTGTTCAATATTGGGAGGCACTAGAAAGAGACAGAGCCAGCGTTTGTAGGGCTGTGGATGGGGTGTCCTGGCTACTTGAAGAGCAGCAAGAGCTTTTGGTCCTGGCCCCTTTGCGGTGGGAGGAATCCCTGGACGTTCGCAATTGCTGAGCCTGCCTCCGGGTGTACTCAGCAGCCCACGCAAATAGTGTTCAATATTGGGAGGCACTAGAAAGAGACAGAGCCAGCGTTTGTAGGGCTGTGAATGCGGTTGCCAGGCTACTTGAAGAGCAGCAAGAGCTTTTGGTCCTGGCCCCTTTGCGGTGGGAGGAATCCCTGGACGTTCGCAATTGCTGAGCCTGCCTCAGGGTGTCCTCAGCGGCCTATGCAAACAGTGTTCTCTTTTGGGAGGCTCTAGAAAGAGACAGTGCCAGTGTTAGTGGGGCTATGAATGGGGTTTGCCTGGCTACTTGAAGAGCAGCAAGAGCTTTTGTTCCTGGTCCCTTTGGGGTGGGAGGAATCCCTGGTCATTCGCAATTGCTGAGCCTGCCTCAGGGTGTCCATAGAGGCCCACGCAAACAGTGTTCTCTTTTGGGAGAGTCTAGAAAGAGACAGTGCCAGCGTTCGTGGGGCTATGAATGGTGTTTTCCTCGCTACTTGAAGAGCAGCAAGAGCTTTTGGTCCTGGCCCCTTTGTGGTTGGAGGAATCCCTGGACATTCGCAATTGCTGAGCCTGCCGCCGGGTGTCCTCAGCAGCCCACGCAGAGAGTATTGGGCTTTGGGAGGCACTAGAAGGAGACAGCGCCAGCATTGGTGGGTCTGTGAATGGGGTGTCCTGGCTACTTGAAGAGCAGCAAGAGCTTTTGGTCCTGCTCCCTTTGGGGTGGGAGGAATCCCTGGACGTTCGCAATTGCTGAGCCTGCCTCAGGGTGTACTCGGCGGCCCACTCAGCTATTACTGGGCTTTTGGAGGCACTAGAAAGAGACAGCGCCAGCGTTTGTAGGGCTGTGAATGGGGTTGCGTGGCTACTTGAAGAGCAGCAAGAGCTTTTGGTCCTGGTCCCTTTGGGGTGGGAGTAATCCTTGGACGTTCGCAATTGCTGAGCCAGCCTCCGGGTGTACTCGGCGGCCCACGCAGATAGTACTGGGCTTTTGGAGGCACTAGAAAGAGACATTGCCTGCGTTTGTAGGGCTGTGACTGCGGTTACCCGGCTACTTGAAGAGCAGCAAGAGCTTTTGGTCCTGGTCCCTTTGGGGTGGGAGGAATCCCTGGACATTCGCAATTGCTGAGCTGGGCTCCGGGTGTCCTTAGCGGCCTACGCAAACAGTGTTCTCTTTTGGGAGGGTCTAGAAAGAGACAGTGCCAGCGTTCGTGGGTCTATGAATGGGGTTTGCCTCGCTACTTGAAGAGCAGCAAGAGCTTTTGGTCCTGGTCCCTTTGGGGTGGGAGGAATCCCTGGACGTTCGCAATTGCTGAGCCTGCCACCGGGTGTACTCGGTGGCCCACGCAGGTAGTATTGGGCTTTGGGAGGCTGTAGAAAGAGACAGCGCCAGCGTTTGTAGGGCTGTGAATGGGGTTGCGTGGCTACTTGAAGAGCAGCAAGAGCTTTTGGTCCTGGCCCCTTTGCAGTGGGAGGAATCCCTGGACGTTCGCAATTGCTGATCCTGCCTCCGGGTGTCCTTAGAGGCCCACTCAAACAGTGTTCTCTTTTGGGAGGCTCTAGAAAGAGACAGCACCAGCCTTTGTAGGGCTGTGAATGGTGTGTCCTGACTACTTGAAGAGCAGCAAGAGCTTTTGGTCCTGGCCCCTTTGCGGTGGGAGGAATCCCTGGACATTCGCAATTGCTGAGCTGGGCTCCGGGTGTCCTTAGCGGCCTACGCAAACAGTGTTCTCTTTTGGGAGGGTCTAGAAAGAGACAGTGCCAGCGTTCGTGGGGCTATGAATGGGGTTTCCTGGCTACTTGAAGAGCAGCAAGAGCTTTTGGTCCTGGCCACTTTGGGGTGGGAGGAATCCCTGGACATTCGCAATTGCTGAGCCTGCCTCCGGGTGTCCTCAGCAGCCCACACAGATAGTATTGGGCTTTGGGAGGCACCAGAAAGAGACAGCGCCAGCGTATGTAGGGCTGTGAATGGGGTTGCGTGGCTACTTGAAGAGCAGCAAGAGCTTTTGGTCCTGGCCCCTTTGCGGTGGGAGGAATCCCTGGACGTTCGGAATTGCTGAGCCTGCCTCCGGGTGTACTCGGCGGCCCACGCAGATATTATTGGGCTTTGGGAGGCACCAGAAAGAGACAGCGCCAGCGTTTGTAGGGCTGTGACTGCGGTTACCCGGCTTCTTCAAGAGCAGCAAGAGCTTTTGGTCCTGGTCCCTTTGCGGTGGGAGGAATCCCTGGACATTCGCAATTGCTGAGCTGGGCTCCGGGTGTCCTTAGCGGCCCACGCAAACAGTGTTCTCTTTTGGGAGGCTCTAGAAAGAGACAGTGCCAGCGTTCATGGGGCTATGAATGGGGTGCGTCGCTACTTGAAGAGCAGCAAGAGCTTTTGGTCCTGGCCCCTTTGCGGTGGGAGGAATCCCTGGACGTTCGCAATTGCTGAGCCTGCCGCCGGGTGTACTCGGCGGCCCACGCAGATAATATTGGAGTTTGGGAGGCTCTAGAAAGAGACAGCACCAGCGTTGGTGGGTCTGTGAATGGGGTTGCCTGGCTACTTGAAGAGCAGCAAGAGCTTTTGGTCCTGGTCCCTTTGGGGTGGGAGGAATCCCTAGACGTTCGCAATTGCTGAGCCTGCCTCCGGGTGTACTCAGCAGCCCACGCAAACAGTGTTCTCTTTTGGGGGGCTCTAAAAAGAGACAGTGCCAGTGTTTTTGGGACTGTGAATGGGGTTGCCTGGCTACTTGAAGAGCAGCAAGAGCTTTTGGTCCTGGCCCCTTTGGGGTGGGAGGAATCCCTGGACGTTCGCAATTGCTGAGCCTTCCTCCGATTATCCTTAGCCGCCCACGCAAACAGTGTTCTCTTTTGGGAGGCTCTAGAAAGAGACAGCACCAGCGTTGGTGGGGCTGTGAATGGGGTGTCCTGACTACTTCAAGAGCAGCAATAGCTTTTGGTCCTGGCCCCTTTGCGGTGGGAGTAATCCCTGGACGTTCGCAATTGCTGAGCCTGCTGCCGGGTGTACTCTGTGGCCCAGGCAGATAGTACTGGGCTTTGAGAGGCACTAGAAAGAGACAGTGCCAGTGTTTTTGGGGCTGTGAATGGGGTTTCCTGGCTACTTGAAGAGCAGCAAGAGCTTTTGGTCCTGGCCCCTTTGCCGTGGGAGTACTCCCTGGACGATCGCAATTGCTGAGCCTGCCTCTGCGTGCACTCAGCGGCCGACGCAGATAGTATAGGGCTTTGGGAGGCACCAGAAAGAGACAGTTCCAGTGTTCGTGGGGCTATGAATGCGGTTTGCCCGGCTACTTGAAGAGCAGCAAGAGCTTTTGGTCCTGGCCCCTTTGCGGTGGGAGGAATCCCTGGACGTTTGCAATTGCTGAGCATGCCTCCGGGTGTTCTCGGCGGCCCACGAAGATAGTATTGGGCTTTGGGAGGCACCAGAAAGAGACAGCGCCAGCATTTGTAGGGCTGTGAATGGGGTTGCGTGGCTACTTGAAGAACAGCAAGAGCTTTTGGTCCTGGCCCCTTTGGGGTGGGAGGAATCCCTGGACGTTTGCAATTGCTGAGCCTGCCGACGGGTGTTCTCGTCGGCCCACGCAGATAGTATTGGGCTTTGGGAGGCACCAGAAAGAGACAGCGCCAGCGTTTGTAGGGTTGTGAATGGTGTGTCCTGACTACTTGAAGAGCAGCAAGAGCTTTTGGTCCTGGCCCCTTTGGGGTGGGAGGAATCCCTGGACATTCGCAATTGCTGAGCTGGGCTCCAGGTGTACTCGGCTCCGCAGGCAGATAATATTGGTGTTTGGGAGGCTCTAGAAAGAGACAGCACCAGCGTTGGTGGGTCTGTGAATGGGGTTGCCTGGCTACTTGAAGAGCAGCAAGAGCTTTTGGTCCTGGCCCCTTTGGGGTGGGAGGAATCCCTGGACGTTCGCAATTGCTGAGCCTGCCGCCGGGTGTCCTCAGCAGCCCACGCAGAGAGTATTGGGCTTTGGGAGGCACTAGAAGGAGACAGCGCCAGCATTGGTGGGTCTGTGAATGGGGTGTCCTGGCTACTTGAAGAGCAGCAAGAGCTTTTGGTCCTGCTCCCTTTGGGGTGGGAGGAATCCCTGGACGTTCGCAATTGCTGAGCCTGCCTCAGGGTGTACTCGGCGGCCCACTCAGCTATTACTGGGCTTTTGGAGGCACTAGAAAGAGACAGCGCCAGCGTTTGTAGGGCTGTGAATGGGGTTGCGTGGCTACTTGAAGAGCAGCAAGAGCTTTTGGTCCTGGTCCCTTTGGGGTGGGAGTAATCCTTGGACGTTCGCAATTGCTGAGCCAGCCTCCGGGTGTACTCGGCGGCCCACGCAGATAGTACTGGGCTTTTGGAGGCACTAGAAAGAGACATTGCCTGCGTTTGTAGGGCTGTGACTGCGGTTACCCGGCTACTTGAAGAGCAGCAAGAGCTTTTGGTCCTGGTCCCTTTGGGGTGGGAGGAATCCCTGGACATTCGCAATTGCTGAGCTGGGCTCCGGGTGTCCTTAGCGGCCTACGCAAACAGTGTTCTCTTTTGGGAGGGTCTAGAAAGAGACAGTGCCAGCGTTCGTGGGTCTATGAATGGGGTTTGCCTCGCTACTTGAAGAGCAGCAAGAGCTTTTGGTCCTGGTCCCTTTGGGGTGGGAGGAATCCCTGGACGTTCGCAATTGCTGAGCCTGCCACCGGGTGTACTCGGTGGCCCACGCAGGTAGTATTGGGCTTTGGGAGGCTCTAGAAAGAGACAGCGCCAGCGTTTGTAGGGCTGTGAATGGGGTTGCGTGGCTACTTGAAGAGCAGCAAGAGCTTTTGGTCCTGGCCCCTTTGCAGTGGGAGGAATCCCTGGACGTTCGCAATTGCTGATCCTGCCTCCGGGTGTCCTTAGAGGCCCACTCAAACAGTGTTCTCTTTTGGGAGGCTCTAGAAAGAGACAGCACCAGCCTTTGTAGGGCTGTGAATGGTGTGTCCTGACTACTTGAAGAGCAGCAAGAGCTTTTGGTCCTGGCCCCTTTGCGGTGGGAGGAATCCCTGGACATTCGCAATTGCTGAGCTGGGCTCCGGGTGTCCTTAGCGGCCTACGCAAACAGTGTTCTCTTTTGGGAGGGTCTAGAAAGAGACAGTGCCAGCGTTCGTGGGGCTATGAATGGGGTTTCCTGGCTACTTGAAGAGCAGCAAGAGCTTTTGGTCCTGGCCACTTTGGGGTGGGAGGAATCCCTGGACATTCGCAATTGCTGAGCCTGCCTCCGGGTGTCCTCAGCAGCCCACACAGATAGTATTGGGCTTTGGGAGGCACCAGAAAGAGACAGCGCCAGCGTATGTAGGGCTGTGAATGGGGTTGCGTGGCTACTTGAAGAGCAGCAAGAGCTTTTGGTCCTGGCCCCTTTGCGGTGGGAGGAATCCCTGGACGTTCGGAATTGCTGAGCCTGCCTCCGGGTGTACTCGGCGGCCCACGCAGATATTATTGGGCTTTGGGAGGCACCAGAAAGAGACAGCGCCAGCGTTTGTAGGGCTGTGACTGCGGTTACCCGGCTTCTTCAAGAGCAGCAAGAGCTTTTGGTCCTGGTCCCTTTGCGGTGGGAGGAATCCCTGGACATTCGCAATTGCTGAGCTGGGCTCCGGGTGTCCTTAGCGGCCCACGCAAACAGTGTTCTCTTTTGGGAGGCTCTAGAAAGAGACAGTGCCAGCGTTCATGGGGCTATGAATGGGGTGCGTCGCTACTTGAAGAGCAGCAAGAGCTTTTGGTCCTGGCCCCTTTGCGGTGGGAGGAATCCCTGGACGTTCGCAATTGCTGAGCCTGCCGCCGGGTGTACTCGGCGGCCCACGCAGATAATATTGGAGTTTGGGAGGCTCTAGAAAGAGACAGCACCAGCGTTGGTGGGTCTGTGAATGGGGTTGCCTGGCTACTTGAAGAGCAGCAAGAGATTTTGGTCCTGGCCCCTTTGGGGTGGGAGGAATCCCTAGACGTTCGCAATTGCTGAGCCTGCCTCCGGGTGTACTCAGCAGCCCACGCAAACAGTGTTCTCTTTTGGGGGGCTCTAAAAAGAGACAGTGCCAGTGTTTTTGGGACTGTGAATGGGGTTGCCTGGCTACTTGAAGAGCAGCAAGAGCTTTTGGTCCTGGCCCCTTTGGGGTGGGAGGAATCCCTGGACGTTCGCAATTGCTGAGCCTTCCTCCGATTATCCTTAGCCGCCCACGCAAACAGTGTTCTCTTTTGGGAGGCTCTAGAAAGAGACAGCACCAGCGTTGGTGGGGCTGTGAATGGGGTGTCCTGACTCCTTCAAGAGCAGCAATAGCTTTTGGTCCTGGCCCCTTTGCGGTGGGAGTAATCCCTGGACGTTCGCAATTGCTGAGCCTGCTGCCGGGTGTACTCTGTGGCCCAGGCAGATAGTACTGGGCTTTGAGAGGCACTAGAAAGAGACAGTGCCAGTGTTTTTGGGGCTGTGAATGGGGTTTCCTGGCTACTTGAAGAGCAGCAAGAGCTTTTGGTCCTGGCCCCTTTGCCGTGGGAGTAATCCCTGGACGATCGCAATTGCTGAGCCTGCCTCTGCGTGCACTCAGCGGCCGACGCAGATAGTATAGGGCTTTGGGAGGCACCAGAAAGAGACAGTTCCAGTGTTCGTGGGGCTATGAATGCGGTTTGCCCGGCTACTTGAAGAGCAGCAAGAGCTTTTGGTCCTGGCCCCTTTGCGGTGGGAGGAATCCCTGGACGTTTGCAATTGCTGAGCATGCCTCCGGGTGTTCTCGGCGGCCCACGAAGATAGTATTGGGCTTTGGGAGGCACCAGAAAGAGACAGCGCCAGCATTTGTAGGGCTGTGAATGGGGTTGCGTGGCTACTTGAAGAACAGCAAGAGCTTTTGGTCCTGGCCCCTTTGGGGTGGGAGGAATCCCTGGACGTTTGCAATTGCTGAGCCTGCCGACGGGTGTTCTCGTCGGCCCACGCAGATAGTATTGGGCTTTGGGAGGCACCAGAAAGAGACAGCGCCAGCGTTTGTAGGGTTGTGAATGGTGTGTCCTGACTACTTGAAGAGCAGCAAGAGCTTTTGGTCCTGGCCCCTTTGGGGTGGGAGGAATCCCTGGACATTCGCAATTGCTGAGCTGGGCTCCAGGTGTACTCGGCTCCGCAGGCAGATAATATTGGTGTTTGGGAGGCTCTAGAAAGAGACAGCACCAGCGTTGGTGGGTCTGTGAATGGGGTTGCCTGGCTACTTGAAGAGCAGCAAGAGCTTTTGGTCCTGGCCCCTTTGCGGTGGGAGGAATCCCTGGACGTTCGCAATTGCTGAGCCTGCCTCAGGGTGTCCTCAGCAGCCCACGCAAACAGTGTTCTCTTTTCGGAGGGTCTAGAAAGAGACAGTGCCAGTGTTTTTGGGTCTGTGAATGGGGTGTCCTGGCTACTTGAAGAGCAGCAAGAGCTTTTGGTCCTGGCCCCTTTGCGGTGGGAGGAATCCCTGGACGTTCGCAATTGCTGATCCTTCCTCAGGGTGTACTTTGTGGCCCACGCAGATATTAGTAGTCTTTGGGAGGCACTAGAAAGAGAAAGCGCCAGCGTTGGTGGGTCTGTGAATGATGTTGCCTGGCTACTTGAAGAGCAGCAAGAGCTTTTGGTCCTGGCCCCTTTTTGGTGGGAGGAATCCCTGGACGTTCGCAATTGCTGAGCCTGCAGCCGGGTGTCCTCAGCGGCCCATGCAAACAGTGTTCTCTTTTGGGAGGCTCTAGAAAGAGATAGTGCCAGTGTTTGTGGGTCTATGAATGCGGTTTGCCTCGCTACTTAAAGAGCAGCAAGAGCTTTTGTTCCGGGTCCCTTTGGGGTGGGAGGAATCCCTGGACGTTCGCAATTGCTGATCCTTCCTCAGGGTGTACTCTGTGGCCCACGCAGATCGTATTGGGCTTTGGGAGGCACTAGAAAGAGAAAGCGCTAGCGTTGGTGGTTCTGTGAATGGGGTTGCGTGGCTACTTGAAGAGCAGCAAGAGCTTTTGGTCCTGGTCCCTTTGGGGTGGGAGGAATCCCTGGACGTTCGCAATTGCTGATTCTGCCTCAGGGTGTCCTCAGCAGCCCACGCAAATACTGTTTAATTTTGGGAGGCTCTAGAAAGAGACAGCGCCAACGTTGGAGGGGCTGTGAATGGGGTTGCGTGGCTACTTTAAGAGCAGCAAGAGCTTTTGGTCCTGGTCCCTTTGGGGTGGGAGGAATCCCTGGACGTTCGCAATTGCTGAGCCTGCCGCCGGGTGTACTCGGCTCCGCAGGCCGATAATATTGGAGTTTGGGAGGCTCTAGAAAGAGACAGCGCCAACGTTGGTTGGGCTGTGAATGGGGTTGCCTGGCTACTTGAAGAGCAGCAAGAGCTTTTGGTCCTGGCCCCTTTGCGGTGTGAGGAATCCTTGGACGTTCGCAATTGCTGAGCCTGCCTCAGGGTGTCCTTAGAGGCCCACGCAAACAGTGTTCTCTTTTGGGAGGCTCTAGAAAGAGACAGTGCCAGTGTTTTTGGGTCTGTGAATGGGGTTTCCTGGCTACTTGAAGAGCAGCAAGAGCTTTTGGTCCTGGCCCCTTTGGGGTGGGAGGAATCCCTGGACGTTCGCAATTGCTGAGCCTGCCGCCGAGTGTCCTCAGCAGTCCACGCAAATATTGTTCAATTTTGGGAGGCTCTAGAAAGAGACAATGCCAGCGTTCGTGGGGCTATGAATGGCTTTTGCCTCGCTACTTGAAGAGCAGCAAGAGCTTTTGGTCCTGGCCCCTTTGGGGTGGGAGGAATCCCTGGACGTTCGCAATTGCTGAGCCTGCCGCCGGGTGTCCTTAGCGGCCCACGCAAACAGTGTTCTCTTTTGGGAGGCTCTAGAAAGAGACAGCACCAGCGTTGGTGGGGCTGTGAATGGGGTTCCCTGGCTACTTGAAGAGCAGCAAGAGCTTTTGGTCCTGGCCCCTTTGCGGTGCGAGGAATCCCTGGACGTTTGAAATGGCTGATCCTGCCTCCGGGTGTACTCGGCGGCCCACGCAGATAGTACTGGGCTTTTGGAGGCACTAGAAAGAGACAGCGCCAGCGTTGGTGGGACTGTGAATGGGGTTGCGTGGCTACTTGAAGAGCAGCAAGAGCTTTTGGTCCTGGCCCCTTTGCGGTGGGAGGAATCCCTGGACGTTCGCAATTGCTGAGCCTGCCACCGGGTGTACTCGGCGGCCCATGCAGATACTACTGGCCTTTGGGAGGCACCAGAAAGAGACAGCGCCAGCGTTTGTAGGGCTGTGAATGAGGTTGCGTGGCTACTTGAAGAGCAGCAACAGCTTTTGGTCCTGCCCGTTTGCGGTGGGAGTAACCCCTGGACGTTCGCAATTGCTGAGCCTGCCTCCGGGTGTACTCGGCGGCCCACGCAGATAGTACTGGGCTTTTGGAGGCACTAGAAAGAGACAGCGCCAATGTTTTTGGGGCTGTGAATGGGGTTTGCCTGGCTACTTGAAGAGCAGCAAGAGCTTTTGGCCCTGGTCCCTTTGGGGTGGGAGGAATCCCTGGACATTCGCAATTGCTGAGCTGGGCTCGGGGTGTACTCAGCTCCGCAGGCAGATAATATTGGAGTTTTGGAGGTTCTACAAAGAGACAGCACCAGCGTTGGTGGGACTGTGAATGGGGTTGCCTGGCTACTTGAAGAGCAGCAAGAGCTTTTGGTCCTGGCCCCTTTGCGGTGGGAGAAATCCCTGGACGTTCGCACTTGCTGAGCCTGCCGCCATGTGTACTCGGCGGCCCATGTAGATAGTATTGGGCTTTGGGAGGCACCAGAAAGAGACAGCGCCAGTGTTGGTGGGTCTGTGAATGGGGTGTCCTGACTACTTGAAGAGCAGCAAGAGCTTTTGGTCCTGGCCCCTTTGGGGTGGGAGGAATCCCTGGACGTTTGCAATTCCTGAGCCTGCCTCCGGGTGTAGTCGGCGGCCTACGCAAATAGTGTTCAATTTTGGGAGGCTCTAGAAAGGGACAGCGCCAGCGTTGGTGGGTCTGTGAATGGGGTTGCCTGGCTAATTGAAGAGCAGCAAGAGCTTTTGGTCCTGGCCCCTTTGGGGTGGCAGGAATCCTTGGACGTTCGCAATTTCTGAGCCTGCCGCCGGGTATCCTCAGCGTCCCACGTAAATACTGTTCAATTTTGGGAGGCTCTAGAAAGAGACAGTGCCAGTGTTCGTGGGGCTGTGAATGTGGTTTGCCTCGCTACTTGAAGAGCAGCAAGAGCTTTTGGTCCTGGCCCCTTTGGGTTGGGAGGAATCCTTGGACGTTCGCAATTGCTGAGCCTGCCGCCGGCTGTCCTCAGCGGCCCACGCAAACAGTGTTCTCTTTTGGGAGGCTCTAGAAAGAGACAATGCCAGCGTTCGCAGGGCTATGAAAAGGGTTTGCCTCGCTACATGAAGAGCAGCAAGAGCTTTTGGTCCTGGGCCCTTTGCGGTGGGAGTAATCCCTGGACGTTTGCAATTGCTGATCCTGCCTCCGGGTGTACTCGGCGGCCCACGCAGATAGTACTGGGCTTTTGGAGGCACTAGAAAGAGACACTGCCAGCGTTTGTAGGGCTGTGAATGGGGTTGCCTGGCTACTTGAAGAGCAGCAAGAGCTTTTGGTCCTGGCCCCTTTGCGGTGGCAGGAATCCGTGGACGTTCGCAATTGCTGAGCCTGCCGCCGGGTGTCCTCAGCAGCCCACGCAAAGAGTGTTCTCTTTTGGGGGGCTCTAAAAAGAGACAGTGCCAGTGTTTTTGGGACTGTGAATGGGGTTGCCTGGCTACTTGAAGAGCAGCAAGAGCTTTTGGTCCTGGCCCCTTTGGGGTGGGAGGAATCCCTGGACGTTCGCAATTGCTGAGCCTGCCGCCGGGTGTCCTCAGCGACCCAAGTAAACAGTGTTCTCTTTTGGGAGGCTCTAGAAAGAGACAACACCAGCGTTGGTGGGTCTGTCAATCGGGTTGCGTGGCTACTTGAAGAGAAGCAAGAGCTTTTGGTCCTGGCCCCTTTGCCGTCGGAGTAATCCCTGGACGATCGCAATTGCTGAGCCTGCCTCTGGGTGCACTCAGCGGCCGACGCAGATAGTATAGGGCTTTGGGAGGCACCAGAAAGAGACAGTTCCAGTGTTCGTGGGGCTATGAAAGCCGTTTGCCCGGCTACTTGAAGAGCAGCAAGAGCTTTTGGTCCTGGCCCCTTTGCGGTGGCAGGAATCCCTGGACGTTTGCAATTGCTGAGCATGCCTCCGGGTGTTCTCGGCGGCCCACGAAGATAGTATTGGGCTTTGGGAGGCACCAGAAAGAGACAGCGCCAGCGTTTGTAGGGCTGTGAATGGGGTTGCGTGGCTACTTGAAGAGCAGCAAGAGCTTTTGGTCCTGGCCCCTTTGGGGTGGGAGGAATCCCTGGACGTTTGCAATTGCTGAGCCTGCCGACGGGTGTACTCGGCGGCCCACGCAGATAGTATTGGGCTTTGGGAGGCACCAGAAAGAGACAGCGCCAGCGTTTGTAGGGTTGTGAATGGTGTGTCCTGACTACTTGAAGAGCAGCAAGAGCTTTTGGTCCTGGCCACTTTGGGGTGGGAGGAATCCCTGGAGAGTCGCAATTGCTGAGCTGGGCTCCAGGTGTACTCGGCTCCGCAGGCAGATAATATTGGTGTTTGGGAGGCTCTAGAAAGAGACAGCACCAGCGTTGGTGGGTCTGTGAATGGGGTTGCCTGGCTACTTGAAGAGCAGCAAGAGCTTTTGGTCCTGGCCCCTTTGCGGTGGGAGGAATCCCTGGAAGTTCGCAATTGCTGAGCCTGCCGACGGGTGTCCTTCAGCAGCCCACGCAAACAGTGTTCTCTTTTCGGAGGCTCTAGAAAGAGACAGTGCCAGTGTTTTTGGGTCTGTGAATGGGGTGTCCTGGCTACTTGAAGAGCAGCAAGAGCTTTTGGTCCTGGCCCCTTTGGGGTGGGAGGAATCCCTGGACGTTCGCAATTGCTGATCCTTCCTCAGGGTGTACTTTGTGGCCCACGCAGATATTATTAGTCTTTGGGAGGCACTAGAAAGAGAAAGCGCCAGCGTTGGTGGGTCTGTGAATGGTGTTGCCTGGCTACTTGAAGAGCAGCAAGAGCTTTTGGTCCTGGCCCCTTTTCGGTGGGAGGAATCCCTGGACGTTCGCAATTGCTGAGCCTGCCGCTGGGTGTCCTCAGCGGCCCATGCAAACAGTGTTCTCTTTTGGGAGGCTCTAGAAAGAGACAGTGCCAGTGTTTGTGGGTCTATGAATGGGGTTTGCCTCGCTACTTAAAGAGCAGCAAGAGCTTTTGTTCCGGGTCCCTTTGGGGTGGGAAGAATCCCTGGACGTTCGCAATTGCTGATCCTTCCTCAGGGTGTACTCTGTGGCCCACGCAGATCGTATTGGGCTTTGGGAGGCACTAGAAAGAGAAAGCGCTAGCGTTGGTGGTTCTGTGAATGGGGTTGCGTGGCTACTTGAAGAGCAGCAAGAGCTTTTGGTCCTGGTCCCTTTGCGGTGGGAGGAATCCCTGGACGTTCGCAATTGCTGATTCTGCCTCAGGGTGTCCTCAGCAGCCCACGCAAATACTGTTTAATTTTGGGAGGCTCTAGAAAGAGACAGCGCCAACGTTGGAGGGGCTGTGAATGGGGTTGCGTGGCTACTTTAAGAGCAGCAAGAGCTTTTGGTCCTTGTCCCTTTGGGGTGGGAGGAATCCCTGGACGTTCGCAATTGCTGAGCCTGCCTCCGGTTGTACTCGGCTCCGCAGGCAGATAATATTGGAGTTTGGGAGGCTCTAGAAAGAGACAGCACCAGCGTTGGTGGGTCTGTGAATGGGGTTGCCTGGCTACTTGAAGAGCAGCAAGAGCTTTTGGTCCTGGCCCCTTTGCGGTGTGAGGAATCCTTGGACGTTCGCAATTGCTGAGCCTGCCTCAGGGTGTCCTTAGAGGCCCACGCAAACAGTGTTCTCTTTTGGGAGGCACTAGAAAGAGACAGCGCCAGCGTTTGTAGGGCTGTGGATGGGGTGTCCAGGCTACTTGAAGAGCAGCAAGAGCTTTTGGTCCTGGCCCCTTTGCGGTGGGAGGAATCCCTGGACGTTCGCAATTGCTGAACCTGCCGCCGGGTGTCCTCAGCGGCCCACGCAAACAGTGTTCTCTTTTGGGAGGCTCTAGAAAGAGACAGTGCCAGTGTTTTTGGGGCTGTGAATGGGGTTTCCTGGCTACTTGAAGAGCAGCAAGAGCTTTTGGTCCTGGCCCCTTTGGGGTGGCAGGAATCCCTGGACGTTCGCATTTGCTGAGCCTGCCGCCGCTGTCCTCAGCGGCCCATGCAAACAGTGTTCTATTTTGGGAGGCTCTAGAAAGAGACAATGCCAGCGTTCGTGGGGCTATGAATGGGGTTTGCCTCGCTACTTGAAGAGCAGCAAGAGCTTTTGGTCCTGGCCCCTTTGGGGTGGGAGGAATCCCTGGACGTTCGCAATTGCTGAGCCTGCCGCCGGGTGTCCTTAGCGGCCCACGCAAACAGTGTTCTCTTTTGGGAGGCTCTAGAAAGAGACAGCACCAGCGTTGGTGGGGTTGTGAATGGGGTGTCCTAACTACTTGAAGAGCAGCAAGAGCTTTTGGTCCTGGCCCCTTTGCGGTGCGAGGAATCCCTGGACGTTTGAAATGGCTGATCCTTCCTCCGGGTGTACTCGGCGGCCCACGCAGATAGTACTGGGCTTTTGGAGGCACTAGAAAGAGACAGCGCCAGCGTTGGTGGGACTGTGAATGGGGTTGCGTGGCTACTTGAAGAGCAGCAAGAGCTTTTGGTCCTGGCCCCTTTGCGGTGGGAGGAATCCCTGGACGTTCGCAATTGCTGAGCCTGCCACCGGGTGTACTCGGCGGCCCATGCAGATACTACTGGCCTTTGGGAGGCACCAGAAAGAGACAGCGCCAGCGTTTGTAGGGCTGTGAATGAGGTTGCGTGGCTACTTGAAGAGCAGCAACAGCTTTTGGTCCTGCCCGTTTGCGGTGGGAGTAACCCCTGGACGTTTGCAATTCCTGAGCCTGCCTCCGGGTGTACTCGGCGGCCCACGCAGATAGTACTGGGCTTTTGGAGGCACTAGAAAGAGACAGCGCCAATGTTTTTGGGGCTGTGAATGGGGTTTGCCTGGCTACTTGAAGAGCAGCAAGAGCTTTTGGCCCTGGTCCCTTTGGGGTGGGAGGAATCCCTGGACATTCGCAATTGCTGAGCTGGGCTCGGGGTGTACTCAGCTCCGCAGGCAGATAATATTGGAGTTTTGGAGGTTCTACAAAGAGACAGCACCAGCGTTGGTGGGACTGTGAATGGGGTTGCCTGGCTACTTGAAGAGCAACAAGAGCTTTTGGTCCTGGCCCCTTTGCGGTGGGAGAAATCCCTGGACGTTCGCACTTGCTGAGCCTGCCGCCATGTGTACTCGGCGGCCCATGTAGATAGTATTGGGCTTTGGGAGGCACCAGAAAGAGACAGCGCCAGTGTTGGTGGGTCTGTGAATGGGGTGTCCTGACTACTTGAAGAGCAGCAAGAGCTTTTGGTCCTGGCCCCTTTGGGGTGGGAGGAATCCCTGGACGTTTGCAATTCCTGAGCCTGCCTCCGGGTTTAGTCGGCGGCCTACGCAAATAGTGTTCAATTTTGGGAGGCTCTAGAAAGGGACAGCGCCAGCGTTGGTGGTTCTGTGAATGGGGTTGCCTGGCTACTTGAAGAGCAGCAAGAGCTTTTGGTCCTGGCCCCTTTGGGGTGGCAGGAATCCTTGGACGTTCGCAATTTCTGAGCCTGCCGCCGGGTATCCTCAGCGTCCCACGTAAATACTGTTCAATTTTGGGAGGCTCTAGAAAGAGACAGTGCCAGTGTTCGTGGGGCTGTGAATGTGGTTTGCCTGGCTACTTGAAGAGCAGCAAGAGCTTTTGGTCCTGGCCCCTTTGGGGTGGGAGGAATCCCTGGACGTTCGCAATTGCTGAGCCTGCCGCCGGGTGTCCTCAGCGGCCCACGCAAACAGTGTTCTCTTTTGGAAGGCTCTAGAAAGAGACAATGCCAGCGTTCGTAGGGCTATGAAAAGGGTTTGCCTTGCTACATGAAGAGCAGCAAGAGCTTTTGGTCCTGGCCCCTTTGCGGTGGGAGGAATCCCTGGACGTTCGCACTTGCTGAGCCTGCCGCCATGTGTACTCGGAGGCCCATGCATATATTACTGGGCTTTGGAAGGCACTAGAAAGAGACAGCGCC
Organism: Platalea minor; assembly: GCA_037975005.1. Taxonomy (NCBI): domain Eukaryota; kingdom Metazoa; phylum Chordata; class Aves; order Pelecaniformes; family Threskiornithidae; genus Platalea; species Platalea minor. Next base: position 346,932 of record JBBPFK010000043.1, on the reverse strand, counting down.
AGCGTTGGTGGGACTGTGAATGGGGTTGCGTGGCTACTTGAAGAGCAGTAAGAGCTTTTGGTCCTGGCCCCTTTGCGGTGGGAGGAATCCTTAAACGTTCGCAATTGCTGAGCCTGCCGCCGGCTGTCCTCAGCGGCCCACGCAAACAGTGTTCTCTTTTGGAAGGCTCTAGAAAGAGGCAGTGCCAGCGTTCGTGGGGCTATGAATGGGGTTTGCCTCTCTACTTGAGGAGCAGCAAGAGCTTTTGGACCTGGCCCCTTTGCGGTGGGAGGAATCCCTGGACGTTCGCAATTGCTGATCCTGCCGCCGCGTGTACTCGGCGGCCCACGCAGATAGTACTGGGCTTTTGGAGGCACTAGAAAGAGACACTGCCAGCGTTTGTAGGGCTGTGAATGGGGTTGCCTGGCTACTTGAAGAGCAGCAAGAGCTTTTGGTCCTGGCCCCTTTGCGGTGGGAGGAATCCCTGGACGTTCGCAATTGCTGAGCCTGCCGCCGGGTGTCCTCAGCGGCCCACGCAAACACTGTTCTCTTTTGGGAGGCTCTAGAAAGAGAGAGCGACAGCGTTGGTGGGGCTGTGAATGGGGTGTCCTGACTACTTGAAGAGCAGCAAGAGCTTTTGGTCCTGGCCCCTTTGGGGTGGGAGGAATCCCTGGACGTTCGCACTTGCTGAGCCTGCCTCCATGTCTACTCGGCAGCCGACGCAGATAGTATTGGGCTTTGGGAGGCACCAGAAAGAGACAGCGCCAGCTTTTGTAGGGCTGTGAATGGGGTGTCCTGACTACTTGAAGAGCAGCAAGAGCTTTTGGTCCTGGTCCCTTTGGGGTGGGAGGAATCCCTGGACATTTGCAATTGCTGAGCCTGCCACCGAGTGTACTCAGCTCCGCAGGCAGATAATATTGGAGTTTTGGAGGTTCTCGAAAGAGACAGCACCAGCGTTGGTGGGTCTGTGAATGGGGTTGCCTGACTACTTGAAGAGCAGCAAGAGTTTTTGGTCCTGGTGCCTTTGCGGTGGCAGGAATCCCTGGACGTTCGCAATTGCTGAGCCTGCCTCCGGGTGTCCTCAGCGGCCCACGCAAACAGTGTTCTCTTTTGGGAGGCTCTAGAAAGAGGCAGTGCCAGTGTTCGTGGGGCTATGAATGGGGTTTGCCTCGCTACTTGAAGAGCAGCAAGAGCTTTTGTTCCTGGCCCTTTTGCGGTGGGAGGAATCCCTGGACGTTCGCAATTGCTGAGCCTGCCGCCGGGTGTACTCGGCGGCCCACGCAAACAGTGTTCTGTTTTGGGAGGCTCTAGAAAGAGACAGCACCAGTGTTGGTGGGGCTGTGAATGGGGTTTGCCTCGCTACTTGAAGAGCAGCAAGAGCTTTTGGTCCTGGCCCCTTGGCGGTGGGAGTAATCCCTGGACGTTCGCAATCGCTGATCCTTCCTCAGGGTGTACTCGGCGGCCCACGCAGATAGTATTGGGCTTTGGGAGGCACCAGAAAGAGACAGCGCCAGCATTTGTAGGGCTGTGAATGGGGTTGCGTGGCTACTTGAAGAGCAGCAAGAGCTTTTGGCCCTGGTCCCTTTGGGGTGGGAGGAATCCCTGGACATTCGCAATTGCTGAGCTGGGCTCCGGGTGTACTCAGCTCCGCAGGCAGATAATATTGGAGTTTTGGAGGTTCTAGAAAGAGACAGCACCAGCGTTGGTGGGACTGTGAATGGGGTTGCCTGGCTACTTGAAGAGCAGCAAGAGCTTTTGGTCCTGGCCCCTTTGCGGTGGGAGGAATTCCTGGACGTTCGCAATTGCTGAGCCTGCCTCAGGGTGTCCTCAGCGGCCTACGCAAACAGTGTTCAATTTTCGGAGGGTCTAGAAAGAGACAGTGCCAGTGTTCGTGGGCCTATGAATGGCGTTACGTGGCTACTTGAAGAGCAGCAAGAGCTTTTGGTACTGGCCCCTTTGCGGTGGGAGGAATCCCTGGACGTTCGCACTTGCTGAGCCTGCCGCCGTGTGTACTCGGCGGCCCATGCATATAGTACTGGGCTTTGGGAGGCACTAGAAAGAGACAGCGCCAGCGTTGGTGGGTCTGTGAATGGGGTGTCCTGACTACTTGAAGAGCAGCAAGAGCTTTTGGTCCTGGTCCCTTTTGGGGTGGGAGGAATCCCTGGACGTTTACAATTGCTGAGCCTGCCTCCGGGTGTACTCGGCGGCCCACGCAGATAGTATTGGGCTTTGGGAGGCACCAGAAAGAGACAGCGCCAGCGTTTGTAGGGCTGTGAATGGGGTTGCGTGGCTACTTGAAGAGCAGCAAGAGCTTTTGGTCCTGGCCCCTTTGGGGTGGGAGGAATCCCTGGACGTTCGCAATTGCTGATCCTGCCTCAGGGTGTCCTCAGCGGCCCACGCAAACAGTGTTCTCTTTTGGGAGGCTCTAGAAAGAGACAGTGCCAGTGTTCGTGGGCCTATGAATGGGGTTTGCCTCGCTACTTGGAGAGCAGCAAGAGCTTTTGGTCCTGGCCCCTTTGCGGTGGGAGGAATTCCTGGACGTTCGCAATTGCTGAGCCTGCCGCCAGGTGTACTCGGCTCCGCAGGCAGGTAATATTGGAATTTGGGAGGCTCTAGAAAGAGACAGCACCAGCGTTGGTGGGGCTGTGAATGGGGTTGCCTGGCTACTTGAAGAGCAGCAAGAGCTTTTGGTCCTGGCCCCTTTGCGGTGGGAGGAATCCCTGGACGTTCGCAATTGCTGAGCCTGCCGCCGGGTGTCCTCAGCGGCCCACGCAAACAGTGTTCTCTTTTGGGAGGCTCTAGAAAGACGCAGTGCCAGTGTTCGTGGGCCTATGAATGGGGTTTGCCTCGCTACTTGGAGAGCAGCAAGAGCTTTTGGTCCTGGCCCCTTTGCGGTGGGAGGAATCCCTGGACGTTCGCAATTGCTGAGCCTGCCGCCGTGTGTACTCGGCGGCCCACGCAGATAGTACTGGGCTTTTGGAGGAACTAGAAAGAGACAGCGCCAATGTTTTTGGGGCTGTGAATGGGGTTTGCCTGGCTACTTGAAGAGCAGCAAGAGCTTTTGGTCCTGGCCCCTTTGCGGTGGGAAGAATCCCTGGACGTTCGCAATTGCTGAGCCTGCCTCCGGGTGTACTCAGCAGCCCACGCAAATAGTGTTCAATATTGGGAGGCACTAGAAAGAGACAGTGCCAGTGTTCGTGGGGCTATGAATGCGGTTTGCCTCGCTGCTTGAAGAGCAGCAAGAGCTTTTGGTCCTGGCCCCTTTGCGGTGGGAGGAATCCCTGGACGTTCGCAATTGCTGAGCCTGCCTCCGGGTGTACTCGGCGGCCCACGCAGATAGTATTGGGCTTTGGGAGCACCAGAAAGAGACTGCGCCAGCGTTTGTAGGGCTGTGAATGGGGTTGCGTGGCTACTTGAAGAGCAGCAAGAGCTTTTGGTCCTGGTCCCTTTGCGGTGGGAGGAATCCCTGGACATTCGCAATTGCTGAGCCTGCCGCCGGGTGTACTCAGCTCCGCAGGCAGATAATATTGGAGTTTGGGAGGCTCTAGAAAGAGACAGCACCAGCATTGGTGGGGCTGTGAATGGGGTTGCCTGGCTACTTGAAGAGCAGCAAGAGCTTTTGGTCCTGGTCCCTTTGCGGTGGGAGGAATTCCTGGACGTTCGCAATTGTTGAGCCTGCCTCCGGGTTTCCTTAGCGGCCCACTCAAACAGTGTTCTCTTTTGGGAGGGTCTAGAAAGAGACAGCACCAGTGTTCGTGGGGATATGAATGGGGTTTGCCTCGCTACTTGAAGAGCAGCAAGCGCTTTTGGTCCTGGCCCCTTTGCGGTGGGAGGAATTCCTGGACGTTCGCAATTGCTGAGCGTGCCGCCAGGTGTCCTTAGCGGCCAACGCAAACAGTGTTCAATTTTGGGAGGCTCTAGAAAGAGACAGCACCAGCGTTGGTGGGTCTGTGAATGGGGTTGCCTGGCTACTTGAAGAGCAGCAAGAGCTTTTGGTCCTGGCCCCTTTGCGGTGGGAGGAATCCCTGGACGTTCGCAATTGCTGAGCCTGCCTCAGGGTGTCCTCAGCGGCCCACGCAAACAGTGTTCTCTTTGGGGAGGCTGTAGAAAGAGGCAGTGCCAGCGTTGGTGGGGCTATGAATGGGGTTGCCTGGCTACTTGAAGAGCAGCAAGAGCTTTTGGTCCTGGCCCTTTGTGGTGGGAGGAATCCCTGGACGTTCGCAATTGCTGAGCCTGCCGCCGGGTGTACTCGGTGGCCCACGCAAATCCTGTTCAATTTTGGGAGGCTCTAGAAAGAGACAGTGCCAGTGTTCGTGGGGCTATGAATGGGGTTTGCCTCGCTACTTGAAGAGCATCAAGAGCTTTTGTTCCTGGCCCTTTTGCGGTGGGAGGAATCCCTGGACGTTCGCAATTGCTGAGCCTGCCTCCGGGTGTACTCGGCGGCCCACGCAGATATTATTGGGCTTTGGGAGGCACCAGAAAGAGACAGCGCCAGCGTTTGTAGGGCTGTGAATGGGGTTGCCTGGCTAATTGAAGAGCAGCAAGAGCTTTTGGTCCTGGCCCCTTTGCGGTGGGAGGAATCCCTGGACGTTCGCAATTGCTGAGCCTGCCGCCGTGTGTACTCGGCGGCCCACGCAGATAGTACTGGGCTTTTGGAGGAACTAGAAAGAGACAGCGCCAATGTTTTTGCGGCTGTGAATGGGGTTTGCCTGGCTACTTGAAGAGCAGCAAGAGCTTTTGGTCCTGGCCCCTTTGCGGTGGGAGGAATCCCTGGACGTTCGCAATTGCTGAGCCTGCCTCCGGGTGTACTCGGCGGCCCACGCAAACAGTGTTCTCTTTTGGGAGGCTCTAGAAAGAGACCGTGCCAGTGTTCGTGGGGCTCTGAATGGGGTTTGCCTGGCTACTTGAAGAGCAGCAAGAGCTTTTGGTCCTGGTCCCTTTGGGGTGGGAGGAATCCCTGGACATTCGCAATTGCTGAGCTGGGCTCCGGGTGTACTGAGCTCCACAGGCAGATAATATTGGAGTTTGGGAGGTTCTAGAAAGAGACAGCACCAGCGTTGGTGGGCCTGTGAATGGGGTGTCCTGGCTACTTGAAGAGCAGCAAGAGCTTTTGGTCCTGGCCGCTTTGCGGTGGCAGGAATCCCTGGACGTTCGCACTTGCTGAGCCTGCCGCCATGTGTACTCGGCGGCCCATGCAGATAGTACTGGGCTTTGGGAGGCACTAGAAAGAGACAGCGCCAGCGTTGGTGGGTCTGTGAATGGGGTGTCCTGACTACTTGAAGTGCAGCAAGAGCTTTTGGTCCTGGCCCCTTTTCCATGGGAGGAATCCCTGGACGTTTGCAATTGCTGAGCCTGCCTCCGGGTGTACTCGGCGGCCTACACAAATAGTGTTCAATTTTGGGAGGCTCTAGAAAGGGACAGCGCCAGCGTTGGTGGGGCTGTGAATGGGGTTGCCTGGCTACTTGAAGAGCAGCAAGAGCTTTTGGTCCTGGTGTTATAAGTTACTCTCGCTTAAATTGAAATAGAGAGTTGGTTAAACAAAAGAAGCAGTTTATTGAATTAAGTAAGCAGCCACAAGCAAAACAGCGCTGGGCGGCCGCGGAGTCACAACTTCACCTAGGCGCGCGCACTTCTCACAGTGAGTCCTGTTTTTATAAACCGCGGGTTCCGAGACACATTGGCACATCCTGGTCCGTCTTGCGCATGCGTGGGCTGTTGCTAGGGGGTCGTCTCGAGTCTCCTGGTGGTTGCGAAGAGGAGGGCTGTAATTTTCCTTGATCCTTTGACTTCTGCATACCTTCTTATCTGGCTTAAGACACAGCATGAGCTGTGAAGCGGGATGTTTTACGGTGGGTCGAGTCCCTCAAAGGATTATATGACCTTATACTTATCAGGAAGTTGGCATGGTTTGTTTGTCTATCCCCTGTGTCTCCACTCTGGTTATCGTGAAACCTTGCCCCCCCCCCTCGGCAATCTTCCCCAATTTAGGCAATGAACAAACATTTACAAATTTATCACAATTCCTCCTTTTTCTCTTTGGTTACTTATTTTGTTCATTGAATTCTTGGAGGGCCTGTCGGCTTAGCACCAGTGCATCCACGTCTTCATCCTGCTCTAATGATTCGTATTTAGCATGTACAAACATCAGATTTGCAGCTTCTAGATGACCTTTTACAATCGCAATTATTCTATTAAAAATACATGGTCCGAAAGTCAATGCTATTATTAACAACAATAGAGGTCCTGCTATAGTTGACAGTAGAGTAGTTAGCCAAGGTGAATAATTAAACCAGGATTCGTACCAATTCTGCTGGGCTTTATTTTCTCTTTTTCGTTTTTCAAGACCTTCCCGGAGCTTGGTCATGGTGTCTCTTATTACCCCAGTGTGGTCAGCATATACACAACACTCTTCTCGAAGGGCTGCACAAAGCCCCCCTTGCTGCAAGAAGACTAAATCCAATCCCCTACGATTTTGCAGTACTACCTCCGAAAGAGATCTAATTGATTTTTCCAAAGCTGAAATAGACTGTTCAATTCTGGCCAGGTCTTCATCCACGTAGAGAGGTGAACTCCTGACTCTGTTTCACCAAGGCAGCCACTCCCATTCCTGCCCCTGCTACCCCTAGGAGCATTAATGTGGCTAGGGTTACTTCAGTGATCGGCTCCCTCTTTTCTAGGTGATAATCGGCTACAGTGTGTTGTGTATATACATATTCCTCAGTGTGATACAGAATCCTTGGCATAATTATTACCTGTACACAGAAATCATGCATGGCATTAAAAAGCCTTAATGACAAACATGGTGTAACCCCTAGCAATGAACAAACCCATCTAGTATTATTAGCGGGTATCAACCATTTGGCCGACTGGCTTTTATTCTCTGTAATGCTACATAAATTGCTCTTTCTTTTTGGAACTGTGCCCACACATCTGCCACTCCCGGACACTTGGGTCAGTGTTATCCCAATTGGCTGTCCCCAATTACACTGTTGGGGGTTACTCTCGTTGGAGTAGACAGGGTCTCCCAGGTCCCCGATAGCCTCGTAATACGGGGGTCTTATGCTAACGCACAGCCAGCAGCGTTCAGTGATGTTAGGATTTGTTTGATTTAATACCTGATAACTGGCACTTATGACCTTCCATATGCCATTTTCAGGAATGGTCATTTCTTCCTTTGCCGTGGTAGGCAGTGCTTCGGTAGGAATTGCTTCTGTTGAATTGTTAGGAGATGTTGCGCCAGGATTCTTTGTAAGCTGTGTCACCTTGGGGACTTCCCGAACCCCCTCTGACAGTGCTCCATTTGGTCCCACTGATTGAGGAGTTTTCAGTTCCTCCTTCCTTATTAGTATAAGCCCTCCCTTATCAGTTCCCTCTGAGTAGAATCTCACGCCCCACATTTTTCCTATTAACCAGCTGATATCTTCTGACTTAGTTACATTTAGATATAATACCTTACAGGTCCCTGCATAATTCGGTGATGACCTATAACTTAGTTGTATAGTGCTACCTAACCGTTGGCACCCCTTTGGCCCGTACCCTACTTGCGGGTACTTATCGCGACCCGCTCCAAGCTCCCAGTCTGTAGCAATAGTCTCACAACCCCAATATGCACAGTAGTACTCGTTCGGGTAATTGCAATACCCCTTCCCAGGGTTAGAACTCGGGCAAAAATATAATCCTGTTTGGTTATTCGGACACCATGTCGTGGACCAAGTTGTAAGGTTACATGGGGTAGTGCGGAAACTGGGGGCCCCTGTAGTTATTATTTGCTGTACAGTTTGTTGGTCCTCCCATCTAATTAAGCTCCATCTAAAGGGTTGATGGGGGTGATGTTCGTGAATGGCACCATAGCTGACCATGATAATGATACTAATTCCCACATATCGTAGGAGAGGGCCGGAGCTCATTTTACTTGGCCCCCTTATCTTCTCCCCACTGTTAGTGCTCCTCTGCCTCACTCGTCATTCCGGTTGCAGCGGACTACGAGGTATCGATTCTTCTCGGCAGCAGCAGCGTTCTTCAGGGGAGGCTTATTCGGGGCCTTTATGGTCTCCGTCCCTTCCTTTGACTACAATACACGGGTCGGGGAGGGTGATACTTATCAAGTCCTTTTAAGCGTCAGCTTCAGGTCGTCAGGGCCCGAGACTGCTTTCCACTCCTTCCCCAGAATCGGTCCTTTCACACGACTGGCATGAGTCCACCCCCTCTCTGCAGTTCGAACAGCGGTTTCTGTGGTAAGCAAAACAACATAGGGACCTTCCCACCGAGGTGTTAGTGAGGTTTCCTTCCATGTTTTAATTAGCACTTTATCCCCAGGCCGTACCTGGTGTATAGCTATATCTAATGGGGGACGCTGAACAACTAAACCCCTTTTTTGTAACTCTCTACGACGGTTCATTAGTTGTGTCAGGTAGGGCTGTAATTGTGTATCTTGTAGCTGAGGGTGCTCAAGAGGCATCTCTAAGTCGTATGGCATTCCATAAAGCATCTCAAAAGGGGAGAGCCCCACATCGGTGCGTGGCTGCGTTCGTATATTTAGTAACGCAAGCGGCAAGCATTTCATCCAGGAAGCTTTAGTTTCCAGCATGAGTTTTGTTAATTGTTTTTTAATTTCACCATTCATTCGTTCTACTTTCCCTGAGCTTTGGGGATGCCACGGAGTATGGTATTCCCAACTCACTCCCAGAGCCTTCATGGTTTCCTGAGATACTTTGGACACGAAATGGGGGCCTCGATCTGAATCAATTGCTTCTATGATTCCATACCTAGGGATTATATTTTCAAGTAATATCTTTACCACGGTTTGAGCTGTGGTCCTTGCCGTAGGAAATGCTTCAACAAAATGTGTAAGGTGGTCTACAATTACAAGAATGTATTTGTACCGACCTGTTTTTGGGAGTTCTGTGAAATCCAATTGGATCTTAGCAAAAGGTCGGTGGGCCAATTCTCGACCTCCCAATACCCTTTTCCTAATATGCTGAGCATTTACCTTTCGGCAAGTTATACAGTCATTCACAATTCTCTTGGCTATATTATAAATTCCAACACACATGTATTTTGTGGCAAATTGATCTACCAATGCCTGAGTTCCCCAGTGCGTGTTCTCATGAAACCTCCGTAGCACCCCCAGAGCTACAGCCTTCGGGAGTATTTCCCGCCCATCAGGTAGTATCCATTTCCCTTTATCAGTTTCTTTTATACCCATTTGTACCATTTTCTCTTTTTCTTGTACTGTGAAGCTATACAAAGCATATATTTGCCCATGAAGGTAGCAGTGTGTATACTTCTTTTCTTCCTCCTTGTAGGTTGGGCATCGACACTGGATTGCATCCCAACCAAAGTCCTTGTAGCAGTCGTAGCATGGAAATTCCCTTAAGTCCTTCCCACAGTCTGGGCAGTCTTCTCGTTTTTCTATGATCCTTATACACATTAGTGCCGCCCTTTTTGCTTCTTGATCTGCCAAATTGTTTCCCCTAATCTGAGGAGTTAGGCCTCGCTGGTGTCCTTTTACATGTACTACAGCAATTTCTTTGGCCCCCTTATGGCCTGTAATACTTGAGTAATTAGCTCTTGGTGTATTAGTCCCTTTCCTTGCGAATTAATAAGTCCTCGTTCTTCCCATATTTTACCAAATGTATGTACTACCCCAAAAGCATATTTTGAATCTGTATATATTGTGCCACTCTTATTTTTCAATAATTTTAAGGCCTGCAGTATTGCGTATAACTCACAAGCCTGAGCAGACCAATTAGGACTCAAAGGTCCGGACTCAATTATTTCCAGGGTCTTTCCATTTACTAAGGCATAACCTGACTTTCGCTTCCCTTCCACTACTCGTGAGGAACCATCCACATATATCTGTTCCCCTGTTGGTAACTCCGTTTCCTCTAAGTCAGGTCTTAACTTTGTTTGCTCCTCTATATTCCGGAGGCAATCATGTGTTAAAGGCTCATCTGGTTCCCCGTAGAGAAACTGAGCAGGATTCTGCAGAGAAGTTGTTTCTAATGACAATTTTGGGGAGGAGATTAAAATTCCTTCATATTTCAGTAATCTAGCATCAGTAATCCATTTTTCTGCTTTTTGTTGTAGGACTCCGCGTATATTATGTGGGGATATCACTTTAATCTCTTCCCCAAAGGTAATTTTCTGTGCTGCTTCTACTAGCAAAGCGGCTGCCACTACTACTTGCAAACAATTCGGCCAGCCCCTGCTAACTGGATCAAGTAGCTTAGATAAATAAGCAACTGGCTTCTTGCTTCCTGCCCATTCTTGAGCAAGCACTCCATAAGCAGCACACTCTGTACTATTTACAAACAAAAAGAACGGCTTTTTCAAATCCGGGAAGCTTAATACTGGAGGATGCATTAACTCCTCTTTTAGTTTCTCTAATTGCTCCTCGTCTTCCTTTGTCCACTTAAGTAATCCTTCTCTGTTTAATTTATTATAGAGGAATTTAACCTTTCCACTCTAATCTTCTATCCACTGTCTACAATACCCAGTTAGTCCTAATAATTGCCGTACCTGCCTTTTTGTTGTTGGGGCTTTTAGGGCTAGTATACCACTAATCCTTTCCGGATCCAATCTCTTAGTTCCCCTACTTAATCGGTGGCCCAAATATTTTACCTCATTTTCTACAAATTGCAATTTTGATTTTGATACTTTTAATCCTTGTAAACTAAGAAAGTTTAACAGCTGGATGCTAGCCTGCCTTACAGTGTTTTCATCTTTTCCAGCTATTAACAGGTCATCCACATACTGTACCAGCGTCACTCCCAGTATTTTATCATAATTTTGCAGGATCTGTTCCAGGGCCTGTCCAAATAAATTTGGGGATTCTGTAAATCCTTGAGGTAGGACAGACCATCGTAATTGCTGTTTTCGATGGGTATCAGGGTCCTCCCATTCAAAGGCAAAATAATCTCTACTGTTTTCATCTAAAGGACATGCCCAAAATGCGTCCTTTAAATCTATCACACTATACCACTGGTCATCCGGGTGCAACTGATTTAGTAGAGTATGTGGATTTGCCACTACTGGGAATCGGGTCACAGTTCTTTTATTGATCTCCCTTAGATCATGCACTAATCGATATTTACCATCCTTTTTCTTTACTGGTAATATCGGGGTGTTAAAAGGGGACATGCAAGGTTCTAACAGCCCCTGTTGTAGTAACCTCTGAATTTCAGGTTTCAATCCCCTTCTGCCCTCTTCGGACAGGGGATGCTGTTTAATTCTTGTAGGTACATCCGGGTTGTTTATAGTTACCTTAAAGGGTTTGATATCCAATTTTCCCACACTTTCTGGGGTGTACCACACTTCTGGATTTATACTTTGTTCGTCCTCCATTCTGAGAGGACATAATTTGATTTGTAACCTTTTGTCTATCACTTCTAAACTTATGCCTAATTCTATTATCAAATCTCTACCTAACAAATTATACTCGGCCTCGGGCACCAAAAGTAAAGACCCGACGCCCACTTTAGAGTCTGATTCTATAAACACTTCTTTTATAACGGAGACCCCAAATGGTTCTCCTTTTGCCCCAATCACTTGTACTTTTTCTGTCGAGGCTTTGCACCCTAAAGGCAAGGTTTGGACTGTAGATCTTTCAGCCCCTGTATCTATGAGGAACTCCAATTCCTCACGCTGAGGACCCACTTTTAATTTTATCAAGGGCTCATTTTTCCCTCGGGTCCCCAGCAAATAGAGCCCCTGACACCCCTATTCATTTTTAAACATCTTTTCATCCTCCTTTCTCTGTCGGCACTCTCTCTTCATGTGACCCTTTTTGTTACAATAAAAACAGGTCACATCCCTTCTTCCCTGTCCATCTCTTCCTTCTCCTCTCTCAAACCTCCTAGGCTTCCTCCTTTGTTCATTGCTTCTCTGTCCTTCCCGTACAGCTGCCACCATCATCCGTACTTGTTTCCTTTCTTTTTCGTCTTCTCTCCTAACATACACCTTCTGCGCCTCCCTCAGGAGTTCATCTAAACCTTTATCTTGCCAATCTTCTATTTTTTTCAATTTCTTTCTAATATCGGTCCAGGATTTGGCCACAAACTGGGTCCTAAGTAGGGCTTCCCCCACCGGGGTCCCTGGATCTAAACGGCTATACAGCTGCAGGCTCTTTTGCAGCCTCTCTAACCACTCCGTCGGAGTCTCCTCCCGTCTTTGTTGCTCATTAAAGGCCTTATTGATATTCCGCCCTCTGGGAACCGACTCCCTAATTCCCTGAATGATAATAGTTCTTAGGTCTTGCATGTGGCCGCGATGAATAGGATCTTGGTTATTCCAATTGGGCGGCTGCATTGGCCACTTAACATCTGCTACTGGACCCTGTTGGTGCTGTTGGTCCCAGATACGCATGCCAGCCCGTCTAATCATCCCTCTCTCCTCTGATGTAAACAAGATCCCTAAGATGGACTGCAACTCCTCCCAAGTATAAATATTAGGACCTAGAAACTGGTCCACCCGCTCTGCTACTCCCAATGGATCGTCTAATAAACTCCCCATTTCCTTCTTAAAATCTCTTACATCCCCAGAATTAATAGGGACGGCTACATATCCCATCCCTGGTTGGGGTCCCCCCATAGCTATTTCCCGCAGAGGATATAATCCTCCCTCAGGATTTAATCCCTGCGCTCTGGTCTGACTCCTAGTCACCGGCCTCCTCATGCTTGTTTCATCATCCGAATCCTCCGAAGACGGAGGTTCGGCGGGGGCGGTAGGTATGGGGGGAGGCATATAGGGAGGTGGTGATGTTGGGACCTCTAGATCTCGTTTCTTCCTCCCTCGCCCTCCTTTTTCTTTTAGCGGGTACAAGCGAGTCCTTGTTTCCGATTTTATCCAAAGATGTGCGTACTCGCTTTCTTCTATACTGAAAGGCTCCTTCGAGTTTACATAGATGTTTAGAGCCTGACAGATCCAATCCTCAAATGAACCAAATGGGGGCCATAAAACACTATCTCCCTTTATAGGTTTATTACCCCAAACCTCAATGCAGTAGTGAATCATTTTAACTTTACTCTTTCCCTGCCTAGAAGGGGAATCATCCCAATATTTAATCATCAATCCTAATGGACTATCCGGGGGAATGGGGGGTAGGCCCCCACCACTAACTCCCCCACCCATGGAACCAGAAGGCTTACTTTTCTTCTGTCCCATCTTCCGGAGCACCTTCACACACTCACACACACGCTTCCCCCTTTTCGTGGCCCAGTCCCTCGCGGGATGTGGGAACCGCACTACCGAGGGGTCCGCACTCGCTTCGTCCTAGCAGATGTCTCACACATTATGCTCCGGGATACCCAACCCCAACCGAATGGAACACCGGCCTATACTTACTCAATCCTGAGTCTTCATTCGGTCTTCGTGCACAAAAATTACGGGGTTGCCGGCTTTATTTGCTTGTGACTAATTTAGGGTTCGTCGGTGAAGGGCTTGAGAGAAAATAACTCCCAACAAGGGCCGCCGAACTCGGCGGGGCGCCTCCCCCGGAGAGCTTTTCAATTCAATTGCCTTCATCCGAGTCACGGCACCAAATTTGTTATAAGTTACTCTCGCTTAAATTGAAATAGAGAGTTGGTTAAACAAAAGAAGCAGTTTATTGAATTAAGTAAGCAGCCACAAGCAAAACAGCGCTGGGCGGCCGCGGAGTCACAACTCCGCCTAGGCGCGCGCACTTCTCACAGTGAGTCCTGTTTTTATAAACCGCGGGTTCCGAGACACATTGGCACATCCTGGTCCGTCTTGCGCATGCGTGGGCTGTTGCTAGGGGGTCGTCTCGAGTCTCCTGGTGGTTGCGAAGAGGAGGGCTGTAATTTTCCTTGATCTTTTCACTTCTGCATACCTTCTTATCTGGCTTAAGACACAGGATGAGCTGTGAAGCGGGATGTTTTACGGTGGGTCGAGTCCCTCAAAGGATTATATGACCTTATACTTATCAGAAAGTTGGCATGGTTTGTTTCTCTATCCCCCGTGTCTCCACTCTGGTTATCGTGAAACCTTGCCCCCCCCCCTCGGCAATCTTCCCCAATTTAGGCAATGAACAAACATTTACAAATTTATCACACTGGCCCCTTTGCGGTGGGAGGAATCCCTGAACGTTCGCAATTGCTGAGCCTGCCGCCGGGTGTACTCGGTGGCCCACGCAAATACTGTTCAATTTTGGGAGGCTCTAGAGAGAGACAGTGCCAGTGTTCGTGGGGCTATGAATGGGGTTTGCCTCGCTACTTGAAGAGCAGCAAGAGCTTTTGGTCCTGGCCCTTTTGCGGTGGGAGGAATCCCTGGACGTTCGCAATTGCTGATCCTTCCTCAGGGTGTACTCGGTGGCCCACGCAGATAGTATTGGGCTTTGGGAGGCACTAGAAAGAGAGCACCAGCGTTGGTGGGGCTGTGAATGGGGTTGCGTGGCTACTTGAAGAGCAGCAAGAGCTTTTGTTCCTGGCCCCTTTGCGGTGGGAGGAATCCCTGGACGTTTGCAATTGCTGAGCCTGCCTCCGGGTGTACTCGACGGCCCACGCAGATAGTATTGGGCTTTGGGAGGCACCAGAAAGAGACAGCGCCAGCGTTTGTAGGGCTGTGAATGTGGTTGCGTGGCTACTTGAAGAGCAACAAGAGCTTTTGGTCCTGGTCCCTTTGGGGTGGGAGGAATCCCTGGACATTCGCAATTGCTGAGCCTGCCGCCGGGTGTACTCGGCTCCGCAGGCAGATAATATTGGAGTTTGGGAGGTTCTAGAAAGAGACAGCACCAGCGTTGGTGGGTCTGTGAATGGGGTTGCCTGGCTACTTGAAGAGCAGCAAGAGCTTTTGGTCCTGGCCCCTTTGGGGTGGGAGGAATCCCTGGACGTTCGCAACTGCTGAGCCTGCCTCTGGGTGTCCTCAGCGGCCTACGCAAACAGTGTTCTCTTTTGGGAGGCTCTAAAAAGAGACAGTGCCAGTGTTCGTGGGGCTATGAATGGGGTTTGCCTGGCTACTTGAAGAGCAGCAAGAGCTTTTGGTCCTGGTCCCTTTGGGGTGGGAGGAATCCCTGGACGTTCGCAACTGCTGAGCCTGCCTCAGGGTGTCCTCAGCGGCCTACGCAAACAGTGTTCTTTTTTGGGAGGCTCTAGAAAGAGACAGTGCCAGTGTTCGTGGGGATATGAATGGGGTTTTCCTGGCTACTTGAAGAGCAGCAAGAGCTTTTGGTCCTGGCCCCTTTGCGGTGGGAGGAATTCCTGGACGTTTGCAATTGCTGAGCCTGCCTCCGGGTGTACTCGGCGGCCCACGCAGATAGTATTGGGCTTTGGGAGACACCAGAAACAGACAGCGCCAGCGTTTGTAGGGCTGTGAATGGGGTTGCCTGGCTACTTGAAGAGCAGCAAGAGCTTTTGGTCCTGGTCCCTTTGGCGTGGGAGGAATCCCTGGACATTCGCAATTGCTGAGCTGGGCTCAGGGTGTACTCAGCTCCGCAGGCAGATAATATTGGAGTTTTGGAGGCTCTAGAAAGAGACAGCACCAGCGTTGGTGGGGTTGTGAATGCGGTTGCGTGGCTACTTGAAGAGCAGCAAGAGCTTTTGGTCCTGGCCCCTTTGCGGTGGGAGGAATCCCTGGACGTTCGCACTTGCTGAGCCTGGCGCCAGGTGTACTCGGCGGCCCATGCAGATAGTACTGGGCTTTGGGAGGCTCTAGAAAGAGATAGCACCAGCGTTGGTGGGTCTGTGAATGGGGTGTCCTGACTACTTGAAGAGCAGCAAGAGCTTTTGGTCCTGGTCCCTTTGTCGTGGGAGTAACCCCTGGACGTTTGCAATTGCTGAGCCTGCCTCCGGGTGTACTCGGCGGCCCACGCAACTACTGTTCAATTTTGGGAGGCTCTAGAAAGGGACAGCGCCAGTGTTGGTGGGTCTGTGAATGGGGTTGCCTGACTACTTGAACAGCAGTAAGAGCTTTTGGTCCTGGCCCCTTTGCGGTGGCAGTAATCCTTGGACGTTCACAATTGCTCAGCCTGCCTCAGGGTGTCCTCAGCGGCCCACGCAAACAGTGTTCTCTTTTGGGAGGCTCTAGAAAGAGGCAGTGCCAGCGTTGGTGGTTCTGTGAATGGGGTGTCCTGACTACTTGAAGAGCAGCAAGAGCTTTTGGTCCTGGCCCCTTTGCGGTGGGAGGAATCCCTGGACGTTCGCAATTGCTGAGCCTGCCTCCGGGTGTACTCGGCGGCCCACGCAAACAGTGTTCTCTTTTGGGAGGCTCTAGAAAGAGACAGCACCAGCGTTGGTGGGTCTGTCAATGGGGTTTGCCTGGCTACTTGCAGAGCAGCAAGAGCTTTTGGTCCTGGCCCCTTTGCGGTGGCAGGAATCCCTGGACGTTCGCAATTGCTGACCCTGCCTTCGGGTGTACCCGGTGGCCCACGCAAACAGTGTTCTCTTTTGGGAGGCTCTAGAAAGAGACAGTGCCAGTGTTCGTGGGTCTGTGAATGGGGTTTGCCTGGCTACTTGAAGAGCAGCAAGAGCTTTTGGTCCTGGCCCCTTTGCGGTGGGAGGAATTCCTGGACGTTTGCAATTGCTGAGCCTGCCGCCGGGTGTCCTTAGCAGCCCACGCAAACAGTGTTCTCTTTTGGGATGCTCTAGAAAGAGACAGCACCAGGGTTGGTGGGTCTGTGAATGGGGTTTGCCTGGCTACTTGAAGAGCAGCAAGAGCTTTTGGTCCTGGCCCCTTTGCGGTGGCAGGAATCCCTGGACGTTCGCAATTGCTGAGCCTGCCTCCGGGTGTACTCGGCGGCCCACGCAGATAGTATTGGGCTTTCGGAGGCACTACACAGAGACAGCACCAGCGTTGGTGGGGCTGTGAATGGGGTTGCCTGGCTACTTGAAGAGCAGCAAGAGCTTTTGGTCCTGGCCCCTTTACCGTGGGAGTAAACCCTGGACGTTTGCAATTGCTGAGCCTGCCTCCGGGTGTACTCGGCGGCGCACGCAGATAGTACTGGTCTTTTGGAGGCACTAGAAAGAGACAGTGCCAGTATTCGTGGGGCTATGAATGGGGTTTGCCTCGCTACTTGAAGAGCAGCAAGAGCTTTTGGTCCTGGCCCTTTGCGGTGGGAGGAATCCCTGGACGTTCGCAATTGCTGAGCCTGCCTCCAGGTGTACTCGGCGGCCCACGCAAACAGTGTTCTCTTTTGGGAGGCTCTAGAAAGAGACAGCACCAGCGTTGGTGGGTCTGTGAATGGGGTTGCCTGGCTACTTGAAGAGCAGCAAGAGCTTTTGGTCCTGGCCCCTTTGCGGTGGGAGGAATCCCTGGACGTTCGCAATTGCTGAGCCAGCCTCTGGGTGTCCTCAGCAGCCCACGCAAATACTGTTCACTTTTGGGAGGATCTAGAAACAGACAGCGCCAGCGTTGGTGGGTCTGTCAATGGGGTGTCCTGACTACTTGAAGAGCAGCAAGAGCTTTTGGTCCTGGCCCCTTTGCGGTGGGAGGAATCCCTGGACGTTCGCAATTGCTGAGCCTGCCTCCGAGTGTACTCGGCGACCCACGCAAACAGTGTTCTCTTTTGGGAGGCTCAAGAAAGAGACAGCACCAGCGTTGGTGGGTCTGTGAATGGTGTTGCCTGGCTACTTGAAGAGCAGCAAGAGCTTTTGGTCCTGGCCCCTTTGGGGTGGGAGGAATCCCTGGACGTTCGCAATTGCTGAGCCTGCCTCCGGGTGTCCTCAGCGGCCCACGCAAACAGTGTTCTCTTTTGGGAGGCTCTAGAAAGAGACAGCGCCAGCGTTTGTAGGGCTGTGGATGGGGTTTGCCTCGCTACTTGAAGAGCAGCAAGAGCTTTTGGTCCTGGCCCCTTTGGGGTGGGGGGAATCCCTGGACGTTCGCAATTGCTGAGCCTGCCTCCGGGAGTACTCGGTGGCCCACGCAAAGAGTGTTCTCTTTTGGGAGGCTCTAGAAAGAGACAGTGCCAGCGTTGATGGGTCTGTAAATGGGGTTACGTGACTACTTGCAGAGCAGCAAGAGCTTTTGGTCCTGGCCCCTTTGCGGTGGGAGGAATCCCTGGACGTTCGCAATTGCTGAGCCTGCCTCAGGGTGTCCTCAGCGGCCTATGCAAACAGTGTTCTCTTTTGGGAGGCTCTAGAAAGAGACAGTGCCAGCGTTCATGGGTCTGGAAATGGGGTAACGTGACTACTTGCAGAGCAGCAAGAGCTTTTGGTCCTGGCCCCTTTGGGGTGGGGGGAATCCCTGGACGTTCGCAATTGCTCATCCTGCCACCGGATGTACTCGGTGGCCCACGCAGATAGTATTGGGCTTTCGGAGGCACTACACAGAGACAGCGCCAGCGTTGGTGGGTCTGTGAATGGGGTGTCCTGGCTACTTGAAGAGCAGCAAGAGCTTTTGGTCCTGGCCCCTTTGCGGTGGGAGGAATCCCTGGACGTTCACAATTGCTGAGCCAGCCTCTGGGTGTCCTCAGCAGCCCACGCAAATCCTGTTCAATTTTGGGAGGATCTAGAAAGAGACAGCGCCAGCGTTGGTGGGTCTGTCAATGGGGTGTCCTGACTACTTGAAGAGCAGCAAGAGCTTTTGGTCCTGGCCCCTTTGCGGTGGCAGGAATCCCTGGACGTTCGCAATTGCTGACCCTGCCTTCGGGTGTACCCGGTGGCCCACGCAGATAGTATTGGGCTTTCGGAGGCACTACAGAGAGACAGCGCCAGCGTTGGTGGGTCTGTGAATGGGGTGTCCTGACTACTTGAAGAGCAGCAAGAGCTTTTGGTCCTGGCCCCTTTGTCGTGGGAGTAACCCCTGGACGTTTGCAATTGCTGAGCCTGCCTCCGGGTGTACTCGGAGGCCCACGCAGATAGTATTGGGCTTTGGGAGGCACCAGAAAGAGCGCCAGTGTTTGTAGGGCTGTGAATGGGGTTGCGTGGCTACTTGAAGAGCAGCAAGAGCTTTTGATCCTGGTCCCTTTGGGGTGGGAAGATTCCCTGGACATTCGCAATTGCTGAGCTGGGCTCGGGGTGTACTCAGCTCCGCAGGCAGATAATATTGGAGTTTGGTAGGCTCTAGAAAGAGACAGCACCAGCGTTGGTGGGTCTGTGAATGGGGTGTCCTGACTACTTGAAGAGCAGCAAGAGCTTTTGGTCCTGGCCCCTTTGCGGTGGGAGGAATCCCTGGACGTTTGCACTTGCTGAGCCTGCCGCCATGTGTACTCGGAGGCCCATGCAGATATTACTGGGCTTTGGAAGGCACTAGAAAGAGACAGCGCCAGCGTTTGTAGGGCTGTGAATGGGGTTGCCTGGCTACTTGAAGAGCAGTAAGAGCTTTTGGTCCTGGCCCCTTTGCGGTGGGAGGAATCCCTGGACGTTCGCAATTGCTGAGCCTGCCGCCGGGTGTCCTCAGCGGCCCACGCAAACAGTGTTCTCTTTTGGGAGGCTCTAGAAAGAGACAGTGCAAGTGTTCGTGGGCCTATGAATGGGGTTTGCCTCGCTACTTGAAGAGCAGCAAGAGCTTTTGGTCCTGGCCCCTTTGCGGTGGGAGGAATCCCTGGACGTTCGCAATTGCTGAGCCAGCCTCTGGGTGTCCTCAGCAGCCCACGCAAATACTGTTCAATTTTGGGAGGATCTAGAAAGAGACAGCACCAGCGTTGGTGGGTCTGTCAATGGGGTGTCCTGACTACTTGAAGAGCAGCAAGAGCTTTTGGTCCTGGCCCCTTTGCGGTGGCAGGAATCCCTGGACGTTCGCAATTGCTGAGCCTGCCTTCGGGTGTACTCGGTGGCCCACGCAGATAGTATTGGGCTTTCGGAGGCACTACAGAGAGACAGCGCCAGCGTTGGTGGGTCTGTGAATGGGGTGTCCTGACTACTTGAAGAGCAGCAAGAGCTTTTGGTCCTGGCCCCTTTGTCGTGGGAGTAACCCCTGGACGTTTGCAATTGCTGAGCCTGCCTCCGGGTGTACTCGGAGGCCCACGCAGATAGTATTGGGCTTTGGGAGGCACCAGAAAGAGCGCCAGTGTTTGTAGGGCTGTGAATGGGGTTGCGTGGCTACTTGAAGAGCAGCAAGAGCTTTTGGTCCTGGTCCCTTTGGGGTGGGAGGAATCCCTGGACATTCGCAATTGCTGAGCTGGGCTCGGGGTGTACTCAGCTCCGCAGGCAGATAATATTGGAGTTTTGGAGGCTCTACAAAGAGACAGCACCAGCGTTGGTTGGGCTGTGAATGGGGTTGCCTGGCTACTTGAAGAGCAGCAAGAGCTTTTGGTCCTGGCCCCTTTGCGGTGGGAGGAATCCTTGGACGTTCGCAATTGCTGAGCCTGCCGCCGGGTGTCCTCAGCGGCACACGCAGATAGTACAGGGCTTTTGGAGGAACTAGAAAGTGACAGCACCAGCATTGGTGGGACTGTGAATGGGGTGTCCTGGCTACTTGAAGAGCAGCAAGAGCTTTTGGTCCTGGCCCCTTTGCGGTGGGAGGAATCCCTGGACGTTCGCACTTGCTGAGCCTGCCGCCATGTGTACTCGGAGGCCCATGCAGATATTACTGGGCTTTGGAAGGCACTAGAAAGAGACAGCGCCAGCTTTGGTGGGTCTGTGAATGGGGTGTCCTGGCTACTTGAAGAGCAGTAAGAGCTTTTGGTCCTGGCCCCTTTGCGGTGGCAGGAATCCCTGGACGTTCGCAATTGCTGAGCCTGCCTCCGAGTGTACTCGGCGACCCACGCAAACAGTGTTCTCTTTTGGGAGGCTCAAGAAAGAGACAGCACCAGCGTTGGTGGGTCTGTGAATGGGGTGTCCTGACTACTTGAAGAGCAGCAAGAGCTTTTGGTCCTGGCCCCTTTGCGGTGGGAGGAATCCCTGGACGTTCGCAATTGCTGAGCCTGCCGCCGGGTGTCCTCGGCGGCCTATGCAAACAGTGTTCTCTTTTGGGAGGCTCTAGAAAGAGACAGTGCCAGCGTTGATGGGCCTGTAAATGGGGTTACGTGACTACTTGCAGAGCAGCAAGAGCTTTTGGTCCTGGCCCCTTTGCGGTGGGAGGAATCCCTGGACGTTCGCAATTGCTGAGCCTGCCTCAGGGTGTCCTCAGCGGCCTATGCAAACAGTGTTCTCTTTTGGGAGGCTCTAGAAAGAGACAGTGCCAGTGTTCGTGGGGCTATGAATGGGGTTTGCCTCGCTACTTGAAGAGCAGCAAGAGCTTTTGGTCCTGGCCCCTTTGGGGTGGGAGGAATCCCTGGACGTTCACAATTGCTCAGCCTGCCTCAGTGTGTCCTCAGCGGCCCACGCAAACAGTGTTCTCTTTTGGGAGGCTCTAGAAAGAGGCAGTGCCAGCGTTGGTGGTTCTGTGAATGGGGTGTCCTGACTACTTGAAGAGCAGCAAGAGCTTTTGGTCCTGGCCCCTTTGCGGTGGGAGGAATCCCTGGACGTTCGCAATTGCTGAGCCTGCCGCCGGGTGTCCTCAGCGGCCTATGCAAACAGTGTTCTCTTTTGGGAGGCTCTAGAAAGATACAGTGCCAGTGTTCGTGCGGATATGAATGGGGTTTGCCTGGCTACTTGAAGAGCAGCAAGAGCTTTTGGTCCTGGCCCCTTTGCGGTGGGAGGAATTCCTGGACGTTTGCAATTGCTGAGCCTGCCTCCGGGTGTACTCGGCGGCCCACGCAGATAGTATTGGGCTTTCGGAGGCACTACACAGAGACAGCACCAGCGTTTGTGGGGCTGTGAATGGGGTTGCCTGGCTACTTGAAGAGCAGCAAGAGCTTTTGGTCCTGGCCCCTTTGCGGTGGCAGGAATCCCTGGACGTTCGCAATTGCTGAGCCTGCCTTCGGGTGTACTCGGTGGCCCACGCAGATAGTATTGGGCTTTCGGAGGCACTACAGAGAGACAGCGCCAGCGTTGGTGGTTCTGTGATTGGGGTGTCCTGACTACTTGAAGAGCAGCAAGAGCTTTTGGTCCTAGCCCCTTTGCGGTGGGAGGAATCTCTGGACGTTCGCAATTGCTGAGCCTGCCGCCGGGTGTACTCGGCGGCCCACGCAAACAGTGTTCTCTTTTGGGAGGCTCTAGAAAGAGACACCGCCAGCGTTGGTGGGGCTGTGAATGGGGTGTCCTGACTACTTGAAGAGCAGCAAGAGCTTTTGGTCCTGGCCCCTTTGCGGTGGCAGGAATCCCTGGACGTTCGCAATTGCTGAGCCTGCCGCCGGGTGTACTCGGCGGCCCATGCAGATAGTATTGGGCTTTGGGAGGCACCAGAAAGAGACAGCGCCAGCGTTTGTAGGGCTGTGAATGGGGTTGCGTGGCTACTTGAAGAGCAGCAAGAGCTTTTGGTCCTGGTCCCTTTGGGGTGGGAGGAATCCCTGGACATTCGCAATTGCTGAGCTGGGCTCGGGGTGTACTCAGCTCCGCAGGCAGATAATATTGGAGTTTTGGAGGCTCTACAAAGAGACAGCACCAGCGTTGGTTGGGCTGTGAATGGGGTTGCCTGGCTACTTGAAGAGCAGCAAGAGCTTTTGGTCCTGGCCCCTTTGCGGTGGGAGGAATCCTTGGACGTTCGCAATTGCTGAGCCTGCCGCCGGGTGTCCTCAGCGGCCCACGCAAACAGTGATCTCTTTTGGAAGGCTCTAGAAAGAGGCAGTGCCAGCGTTCGTGGGGCTATGAATGGGGTTTGCCTCGCTACTTGAGGAGCAGCAAGAGCTTTTGGTCCTGGCCCCTTTGCGGTGGGAGGAATCCCTGGACGTTCGCAATTGCTGAGCCTGCCGCCGGGTGTACTCGGCGGCCCACGCAGATAGTATTTGTCTTTGGGAGGCACCAGAAAGAGACAGCGCCAGCGTTTGTAGGGCTGTGAATGTGGTTGCGTGGCTACTTGAAGAGCAGCAAGAGCTTTTGGTCCTGGTCCCTTTGGGGTAGGAAGAATCCCTGGACATTCGCAATTGCTGAGCCTGCCTCCGAGTGTACTCGGCGACCCACGCAAACAGTGTTCTCTTTTGGGAGGCTCTAGAAAGAGACAGCACCAGCGTTGGTGGGTCTGTGAATGGGGTGTCCTGACTACTTGAAGAGCAGCAAGAGCTTTTGGTCCTGGCCCCTTTGCGGTGGCAGGAATCCCTGGACGTTCGCAATTGCTGAGCCTGCCGCCGGGTGTCCTCAGCGGCCCACGCAAACAGTGTTCTCTTTTGAGAGGCTCTAGAAACAGACAGCACCAGCGTTCGTGGGGCTATGAATGGGGTTTGCCTCGCTACTTGAAGAGCAGCAAGAGCTTTTGGTCCTGGCCCCTTTGGGGTGGGGGGAATCCCTGGACGTTCGCAATTGCTCATCCTGCCACCGGATGTACTCGGTGGCCCACGCAGATAGTATTGGGCTTTGGGAGGCTCTAGAAAGAGACAGCGCCAGCGTTTGTAGGGCTGTGAATGGGGTTGCCTGGCTACTTGAAGAGCAGCAAGAGCTTTTGGTCCTGGCCCCTTTGCGGTGGGAGGAATCCCTGGACGTTCGCAATTGCTGAGCCAGCCTCTGGGTGTCCTCAGCAGCCCACGCAAATACTGTTCAATTTTGGGAGGATCTAGAAAGAGACAGCGCCAGCGTTGGTGGGTCTGTCAATGGGGTGTCCTGACTACTTGAAGAGCAGCAAGAGCTTTTGGTCCTGGCCCCTTTGCGGTGGCAGGAATCCCTGGACGTTCGCAATTGCTGACCCTGCCTTCGGGTGTACTCGGTGGCCCACGCAGATAGTATTGGGCTTTCGGAGGCACTACAGAGAGACAGCGCCAGCGTTGGTGGGTCTGTGAATGGGGTGTCCTGACTACTTGAAGAGCAGTCAAGAGCTTTTGGTCCTGGCCCCTTTGTCGTGGGAGTAACCCCTGGACGTTTGCAATTGCTGAGCCTGCCTCCGGGTGTACTCGGAGGCCCACGCAGATAGTATTGGGCTTTGGGAGGCACGAGAAAGAGACAGCGCCAGTGTTTGTAGGGCTGTGAATGGGGTTGCGTGGCTACTTGAAGAGCAGCAAGAGCTTTTGATCCTGGTCCCTTTGGGGTGGGAAGATTCCCTGGACATTCGCAATTGCTGAGCTGGGCTCGGGGTGTACTCAGCTCCGCAGGCAGATAATACTGGAGTTTGGGAGGCTCTAGACAGAGAAAGCACCAGCGTTGGTGGGTCTGTGAATGGGGTGTCCTGACTACTTGAAGAGCAGCAAGAGCTTTTGGTCCTGGCCCCTTTGCCGTGGGAGTAATCCCTGGAAGTTTGCAATTGCTGAGCCTGCCTCCGGGTGTACTCGGCGGCACACGCAGATAGTACAGGGCTTTTGGAGGAACTAGAAAGTGACAGCACCAGCACTGGTGGGGCTGTGAATGGGGTGTCCTGGCTACTTGAAGAGCAGCAAGAGCTTTTGGTCCTGGCCCCTTTGCGGTGGGAGGAATCCCTGGACGTTCGCAATTGCTGAGCCTGCCTTCGGGTGTACTCGGTGGCCCACGCAGATAGTATTGGGCTTTCGGAGGCACTACAGAGAGACAGCGCCAGCGTTGGTGGTTCTGTGATTGGGGTGTCCTGACTACTTGAAGAGCAGCAAGAGCTTTTGGTCCTGGTCCCTTTGCGGTGGGAGGAATCCCTGGACGTTCGCAATTGCTGAGCCTGCCGCCGGGTGTACTCGGCGGCCCACGCAAACAGTGTTCTCTTTTGGGAGGCTCTAGAAAGAGACAGTGCCAGCGTTGGTGGGTCTGTGAATGGGGTTTGCCTGGCTACTTGAAGAGCAGCAAGAGCTTTTGGTCCTGGCCCCTTTGCGGTGGCAGGAATCCCTGGACGTTCGCAATTGCTGAGCCTGCCGCCGGGTGTACTCGGCGGCCCACGCAGATAGTATTGGGCTTTGGGAGGCACCAGAAAGAGACAGCGCCAGCGTTTGTAGGGCTGTGAATGGGGTTACGTGGCTACTTGAAGAGCAGCAAGAGCTTTTGTTCCTGGTCCCTTTGGGGTGGGAGGAATCCCTGGACATTCGCAATTGCTGAGCTGGGCTCGGGGTGTACTCAGCTCCGCAGGCAGATAATATTGGAGTTTTGGAGGCTCTACAAAGAGACAGCACCAGCGTTGGTTGGGCTGTGAATGGGGTTGCCTGGCTACTTGAAGAGCAGCAAGAGCTTTTGGTCCTGGCCCCTTTGCGGTGGGAGGAATCCCTGGACGTTCGCACTTGCTGAGCCTGCCGCCATGTGTACTCGGAGGCCCATGCATATATTACTGGGCTTTGGAAGGCACTAGAAAGAGACAGCGCCAGCGTTGGTGGGTCTGTGAATGGGGTTGCGTGGCTACTTGAAGAGCAGTAAGAGCTTTTGGTCCTGGCCCCTTTGCGGTGGGAGGAATCCTTGGACGTTCGCAATTGCTGAGCCTGCCGCCGGGTGTCCTCAGCGGCCCACGCAAACAGTGTTCTCTTTTGGGAGGCTCTAGAAAGAGACAGTGCCAGCGTTCGTGGGGCTATGAATGGGGTTTGCCTGGCTACTTGAGGAGCAGCAAGAGCTTTTGGTCCTGGCCCCTTTGCGGTGGCAGGAATCCCTGGACGTTCGCAATTGCTCATCCTGCCACCGGATGTACTCGCTGGCCCACGCAGATAGTATTGGGCTTTGGGAGGCACTAGAAAGAGACAGCGCCAGCGTTGGTGGGTCTGTGAATAGGGTTGCCTGGCTACTTGAAGAGCAGCAAGAGCTTTTGGTCCTGGCCTCTTTGCCGTGGGAGTAACCCCTGGACGTTCGCAATTGCTGAGCCTGCCGCCGGGTGTACTCGGCGGCTCACGCAAACAGTGTTCTCTTTTGGGAGGCTCTAGAAAGAGACAGCGCCAGCGTTGATGGGTCTGTAAATGGGGTTACGTGACTACTTGCAGAGCAGCAAGAGCTTTTGGTCCTGGCCCCTTTGCGGTGGGAGGAATCCCTGGACGTTCGCAATTGCTGAGCCTGCCTCAGGGTGTCCTCAGCGGCCTATGCAAACAGTGTTCTCTTTTGGGAGGCTCTAGAAAGAGACAGTGCCAGTGTTCGTGGGGCTAAGAATGGGGTTTGCCTCGCTACTTGAAGAGCAGCAAGAGCTTTTGGTCCTGGCCCCTTTGCGGTGGCAGGAATCCCTGGACGTTCACAATTGCTCAGCCTGCCTCAGTGTGTCCTCAGCGGCCCACGCAAACAGTGTTCTCTTTTGGGAGGCTCTAGAAAGAGGCAGTGCCAGCGTTGGTTGGTCTGTGAATGGGGTGTCCTGACTACTTGAAGAGCAGCAAGAGCTTTTGGTCCTGGCCCCTTTGCGGTGGGAGGAATCCCTGGACGTTCGCAATTGCTGAGCCTGCCGCCGGGTGTACTCGGCTCCGCAGGCAGGTAATATTGAAGTTTGGGAGGCTCTAGAAAGAGACAGCGCCAGCGTTGGTGGGTCTATGAATGGGGTTGCCTGGCTACTTGAAGAGCAGCAAGAGCTTTTGGTACTGGCCCCTTTGCGGTGGGAGGAATCCCTGGACGTTCACAATTGCTGAGCCTGCCTGCGGGTGTACTCGGCGGCACACGCAGTGTTCTCTTTTGGGAGGCTCTAGAAAGAGACAGCGCCAATGTTTTTGGGGCCGTGAATGGGGTTGCCTGGCTACTTGAAGAGCAGCAAGAGCTTTTGGTCCTGGCCCCTTTGCGGTGGGAGGAATCCCTGGACGTTCGCAACTGCTGAGCCTGCCGCCGGGTGTCCTCAGCGGCCTATGCAAACAGTGTTCTCTTTTGGGAGGCTCTAGAAAGAGACAGTGCCAGTGTTCGTGGGGATATGAATGGGGTTTGCCTGGCTACTTGAAGAGCAGCAAGAGCTTTTGGTCCTGGCCCCTTTGCGGTGGCAGGAATTCCTGGACGTTTGCAATTGCTGAGCCTGCCGCCGGCTGTCCTCAGCGGCCCACGCAAACAGTGATCTCTTTTGGAAGGCTCTAGAAAGAGGCAGTGCCAGCGTTCGTGGGGCTATGAATGGGGTTTGCCTCGCTACTTGAGGAGCAGCAAGAGCATTTGGTCCTGGCCCCTTTGCGGTGGGAGGAATCCCTGGACGTTCGCAATTGCTGAGCCTGCCGCCGGGTGTACTCGGCGGCCCACGCAGATAGTATTTGTCTTTGGGAGGCACCAGAAAGAGACAGCGCCAGCGTTTGTAGGGCTGTGAATGTGGTTGCGTGGCTACTTGAAGAGCAGCAAGAGCTTTTGGTCATGGTCCCTTTGGGGTAGGAAGAATCCCTGGACATTCGCAATTGCTGAGCCTGCCTCCGAGTGTACTCGGCGACCCACGCAAACAGTGTTCTCTTTTGGGAGGCTCTAGAAAGAGACAGCACCAGCGTTGGTGGGTCTGTGAATGGGGTGTCCTGACTACTTGAAGAGCAGCAAGAGCTTTTGGTCCTGGCCCCTTTGCGGTGGCAGGAATCCCTGGACGTTCGCAATTGCTGAGCCTGCCGCCGGGTGTCCTCAGCGGCCCACGCAAACAGTGTTCTCTTTTGGGAGGCTCTAGAAACAGACAGCACCAGCGTTCGTGGGGCTATGAATGGGGTTTGCCTCGCTACTTGAAGAGCAGCAAGAGCTTTTGGTCCTGGCCCCTTTGGGGTGGGAGGAATCCCTGGACGTTCGCAATTGCTCATCCTGCCACCGGATGTACTCGGTGGCCCACGCAGATAGTATTGGGCTTTGGGAGGCACCAGAAAGAGACAGCGCCAGCGTTTGTAGGGCTGTGAATGGGGTTGCGTGGCTACTTGAAGAGCAGCAAGAGCTTTTGGTCCTGGCCCCTTTGCGGTGGGAGGAATCCCTGGACGTTCGCAATTGCTGAGCCTGCCTCAGGGTGTCCTCAGCGGCCTATGCAAACAGTGTTCTCTTTTGGGAGGCTCTAGAAAGAGACAGTGCAAGTGTTCGTGGGCCTATGAATGGGGTTTGCCTCGCTACTTGAAGAGCAGCAAGAGCTTTTGGTCCTGGCCCCTTTGCGGTGGGAGGAATCCCTGGACGTTCGCAATTGCTGAGCCAGCCTCTGGGTGTCCTCAGCAGCCCACGCAAATACTGTTCAATTTTGGGAGGCACTAGAAAGAGACAGCGCCAGCGTTGGTGGGTCTGTCAATGGGGTGTCCTGACTACTTGAAGAGCAGCAAGAGCTTTTGGTCCTGGCCCCTTTGCGGTGGCAGGAATCCCTGGACGTTCGCAATTGCTGAGCCTGCCTTCGGGTGTACTCGGTGGCCCACGCAGATAGTATTGGGCTTTCGGAGGCACTACAGAGAGACAGCGCCAGCGTTGGTGGGTCTGTGAATGGGGTGTCCTGACTACTTGAAGAGCAGCAAGAGCTTTTGGTCCTGGCCCCTTTGTCGTGGGAGTAACCCCTGGACGTTTGCAATTGCTGAGCCTGCCTCCGGGTGTACTCGGAGGCCCACGCAGATAGTATTGGGCTTTGGGAGGCACGAGAAAGAGACAGCGCCAGTGTTTGTAGGGCTGTGAATGGGGTTGCGTGGCTACTTGAAGAGCAGCAAGAGCTTTTGATCCTGGTCCCTTTGGGGTGGGAAGATTCCCTGGACATTCGCAATTGCTGAGCTGGGCTCGGGGTGTACTCAGCTCCGCAGGCAGATAATACTGGAGTTTGGGAGGCTCTAGACAGAGAAAGCACCAGCGTTGGTGGGTCTGTGAATGGGGTGTCCTGACTACTTGAAGAGCAGCAAGAGCTTTTGGTCCTGGCCCCTTTGCCGTGGGAGTAATCCCTGGAAGTTTGCAATTGCTGAGCCTGCCTCCGGGTGTACTCGGCGGCACACGCAGATAGTACAGGGCTTTTGGAGGAACTAGAAAGTGACAGCACCAGCATTGGTGGGGCTGTGAATGGGGTGTCCTGGCTACTTGAAGAGCAGCAAGAGCTTTTGGTCCTGGCCCCTTTGCGGTGGGAGGAATCCCTGGACGTTCGCACTTGCTGAGCCTGCCGCCATGTGTACTCGGAGGCCCATGCAGATATTACTGGGCTTTGGAAGGCACTAGAAAGAGACAGCGCCAGCGTTGGTGGGTCTGTGAATGGGGTTGCGTGGCTACTTGAAGAGCAGTAAGAGCTTTTGGTCCTGGCCCCTTTGCGGTGGCAGGAATCCCTGGACGTTCGCAATTGCTGAGCCTGCCTCCGAGTGTACTCGGCGACCCACGCAAACAGTGTTCTCTTTTGGGAGGCTCAAGAACGAGACAGCACCAGCGTTGGTGGGTCTGTGAATGGTGTTGCCTGGCTACTTGAAGAGCAGCAAGAGCTTTTGGTCCTGGGCCCTTTGCGGTGGGAGGAATCCCTGGACGTTCGCAATTGCAGAGCCTGCCGCCGGGTGTCCTCAGCGGCCCACGCAAACAGTGTTCTCTTTTGGGAGGCTCTAGAAAGAGACAGTGCCAGCGTTCGTGGGGCTATGAATGGGGTTTGCCTGGCTACTTGAGGAGCAGCAAGAGCTTTTGGTCCTGGCCCCTTTGCGGTGGCAGGAATCCCTGGACGTTCGCAATTGCTCATCCTGCCACCGGATGTACTCGCTGGCCCACGCAGATATTATTGGGCTTTGGGAGGAACTAGAAAGAGACAGCGCCAGCGTTGGTGGGTCTGTGAATGGGGTTGCCTGGCTACTTGAAGAGCAGCAAGAGCTTTTGGTCCTGGCCCCTTTGGGGTGGGAGGAATCCCTGGACGTTCGCAATTGCTGAGCCTGCCTCCGGGTGTCCTCAGCGGCCCAAGCAAACAGTGTTCTCTTTTGGGAGGCTCTAGAAAGAGACAGTGCCAGCGTTGATGGGTCTGTAAATGGGGTTACGTGACTACTTGCAGAGCAGCAAGAGCTTTTGGTCCTGGCCCCTTTGCGGTGGGAGGAATCCCTGGACGTTCGCAATTGCTGAGCCTGCCTCAGGGTGTCCTCAGCGGCCTATGCAAACAGTGTTCTCTTTTGGGAGGCTCTAGAAAGAGACAGTGCCAGTGTTCGTGGGGCTAAGAATGGGGTTTGCCTCGCTACTTGAAGAGCAGCAAGAGCTTTTGGTCCTGGCCCCTTTGCGGTGGCAGGAATCCCTGGACGTTCACAATTGCTCAGCCTGCCTCAGTGTGTCCTCAGCGGCCCACGCAAACAGTGTTCTCTTTTGGGAGGCTCTAGAAAGAGGCAGTGCCAGCGTTGGTTGGTCTGTGAATGGGGTGTCCTGACTACTTGAAGAGCAGCAAGAGCTTTTGGTCCTGGCCCCTTTGCGGTGGGAGGAATCCCTGGACGTTCGCAATTGCTGAGCCTGCCGCCGGGTGTACTCGGCTCCGCAGGCAGGTAATATTGAAGTTTGGGAGGCTCTAGAAAGAGACAGCGCCAGCGTTGGTGGGTCTATGAATGGGGTTGCCTGGCTACTTGAAGAGCAGCAAGAGCTTTTGGTACTGGCCCCTTTGCGGTGGGAGGAATCCCTGGACGTTCACAATTGCTGAGCCTGCCTGCGGGTGTACTCGGCGGCACACGCAGTGTTCTCTTTTGGGAGGCTCTAGAAAGAGACAGCGCCAATGTTTTTGGGGCCGTGAATGGGGTTGCCTGGCTACTTGAAGAGCAGCAAGAGCTTTTGGTCCTGGCCCCTTTGCGGTGGGAGGAATCCCTGGACGTTCGCAACTGCTGAGCCTGCCGCCGGGTGTCCTCAGCGGCCTATGCAAACAGTGTTCTCTTTTGGGAGGCTCTAGAAAGAGACAGTGCCAGTGTTCGTGGGGATATGAATGGGGTTTGCCTGGCTACTTGAAGAGCAGCAAGAGCTTTTGGTCCTGGCCCCTTTGCGGTGGCAGGAATTCCTGGACGTTTGCAATTGCTGAGCCTGCCGCCGGGTGTACTCGGCGGCCCACGCAGATAGTATTGGGCTTTCGGAGGCACTACACAGAGACAGCACCAGCGTTGGTGGGGCTGTGAATGGGGTTGCCTGGCTACTTGAAGAGCAGCAAGAGCTTTTGGTCCTGGTCCCTTTGGGGTGGGAGGAATCCCTGGACATTCGCAATTGCTGAGCTGGGCTCGGGGTGTACTCAGCTCCGCAGGCAGATAATATTGGAGTTTTGGAGGCTCTACAAAGAGACAGCACCAGCGTTGGTGGTTCTGTGAATGGGGTTGCCTGGCTACTTGAAGAGCAGCAAGAGCTTTTGGTCCTGGCCCCTTTGCGGTGGGAGGAATCCGTGGACGTTCGCACTTGCTGAGCCTGCCGCCATGTGTACTCGGAGGCCCATGCATATATTACTGGGCTTTGGAAGGCACTAGAAAGAGACAGCGCCAGCGTTGGTGGGTCTGTGAATGGGGTGTCCTGGCTACTTGAAGAGCAGTAAGAGCTTTTGGTCCTGGCCCCTTTGCGGTGGGAGGAATCCTTGGACGTTCGCAATTGCTGAGCCTGCCGCCGGCTGTCCTCAGCGGCCCACGCAAACAGTGTTCTCTTTTGGAAGGCTCTAGAAAGAGGCAGTGCCAGCGTTCGTGGGGCTATGAATGGGGTTTGCCTCGCTACTTGAGGAGCAGCAAGAGCTTTTGGACCTGGCCCCTTTGCGGTGGGAGGAATCTCTGGACATTCGCAAT
Organism: Platalea minor; assembly: GCA_037975005.1. Lineage (NCBI taxonomy): Eukaryota > Metazoa > Chordata > Aves > Pelecaniformes > Threskiornithidae > Platalea > Platalea minor. The sequence continues at coordinate 315,536 of JBBPFK010000043.1, read as the reverse complement.
TGCTGAGCCTGCCGCCGGGTGTACTCGGCGGCCCACGCAGATAGTATTTGTCTTTGGGAGGCACCAGAAAGAGACAGCGCCAGCGTTTGTAGGGCTGTGAATGTGGTTGCGTGGCTACTTGAAGAGCAGCAAGAGCTTTTGGTCCTGGTCCCTTTGGGGTAGGAAGAATCCCTGGACATTCGCAATTGCTGAGCCTGCCTCCGAGTGTACTCGGCGACCCACGCAAACAGTGTTCTCTTTTGGGAGGCTCTAGAAAGAGACAGCACCAGCGTTGGTGGGTCTGTGAATGGTGTTGCCTGGCTACTTGAAGAGCAGCAAGAGCTTTTGGTCCTGGCCCCTTTGCGGTGGCAGGAATCCCTGGACGTTCGCAATTGCTGAGCCTGCCGCCGGGTGTTCTCAGCGGCCCACGCAAACAGTGATCTCTTTTGGGAGGCTCTAGAAACAGACAGTGCCAGCGTTCGTGGGGCTATGAATGGGGTTTGCCTCGCTACTTGAAGAGCAGCAAGAGCTTTTGGTCCTGGCCCCTTTGGGGTGGGGGGAATCCCTGGACGTTCGCAATTGCTCATCCTGCCACCGGATGTACTCGGTGGCCCACGCAGATAGTATTGGGCTTTGGGAGGCACTAGAAAGAGACAGCACCAGCGTTGGTGGGTCTGTGAATGGGGTTGCGTGGCTACTTGAAGAGCAGTAAGAGCTTTTGGTCCTGGCCCCTTTGCGGTGGGAGGAATCCCTGGACGTTTGCAATTGCTGAGCCTGCCTCCGGGTGTACTCGGCGGCACACGCAAACAGTGTTCTCTTTGGGAGGCTCTAGAAAGAGGCAGTGCCAGCGTTCGTGGGGCTATGAATGGGGTTTGCCTCGCTACTTGAGGAGCAGCAAGAGCTTTTGGACCTGGCCCCTTTGCGGTGGGAGGAATCCCTGGACGTTCGCAATTGCTGATCCTGCCGCCGGGTGTACTCGGCGGCCCACGCAGATAGTATTTGTCTTTGGGAGGCACCAGAAAGAGACAGCGCCAGCGTTGGTGGGTCTGTGAATGGGGTTGCCTGGCTACTTGAAGAGCAGCAAGAGCTTTTGGTCCTGGTCCCTTTTGGGGTGGGAGGAATCCCTGGACGTTCGCAATTGCTGAGCCTGCCGCCGGGTGTACTCGGTGTCCCACGCAAACAGTGTTCTCTTTTGGGAGGCTCTAGAAAGAGACAGCACCAGCGTTGGTGGGTCTGTGAATGGGGTGTCCTGACTACTTGAAGAGCAGCAAGAGCTTTTGGTCCTGGTCCCTTTGTCGTGGGAGTAACCCCTGGACGTTTGCAATTGCTGAGCCTGCCTCCGGGTGTACTCGGAGGCCCACGCAGATAGTATTGGGCTTTGGGAGGCACCAGAAAGAGACAGCGCCAGCGTTTGTAGGGCTGTGAATGGGGTTGCGTGGCTACTTGAAGAGCAGCAAGAGCTTTTGGTCCTGGTCCCTTTGGGGTGGGAGGAATCCCTGGACATTCGCAATTGCTGAGCTGGGCTCGGGGTGTACTCAGCTCCGCAGGCGGATAATATTGGATTTTTGGAGGTTCTAGAAAGAGACAGCACCAGCGTTGGTGGGCCTGTGAATGGGGTTGCGTGGCTACTTTAAGAGCAGCAAGAGCTTTTGTTCCTTGCCCCTTTGCGGTGGGAGGAATCCCTGGACGTTCGCAATTGCTGAGCCTGCCGCCATGTGTACTCGGAGGCCCATGCAGATATTACTGGGCTTTGGAAGGCACTAGAAAGAGACAGCGCCAGCGTTTGTAGTGCTGTGAATGGGGTGTCCTGGCTACTTGAAGAGCAGCAAGAGCTTTTGGTCCTGGCCCCTTTGCGGTGGCAGGAATCCCTGGACGTTCGCAATTCCTGAGCCTGCCGCCGGGTGTCCTCAGCGGCCTACGCAAACAGTGTTCTCTTTTGGGAGGCTCTAGAAAGAGACAGCACCAGCGTTGGTGGGTCTGTGAATGGAGTGTCCTGACTACTTGAAGAGCAGCAAGAGCTTTTGGTCCTGGTCCCTTTGCGGTGGGAGGAATCCCTGGACATTCGCAATTGCTGAGCTGGGCTCCGGGTGTACTCAGCTCCGCAGCAGATAATATTGGAGTTTGAGAGGTTCTAGAAAGAGACAGCACCACCGTTGGTGGGGCTGTGAATGGGGTTGCGTGGCTACTTTAGGAGCAGCAAGAGCTTTTGGTCCTGGTCCCTTTGCGGTGGGAGGAATCCCTGGACATTCGCAATTGCTGAGCCTGCCGACGGGTGTACTCGGCGGCCCACGCAGATAGTATTTGTCTTTGGGAGGCACCAGAAAGAGACAGCGCCAGCGTTTGTAGGGCTGTGAATGTGGTTGCGTGGATACTTGAAGAGCAGCAAGAGCTTTTGGTCCTGGTCCCTTTGGGGTGGGAGGAATCCCTGGACATTCGCAATTGCTGAGCCTGCCGACGGGTGTACTCGGCTCCGCAGGCAGATAATTTTGGAGTTTGGGAGGCTCTAGAAAGAGACAGCACCAGCGTTGGTGGGTCTGTGAATGGGGTTGCCTGGCTACTTGAAGAGCAGCAAGAGCTTTTGGTCCTGGCCCCTTTGCGGTGGGAGGAATCCCTGGACGTTCGCAATTGCTGAGCCTGCCGCCGGGTGTACTCGGCGACCCACGCAAACAGTGTTCTCTTTTGGGAGGCTCTAGAAAGAGACAGCACCAGCGTTGGTGGGTCTGTGAATGGTGTTGCCTGACTACTTGAAGAGCAGCAAGAGCTTTTGGTCCTGGCCCCTTTGCGGTGGCAGGAATCCCTGGACGTTCGCAATTGCTGAGCCTGCCGCCGGGTGTCCTCAGCGGCCCACGCAAACAGTGTTCTCTTTTGGGAGGCTCTAGAAAGAGACAGTGCCAGTGTTCGTGGGGCTATGAATGGGGTTTGCCTCGCTACTTGAAGAGCAGCAAGAGCTTTTGGTCCTGGCCCCTTTGCGGTGGCAGGAATCCCTGGACGTTCGCAATTGCTGAGCCTGCCGCCGGGTGTCCTTAGCGGCCCACGCAAACAGTGTTCTCTTTTGGGAGGCTCTAGAAAGAGACAGCACCAGCGTTGGTGGGTCTGTGAATGGTGTGTCCTGACTACTTGAAGAGCAGCAAGAGCTTTTGGTCCTGGTCCCTTTGTGGTGGGAGGAATCCCTGGACATTCGCAATTGCTGAGCCTGCCTTCGGGTGTACTCGGTGGCCCACGCAGATAGTATTGGGCTTTCGGAGGCACTACAGAGAGACAGCGGCAGCGTTGGTGGGTCTGTGAATGGGGTGTCCTGGCTACTTGAAGAGCAGCAAGAGCTTTTGGTCCTGGTCCCTTTGCGGTGGGAGGAATCTCTGGACATTCGCAATTGCTGAGCCTGCCTCCGGGTGTACTCGGAGGCCCACGCAGATAGTACTGGGCTTTGGGAGGCACCAGAAAGAGACAGCGCCAGTGTTTGTAGGGCTGTGAATGGGGTTGCGTGGCTACTTGAAGAGCAGCAAGAGCTTTTGGTCCTGGTCCCTTTGGGGTGGGAGGAATCCCTGGACATTCGCAATTGCTGAGCTGGGCTCGGGGTGTACTCAGCTCCGCAGGCAGATAATATTGGAGTTTGGGAGGCTCTAGAAAGAGACAGCACCAGCGTTGGTGGGTCTGTGAATGGGGTGTCCTGACTACTTGAAGAGCAGCAAGAGCTTTTGGTCCTGGCCCCTTTGCGGTGGGAGTAATCCCTGGAAGTTTGCAATTGCTGAGCCTGCCTCCGGGTGTACTCGGCAGTACACGCAGATAGTACTGGGCTTTGGGAGGAACTAGAAAGAGACAGCACCAGCGTTGGTGGGACTGTCAATGGGGTGTCCTGGCTACTTGAAGAGCAGCAAGAGCTTTTTGTTCTGGTCCCTTTGCGGTGGGAGGAATTCCTGGACATTCGCAATTGCTGAGCCTGCCGCCGGGTGTACTCGGCGGCCCACGCAAACAGTGTTCTCTTTTGGGAGGCTCTAGAAAGAGACAGCGCCAGTGTTGGTGGGTCTGTGAATGGGGTTTGCCTGGCTACTTGAAGAGCAGCAAGAGCTTTTGGTCCTGGCCCCTTTGCGGTGGGAGGAATCCCTGGACGTTCGCAATTGCTGAGCCTGCCTCCGGGTGTCCTCAGCGGCCTACGCAAACAGTGTTCTCTTTTGGGAGGCTCTAGAAAGAGACAGCACCAGCGTTGGTGGGTCTGTGAATGGGGTGTCCTGACTACTTGAAGAGCAGCAAGAGCTTTTGGTCCTGGCCCCTTTGCGGTGGCAGGAATCCCTGGACGTTCGCAATTGCTGAGCCTGCCTCCGGGTGTACTCGGCGGCCCACGCAGATAGTATTGGGCTTTGGGAGGCACCAGAAAGAGACAGCGCCAGCGTTTCTAGGGCTGTGAATGGGGTTGCGTGGCTACTTGAAGAGCAGCAAGAGCTTTTGGTCCTGGTCCCTTTGGGGTGGGAGGAATCCCTGGACATTTGCAATTGCTGAGCTGGGCTCGGGGTGTACTCAGCTCCGCAGGCGGATAATATTGGATTTTTGGAGGTTCTAGAAAGAGACAGGACCAGCGTTGGTGGGCCTGTGAATGGGGTTGCGTGGCTACTTTAAGAGCAGCAAGAGCTTTTGGTCCTGGCCCCTTTGCGGTGGGAGGAATCCCTGGACGTTCGCAATTGCTGAGCCTGCCTTCGGGTGTACTCTGTGGCCCACGCAGATAATATTGGGCTTTCGGAGGCACTACAGAGAGACAGCGCCAGCGTTGGTGGGTCTGTGAATGGGGTGTCCTGGCTACTTGAAGAGCAGCAAGAGCTTTTGTTCCTGGCCCCTTTGTCGTGGGAGTAACCCCTGGACGTTTGCAATTGCTGAGCCTGCCTCCGGGTGTACTCGGCGGCCCACGCAGATAGTATTGGGCTTTGGGAGGCACCAGAAAGAGACAGCGCCAGCGTTTGTAGGGCTGTGAATGGGGTTGCGTGGCTACTTGAAGAGCAGCAAGAGCTTTTGTTCCTGGCCCCTTTGCGGTGGGAGGAATCCCTGGACGTTCGCACTTGCTGAGCCTGCCGCCATGTGTACTCGGAGGCCCATGCAGATATTACTGGGCTTTTGGAGGCACTAGAAAGAGACAGCGCCAGCGTATGTAGGGCTGTGAATGGGGTGTCCTGGCTACTTGAAGAGCAGCAAGAGCTTTTGGTCCTGGCCCCTTTGCGGTGGGAGGAATCCCTGGACGTTCGCAATTGCTGAGCCTGCCTCCGAGTGTACTTGGCGACCCACGCAAACAGTGTTCTCTTTTGGGAGGCTCAAGAAAGAGACAGCACCAGCGTTGGTGGGTCTGTGAATGGTGTTGCCTGGCTACTTGAAGAGCAGCAAGAGCTTTTGGTCCTGGCCCCTTTGCGGTGGGAGGAATCCCTGGACGTTCGCAATTGCTGATCCTGCCGCCGGGTGTCCTCAGCGGCCCACGCAAAGTGTTCTCTTTTGGGAGGCTCTAGAAAGAGACAGTGCCAGCGTTCGTGGGGCTATGAATGGGGTTTGCCTCGCTACTTGAGGAGCAGCAAGAGCTTTTCGTCATGGCCCCTTTGCGGTGGGGGGAATCCCTGGACTTTCGCAATTGCTCATCCTGCCACCGGATGTACTCGGTGGCCCACGCAGATAGTATTGGGCTTTGGGAGGCACTAGAAAGAGACAGCGCCAGCGTTGGTGGGTCTGTGAATGGGGTTGCCTGGCTACTTGAAGAGCAGCAAGAGCTTTTGGTCCTGGTCCCTTTTGGGGTGGGAGGAATCCCTGGACGTTCGCAATTGCTGAGCCTGCCGCCGGGTGTACTCGGTGTCCCACGCAAACAGTGTTCTCTTTTGGGAGGCTCTAGAAAGAGACAGCACCAGCGTTGGTGGGTCTGTGAATGGGGTGTCCTGACTACTTGAAGAGCAGCAAGAGCTTTTGGTCCTGGCCCCTTTGTCGTGGGAGTAACCCCTGGACGTTTGCAATTGCTGAGCCTGCCTCCGGGTGTACTCGGAGGCCCACGCAGATAGTATTGGGCTTTGGGAGGCACCAGAAAGAGACAGCGCCAGCGTTTGTAGGGCTGTGAATGGGGTTGCGTGGCTACTTGAAGAGCAGCAAGAGCTTTTGGTCCTGGTCCCTTTGTGGTGGGAGGAATCCCTGGACATTCGCAATTGCTGAGCTGGGCTCGGGGTGTACTCAGCTCCGCAGGCGGATAATATTGGATTTTTGGAGGTTCTAGAAAGAGACAGCACCAGCGTTGGTGGGCCTGTGAATGGGGTTGCGTGGCTACTTTAAGAGCAGCAAGAGCTTTTGTTCCTGGCCCCTTTGCGGTGGGAGGAATCCCTGGACGTTCGCAATTGCTGAGCCTGCCGCCATGTGTACTCGGAGGCCCATGCAGATATTACTGGGCTTTGGAAGGCACTAGAAAGAGACAGCGCCAGCGTTTGTAGTGCTGTGAATGGGGTGTCCTGGCTACTTGAAGAGCAGCAAGAGCTTTTGGTCCTGGCCCCTTTGCGGTGGCAGGAATCCCTGGACGTTCGCAATTGCTGAGCCTGCCGCCTGGTGTCCTCAGCGGCCTACGCAAACAGTGTTCTCTTTTGGGAGGCTCTAGAAAGAGACAGCACCAGCGTTGGTGGGTCTGTGGATGGGGTGTCCTGACTACTTGAAGAGCAGCAAGAGCTTTTGGTCCTGGCCCCTTTGCGGTGGGAGGAATCCCTGGACATTCGCAATTGCTGAGCTGGGCTCCGGGTGTACTCAGCTCCGCAGCAGATAATATTGGAGTTTGGGAGGTTCTAGAAAGAGACAGCACCACCGTTGGTGGGGCTGTGAATGGGGTTGCGTGGCTACTTTAGGAGCAGCAAGAGCTTTTGGTCCTGGTCCCTTTGCGGTGGGAGGAATCCCTGGACATTCGCAATTGCTGAGCTGGGCTCGGGGTGTACTCAGCTCCGCAGGCAGATAATATTGGAGTTTTGGAGGCTCTACAAAGAGACAGCACCAGCGTTGGTGGTTCTGTGAATGGGGTTGCCTGGCTACTTGAAGAGCAGCAAGAGCTTTTGGTCCTGGCCCCTTTGCGGTGGGAGGAATCCGTGGACGTTCGCACTTGCTGAGCCTGCCGCCATGTGTACTCGGAGGCCCATGCATATATTACTGGGCTTTGGAAGGCACTAGAAAGAGACAGCGCCAGCGTTGGTGGGTCTGTGAATGGGGTGTCCTGGCTACTTGAAGAGCAGTAAGAGCTTTTGGTCCTGGCCCCTTTGCGGTGGGAGGAATCCTTGGACGTTCGCAATTGCTGAGCCTGCCGCCGGCTGTCCTCAGCGGCCCACGCAAACAGTGTTCTCTTTTGGAAGGCTCTAGAAAGAGGCAGTGCCAGCGTTCGTGGGGCTATGAATGGGGTTTGCCTCGCTACTTGAGGAGCAGCAAGAGCTTTTGGACCTGGCCCCTTTGCGGTGGGAGGAATCTCTGGACATTCGCAATTGCTGAGCCTGCCTCCGGGTGTACTCGGCGGCCCACGCAGATAGTATTTGTCTTTGGGAGGCACCAGAAAGAGACAGCGCCAGCGTTTGTAGGGCTGTGAATGTGGTTGCGTGGCTACTTGAAGAGCAGCAAGAGCTTTTGGTCCTGGTCCCTTTGGGGTAGGAAGAATCCCTGGACATTCGCAATTGCTGAGCCTGCCGCCGGGTGTACTCGGTGGCCCACGCAAACAGTGTTCTCTTTTGGAAGGCTCTAGAAAGAGACAGCGCCAGCGTTTGTAGGGCTGTGGATGGGGTTTGCTTGGCTGCTTGAAGAGCAGCAAGAGCTTTTGGTCCTGGCCCCTTTGGGGTGGGAGGAATCCCTGGACGTTTGCAATTGCTGAGCCTGCCTCCGGGTGTACTCAGCAGCCCACGCAAATAGTGTTCAATATTGGGAGGCACTAGAAAGAGACAGAGCCAGCGTTTGTAGGACTGTGGATGGGGTGTCCAGGCTACTTGAAGAGCAGCAAGAGCTTTTGGTCCTGGCCCCTTTGCGGTGGGAGGAATCCCTGGACGTTCGCAATTGCTGAGCCTGCCTCCGGGTGTACTCGGTGGCCCACGCAGATAGTATTGGGCTTTGGGAGGCACTAGAAAGAGACAGCACCAGCGTTGGTGGGTCTGTGAATGGGGTTGCGTGGCTACTTGAAGAGCAGTAAGAGCTTTTGGTCCTGGCCCCTTTGCGGTGGGAGGAATCCCTGGACGTTCACAATTGCTCAGCCTGCCTCAGTGTGTCCTCAGCGGCCCACGCAAACAGTGTTCTCTTTTGGGAGGCTCTAGAAAGAGGCAGTGCCAGCGTTGGTGGTTCTGTGAATGGGGTGTCCTGACTACTTGAAGAGCAGCAAGAGCTTTTGGTCCTGGCCCCTTTGCGGTGGGAGGAATCCCTGGACGTTCGCAATTCCTGAGCCTGCCGCCGGGTGTACTCGGCTCCGCAGGCAGGTAATATTAAAGTTTGGGAGGCTCTAGAAAGAGACAGCGCCAGCGTTGGTGGGTCTATGAATGGGGTTGGCTGGCTACTTGAAGAGCAGCAAGAGCTTTTGGTCCTGGCCCCTTTGCGGTGGGAGGAATCCCTGGACGTTTGCAATTGCTGAGCCTGCCTCCGGGTGTACTCGGCGGCACACGCAAACAGTGTTCTCTTTGGGAGGCTCTAGAAAGAGACAGCGCCAGCGTTTCTAGGGCTGTGAATGGGGTTGCCTGGCTACTTGAAGAGCAGCAAGAGCTTTTGGTCCTGGCCCCTTTGCGGTGGGAGGAATCCCTGGACGTTCGCAATTGCTGAGCCTGCCGCTGGGTGTCCTCAGCGGCCTATGCAAACAGTGTTCTCTTTTGGGAGGCTCTAGAAAGAGACAGTGCCAGTGTTCGTGGGGCTATGAATGGGGTTTGCCTGGCTACTTGAAGAGCAGCAAGAGCTTTTGGTCCTGGCCCCTTTGCGGTGGGAGGAATTCCTGGACGTTTGCAATTGCTGAGCCTGCCTCCGGGTGTACTCGGCGGCCCACGCAGATAGTATTGGGCTTTCGGAGGCACTACACAGAGACAGCACCAGCGTTGGTGGGTCTGTGAATGGGGTTGCGTGGCTACTTGAAGAGCAGCAAGAGCTTTTGGTCCTGGCCCCTTTGCGGTGGCAGGAATCCCTGGACGTTCGCAATTGCTGAGCCTGCCTTCGGGTGTACTCGGTGGCCCACGCAGATAGTATTGGGCTTTCGGAGGCACTACAGAGAGACAGCGCCAGCGTTGGTGGTTCTGTGATTGGGGTGTCCTGACTACTTGAAGAGCAGCAAGAGCTTTTGGTCCTGGTCCCTTTGCGGTGGGAGGAATCTCTGGACGTTCGCAATTGCTGAGCCTGCCTCCGGGTGTACTCGGCGGCCCACGCAGATAATATTGGGCTTTGGGAGGCACCAGAAAGAGACAGCGCCAGCGTTGGTGGGTCTGTGAATGGGGTGTCCTGGCTACTTGAAGAGCAGCAAGAGCTTTTGGTCCTGGCCCCTTTGCGGTGGCAGGAATCCCTGGACGTTCGCAATTGCTGAGCCTGCCGCCGGGTGTACTCGGCGGCCCACGCAGATAGTATTGGGCTTTGGGAGGCACCAGAAAGAGACAGCGCCAGCGTTTGTAGGGCTGTGAATGGGGTTGCGTGGCTACTTGAAGAGCAGCAAGAGCTTTTGGTCCTGGTCCCTTTGGGGTGGGAGGAATCCCTGGACATTCGCAATTGCTGAGCTGGGCTCGGGGTGTACTCAGCTCCGCAGGCAGATAATATTGGAATTTTGGAGGCTCTACAAAGAGACAGCACCAGCGTTGGTTGGGCTGTGAATGGGGTGTCCTGACTACTTGAAGAGCAGCAAGAGCTTTTGGTCCTGGCCCCTTTGCGGTGGGAGGAATCCCTGGACGTTCGCACTTGCTGAGCCTGCCGCCATGTGTACTCGGAGGCCCATGCATATATTACTGGGCTTTGGAAGGCACTAGAAAGAGACAGCGCCAGCGTTGGTGGGACTGTGAATGGGGTTGCGTGGCTACTTGAAGAGCAGTAAGAGCTTTTGGTCCTGGCCCCTTTGCGGTGGGAGGAATCCTTAAACGTTCGCAATTGCTGAGCCTGCCGCCGGCTGTCCTCAGCGGCCCACGCAAACAGTGTTCTCTTTTGGAAGGCTCTAGAAAGAGGCAGTGCCAGCGTTCGTGGGGCTATGAATGGGGTTTGCCTCTCTACTTGAGGAGCAGCAAGAGCTTTTGGACCTGGCCCCTTTGCGGTGGGAGGAATCCCTGGACGTTCGCAATTGCTGATCCTGCCGCCGCGTGTACTCGGCGGCCCACGCAGATAGTATTTGTCTTTGGGAGGCACCAGAAAGAGACAGTGCCAGCGTTTGTAGGGCTGTGAATGTGGTTGCGTGGCTACTTGAAGAGCAGCAAGAGCTTTTGGTCATGGTCCCTTTGGGGTAGGAAGAATCCCTGGACATTCGCAATTGCTGAGCCTGCCTCCGAGTGTACTCGGCGACCCACGCAAACAGTGTTCTCTTTTGGGAGGCTCTAGAAAGAGACAGCGCCAGCGTTGGTGGGTCTGTGAATGGGGTTGCCTGGCTACTTGAAGAGCAGCAAGAGCTTTTGGTCCTGGTCCCTTTTGGGGTGGGAGGAATCCCTGGACGTTCGCAATTGCTGAGCCTGCCGCCGGGTGTACTCGGTGTCCCACGCAAACAGTGTTCTCTTTTGGGAGGCTCTAGAAAGAGACAGCACCAGCGTTGGTGGGTCTGTGAATGGGGTGTCCTGACTACTTGAAGAGCAGCAAGAGCTTTTGGTCCTGGCCCCTTTGTCGTGGGAGTAACCCCTGGACGTTTGCAATTGCTGAGCCTGCCTCCGGGTGTACTCGGAGGCCCACGCAGATAGTATTGGGCTTTGGGAGGCACCAGAAAGAGACAGCGCCAGCGTTTGTAGGGCTGTGAATGGGGTTGCGTGGCTACTTGAAGAGCAGCAAGAGCTTTTGGTCCTGGTCCCTTTGGGGTGGGAGGAATCCCTGGACATTCGCAATTGCTGAGCCTGCCTTCGGGTGTACTCGGTGGCCCACGCAGATAGTATTGGGCTTTCGGAGGCACTACAGAGAGACAGCGGCAGCGTTGGTGGGTCTGTGAATGGGGTGTCCTGGCTACTTGAAGAGCAGCAAGAGCTTTTGGTCCTGGTCCCTTTGCGGTGGGAGGAATCTCTGGACATTCGCAATTGCTGAGCCTGCCGCCGGGTGTACTCGGAGGCCCACGCAGATAGTACTGGGCTTTGGGAGGCACCAGAAAGAGACAGCGCCAGTGTTTGTAGGGCTGTGAATGGGGTTGCGTGGCTACTTGAAGAGCAGCAAGAGCTTTTGGTCCTGGTCCCTTTGGGGTGGGAGGAATCCCTGGACATTCGCAATTGCTGAGCTGGGCTCGGGGTGTACTCAGCTCCGCAGGCAGATAATATTGGAGTTTGGGAGGCTCTAGAAAGTGACAGCACCAGCGTTGGTGGGTCTGTGAATGGGGTGTCCTGACTACTTGAAGAGCAGCAAGAGCTTTTGGTCCTGGCCCCTTTGCGGTGGGAGTAATCCCTGGAAGTTTGCAATTGCTGAGCCTGCCTCCGGGTGTACTCGGCAGTACACGCAGATAGTACTGGGCTTTGGGAGGAACTAGAAAGAGACAGCACCAGCGTTGGTGGGACTGTGAATGGGGTGTCCTGGCTACTTGAAGAGCAGCAAGAGCTTTTTGTTCTGGTCCCTTTGCGGTGGGAGGAATTCCTGGACATTCGCAATTGCTGAGCCTGCCGCCGGGTGTACTCGGCGGCCCACGCAAACAGTGTTCTCTTTTGGGAGGCTCTAGAAAGAGACAGCGCCAGTGTTGGTGGGTCTGTGAATGGGGTTTGCCTGGCTACTTGAAGAGCAGCAAGAGCTTTTGGTCCTGGCCCCTTTGCGGTGGGAGGAATCCCTGGACGTTCGCAATTGCTGAGCCTGCCTCCGGGTGTCCTCAGCGGCCTACGCAAACAGTGTTCTCTTTTGGGAGGCTCTAGAAAGAGACAGCACCAGCGTTGGTGGGTCTGTGAATGGGGTGTCCTGACTACTTGAAGAGCAGCAAGAGCTTTTGGTCCTGGCCCCTTTGCGGTGGCAGGAATCCCTGGACGTTCGCAATTGCTGAACCTGCCTCCGGGTGTACTCGGCGGCCCACGCAGATAGTATTGGGCTTTGGGAGGCACCAGAAAGAGACAGCGCCAGCGTTTCTAGGGCTGTGAATGGGGTTGCGTGGCTACTTGAAGAGCAGCAAGAGCTTTTGGTCCTGGTCCCTTTGGGGTGGGAGGAATCCCTGGACATTTGCAATTGCTGAGCTGGGCTCGGGGTGTACTCAGCTCCGCAGGCGGATAATATTGGATTTTTGGAGGTTCTAGAAAGAGACAGGACCAGCGTTGGTGGGCCTGTGAATGGGGTTGCGTGGCTACTTTAAGAGCAGCAAGAGCTTTTGGTCCTGGCCCCTTTGCGGTGGGAGGAATCCCTGGACGTTCGCAATTGCTGAGCCTGCCTTCGGGTGTACTCTGTGGCCCACGCAGATAATATTGGGCTTTCGGAGGCACTACAGAGAGACAGCGCCAGCGTTGGTGGGTCTGTGAATGGGGTGTCCTGGCTACTTGAAGAGCAGCAAGAGCTTTTGTTCCTGGCCCCTTTGTCGTGGGAGTAACCCCTGGACGTTTGCAATTGCTGAGCCTGCCTCCGGGTGTACTCGGCGGCCCACGCAGATAGTATTGGGCTTTGGGAGGCACCAGAAAGAGACAGCGCCAGCGTTTGTAGGGCTGTGAATGGGGTTGCGTGGCTACTTGAAGAGCAGCAAGAGCTTTTGGTCCTGGTCCCTTTGGGGTGGGAGGAATCCCTGGACATTCGCAATTGCTGAGCTGGGCTCGGGGTGTACTCAGCTCCGCAGGCAGATAATATTGGATTTTTAGAGGTTCTAGAAAGAGACAGCACCAGCGTTGGTGGGCCTGTGAATGGGGTTGCGTGGCTACTTGAAGAGCAGCAAGAGCTTTTGTTCCTGGCCCCTTTGCGGTGGGAGGAATCCCTGGACGTTCGCACTTGCTGAGCCTGCCGCCATGTGTACTCGGAGGCCCATGCAGATATTACTGGGCTTTTGGAGGCACTAGAAAGAGACAGCGCCAGCGTATGTAGGGCTGTGAATGGGGTGTCCTGGCTACTTGAAGAGCAGCAAGAGCTTTTGGTCCTGGCCCCTTTGCGGTGGGAGGAATCCCTGGACGTTCGCAATTGCTGAGCCTGCCTCCGAGTGTACTTGGCGACCCACGCAAACAGTGTTCTCTTTTGGGAGGCTCAAGAAAGAGACAGCACCAGCGTTGGTGGGTCTGTGAATGGTGTTGCCTGGCTACTTGAAGAGCAGCAAGAGCTTTTGGTCCTGGCCCCTTTGCGGTGGGAGGAATCCCTGGACGTTCGCAATTGCTGATCCTGCCGCCGGGTGTCCTCAGCGGCCCACGCAAAGTGTTCTCTTTTGGGAGGCTCTAGAAAGAGACAGTGCCAGCGTTCGTGGGGCTATGAATGGGGTTTGCCTCGCTACTTGAGGAGCAGCAAGAGCTTTTCGTCCTGGCCCCTTTGAGGTGGGGGGAATCCCTGGACTTTCGCAATTGCTCATCCTGCCACCGGATGTACTCGGTGGCCCACGCAGATAGTATTGGGCTTTGGGAGGCACTAGAAAGAGACAGCGCCAGCGTTGGTGGGTCTGTGAATGGGGTTGCCTGGCTACTTGAAGAGCAGCAAGAGCTTTTGGTCCTGGTCCCTTTTGGGGTGGGAGGAATCCCTGGACGTTCGCAATTGCTGAGCCTGCCGCCGGGTGTACTCGGTGTCCCACGCAAACAGTGTTCTCTTTTGGGAGGCTCTAGAAAGAGACAGCACCAGCGTTGGTGGGTCTGTGAATGGGGTGTCCTGACTACTTGAAGAGCAGCAAGAGCTTTTGGTCCTGGCCCCTTTGTCGTGGGAGTAACCCCTGGACGTTTGCAATTGCTGAGCCTGCCTCCGGGTGTACTCGGAGGCCCACGCAGATAGTATTGGGCTTTGGGAGGCACCAGAAAGAGACAGCGCCAGCGTTTGTAGGGCTGTGAATGGGGTTGCGTGGCTACTTGAAGAGCAGCAAGAGCTTTTGGTCCTGGTCCCTTTGGGGTGGGAGGAATCCCTGGACATTCGCAATTGCTGAGCTGGGCTCGGGGTGTACTCAGCTCCGCAGGCGGATAATATTGGATTTTTAGAGGTTCTAGAAAGAGACAGCACCAGCGTTGGTGGGCCTGTGAATGGGGTTGCGTGGCTACTTTAAGAGCAGCAAGAGCTTTTGTTCCTGGCCCCTTTGCGGTGGGAGGAATCCCTGGACGTTCGCAATTGCTGAGCCTGCCGCCATGTGTACTCGGAGGCCCATGCAGATATTACTGGGCTTTGGAAGGCACTAGAAAGAGACAGCGCCAGCGTTTGTAGTGCTGTGAATGGGGTGTCCTGGCTACTTGAAGAGCAGCAAGAGCTTTTGGTCCTGGCCCCTTTGCGGTGGCAGGAATCCCTGGACGTTCGCAATTGCTGAGCCTGCTGCCTGGTGTCCTCAGCGGCCTACGCAAACAGTGTTCTCTTTTGGGAGGCTCTAGAAAGAGACAGCACCAGCGTTGGTGGGTCTGTGAATGGAGTGTCCTGACTACTTGAAGAGCAGCAAGAGCTTTTGGTCCTGGTCCCTTTGCGGTGGGAGGAATCCCTGGACATTCGCAATTGCTGAGCTGGGCTCCGGGTGTACTCAGCTCCGCAGCAGATAATATTGGAGTTTGGGAGGTTCTAGAAAGAGACAGCACCACCGTTGGTGGGGCTGTGAATGGGGTTGCGTGGCTACTTTAGGAGCAGCAAGAGCTTTTGGTCCTGGTCCCTTTGCGGTGGGAGGAATCCCTGGACATTCGCAATTGCTGAGCCTGCCGACGGGTGTACTCGGCGGCCCACGCAGATAGTATTTGTCTTTGGGAGGCACCAGAAAGAGACAGCGCCAGCGTTTGTAGGGCTGTGAATGTGGTTGCGTGGATACTTGAAGAGCAGCAAGAGCTTTTGGTCCTGGTCCCTTTGGGGTGGGAGGAATCCCTGGACATTCGCAATTGCTGAGCCTGCCGACGGGTGTACTCGGCTCCGCAGGCAGATAATTTTGGAGTTTGGGAGGCTCTAGAAAGAGACAGCACCAGCGTTGGTGGGTCTGTGAATGGGGTTGCCTGGCTACTTGAAGAGCAGCAAGAGCTTTTGGTCCTGGCCCCTTTGCGGTGGGAGGAATCCCTGGACGTTCGCAATTGCTGAGCCTGCCGCCGGGTGTACTCGGCGACCCACACAAACAGTGTTCTCTTTTGGGAGGCTCTAGAAAGAGACAGCACCAGCGTTGGTGGGTCTGTGAATGGTGTTGCCTGACTACTTGAAGAGCAGCAAGAGCTTTTGGTCCTGGCCCCTTTGCGGTGGCAGGAATCCCTGGACGTTCGCAATTGCTGAGCCTGCCGCCGGGTGTCCTCAGCGGCCCACGCAAACAGTGTTCTCTTTTGGGAGGCTCTAGAAAGAGACAGTGCCAGTGTTCGTGGGGCTATGAATGGGGTTTGCCTCGCTACTTGAAGAGCAGCAAGAGCTTTTGGTCCTGGCCCCTTTGCGGTGGGAGGAATCCCTGGACGTTTGCAATTGCTGAGCATGCCGCCGGGTGTCCTTAGCGGCCCACGCAAACAGTGTTCTATTTTGGGAGGCTCTAGAAAGAGACAGCACCAGCGTTGGTGGGTCTGTGAATGGGGTGTCCTTAATACTTGAAGAGCAGCAAGAGCTTTTGGTCCTGGTCCCTTTGTGGTGGGAGGAATCCCTGGACATTCGCAATTGCTGAGCCTGCCTTCGGGTGTACTCGGTGGCCCACGCAGATAGTATTGGGCTTTCGGAGGCACTACAGAGAGACAGCGGCAGCGTTGGTGGGTCTGTGAATGGGGTGTCCTGGCTACTTGAAGAGCAGCAAGAGCTTTTGGTCCTGGTCCCTTTGGGGTGGGAGGAATCCCTGGACATTCGCAATTGCTGAGCCTGCCGCCGGGTGTACTCGGAGGCCCACGCAGATAGTACTGGGCTTTGGGAGGCACCAGAAAGAGACAGCGCCAGTGTTTGTAGGGCTGTGAATGGGGTTGCGTGGCTACTTGAAGAGCAGCAAGAGCTTTTGGTCCTGGTCCCTTTGGGGTGGGAGGAATCCCTGGACATTCGCAATTGCTGAGCCTGCCGACGGGTGTACTCGGAGGCCCACGCAGATAGTACTGGGCTTTGGGAGGCACCAGAAAGAGACAGCGCCAGTGTTTGTAGGGCTGTGAATGGGGTTGCGTGGCTACTTGAAGAGCAGCAAGAGCTTTTGATCCTGGTCCCTTTGGGGTGGGAAGAATCCCTGGACATTCGCAATTGCTGAGCTGCGCTCGGGGTGTACTCAGCTCCGCAGGCAGATAATATTGGAGTTTGGGAGGCTCTAGAAAGAGACAGCACCAGCGTTGGTGGGTCTGTGAATGGGGTGTCCTGACTACTTGAAGAGCAGCAAGAGCTTTTGGTCCTGGCCCCTTTGCGGTGGGAGTAATCCCTGGAAGTTTGCAATTGCTGAGCCTGCCTCCGGGTGTACTCGGCAGTACACGCAGATAGTACTGGGCTTTGGGAGGAACTAGAAAGAGACAGCACCAGCGTTGGTGGGACTGTGAATGGGGTGTCCTGGCTACTTGAAGAGCAGCAAGAGCTTTTTGTTCTGGTCCCTTTGCGGTGGGAGGAATTCCTGGACATTCGCAGTTGCTGAGCCTGCCGCCGGGTGTACTCGGCGGCCCACGCAAACAGTGTTCTCTTTTGGGAGGCTCTAGAAAGAGACAGCGCCAGTGTTGGTGGGTCTGTGAATGGGGTTTGCCTGGCTACTTGAAGAGCAGCAAGAGCTTTTGGTCCTGGCCCCTTTGCGGTGGGAGGAATCCCTGGACGTTCGCAATTGCTGAGCCTGCCTCCGGGTGTCCTCAGCGGCCTACGCAAACAGTGTTCTCTTTTGGGAGGCTCTAGAAAGAGACAGCACCAGCGTTGGTGGGTCTGTGAATGGGGTGTCCTGACTACTTGAAGAGCAGCAAGAGCTTTTGGTCCTGGCCCCTTTGCGGTGGCAGGAATCCCTGGACGTTCGCAATTGCTGAGCCTGCCTCCGGGTGTACTCGGCGGCCCACGCAGATAGTATTGGGCTTTGGGAGGCACCAGAAAGAGACAGCGCCAGCGTTTCTAGGGCTGTGAATGGGGTTGCGTGGCTACTTGAAGAGCAGCAAGAGCTTTTGGTCCTGGTCCCTTTGGGGTGGGAGGAATCCCTGGACATTTGCAATTGCTGAGCTGGGCTCGGGGTGTACTCAGCTCCGCAGGCGGATAATATTGGATTTTTGGAGGTTCTAGAAAGAGACAGGACCAGCGTTGGTGGGCCTGTGAATGGGGTTGCGTGGCTACTTTAAGAGCAGCAAGAGCTTTTGTTCCTGGCCCCTTTGCGGTGGGAGGAATCCCTGGACGTTCGCACTTGCTGAGCCTGCCGCCATGTGTACTCGGAGGCCCATGCAGATATTACTGGGCTTTGGAAGGCACTAGAAAGAGACAGCGCCAGCGTTTGTAGGGCTGTGAATGGGGTTGCGTGGCTACGTGAAGAGCAGCAAGAGCTTTTGGTCCTGGCCCCTTTGCGGTGGCAGGAATCCCTGGACGTTCGCAATTGCTGAGCCTGCCGCCTGGTGTCCTCAGCGGCCTACGCAAACAGTGTTCTCTTTTGGGAGGCTCTAGAAAGAGACAGCGCCAGCGTTGGTGGGTCTGTGAATGGGGTGTCCCGGCTACTTGAAGAGCAGCAAGAGCTTTTGGTCCTGGTCCCTTTGCGGTGGGAGGAATCCCTGGACATTCGCAATTGCTGAGCTGGGCTCCGGGTGTACTCAGCTCCGCAGCAGATAATATTGGAGTTTGGGAGGTTCTAGAAAGAGACAGCACCACCGTTGGTGGGGCTGTGAATGGGGTTGCGTGGCTACTTTAGGAGCAGCAAGAGCTTTTGGTCCTGGTCCCTTTGCGGTGGGAGGAATCCCTGGACATTCGCAATTGCTGAGCCTGCCGCCGGGTGTACTCGGTGGCCCACGCAGATAGTATTGGGCTTTGGGAGGCACTAGAAAGAGGCAGCGCCAGCGTTGGTGGGTCTGTGAATGGGGTGTCCTGACTACTTGAAGAGCAGCAAGAGCTTTTGGTCCTGGCCCCTTTGGGGTGGGAGGAATCCCTGGACATTCGCAATTGCTGAGCTGGGCTCCGGGTGTACTCGGCTCCGCAGGAAGATAATATTGGAGTTTGGGAGGCTCTAGAAAGAGACAGCACCAGCGTTGGTGGGGCTGTGAATGGGGTTGTGTGGCTACTTGAAGAGCAGCAAGAGCTTTTGGTCCTGGCCCCTTTGCGGTGGGAGGAATCCCTGGACGTTCGCAATTGCTGAGCCTGCCTCCGAGTGTACTCGGCGACCCACGCAAACAGTGTTCTCTTTTGGGAGGCTCTAGAAAGAGACAGCACCAGCGTTGGTGGGTCTGTGAATGGTGTTGCCTGACTACTTGAAGAGCAGCAAGAGCTTTTGGTCCTTGCCCCTTTGCGGTGGCAGGAATCCCTGGACGTTCGCAATTGCTGAGCCTGCCGCCGGGTGTCCTCAGCGGCCCACGCAAACAGTGTTCTCTTTTGGGAGGCTCTAGAAAGAGACAGTGCCAGTGTTCGTGGGGCTATGAATGGGGTTTGCCTCGCTACTTGAAGAGCAGCAAGAGCTTTTGGTCCTGGCCCCTTTGCGGTGGGAGGAATCCCTGGACGTTTGCAATTGCTGAGCATGCCGCCGGGTGTCCTTAGCGGCCCACGCAAACAGTGTTCTCTTTTGGGAGGCTCTAGAAAGAGACAGCACCAGCGTTGGTGGGTCTGTGAATGGGGTGTCCTGACTACTTGAAGAGCAGCAAGAGCTTTTGGTCCTGGTCCCTTTGTGGTGGGAGGAATCCCTGGACATTCGCAATTGCTGAGCCTGCCTTCGGGTGTACTCGGTGGCCCACGCAGATAGTATTGGGCTTTCGGAGGCACTACAGAGAGACAGCGGCAGCGTTGGTGGGTCTGTGAATGGGGTGTCCTGGCTACTTGAAGAGCAGCAAGAGCTTTTGGTCCTGGTCCCTTTGGGGTGGGAGGAATCCCTGGACATTCGCAATTGCTGAGCCTGCCGACGGGTGTACTCGGAGGCCCACGCAGATAGTACTGGGCTTTGGGAGGCACCAGAAAGAGACAGCGCCAGTGTTTGTAGGGCTGTGAATGGGGTTGCGTGGCTACTTGAAGAGCAGCAAGAGCTTTTGGTCCTGGTCCCTTTGGGGTGGGAAGAATCCCTGGACATTCGCAATTGCTGAGCTGGGCTCCGGGTGTACTCAGCTCCGCAGGCAGATAATATTGGAGTTTGGGAGGCTCTAGAAAGAGACAGCACCAGCGTTGGTGGGTCTGTGAATGGGGTTGCCTGGCTACTTGAAGAGCAGCAAGAGCTTTTGGTCCTGGCCCCTTTGCGGTGGCAGGAATACCTGGACGTTCGCAATTGCTGAGCCTGCCGCCGGGTGTCCTCAGCAGCCCACGCAAACAGTGTTCTCTTTTGGGAGGCTCTAGAAAGAGACAGTGCCAGCCTTCGTGGGGCGATGAATGGGGTTTGCCTCGCTACTTGAAGAGCAGCAAGAGCTTTTGGTCCTGGCCCCTTTGCGGTGGGGGGAATCCCTGGACGTTCGCAATTGCTGAGCCTGCCGCCGGGTGTACTCGGTGGCCCACGCAGATAGTATTGGCCTTTGGGAGGCACCAGAAAGAGACAGCGCCAGCGTTGGTGGGTCTGTGAATGGGGTGTCCTGACTACTTGAAGAGCAGCAAGAGCTTTTGGTCCTGGCCCCTTTGTCGTGGGAGTAACCCCTGGACGTTTGCAATTGCTGAGCCTGCCTCCGGGTGTACTCGGAGGCCCACGCAGATAGTATTGGGCTTTGGGAGGCACCAGAAAGAGACAGCGCCAGTGTTTGTAGGGCTGTGAATGGGGTTGCGTGGCTACTTGAAGAGCAGCAAGAGCTTTTGGTCCTGGTCCCTTTGGGGTGGGAAGAATCCCTGGACATTCGCAATTGCTGAGCTGGGCTCGGGGTGTACTCAGCTCCGCAGGCAGATAATATTGGAGTTTGGGAGGCTCTAGACAGAGAAAGCACCAGCGTTGGTGGGTCTGTGAATGGGGTGTCCTGGCTACTTGAAGAGCAGCAAGAGCTTTGGGTCCTGGCCCCTTTGCCGTGGGAGTAATCCCTGGAAGTTTGCAATTGCTGAGCCTGCCTCCGGGTGTACTCGGCAGCACACGCAGATAGTACTGGGCTTTGGGAGGAACTAGAAAGAGACAGCACCAGCATTGGTGGGACTGTGAATGGGGTGTCCTGGCTACTTGAAGAGCAGCAAGAGCTTTTGGTTCTTGTCCCTTTGCGGTGGGAGGAATTCCTGGACGTTCGCAATTGCTGAGCCTGCCTCCGGGTGTACTCGGCGGCCCACGCAAACAGTGTTCTCTTTTGGGAGGCTCTAGAAAGAGACAGCGCCAGCGTTGGTGGGTCTGTGAATGGGGTTTGCCTGGCTACTTGAAGAGCAGCAAGAGCTTTTGGTCCTGGCCCCTTTGCGGTGGCAGGAATCCCTGGACGTTTGCAATTGCTGAGCCTGCCGCCGGGTGTCCTCAGCGGCCTACGCAAACAGTGTTCTCTTTTGGGAGGCTCTAGAAAGAGACAGCACCAGCGTTGGTGGGTCTGTGAATGGGGTGTCCTGACTACTTGAAGAGCAGCAAGAGCTTTTGGTCCTGGCCCCTTTGCGGTGGCAGGAATCCCTGGACGTTCGCAATTGCTGAGCCTGCCTCCGGGTGTACTCGGCGGCCCACGCAGATAGTATTGGGCTTTGGGAGGCACCAGAAAGAGACAGCGCCAGCGTTTGTAGGGCTGTGAATGGGGTTGCGTGGCTACTTGAAGAGCAGCAAGAGCTTTTGGTCCTGGTCCCTTTGGGGTGGGAGGAATCCCTGGATATTCGCAATTGCTGAGCTGGGCTCGGGGTGTACTCAGCTCCGCAGGCAGATAATATTGGATTTTTGGAGGTTCTAGAAAGAGACAGCACCAGCGTAGGTGGGGCTGTGAATGGGATTGCGTGGCTACTTGAAGAGCAGCAAGAGCTTTTGGTCCTGGCCCCTTTGCGGTGGGAGGAATCCCTGGACGTTCGCACTTGCTGAGCCTGCCGCCATGTGTACTCGGAGGCCCATGCAAATATTACTGCGCTTTGGAAGGCACTAGAAAAAGGCAGCGCCAGCGTTTGTAGGGCTGTGAATGGGGTGTCCTGGCTACTTGAAGAGCAGTAAGAGCTTTTGGTCCTGGCCCCTTTGCGGTGGGAGGAATCCCTGGACGTTCGCAATTGCTGAGCCTGCCGACGGATGTACTCGGCTCCGCAGGCAGATAATATTGCAGTTTGGGAGGCTCTAGAAAGAGACAGCACCAGCGTTGGTGGGTCTGTGAATGGGGTTGCCTGGCTACTTGAAGAGCAGCAAGAGCTTTTGGTCCTGGCCCCTTTGGGGTGGGAGGAATCCCTGGACGTTCGCAATTGCTGAGCCTGCCGCCGGGTTTCCTCAGCGGCCCACGCAAACAGTGTTCTCTTTTGGGAGGCTCTAGAAAGAGACAGTGCCAGCGTTCGTGGGGCTATGAATGGGGTTTGCCTCGCTACTTGAGGAGCAGCAAGAGCTTTTGGTCCTGGCCCCTTTGCGGTGGGGGGAATCCCTGGACGTTCGCAATTGCTCATCCTGCCACCGGATGTACTCGGTGGCCCACGCAGATAGTATTGGGCTTTGGGAGGCACTAGAAAGAGACAGCGCCAGCGTTGGTGAGTCTGTGAATGGGGTGTCCTGGCTACTTGAAGAGCAGCAAGAGCTTTTGGTCCTGGTCCCTTTTGGGGTGGGAGGAATCCCTGGACGTTCGCAATTGCTGAGCCTGCCGCCGGGTGTACTCGGTGGCCCACGCAAACAGTGTTCTCTTTTGGGAGGCTCTAGAAAGAGACAGTGCCAGCGTTGATGGGTCTGTAAATGGGGTTACGTGACTACTTGCAGAGCAGCAAGAGCTTTTGGTCCTGGTCCCTTTGGGGTGGGAGGAATCCCTGGACGTTCGCAATTGCTGAGCCTGCCTCAGGGTGTCCTCAGCGGCCTATGCAAACAGTGTTCTCTTTTGGGAGGCTCTAGAAAGAGACAGTGCCAGTGTTCGTGGGGCTATGAATGGGGTTTGCCTCGCTACTTGAAGAGCAGCAAGAGCTTTTGGTCCTGGCCCCTTTGCGGTGGCAGGAATTCCTGGACGTTTGCAATTGCTGAGCATGCCGCCAGGTGTCCTTAGCGGCCCACGCAAACAGTGTTCTCTTTTGGGAGGCTCTAGAAAGAGACAGCACCAGCGTTGGTGGGTCTGTGAATGGGGTGTCCTGACTACTTGAAGAGCAGCAAGAGCTTTTGGTCCTGGTCCCTTTGGGGTGGGAGGAATCCCTGGACATTCGCAATTGCTGAGCTGGGCTCCGGGTGTACTCAGCTCCGCAGGCAGATAATATTGGAGTTTGGGAGGTTCTAGAAAGAGACAGCACCACCGTTGGTGGGGCTGTGAATGGGGTTGCGTGGCTACTTTAGGAGCAGCAAGAGCTTTTGGTCCTGGTCCCTTTGCGGTGGGAGGAATCCCTGGACGTTCGCAATTGCTGAGCCTGCCTCCGGGTGTACTCGGAGGCCCACGCAGATAGTATTTGTCTTTGGGAGGCACCAGAAAGAGACAGTGCCAGCGTTTGTAGGGCTGTGAATGTGGTTGCGTGGCTACTTGAAGAGCAGCAAGAGCTTTTGGTACTGGTCCCTTTGGGGTGGGAGGAATCCCTGGACATTCGCAATTGCTGAGCCTGCCGACGGGTGTACTCGGCTCCGCAGGCAGATAATATTGGAGTTTGGGAGGCTCTAGAAAGAGACAGCACCAGCGTTGGTGGGTCTGTGAATGGGGTTGCCTGGCTACTTGAAGAGCAGCAAGAGCTTTTGGTCCTGGCCCCTTTGCGGTGGGAGGAATCCCTGGACGTTCGCAATTGCTGAGCCTGCCTCCGAGTGTACTCGGCGACCCACGCAAACAGTGTTCTCTTTTGGAGGCACTACACAGAGACAGCGCCAGCGTTGGTGGGTCTGTGAATGGTGTTGCCTGACTACTTGAAGAGCAGCAAGAGCTTTTGGTCCTGGCCCCTTTGCGGTGGGAGGAATCCCTGGACGTTCGCAATTGCTGAGCCTGCCTCAGGGTGTCCTCAGCGGCCCACGCAAACAGTGTTCTCTTTTGGGAGGCTCTAGAAAGAGACAGTGCCAGTGTTCGTGGGGCTATGAATGGGGTTTGCCTCGCTACTTGAAGAGCAGCAAGAGCTTTTGGTCCTGGCCCCTTTGGGGTGGGAGGAATCCCTGGACGTTCACAATTGCTCAGCCTGCCTCAGTGTGTCCTCAGCGGCCCACGCAAACAGTGTTCTCTTTTGGGAGGCTCTAGAAAGAGGCAGTGCCAGCGTTGGTGGTTCTGTGAATGGGGTGTCCTGACTACTTGAAGAGCAGCAAGAGCTTTTGGTCCTGGCCCCTTTGCGGTGGGAGGAATCCCTGGACGTTCGCAATTGCTGAGCCTGCCGCCGGGTGTCCTCAGCGGCCTATGCAAACAGTGTTCTCTTTTGGGAGGCTCTAGAAAGAGACAGTGCCAGTGTTCGTGGGGATATGAATGGGGTTTGCCTGGCTACTTGAAGAGCAGCAAGAGCTTTTGGTCCTGGCCCCTTTGCGGTGGGAGGAATTCCTGGACGTTTGCAATTGCTGAGCCTGCCGCCGGGTGTACTCGGCGGCCCACGCAGATAGTATTGGGCTTTCGGAGGCACTACAGAGAGACAGCGCCAGCGTTGGTGGGTCTGTGAATGGGGTGTCCAGGCTACTTGAAGAGCAGCAAGAGCTTTTGGTCCTGGTCCCTTTGGCGTGGGAGGAATCCCTGGACATTCGCAATTGCTGAGCCTGCCGCCGGGTGTACTCGGAGGCCCACGCAGATAGTACTGGGCTTTGGGAGGCACCAGAAAGAGACAGCGCCAGTGTTTGTAGGGCTGTGAATGGGGTTGCGTGGCTACTTGAAGAGCAGCAAGAGCTTTTGGTCCTGGTCCCTTTGGGGTGGGAAGAATCCCTGGACATTCGCAATTGCTGAGCTGCGCTCGGGGTGTACTCAGCTCCGCAGGCAGATAATATTGGAGTTTGGGAGGCTCTAGAAAGAGACAGCACCAGCGTTGGTGGGTCTGTGAATGGGGTTGCGTGGCTACTTGAAGAGCAGCAAGAGCTTTTGGTCCTGGCCCCTTTGCGGTGGGGGGAATCCCTGGACGTTCGCAATTGCTCATCCTGCCACCGGATGTACTCGGTGGCCCACGCAGATAGTATTGGCCTTTGGGAGGCACCAGAAAGAGACAGCGCCAGCGTTGGTGGGTCTGTGAATGGGGTGTCCTGACTACTTGAAGAGCAGCAAGAGCTTTTGGTCCTGGCCCCTTTGTCGTGGGAGTAACCCCTGGACGTTTGCAATTGCTGAGCCTGCCTCCGGGTGTACTCGGAGGCCCACGCAGATAGTATTGGGCTTTGGGAGGCACCAGAAAGAGACAGCGCCAGTGTTTGTAGGGCTGTGAATGGGGTTGCGTGGCTACTTGAAGAGCAGCAAGAGCTTTTGGTCCTGGTCCCTTTGGGGTGGGAAGAATCCCTGGACATTCGCAATTGCTGAGCTGGGCTCGGGCTGTACTCAGCTCCGCAGGCAGATAATATTGGAGTTTGGGAGGCTCTAGACAGAGAAAGCACCAGCGTTGGTGGGTCTGTGAATGGGGTGTCCTGACTACTTGAAGAGCAGCAAGAGCTTTGGGTCCTGGCCCCTTTGCCGTGGGAGTAATCCCTGGAAGTTTGCAATTGCTGAGCCTGCCTCCGGGTGTACTCGGCAGCACACGCAGATAGTACTGGGCTTTGGGAGGAACTAGAAAGAGACAGCACCAGCATTGGTGGGACTGTGAATGGGGTGTCCTGGCTACTTGAAGAGCAGCAAGAGCTTTTGGTTCTTGTCCCTTTGCGGTGGGAGGAATTCCTGGACGTTCGCAATTGCTGAGCCTGCCTCCGGGTGTACTCGGCGGCCCACGCAAACAGTGTTCTCTTTTGGGAGGCTCTAGAAAGAGACAGCGCCAGCGTTGGTGGGTCTGTGAATGGGGTTTGCCTGGCTACTTGAAGAGCAGCAAGAGCTTTTGGTCCTGGCCCCTTTGCGGTGGCAGGAATCCCTGGACGTTCGCAATTGCTGAGCCTGCCGCCGGGTGTCCTCAGCGGCCCATGCAAACAGTGTTCTCTTTTGGGAGGCTCTAGAAAGAGACAGCACCAGCGTTGGTGGGTCTGTGAATGGGGTGTCCTGACTACTTGAAGAGCAGCAAGAGCTTTGGGTCCTGGCCCCTTTGCCGTGGGAGTAATCCCTGGAAGTTTGCAATTGCTGAGCCTGCCTCCGGGTGTACTCGGCAGCACACGCAGATAGTACTGGGCTTTGGGAGGAACTAGAAAGAGACAGCACCAGCATTGGTGGGACTGTGAATGGGGTGTCCTGGCTACTTGAAGAGCAGCAAGAGCTTTTGGTTCTTGTCCCTTTGCGGTGGGAGGAATTCCTGGACGTTCGCAATTGCTGAGCCTGCCTCCGGGTGTACTCGGCGGCCCACGCAAACAGTGTTCTCTTTTGGGAGGCTCTAGAAAGAGACAGCGCCAGCGTTGGTGGGTCTGTGAATGGGGTTTGCCTGGCTACTTGAAGAGCAGCAAGAGCTTTTGGTCCTGGCCCCTTTGCGGTGGCAGGAATCCCTGGACGTTCGCAATTGCTGAGCCTGCCGCCGGGTGTCCTCAGCGGCCCATGCAAACAGTGTTCTCTTTTGGGAGGCTCTAGAAAGAGACAGCACCAGCGTTGGTGGGTCTGTGAATGGGGTGTCCTGACTACTTGAAGAGCAGCAAGAGCTTTTGGTCCTGGCCCCTTTGCGGTGGCAGGAATCCCTGGACGTTCGCAATTGCTGAGCCTGCCTCCGGGTGTACTCGGCGGCCCACGCAGATATTATTGGGCTTTGGGAGGCACCAGAAAGAGACAGCGCCAGCGTTTGTAGGGCTGTGAATGGGGTTGCGTGGCTACTTGAAGAGCAGCAAGAGCTTTTGGTCCTGGTCCCTTTGGGGTGGGAGGAATCCCTGGATATTCGCAATTGCTGAGCTGGGCTCGGGGTGTACTCAGCTCCGCAGGCAGATAATATTGGATTTTTGGAGGTTCTAGAAAGAGACAGCACCAGCGTTGGTGGTTCTGTGAATGGGGTTGCCTGGCTACTTGAAGAGCAGCAAGAGCTTTTGGTCCTGGCCCCTTTGCGGTGGGAGGAATCCCTGGACGTTCGCACTTGCTGAGCCTGCCGCCATGTGTACTCGGAGGCCCATGCAAATATTACTGCGCTTTGGAAGGCACTAGAAAAAGGCAGCGCCAGCGTTTGTAGGGCTGTGAATGGGGTGTCCTGGCTACTTGAAGAGCAGTAAGAGCTTTTGGTCCTGGCCCCTTTGCGGTGGGAGGAATCCCTGGACATTCGCAATTGCTGAGCCTGCCGACGGATGTACTCGGCTCCGCAGGCAGATAATATTGCAGTTTGGGAGGCTCTAGAAAGAGACAGCGCCAGCATTGGTGGGTCTGTGAATGGGGTTGCCTGGCTACTTGAAGAGCAGCAAGAGCTTTTGGTCCTGGCCCCTTTGCGGTGGGAGGAATCCCTGGACGTTCGCAATTGCTGAGCCTGCCGCCGGGTTTCCTCAGCGGCCCACGCAAACAGTGTTCTCTTTTGGGAGGCTCTAGAAAGAGACAGTGCCAGCGTTCGTGGGGCTATGAATGGGGTTTGCCTCGCTACTTGAGGAGCAGCAAGAGCTTTTGGTCCTGGCCCCTTTGCGGTGGGGGGAATCCCTGGACGTTCGCAATTGCTCATCCTGCCACCGGATGTACTCGGTGGCCCACGCAGATAGTATTGGGCTTTGGGAGGCACTAGAAAGAGACAGCGCCAGCGTTGGTGAGTCTGTGAATGGGGTGTCCTGGCTACTTGAAGAGCAGCAAGAGCTTTTGGTCCTGGTCCCTTTTGGGGTGGGAGGAATCCCTGGACGTTCGCAATTGCTGAGCCTGCCGCCGGGTGTACTCGGTGGCCCACGCAAACAGTGTTCTCTTTTGGGAGGCTCTAGAAAGAGACAGTGCCAGCGTTGATGGGTCTGTAAATGGGGTTACGTGACTACTTGCAGAGCAGCAAGAGCTTTTGGTCCTGGTCCCTTTGGGGTGGGAGGAATCCCTGGACGTTCGCAATTGCTGAGCCTGCCTCAGGGTGTCCTCAGCGGCCTATGCAAACAGTGTTCTCTTTTGGGAGGCTCTAGAAAGAGACAGTGCCAGTGTTCGTGGGGCTATGAATGGGGTTTGCCTCGCTACTTGAAGAGCAGCAAGAGCTTTTGGTCCTGGCCCCTTTGCGGTGGCAGGAATTCCTGGACGTTTGCAATTGCTGAGCATGCCGCCAGGTGTCCTTAGCGGCCCACGCAAACAGTGTTCTCTTTTGGGAGGCTCTAGAAAGAGACAGCACCAGCGTTGGTGGGTCTGTGAATGGGGTGTCCTGACTACTTGAAGAGCAGCAAGAGCTTTTGGTCCTGGTCCCTTTGGGGTGGGAGGAATCCCTGGACATTCGCAATTGCTGAGCTGGGCTCCGGGTGTACTCAGCTCCGCAGGCAGATAATATTGGAGTTTGGGAGGTTCTAGAAAGAGACAGCACCACCGTTGGTGGGGCTGTGAATGGGGTTGCGTGGCTACTTTAGGAGCAGCAAGAGCTTTTGGTCCTGGTCCCTTTGCGGTGGGAGGAATCCCTGGACGTTCGCAATTGCTGAGCCTGCCTCCGGGTGTACTCGGAGGCCCACGCAGATAGTATTTGTCTTTGGGAGGCACCAGAAAGAGACAGTGCCAGCGTTTGTAGGGCTGTGAATGTGGTTGCGTGGCTACTTGAAGAGCAGCAAGAGCTTTTGGTACTGGTCCCTTTGGGGTGGGAGGAATCCCTGGACATTCGCAATTGCTGAGCCTGCCGACGGGTGTACTCGGCTCCGCAGGCAGATAATATTGGAGTTTGGGAGGCTCTAGAAAGAGACAGCACCAGCGTTGGTGGGTCTGTGAATGGGGTTGCCTCGCTACTTGAAGAGCAGCAAGAGCTTTTGGTCCTGGCCCCTTTGGGGTGGGAGGAATCCCTGGACGTTCACAATTGCTCAGCCTGCCTCAGTGTGTCCTCAGCGGCCCACGCAAACAGTGTTCTCTTTTGGGAGGCTCTAGAAAGAGGCAGTGCCAGCGTTGGTGGTTCTGTGAATGGGGTGTCCTGACTACTTGAAGAGCAGCAAGAGCTTTTGGTCCTGGCCCCTTTGCGGTGGGAGGAATCCCTGGACGTTCGCAATTGCTGAGCCTGCCGCCGGGTGTCCTCAGCGGCCTATGCAAACAGTGTTCTCTTTTGGGAGGCTCTAGAAAGAGACAGTGCCAGTGTTCGTGCGGATATGAATGGGGTTTGCCTGGCTACTTGAAGAGCAGCAAGAGCTTTTGGTCCTGGCCCCTTTGCGGTGGGAGGAATTCCTGGACGTTTGCAATTGCTGAGCCTGCCGCCGGGTGTACTCGGCGGCCCACGCAGATAGTATTGGGCTTTCGGAGGCACTACAGAGAGACAGCGCCAGCGTTGGTGGGTCTGTGAATGGGGTGTCCAGGCTACTTGAAGAGCAGCAAGAGCTTTTGGTCCTGGTCCCTTTGGCGTGGGAGGAATCCCTGGACATTCGCAATTGCTGAGCCTGCCGCCGGGTGTACTCGGAGGCCCACGCAGATAGTACTGGGCTTTGGGAGGCACCAGAAAGAGACAGCGCCAGTGTTTGTAGGGCTGTGAATGGGGTTGCGTGGCTACTTGAAGAGCAGCAAGAGCTTTTGGTCCTGGTCCCTTTGGGGTGGGAAGAATCCCTGGACATTTGCAATTGCTGAGCTGCGCTCGGGGTGTACTCAGCTCCGCAGGCAGATAATATTGGAGTTTGGGAGGCTCTAGAAAGAGACAGCACCAGCGTTGGTGGGTCTGTGAATGGGGTTGCCTGGCTACTTGAAGAGCAGCAAGAGCTTTTGGTCCTGGCCCCTTTGCGGTGGCAGGAATCCCTGGACGTTCGCAATTGCTGAGCCTGCCGCCGGGTGTCCTCAGCAGCCCACGCAAACAGTGTTCTCTTTTGGGAGGCTCTAGAAAGAGACAGTGCCAGCCTTCGTGGGGCGATGAATGGGGTTTGCCTCGCTACTTGAAGAGCAGCAAGAGCTTTTGGTCCTGGCCCCTTTGCGGTGGGGGGAATCCCTGGACGTTCGCAATTGCTCATCCTGCCACCGGATGTACTCGGTGGCCCACGCAGATAGTATTGGCCTTTGGGAGGCACCAGAAAGAGACAGCGCCAGCGTTGGTGGGTCTGTGAATGGGGTGTCCTGACTACTTGAAGAGCAGCAAGAGCTTTTGGTCCTGGCCCCTTTGTCGTGGGAGTAACCCCTGGACGTTTGCAATTGCTGAGCCTGCCTCCGGGTGTACTCGGAGGCCCACGCAGATAGTATTGGGCTTTGGGAGGCACCAGAAAGAGACAGCGCCAGTGTTTGTAGGGCTGTGAATGGGGTTGCGTGGCTACTTGAAGAGCAGCAAGAGCTTTTGGTCCTGGTCCCTTTGGGGTGGGAAGAATCCCTGGACATTCGCAATTGCTGAGCTGGGCTCGGGGTGTACTCAGCTCCGCAGGCAGATAATATTGGAGTTTGGGAGGCTCTAGACAGAGAAAGCACCAGCGTTGGTGGGTCTGTGAATGGGGTGTCCTGACTACTTGAAGAGCAGCAAGAGCTTTGGGTCCTGGCCCCTTTGCCGTGGGAGTAATCCCTGGAAGTTTGCAATTGCTGAGCCTGCCTCCGGGTGTACTCGGCAGCACACGCAGATAGTACTGGGCTTTGGGAGGAACTAGAAAGAGACAGCACCAGCATTGGTGGGACTGTGAATGGGGTGTCCTGGCTACTTGAAGAGCAGCAAGAGCTTTTGGTTCTTGTCCCTTTGCGGTGGGAGGAATTCCTGGACGTTCGCAATTGCTGAGCCTGCCTCCGGGTGTACTCGGCGGCCCACGCAAACAGTGTTCTCTTTTGGGAGGCTCTAGAAAGAGACAGCGCCAGCGTTGGTGGGTCTGTGAATGGGGTTTGCCTGGCTACTTGAAGAGCAGCAAGAGCTTTTGGTCCTGGCCCCTTTGCGGTGGCAGGAATCCCTGGACGTTCGCAATTGCTGAGCCTGCCGCCGGGTGTCCTCAGCGGCCTACGCAAACAGTGTTCTCTTTTGGGAGGCTCTAGAAAGAGACAGCACCAGCGTTGGTGGGTCTGTGAATGGGGTGTCCTGACTACTTGAAGAGCAGCAAGAGCTTTTGGTCCTGGCCCCTTTGCGGTGGCAGGAATCCCTGGACGTTCGCAATTGCTGAGCCTGCCTCCGGGTGTACTCGGCGGCCCACGCAGATAGTATTGGGCTTTGGGAGGCACCAGAAAGAGACAGCGCCAGCGTTTGTAGGGCTGTGAATGGGGTTGCGTGGCTACTTGAAGAGCAGCAAGAGCTTTTGGTCCTGGTCCCTTTGGGGTGGGAGGAATCCCTGGATATTCGCAATTGCTGAGCTGGGCTCGGGGTGTACTCAGCTCCGCAGGCAGATAATATTGGATTTTTGGAGGTTCTAGAAAGAGACAGCACCAGCGTAGGTGGGGCTGTGAATGGGATTGCGTGGCTACTTGAAGAGCAGCAAGAGCTTTTGGTCCTGGCCCCTTTGCGGTGGGAGGAATCCCTGGACGTTCGCACTTGCTGAGCCTGCCGCCATGTGTACTCGGAGGCCCATGCAAATATTACTGCGCTTTGGAAGGCACTAGAAAAAGGCAGCGCCAGCGTTTGTAGGGCTGTGAATGGGGTGTCCTGGCTACTTGAAGAGCAGTAAGAGCTTTTGGTCCTGGCCCCTTTGCGGTGGGAGGAATCCCTGGACGTTCGCAATTGCTGAGCCTGCCGACGGATGTACTCGGCTCCGCAGGCAGATAATATTGCAGTTTGGGAGGCTCTAGAAAGAGACAGCACCAGCGTTGGTGGGTCTGTGAATGGGGTGTCCTGGCTACTTGAAGAGCAGCAAGAGCTTTTGGTCCTGGCCCCTTTGGGGTGGGAGGAATCCCTGGACGTTCGCAATTGCTGAGCCTGCCGCCGGGTTTCCTCAGCGGCCCACGCAAACAGTGTTCTCTTTTGGGAGGCTCTAGAAAGAGACAGTGCCAGCGTTCGTGGGGCTATGAATGGGGTTTGCCTCGCTACTTGAGGAGCAGCAAGAGCTTTTGGTCCTGGCCCCTTTGCGGTGGGGGGAATCCCTGGACGTTCGCAATTGCTCATCCTGCCACCGGATGTACTCGGTGGCCCACGCAGATAGTATTGGGCTTTGGGAGGCACTAGAAAGAGACAGCGCCAGCGTTGGTGAGTCTGTGAATGGGGTGTCCTGGCTACTTGAAGAGCAGCAAGAGCTTTTGGTCCTGGTCCCTTTTGGGGTGGGAGGAATCCCTGGACGTTCGCAATTGCTGAGCCTGCCGCCGGGTGTACTCGGTGGCCCACGCAAACAGTGTTCTCTTTTGGGAGGCTCTAGAAAGAGACAGTGCCAGCGTTGATGGGTCTGTAAATGGGGTTACGTGACTACTTGCAGAGCAGCAAGAGCTTTTGGTCCTGGTCCCTTTGGGGTGGGAGGAATCCCTGGACGTTCGCAATTGCTGAGCCTGCCTCAGGGTGTCCTCAGCGGCCTATGCAAACAGTGTTCTCTTTTGGGAGGCTCTAGAAAGAGACAGTGCCAGTGTTCGTGGGGCTATGAATGGGGTTTGCCTCGCTACTTGAAGAGCAGCAAGAGCTTTTGGTCCTGGCCCCTTTGCGGTGGCAGGAATTCCTGGACGTTTGCAATTGCTGAGCATGCCGCCAGGTGTCCTTAGCGGCCCACGCAAACAGTGTTCTCTTTTGGGAGGCTCTAGAAAGAGACAGCACCAGCGTTGGTGGGTCTGTGAATGGGGTGTCCTGACTACTTGAAGAGCAGCAAGAGCTTTTGGTCCTGGTCCCTTTGGGGTGGGAGGAATCCCTGGACATTCGCAATTGCTGAGCTGGGCTCCGGGTGTACTCAGCTCCGCAGGCAGATAATATTGGAGTTTGGGAGGTTCTAGAAAGAGACAGCACCACCGTTGGTGGGGCTGTGAATGGGGTTGCGTGGCTACTTTAGGAGCAGCAAGAGCTTTTGGTCCTGGCCCCTTTGCGGTGGGAGGAATCCCTGGACGTTCGCAATTGCTGAGCCTGTCGCCGGGTGTCCTCAGCAGCCCACGCAAACAGTGTTCTCTTTTGGGAGGCTCTAGAAAGAGACAGTGCCAGCCTTCGTGGGGCGATGAATGGGGTTTGCCTCGCTACTTGAAGAGCAGCAAGAGCTTTTGGTCCTGGCCCCTTTGCGGTGGGGGGAATCCCTGGACGTTCGCAATTGCTCATCCTGCCACCGGATGTACTCGGTGGCCCACGCAGATAGTATTGGCCTTTGGGAGGCACCAGAAAGAGACAGCGCCAGCGTTGGTGGGTCTGTGAATGGGGTGTCCTGACTACTTGAAGAGCAGCAAGAGCTTTTGGTCCTGGCCCCTTTGTCGTGGGAGTAACCCCTGGACGTTTGCAATTGCTGAGCCTGCCTCCGGGTGTACTCGGAGGCCCACGCAGATAGTATTGGGCTTTGGGAGGCACCAGAAAGAGACAGCGCCAGTGTTTGTAGGGCTGTGAATGGGGTTGCGTGGCTACTTGAAGAGCAGCAAGAGCTTTTGGTCCTGGTCCCTTTGGGGTGGGAAGAATCCCTGGACATTCGCAATTGCTGAGCTGGGCTCGGGGTGTACTCAGCTCCGCAGGCAGATAATATTGGAGTTTGGGAGGCTCTAGACAGAGAAAGCACCAGCGTTGGTGGGTCTGTGAATGGGGTGTCCTGACTACTTGAAGAGCAGCAAGAGCTTTGGGTCCTGGCCCCTTTGCCGTGGGAGTAATCCCTGGAAGTTTGCAATTGCTGAGCCTGCCTCCGGGTGTACTCGGCAGCACACGCAGATAGTACTGGGCTTTGGGAGGAACTAGAAAGAGACAGCACCAGCATTGGTGGGACTGTGAATGGGGTGTCCTGGCTACTTGAAGAGCAGCAAGAGCTTTTGGTTCTTGTCCCTTTGCGGTGGGAGGAATTCCTGGACGTTCGCAATTGCTGAGCCTGCCTCCGGGTGTACTAGGCGGCCCACGCAAACAGTGTTCTCTTTTGGGAGGCTCTAGAAAGAGACAGCGCCAGCGTTGGTGGGTCTGTGAATGGGGTTTGCCTGGCTACTTGAAGAGCAGCAAGAGCTTTTGGTCCTGGCCCCTTTGCGGTGGCAGGAATCCCTGGACGTTCGCAATTGCTGAGCCTGCCGCCGGGTGTCCTCAGCGGCCTACGCAAACAGTGTTCTCTTTTGGGAGGCTCTAGAAAGAGACAGCACCAGCGTTGGTGGGTCTGTGAATGGGGTGTCCTGACTACTTGAAGAGCAGCAAGAGCTTTTGGTCCTGGCCCCTTTGCGGTGGCAGGAATCCCTGGACGTTCGCAATTGCTGAGCCTGCCTCCGGGTGTACTCGGCGGCCCACGCAGATAGTATTGGGCTTTGGGAGGCACCAGAAAGAGACAGCGCCAGCGTTTGTAGGGCTGTGAATGGGGTTGCGTGGCTACTTGAAGAGCAGCAAGAGCTTTTGGTCCTGGTCCCTTTGGGGTGGGAGGAATCCCTGGATATTCGCAATTGCTGAGCTGGGCTCGGGGTGTACTCAGCTCCGCAGGCAGATAATATTGGATTTTTGGAGGTTCTAGAAAGAGACAGCACCAGCGTAGGTGGGGCTGTGAATGGGATTGCGTGGCTACTTGAAGAGCAGCAAGAGCTTTTGGTCCTGGCCCCTTTGCGGTGGGAGGAATCCCTGGACGTTCGCACTTGCTGAGCCTGCCGCCATGTGTACTCGGAGGCCCATGCAAATATTACTGCGCTTTGGAAGGCACTAGAAAAAGGCAGCGCCAGCGTTTGTAGGGCTGTGAATGGGGTGTCCTGGCTACTTGAAGAGCAGTAAGAGCTTTTGGTCCTGGCCCCTTTGCGGTGGGAGGAATCCCTGGACGTTCGCAATTGCTGAGCCTGCCGACGGATGTACTCGGCTCCGCAGGCAGATAATATTGCAGTTTGGGAGGCTCTAGAAAGAGACAGCACCAGCGTTGGTGGGTCTGTGAATGGGGTGTCCTGGCTACTTGAAGAGCAGCAAGAGCTTTTGGTCCTGGCCCCTTTGGGGTGGGAGGAATCCCTGGACGTTCGCAATTGCTGAGCCTGCCGCCGGGTTTCCTCAGCGGCCCACGCAAACAGTGTTCTCTTTTGGGAGGCTCTAGAAAGAGACAGTGCCAGCGTTCGTGGGGCTATGAATGGGGTTTGCCTCGCTACTTGAGGAGCAGCAAGAGCTTTTGGTCCTGGCCCCTTTGCGGTGGGGGGAATCCCTGGACGTTCGCAATTGCTCATCCTGCCACCGGATGTACTCGGTGGCCCACGCAGATAGTATTGGGCTTTGGGAGGCACTAGAAAGAGACAGCGCCAGCGTTGGTGAGTCTGTGAATGGGGTGTCCTGGCTACTTGAAGAGCAGCAAGAGCTTTTGGTCCTGGTCCCTTTTGGGGTGGGAGGAATCCCTGGACGTTCGCAATTGCTGAGCCTGCCGCCGGGTGTACTCGGTGGCCCACGCAAACAGTGTTCTCTTTTGGGAGGCTCTAGAAAGAGACAGTGCCAGCGTTGATGGGTCTGTAAATGGGGTTACGTGACTACTTGCAGAGCAGCAAGAGCTTTTGGTCCTGGTCCCTTTGGGGTGGGAGGAATCCCTGGACGTTCGCAATTGCTGAGCCTGCCTCAGGGTGTCCTCAGCGGCCTATGCAAACAGTGTTCTCTTTTGGGAGGCTCTAGAAAGAGACAGTGCCAGTGTTCGTGGGGCTATGAATGGGGTTTGCCTCGCTACTTGAAGAGCAGCAAGAGCTTTTGGTCCTGGCCCCTTTGCGGTGGCAGGAATTCCTGGACGTTTGCAATTGCTGAGCATGCCGCCAGGTGTCCTTAGCGGCCCACGCAAACAGTGTTCTCTTTTGGGAGGCTCTAGAAAGAGACAGCACCAGCGTTGGTGGGTCTGTGAATGGGGTGTCCTGACTACTTGAAGAGCAGCAAGAGCTTTTGGTCCTGGTCCCTTTGGGGTGGGAGGAATCCCTGGACATTCGCAATTGCTGAGCTGGGCTCCGGGTGTACTCAGCTCCGCAGGCAGATAATATTGGAGTTTGGGAGGTTCTAGAAAGAGACAGCACCACCGTTGGTGGGGCTGTGAATGGGGTTGCGTGGCTACTTTAGGAGCAGCAAGAGCTTTTGGTCCTGGCCCCTTTGCGGTGGGAGGAATCCCTGGACGTTCGCAATTGCTGAGCCTGTCGCCGGGTGTCCTCAGCAGCCCACGCAAACAGTGTTCTCTTTTGGGAGGCTCTAGAAAGAGACAGTGCCAGCCTTCGTGGGGCGATGAATGGGGTTTGCCTCGCTACTTGAAGAGCAGCAAGAGCTTTTGGTCCTGGCCCCTTTGCGGTGGGGGGAATCCCTGGACGTTCGCAATTGCTCATCCTGCCACCGGATGTACTCGGTGGCCCACGCAGATAGTATTGGCCTTTGGGAGGCACCAGAAAGAGACAGCGCCAGCGTTGGTGGGTCTGTGAATGGGGTGTCCTGACTACTTGAAGAGCAGCAAGAGCTTTTGGTCCTGGCCCCTTTGTCGTGGGAGTAACCCCTGGACGTTTGCAATTGCTGAGCCTGCCTCCGGGTGTACTCGGAGGCCCACGCAGATAGTATTGGGCTTTGGGAGGCACCAGAAAGAGACAGCGCCAGTGTTTGTAGGGCTGTGAATGGGGTTGCGTGGCTACTTGAAGAGCAGCAAGAGCTTTTGGTCCTGGTCCCTTTGGGGTGGGAAGAATCCCTGGACATTCGCAATTGCTGAGCTGGGCTCGGGGTGTACTCAGCTCCGCAGGCAGATAATATTGGAGTTTGGGAGGCTCTAGACAGAGAAAGCACCAGCGTTGGTGGGTCTGTGAATGGGGTGTCCTGACTACTTGAAGAGCAGCAAGAGCTTTGGGTCCTGGCCCCTTTGCCGTGGGAGTAATCCCTGGAAGTTTGCAATTGCTGAGCCTGCCTCCGGGTGTACTCGGCAGCACACGCAGATAGTACTGGGCTTTGGGAGGAACTAGAAAGAGACAGCACCAGCATTGGTGGGACTGTGAATGGGGTGTCCTGGCTACTTGAAGAGCAGCAAGAGCTTTTGGTTCTTGTCCCTTTGCGGTGGGAGGAATTCCTGGACGTTCGCAATTGCTGAGCCTGCCTCCGGGTGTACTAGGCGGCCCACGCAAACAGTGTTCTCTTTTGGGAGGCTCTAGAAAGAGACAGCGCCAGCGTTGGTGGGTCTGTGAATGGGGTTTGCCTGGCTACTTGAAGAGCAGCAAGAGCTTTTGGTCCTGGCCCCTTTGCGGTGGCAGGAATCCCTGGACGTTCGCAATTGCTGAGCCTGCCGCCGGGTGTCCTCAGCGGCCTACGCAAACAGTGTTCTCTTTTGGGAGGCTCTAGAAAGAGACAGCACCAGCGTTGGTGGGTCTGTGAATGGGGTGTCCTGACTACTTGAAGAGCAGCAAGAGCTTTTGGTCCTGGCCCCTTTGCGGTGGCAGGAATCCCTGGACGTTCGCAATTGCTGAGCCTGCCTCCGGGTGTACTCGGCGGCCCACGCAGATAGTATTGGGCTTTGGGAGGCACCAGAAAGAGACAGCGCCAGCGTTTGTAGGGCTGTGAATGGGGTTGCGTGGCTACTTGAAGAGCAGCAAGAGCTTTTGGTCCTGGTCCCTTTGGGGTGGGAGGAATCCCTGGATATTCGCAATTGCTGAGCTGGGCTCGGGG
The DNA here is from genome assembly GCA_037975005.1 of Platalea minor. Lineage (NCBI taxonomy): Eukaryota > Metazoa > Chordata > Aves > Pelecaniformes > Threskiornithidae > Platalea > Platalea minor. Next base: position 278,471 of record JBBPFK010000043.1, on the reverse strand, counting down.
TGTACTCAGCTCCGCAGGCAGATAATATTGGATTTTTGGAGGTTCTAGAAAGAGACAGCACCAGCGTAGGTGGGGCTGTGAATGGGATTGCGTGGCTACTTGAAGAGCAGCAAGAGCTTTTGGTCCTGGCCCCTTTGCGGTGGGAGGAATCCCTGGACGTTCGCACTTGCTGAGCCTGCCGCCATGTGTACTCGGAGGCCCATGCAAATATTACTGCGCTTTGGAAGGCACTAGAAAAAGGCAGCGCCAGCGTTTGTAGGGCTGTGAATGGGGTGTCCTGGCTACTTGAAGAGCAGTAAGAGCTTTTGGTCCTGGCCCCTTTGCGGTGGGAGGAATCCCTGGACGTTCGCAATTGCTGAGCCTGCCGACGGATGTACTCGGCTCCGCAGGCAGATAATATTGCAGTTTGGGAGGCTCTAGAAAGAGACAGCACCAGCGTTGGTGGGTCTGTGAATGGGGTGTCCTGGCTACTTGAAGAGCAGCAAGAGCTTTTGGTCCTGGCCCCTTTGGGGTGGGAGGAATCCCTGGACGTTCGCAATTGCTGAGCCTGCCGCCGGGTTTCCTCAGCGGCCCACGCAAACAGTGTTCTCTTTTGGGAGGCTCTAGAAAGAGACAGTGCCAGCGTTCGTGGGGCTATGAATGGGGTTTGCCTCGCTACTTGAGGAGCAGCAAGAGCTTTTGGTCCTGGCCCCTTTGCGGTGGGGGGAATCCCTGGACGTTCGCAATTGCTCATCCTGCCACCGGATGTACTCGGTGGCCCACGCAGATAGTATTGGGCTTTGGGAGGCACTAGAAAGAGACAGCGCCAGCGTTGGTGAGTCTGTGAATGGGGTGTCCTGGCTACTTGAAGAGCAGCAAGAGCTTTTGGTCCTGGTCCCTTTTGGGGTGGGAGGAATCCCTGGACGTTCGCAATTGCTGAGCCTGCCGCCGGGTGTACTCGGTGGCCCACGCAAACAGTGTTCTCTTTTGGGAGGCTCTAGAAAGAGACAGTGCCAGCGTTGATGGGTCTGTAAATGGGGTTACGTGACTACTTGCAGAGCAGCAAGAGCTTTTGGTCCTGGTCCCTTTGGGGTGGGAGGAATCCCTGGACGTTCGCAATTGCTGAGCCTGCCTCAGGGTGTCCTCAGCGGCCTATGCAAACAGTGTTCTCTTTTGGGAGGCTCTAGAAAGAGACAGTGCCAGTGTTCGTGGGGCTATGAATGGGGTTTGCCTCGCTACTTGAAGAGCAGCAAGAGCTTTTGGTCCTGGCCCCTTTGCGGTGGCAGGAATTCCTGGACGTTTGCAATTGCTGAGCATGCCGCCAGGTGTCCTTAGCGGCCCACGCAAACAGTGTTCTCTTTTGGGAGGCTCTAGAAAGAGACAGCACCAGCGTTGGTGGGTCTGTGAATGGGGTGTCCTGACTACTTGAAGAGCAGCAAGAGCTTTTGGTCCTGGTCCCTTTGGGGTGGGAGGAATCCCTGGACATTCGCAATTGCTGAGCTGGGCTCCGGGTGTACTCAGCTCCGCAGGCAGATAATATTGGAGTTTGGGAGGTTCTAGAAAGAGACAGCACCACCGTTGGTGGGGCTGTGAATGGGGTTGCGTGACTACTTGCAGAGCAGCAAGAGCTTTTGGTCCTGGCCCCTTTGCGGTGGGAGGAATCCCTGGACGTTCGCAATTGCTGAGCCTGTCGCCGGGTGTCCTCAGCAGCCCACGCAAACAGTGTTCTCTTTTGGGAGGCTCTAGAAAGAGACAGTGCCAGCCTTCGTGGGGCGATGAATGGGGTTTGCCTCGCTACTTGAAGAGCAGCAAGAGCTTTTGGTCCTGGCCCCTTTGCGGTGGGGGGAATCCCTGGACGTTCGCAATTGCTCATCCTGCCACCGGATGTACTCGGTGGCCCACGCAGATAGTATTGGCCTTTGGGAGGCACCAGAAAGAGACAGCGCCAGCGTTGGTGGGTCTGTGAATGGGGTGTCCTGACTACTTGAAGAGCAGCAAGAGCTTTTGGTCCTGGCCCCTTTGTCGTGGGAGTAACCCCTGGACGTTTGCAATTGCTGAGCCTGCCTCCGGGTGTACTCGGAGGCCCACGCAGATAGTATTGGGCTTTGGGAGGCACCAGAAAGAGACAGCGCCAGTGTTTGTAGGGCTGTGAATGGGGTTGCGTGGCTACTTGAAGAGCAGCAAGAGCTTTTGGTCCTGGTCCCTTTGGGGTGGGAAGAATCCCTGGACATTCGCAATTGCTGAGCTGGGCTCGGGGTGTACTCAGCTCCGCAGGCAGATAATATTGGAGTTTGGGAGGCTCTAGACAGAGAAAGCACCAGCGTTGGTGGGTCTGTGAATGGGGTGTCCTGACTACTTGAAGAGCAGCAAGAGCTTTGGGTCCTGGCCCCTTTGCCGTGGGAGTAATCCCTGGAAGTTTGCAATTGCTGAGCCTGCCTCCGGGTGTACTCGGCAGCACACGCAGATAGTACTGGGCTTTGGGAGGAACTAGAAAGAGACAGCACCAGCATTGGTGGGACTGTGAATGGGGTGTCCTGGCTACTTGAAGAGCAGCAAGAGCTTTTGGTTCTTGTCCCTTTGCGGTGGGAGGAATTCCTGGACGTTCGCAATTGCTGAGCCTGCCTCCGGGTGTACTCGGCGGCCCACGCAAACAGTGTTCTCTTTTGGGAGGCTCTAGAAAGAGACAGCGCCAGCGTTGGTGGGTCTGTGAATGGGGTTTGCCTGGCTACTTGAAGAGCAGCAAGAGCTTTTGGTCCTGGCCCCTTTGCGGTGGCAGGAATCCCTGGACGTTCGCAATTGCTGAGCCTGCCGCCGGGTGTCCTCAGCGGCCTACGCAAACAGTGTTCTCTTTTGGGAGGCTCTAGAAAGAGACAGCACCAGCGTTGGTGGGTCTGTGAATGGGGTGTCCTGACTACTTGAAGAGCAGCAAGAGCTTTTGGTCCTGGCCCCTTTGCGGTGGCAGGAATCCCTGGACGTTCGCAATTGCTGAGCCTGCCTCCGGGTGTACTCGGCGGCCCACGCAGATAGTATTGGGCTTTGGGAGGCACCAGAAAGAGACAGCGCCAGCGTTTGTAGGGCTGTGAATGGGGTTGCGTGGCTACTTGAAGAGCAGCAAGAGCTTTTGGTCCTGGTCCCTTTGGGGTGGGAGGAATCCCTGGATATTCGCAATTGCTGAGCTGGGCTCGGGGTGTACTCAGCTCCGCAGGCAGATAATATTGGATTTTTGGAGGTTCTAGAAAGAGACAGCACCAGCGTAGGTGGGGCTGTGAATGGGATTGCGTGGCTACTTGAAGAGCAGCAAGAGCTTTTGGTCCTGGCCCCTTTGCGGTGGGAGGAATCCCTGGACGTTCGCACTTGCTGAGCCTGCCGCCATGTGTACTCGGAGGCCCATGCAAATATTACTGCGCTTTGGAAGGCACTAGAAAAAGGCAGCGCCAGCGTTTGTAGGGCTGTGAATGGGGTGTCCTGGCTACTTGAAGAGCAGTAAGAGCTTTTGGTCCTGGCCCCTTTGCGGTGGGAGGAATCCCTGGACGTTCGCAATTGCTGAGCCTGCCGACGGATGTACTCGGCTCCGCAGGCAGATAATATTGCAGTTTGGGAGGCTCTAGAAAGAGACAGCACCAGCGTTGGTGGGTCTGTGAATGGGGTTGCCTGGCTACTTGAAGAGCAGCAAGAGCTTTTGGTCCTGGCCCCTTTGGGGTGGGAGGAATCCCTGGACGTTCGCAATTGCTGAGCCTGCCGCCGGGTTTCCTCAGCGGCCCACGCAAACAGTGTTTTCTTTTGGGAGGCTCTAGAAAGAGACAGTGCCAGCCTTCGTGGGGCTATGAATGGGGTTTGCCTCGCTACTTGAGGAGCAGCAAGAGCTTTTGGTCCTGGCCCCTTTGCGGTGGGGGGAATCCCTGGACGTTCGCAATTGCTCATCCTGCCACCGGATGTACTCGGTGGCCCACGCAGATAGTATTGGGCTTTGGGAGGCACTATAAAGAGACAGCGCCAGCGTTGGTGAGTCTGTGAATGGGGTGTCCTGGCTACTTGAAGAGCAGCAAGAGCTTTTGGTCCTGGTCCCTTTTGGGGTGGGAGGAATCCCTGGACGTTCGCAATTGCTGAGCCTGCCGCCGGGTGTACTCGGTGGCCCACGCAAACAGTGTTCTCTTTTGGGAGGCTCTAGAAAGAGACAGTGCCAGCGTTGATGGGTCTGTAAATGGGGTTACGTGACTACTTGCAGAGCAGCAAGAGCTTTTGGTCCTGGTCCCTTTGGGGTGGGAGGAATCCCTGGACGTTCGCAATTGCTGAGCCTGCCTCAGGGTGTCCTCAGCGGCCTATGCAAACAGTGTTCTCTTTTGGGAGGCTCTAGAAAGAGACAGTGCCAGTGTTCGTGGGGCTATGAATGGGGTTTGCCTCGCTACTTGAAGAGCAGCAAGAGCTTTTGGTCCTGGCCCCTTTGCGGTGGCAGGAATTCCTGGACGTTTGCAATTGCTGAGCATGCCGCCAGGTGTCCTTAGCGGCCCACGCAAACAGTGTTCTCTTTTGGGAGGCTCTAGAAAGAGACAGCACCAGCGTTGGTGGGTCTGTGAATGGGGTGTCCTGACTACTTGAAGAGCAGCAAGAGCTTTTGGTCCTGGTCCCTTTGGGGTGGGAGGAATCCCTGGACATTCGCAATTGCTGAGCTGGGCTCCGGGTGTACTCAGCTCCGCAGGCAGATAATATTGGAGTTTGGGAGGTTCTAGAAAGAGACAGCACCACCGTTGGTGGGGCTGTGAATGGGGTTGCGTGGCTACTTTAGGAGCAGCAAGAGCTTTTGGTCCTGGTCCCTTTGCGGTGGGAGGAATCCCTGGACGTTCGCAATTGCTGAGCCTGCCTCCGGGTGTACTCGGAGGCCCACGCAGATAGTATTTGTCTTTGGGAGGCACCAGAAAGAGACAGTGCCAGCGTTTGTAGGGCTGTGAATGTGGTTGCGTGGCTACTTGAAGAGCAGCAAGAGCTTTTGGTACTGGTCCCTTTGGGGTGGGAGGAATCCCTGGACATTCGCAATTGCTGAGCTGGGCTCCGGGTGTATTCACCTCCACAGGCATATAATATTGGAGTTTGGGAGGCTCTAGAAAGAGACAGCACCTGCGTTGGTGGGTCTGTGAATGGGGTTGCCTGGCTACTTGAAGAGCAGCAAGAGCTTTTGGTCCTGGCCCCTTTGCGGTGGGAGGAATCCCTGGACGTTCGCAATTGCTGAGCCTGCCTCCGAGTGTACTCGGCGACCCACGCAAACAGTGTTCTCTTTTGGAGGCACTACACAGAGACAGCGCCAGCGTTGGTGGGTCTGTGAATGGTGTTGCCTGACTACTTGAAGAGCAGCAAGAGCTTTTGGTCCTGGCCCCTTTGCGGTGGGAGGAATCCCTGGACGTTCGCAATTGCTGAGCCTGCCTCAGGGTGTCCTCAGCGGCCCACGCAAACAGTGTTCTCTTTTGGGAGGCTCTAGAAAGAGACAGTGCCAGTGTTCGTGGGGCTATGAATGGGGTTTGCCTCGCTACTTGAAGAGCAGCAAGAGATTTGGTCCTGGCCCCTTTGGGGTGGGAGGAATCCCTGGACGTTCACAATTGCTCAGCCTGCCTCAGTGTGTCCTCAGCGGCCCACGCAAACAGTGTTCTCTTTTGGGAGGCTCTAGAAAGAGGCAGTGCCAGCGTTGGTGGTTCTGTGAATGGGGTTTGCCTGACTACTTGAAGAGCAGCAAGAGCTTTTGGTCCTGGCCCCTTTGCGGTGGGAGGAATCCCTGGACGTTCGCAATTGCTGAGCCTGCCGCCGGGTGTCCTCAGCGGCCTATGCAAACAGTGTTCTCTTTTGGGAGGCTCTAGAAAGAGACAGTGCCAGTGTTCGTGGGGATATGAATGGGGTTTGCCTGGCTACTTGAAGAGCAGCAAGAGCTTTTGGTCCTGGCCCCTTTGCGGTGGCAGGAATCCCTGGACGTTTACAATTGCTGAGCCTGCCTCCGGGTGTACTCGGCGGCCCACGCAGATAGTATTGGGCTTTCGGAGGTACTACAGAGAGACAGCGCCTGCGTTGGTGGGTCTGTGAATGGGGTGTCCAGGCTACTTGAAGAGCAGCAAGAGCTTTTGGTCCTGGCCCCTTTGCGGTGGGAGGAATCCCTGGACATTCGCAATTGCTGAGCCTGCCGCCGAGTGTACTCGGAGGCCCACGCAGATAGTACTGGGCTTTGGGAGGCACCAGAAAGAGACAGCGCCAGTGTTTGTAGGGCTGTGAATGGGGTTGCGTGGCTACTTGAAGAGCAGCAAGAGCTTTTGGTCCTGGTCCCTTTGGGGTGGGAAGAATCCCTGGACATTCGCAATTGCTGAGCTGCGCTCGGGGTGTACTCAGCTCCGCAGGCAGATAATATTGGAGTTTGGGAGGCTCTAGAAAGAGACAGCACCAGCGTTGGTGGGTCTGTGAATGGGGTTGCCTGGCTACTTGAAGAGCAGCAAGAGCTTTTGGTCCTGGCCCCTTTGCGGTGGCAGGAATCCCTGGACGTTCGCAATTGCTGAGCCTGCCGCCGGGTGTCCTCAGCAGCCCACGCAAACAGTGTTCTCTTTTGGGAGGCTCTAGAAAGAGACAGTGCCAGCCTTCGTGGGGCGATGAATGGGGTTTGCCTCGCTACTTGAAGAGCAGCAAGAGCTTTTGGTCCTGGCCCCTTTGCGGTGGGGGGAATCCCTGGACGTTCGCAATTGCTGATCCTGCCTCCGGGTGTACTTGGTGGCCCACGCAGATAGTATTGGGCTTTGGGAGGCACTAGAAAGAGACAGCGCCAGCGTTGGTGGGTCTGTGAATGGGGTGTCCTGACTACTTGAAGAGCAGCAAGAGCTTTTGGTCCTGGTCCCTTTGGGGTGGGAGGAATCCCTGGACATTCGCAATTGCTGAGCTGGGCTCCGGGTGTACTCAGCTCCGCAGGCAGATAATATTGGAGTTTGGGAGGTTCTAGAAAGAGACAGCACCACCGTTGGTGGGGCTGTGAATGGGGTTGCGTGGCTACTTTAGGAGCAGCAAGAGCTTTTGGTCCTGGTCCCTTTGTGGTGGGAGGAATCCCTGGACGTTCGCAATTGCTGAGCCTGCCTCCGGGTGTACTCGGAGGCCCACGCAGATAGTATTTGTCTTTGGGAGGCACCAGAAAGAGACAGTGCCAGCGTTTGTAGGGCTGTGAATGTGGTTGCGTGGCTACTTGAAGAGCAGCAAGAGCTTTTGGTACTGGTCCCTTTGGGGTGGGAGGAATCCCTGGACATTCGCAATTGCTGAGCCTGCCGACGGGTGTACTCGGCTCCGCAGGCAGATAATATTGGAGTTTGGGAGGCTCTAGAAAGAGACAGCACCAGCGTTGGTGGGTCTGTGAATGGGGTTGCGTGGCTACTTGAAGAGCAGCAAGAGCTTTTGGTCCTGGCCCCTTTGCGGTGGGAGGAATCCCTGGACGTTCGCAATTGCTGAGCCTGCCTCCGAGTGTACTCGGCGACCCATGCAAACAGTGTTCTCTTTTGGGAGGCTCTAGAAAGAGACAGCCCCAGCGTTGGTGGGTCTGTGAATGGTGTTGCCTGACTACTTGAAGAGCAGCAAGAGCTTTTGGTCCTGGCCCCTTTGCGGTGGGAGGAATCCCTGGACGTTCGCAATTGCTGAGCCTGCCTCAGGGTGTCCTCAGCGGCCCACGCAAACAGTGTTCTCTTTTGGGAGGCTCTAGAAAGAGACAGTGACAGTGTTCGTGGGGCTATGAATGGGGTTTGCCTCGCTACTTGAAGAGCAGCAAGAGCTTTTGGTCCTGGCCCCTTTGCGGTGGCAGGAATCCCTGGACGTTCGCAATTGCTGATCCTGCCGCCGGGTGTCCTCAGCAGCCCACGCAAACAGTGTTCTCTTTTGGGAGGCTCTAGAAAGAGACAGTGCCAGCCTTCGTGGGGCGATGAATGGGGTTTGCCTGGCTACTTGAAGAGCAGCAAGAGCTTTTGGTCCTGGCCCCTTTGCGGTTGGGGGAATCCCTGGACGTTCGCAATTGCTGATCCTGCCTCCGGGTGTACTCGGTGGCCCATGCAGATAGTATTGGGCTTTGGGAGGCACTAGAAAGAGACAGCGCCAGCGTTGGTGGGGCTGTGAATGGGGTGTCCTGACTACTTGAAGAGCAGCAAGAGCTTTTGGTCCTGGCCCCTTTGTCGTGGGAGTAACCCCTGGACGTTTGCAATTGCTGAGCCTGCCTCCGGGTGTACTCGGAGGCCCACGCAGATAGTATTGGGCTTTGGGAGGCACCAGAAAGAGCGCCAGTGTTTGTAGGGCTGTGAATGGGGTTGCGTGGCTACTTGAAGAGCAGCAAGAGCTTTTGGTCCTGGTCCCTTTGGGGTGGGAAGAATCCCTGGACATTCACAATTGCTGAGATGGGCTCGGGGTGAACTCAGCTCCGCAGGCAGATAATATTGGAGTTTGGGAGGCTCTAGAAAGAGACAGCACCAGCGTTGGTGGGTCTGTGAATGGGGTTGCCTGGCTACTTGAAGAGCAGCAAGAGCTTTTGGTCCTGGTCCCTTTGGGGTGGGAGGAATCCCTGGACATTCGCAATTGCTGAGCTGGGCTCCGGGTGTACTCAGCTCCGCAGGCAGATAATATTGGAGTTTGGGAGGTTCTAGAAAGAGACAGCACCACCGTTGGTGGGGCTGTGAATGGGGTTGCGTGGCTACTTTAGGAGCAGCAAGAGCTTTTGGTCCTGGTCCCTTTGCGGTGGGAGGAATCCCTGGACGTTCGCAATTGCTGAGCCTGCCTCCGGGTGTACTCGGAGGCCCACGCAGATAGTATTTGTCTTTGGGAGGCACCAGAAAGAGACAGTGCCAGCGTTTGTAGGGCTGTGAATGTGGTTGCGTGGCTACTTGAAGAGCAGCAAGAGCTTTTGGTACTGGTCCCTTTGGGGTGGGAGGAATCCCTGGACATTCGTAATTGCTGAGCCTGCCGACGGGTGTACTCGGCTCCGCAAGCAGATAATATTGGAGTTTGGGAGGCTCTAGAAAGAGACAGCACCAGCGTTGGTGGGTCTGTGAATGGGGTTGCCTGGCTACTTGAAGAGCAGCAAGAGCTTTTGGTCCTGGCCCCTTTGCGGTGGGAGGAATCCCTGGACGTTCGCAATTGCTGAGCCTGCCTCCGAGTGTACTCGGCGACCCACGCAAACAGTGTTCTCTTTTGGGAGGCACTACACAGAGACAGCGCCAGCGTTGGTGGGTCTGTGAATGGTGTTGCCTGACTACTTGAAGAGCAGCAAGAGCTTTTGGTCCTGGCCCCTTTGCGGTGGGAGGAATCCCTGGACGTTCGCAATTGCTGAGCCTGCCTCAGGGTGTCCTCAGCTATCCACGCAAACAGTGTTCTCTTTTGGGAGGCTCTAGAAAGAGACAGTGACAGTGTTCGTGGGGCTATGAATGGGGTTTGCCTCGCTACTTGAAGAGCAGCAAGAGCTTTTGGTCCTGGCCCCTTTTCGGTGGCAGGAATCCCTGGACGTTTGCAATTGCTGAGCATGCCGCCGGGTGTCCTTAGCGGCCCACGCAAACAGTGTTCTCTTTTGGGAGGCTCTAGAAAGAGACAGCACCAGCGTTGGTGGGTCTGTGAATGGGGTGTCCTGACTACTTGAAGAGCAGCAAGAGCTTTTGGTCCTGGTCCCTTTGTGGTGGGAGGAATCCCTGGACGTTCGCAATTGCTGAGCCTGCCTTCGGGTGTACTCGGCGGCCCACGCAGATAGTATTGGGCTTTCGGAGGCACTACAGAGAGACAGCGCCAGCGTTGGTGGGTCTGTGAATGGGGTGTCCAGGCTACTTGAAGAGCAGCAAGAGCTTTTGGTCCTGGTCCCTTTGGGGTGGGAGGAATCCCTGGACATTCGCAATTGCTGAGCCTGCCGACGGGTGTACTCGGAGGCCCACGCAGATAGTACTGGGCTTTGGGAGGCACCAGAAAGAGACAGCGCCAGTGTTTGTAGGGCTGTGAATGGGGTTGCGTGGCTACTTGAAGAGCAGCAAGAGCTTTTGGTCCTGGTCCCTTTGGGGTGGGAAGAATCCCTGGACATTCGCAATTGCTGAGCTGGGCTCGGGGTGTACTCAGCTCCGCAGGAAGATAATATTGGAGTTTGGGAGGCTCTAGAAAGAGACAGCACCAGCGTTGGTGGGTCTGTGAATGGGGTTGCCTGGCTACTTGAAGAGCAGCAAGAGCTTTTGGTCCTGGCCCCTTTGCGGTGGCAGGAATCCCTGGACGTTCGCAATTGCTGAGCCTGCCGCCGGGTGTCCTCAGCAGCCCACGCAAACAGTGTTCTCTTTTGGGAGGCTCTAGAAAGAGACAGTGCCAGTGTTCGTGGGTCTGTGAATGGGGTTTGCCTGGTTACTTGAAGAGCAGCAAGAGCTTTTGGTCCTGGCCCCTTTGCGGTGGGGGGAATCCCTGGACGTTCGCAATTGCTGATCCTGCCTCCGGGTGTACTCGGTGGCCCACGCAGATAGTATTGGGCTTTGGGAGGCACTATAAAGAGACAGCGCCAGCGTTGGTGGGGCTGTGAATGGGGTGTCCTGACTACTTGAAGAGCAGCAAGAGCTTTTGGTCCTGGCCCCTTTGTCGTGGGAGTAACCCCTGGACGTTTGCAATTGCTGAGCCTGCCTCCGGGTGTACTCGGAGGCCCACGCAGATAGTATTGGGCTTTGGGAGGCACCAGAAAGAGCGCCAGTGTTTGTAGGGCTGTGAAAGGGGTTGCGTGGCTACTTGAAGAGCAGCAAGAGCTTTTGGTCCTGGTCCCTTTGGGGTGGGAAGAATCCCTGGACATTCACAATTGCTGAGATGGGCTCGGGGTGAACTCAGCTCCGCAGGCAGATAATATTGGAGTTTGGGAGGCTCTAGACAGAGAAAGCACCAGCGTTGGTGGGTCTGTGAATGGGGTGTCCTGACTACTTGAAGAGCAGCAAGAGCTTTGGGTCCTGGCCCCTTGCGGTGGGAGTAATCCCTGGAAGTTTGCAATTGCTGAGCCTGCCTCCGGGTGTACTCGGCAGCACACGCAGATAGTACTGGGCTTTGGGAGGAACTAGAAAGAGACAGCACCAGCATTGGTGGGACTGTGAATGGGGTGTCCTGGCTACTTGAAGAGCAGCAAGAGCTTTTGGTCCTGGCCCCTTTGCGGTGGGAGGAATTCCTGGACGTTCGCAATTGCTGAGCCTGCCTCCGGGTGTACTCGGCGGCCCACGCAAACAGTGTTCTCTTTTGGGAGGCTCTAGAAAGAGACACCGCCAGCGTTGGTGGGTCTGTGAATGGGGTTTGCCTGGCTACTTGAAGAGCAGCAAGAGCTTTTGGTCCTGGCCCCTTTGCGGTGGGGGGAATCCCTGGACGTTCGCAATTGCTCATCCTGCCACCGGATGTACTCGGTGGCCCACGCAGATAATATTGGAGTTTGGGAGGCACTAGAAAGAGACAGCACCAGCGTTGGTGGGTCTGTGAATGGGGTTGCCTGACTACTTGAAGAGCAGCAAGAGCTTTTGGTCCTGGCCCCTTTGCGGTGGCAGGAATCCCTGGACGTTCGCAATTGCTGAGCCTGCCTCCGGGTGTACTCGGCGGCCCACGCAGATAGTATTGGGCTTTGGGAGGCACCAGAAAGAGACAGCACCACCGTTGGTGGGGCTGTGAATGGGGTTGCGTGGCTACTTTAGGAGCAGCAAGAGCTTTTGGTCCTGGTCCCTTTGTGGTGGGAGGAATCCCCTGACATTCGCAATTGCTGAGCCTGCCGACGGGTGTACTCGGCTCCGCAGGAAGATAATATTGGAGTTTGGGAGGCTCTAGAAAGAGACAGCACCAGCGTTGGTGGGTCTGTGAATGGGGTTGCCTGGCTACTTGAAGAGCAGCAAGAGCTTTTGGTCCTGGCCCCTTTGGGGTGGGAGGAATCCCTGGACGTTCGCAATTGCTGAGCCTGCCGCCGGGTGTCCTCAGCAGCCCACGCAAACAGTGTTCTCTTTTGGGAGGCTCTAGAAAGAGACAGTGCCAGTGTTCGTGGGTCTGTGAATGGGGTTTGCCTTGTTACTTCAAGAGCAGCAAGAGCTTTTGGTCCTGGTCCCTTTGCGGTGGGAGGAATCCCTGGACGTTCGCAATTGCTGAGCCTGCCTCCGAGTGTACTCGGCGACCCACGCAAACAGTGTTCTCTTTTGGGAGGCACTACACAGAGACAGCGCCAGCGTTGGTGGGTCTGTGAATGGTGTTGCCTGACTACTTGAAGAGCAGCAAGAGCTTTTGGTCCTGGCCCCTTTGCGGTGGGAGGAATCCCTGGACGTTCGCAATTGCTGAGCCTGCCTCAGGGTGTCCTCAGCGGTCCACGCAAACAGTGTTCTCTTTTGGGAGGCTCTAGAAAGAGACAGTGACAGTGTTCGTGGGGCTATGAATGGGGTTTGCCTCGCTACTTGAAGAGCAGCAAGAGCTTTTGGTCCTGGTCCCTTTGTGGTGGGAGGAATCCCTGGACGTTCGCAATTGCTGAGCCTGCCGCCGGGTGTACTCGGTGGCCCACGCAGATAGTACTGGGCTTTTGGAGGAACTAGAAAAAGACAGCACTACCGTTGGCGGGACTGTGAATGGGGTTTGCCTGGCTACTTGAAGAGCAGCAAGAGCTTTTGGTCCTGGTCCCTTTTGGGGTGGGAGGAATCCCTGGACATTCGCAATTGCTGAGCCTGCCGCCGGGTGTACTCGGAGGCCCACGCAGATAGTACTGGGCTTTGGGAGGCACCAGAAAGAGACAGCGCCAGCGTTTGTAGGGCTGTGAATGGGGTTGCGTGGCTACTTGAAGAGCAGCAAGAGCTTTTGGTCCTGGTCCCTTTGGGGTGGGAAGAATCCCTGGACATTCGCAATTGCTGAGCTGCGCTCGGGGTGTACTCAGCTCCGCAGGCAGATAATATTGGAGTTTGGGAGGCTCTAGAAAGAGACAGCACCAGCGTTGGTGGGTCTGTGAATGGGGTTGCCTGGCTACTTGAAGAGCAGCAAGAGCTTTTGGTCCTGGCCCCTTTGGGGTGGGAGGAATCCCTGGACGTTCGCAATTGCTGAGCCTGCCGCCGGGTGTCCTCAGCAGCCCACGCAAACAGTGTTCTCTTTTGGGAGGCTCTAGAAAGAGACAGTGCCAGTGTTCGTGGGTCTGTGAATGGGGTTTGCCTGGTTACTTGAAGAGCAGCAAGAGCTTTTGGTCCTGGCCCCTTTGCGGTGGGGGGAATCCCTGGACGTTCGCAATTGCTCATCCTGTCTCCGGGTGTACTCGGTGGCCCACGCAGATAGTATTGGGCTTTGGGAGGCACTAGAAAGAGACAGCGCCAGCGTTGGTGGGGCTGTGAAAGGGGTGTCCTGACTACTTGAAGAGCAGCAAGAGCTTTTGGTCCTGGTCCCTTTGCGGTGGGAGGAATTCCTGGACGTTCGCAATTGCTGAGCCTGCCTCCGGGTGTACTCGGCGGCCCACGCAAACAGTGTTCTCTTTTGGGAGGCTCTAGAAAGAGACACCGCCAGCGTTGGTGGGTCTGTGAATGGGGTTTGCCTGGCTACTTGAAGAGCAGCAAGAGCTTTTGGTCCTGGCCCCTTTGCGGTGGCAGGAATCCCTGGACGTTTGCAATTGCTGAGCCTGCCTCCGGGTGTACTCGGCGGCCCACGCAGATAGTATTGGGCTTTGGGAGGCACCAGAAATAGACAGCGCCAGCGTTTGTAGGGCTGTGAATGTGGTTGCGTGGCTACTTGAAGAGCAGCAAGAGCTTTTGGTACTGGTCCCTTTGGGGTGGGAGGAATCCCTGGACATTCGCAATTGCTGAGCCTGCCGACGGGTGTACTCGGCTCCGCAGGAAGATAATATTGGAGTTTGGGAGGCTCTAGAAAGAGACAGCACCAGCGTTGGTGGGTCTGTGAATGGGGTTGCGTGGCTACTTTAGGAGCAGCAAGAGCTTTTGGTCCTGGTCCCTTTGCGGTGGGAGGAATCCCTGGACGTTCGCAATTGCTGAGCCTGCCTCCGGGTGTACTCGGCGACCCACGCAAACAGTGTTCTCTTTTGGGAGGCTCTAGAAAGAGACAGTGCCAGTGTTCGTGGGGCTATGAATGGGGTTTGCCTCGCTACTTGAAGAGCAGCAAGAGCTTTTGGTCCTGGCCCCTTTGCGGTGGGAGGAATCCCTGGATTTTGCAATTGCTGAGCATGCCGCCAGGTGTCCTTAGCGGCCCACGCAAACAGTGTTCTCTTTTGGGAGGCTCTAGAAAGAGACAGCACCAGCGTTGGTGGGTCTGTGAATGGGGTGTCCTGACTACTTGAAGAGCAGCAAGAGCTTTTGGTCCTGGTCCCTTTGTGGTGGGAGGAATCCCTGGACATTCGCAATTGCTGAGCCTGCCTTCGGGTGTACTCGGTGGCCCACGCAGATAGTATTGGGCTTTCGGAGGCACTACAGAGAGACAGCGCCAGCGTTGGTGGGTCTGTGAATGGGGTGTCCTGGCTCTTGAAGAGCAGCAAGAGTTTTGGTCCTGGTCCCTTTGCGGTGGGAGGAATCCCTGGACATTCGCAATTGCTGAGCCTGCCGCCGGGTGTACTCGGAGGCCCACGCAGATAGTACTGGGCTTTGGGAGGCACCAGAAAGAGACAGCGCCATTGTTTGTAGGGCTGTGAATGGGGTTGCGTGGCTACTTGAAGAGCAGCAAGAGCTTTTGGTCCTGGTCCCTTTGGGGTGGGAAGAATCCCTGGACATTCGCAATTGCTGAGCTGGGCTCGGGGTGTACTCAGCTCCGCAGGCAGATAATATTGGATTTTGGGAGGCTCTAGACAGAGAAAGCACCAGCGTTGGTGGGTCTGTGAATGGGGTGTCCTGACTACTTGAAGAGCAGCAAGAGCTTTTGGTCCTGGCCCCTTTGCGGTGGGGGTAATCCCTGGAAGTTTGCAATTGCTGAGCCTGCCTCCGGGTGTACTCGGCAGCACACGCAGATAGTACTGGGCTTTGGGAGGAACTAGAAAGAGACAGCACCAGCATTGGTGGGACTGTGAATGGGGTGTCCTGGCTACTTGAAGAGCAGCAAGAGCTTTTGGTCCTGGCCCCTTTGCGGTGGCAGGAATCCCTGGACGTTCGCAATTGCTGAGCCTGCCGCCGGCTGTCCTCAGCGGCCTACGCAAACAGTGTACTCTTTTGGGAGGCTCTAGAAAGAGAGAGCACCAGCGTTGGTGGGTCTGTGAATGGGGTGTCCTGACTACTTGAAGAGCAGCAAGAGCTTTTGGTCCTGGCCCCTTTGCGGTGGCAGGAATCCCTGGACGTTCGCAATTGCTGAGCCTGCCGCCATGTGTACTCGGAGGCCCATGCAGATATTACTGGGCTTTGGAAGGCACTAGAAAGAGGCAGCGCCAGCGTTTGTAGGGCTGTGAATGGGGTGTCCTGGCTACTTGAAGAGCAGTAAGAGCTTTTGGTCCTGGCCCCTTTGCGGTGGGAGGAATCCCTGGACGTTCGCAATTGCTGAGCCTGCCGCCGGGTGTACTCGGTGGCCCACGCAAACAGTGTTCTCTTTTGGGAGGCTCTAGAAAGAGACAGTGCCAGCGTTGATGGGTCTGTAAATGGGGTTACGTGACTACTTGCAGAGCAGCAAGAGCTTTTGGTCCTGGTCCCTTTGGGGTGGGAGGAATCCCTGGACGTTCGCAATTGCTGAGCCTGCCTCAGGGTGTCCTCAGCGGCCTATGCAAACAGTGTTCTCTTTTGGGAGGCTCTAGAAAGAGACAGTGCCAGTGTTCGTGGGGCTATGAATGGGGTTTGCCTCGCTACTTGAAGAGCAGCAAGAGCTTTTGGTCCTGGCCCCTTTGCGGTGGCAGGAATTCCTGGACGTTTGCAATTGCTGAGCATGCCGCCAGGTGTCCTTAGCGGCCCACGCAAACAGTGTTCTCTTTTGGGAGGCTCTAGAAAGAGACAGCACCAGCGTTGGTGGGTCTGTGAATGGGGTGTCCTGACTACTTGAAGAGCAGCAAGAGCTTTTGGTCCTGGTCCCTTTGGGGTGGGAGGAATCCCTGGACATTCGCAATTGCTGAGCTGGGCTCCGGGTGTACTCAGCTCCGCAGGCAGATAATATTGGAGTTTGGGAGGTTCTAGAAAGAGACAGCACCACCGTTGGTGGGGCTGTGAATGGGGTTGCGTGGCTACTTTAGGAGCAGCAAGAGCTTTTGGTCCTGGTCCCTTTGCGGTGGGAGGAATCCCTGGACGTTCGCAATTGCTGAGCCTGCCTCCGGGTGTACTCGGAGGCCCACGCAGATAGTATTTGTCTTTGGGAGGCACCAGAAAGAGACAGTGCCAGCGTTTGTAGGGCTGTGAATGTGGTTGCGTGGCTACTTGAAGAGCAGCAAGAGCTTTTGGTACTGGTCCCTTTGGGGTGGGAGGAATCCCTGGACATTCGCAATTGCTGAGCTGGGCTCCGGGTGTATTCACCTCCACAGGCATATAATATTGGAGTTTGGGAGGCTCTAGAAAGAGACAGCACCTGCGTTGGTGGGTCTGTGAATGGGGTTGCCTGGCTACTTGAAGAGCAGCAAGAGCTTTTGGTCCTGGCCCCTTTGGGGTGGGAGGAATCCCTGGACGTTCGCAATTGCTGAGCCTGCCTCCGAGTGTACTCGGCGACCCACGCAAACAGTGTTCTCTTTTGGAGGCACTACACAGAGACAGCGCCAGCGTTGGTGGGTCTGTGAATGGTGTTGCCTGACTACTTGAAGAGCAGCAAGAGCTTTTGGTCCTGGCCCCTTTGCGGTGGGAGGAATCCCTGGACGTTCGCAATTGCTGAGCCTGCCGCCGAGTGTCCTCAGCGGCCCACGCAAACAGTGTTCTCTTTTGGGAGGCTCTAGAAAGAGACAGTGCCAGTGTTCGTGGGGCTATGAATGGGGTTTGCCTCGCTACTTGAAGAGCAGCAAGAGCTTTTGGTCCTGGCCCCTTTGGGGTGGGAGGAATCCCTGGACGTTCACAATTGCTCAGCCTGCCTCAGTGTGTCCTCAGCGGCCCACGCAAACAGTGTTCTCTTTTGGGAGGCTCTAGAAAGAGGCAGTGCCAGCGTTGGTGGTTCTGTGAATGGGGTTTGCCTGACTACTTGAAGAGCAGCAAGAGCTTTTGGTCCTGGCCCCTTTGCGGTGGGAGGAATCCCTGGACGTTCGCAATTGCTGAGCCTGCCGCCGGGTGTCCTCAGCGGCCTATGCAAACAGTGTTCTCTTTTGGGAGGCTCTAGAAAGAGACAGTGCCAGTGTTCGTGGGGATATGAATGGGGTTTGCCTGGCTACTTGAAGAGCAGCAAGAGCTTTTGGTCCTGGCCCCTTTGCGGTGGCAGGAATCCCTGGACGTTTACAATTGCTGAGCCTGCCTCCGGGTGTACTCGGCGGCCCACGCAGATAGTATTGGGCTTTCGGAGGTACTACAGAGAGACAGCGCCTGCGTTGGTGGGTCTGTGCATGGGGTGTCCAGGCTACTTGAAGAGCAGCAAGAGCTTTTGGTCCTGGCCCCTTTGCGGTGGGAGGAATCCCTGGACATTCGCAATTGCTGAGCCTGCCGCCGAGTGTACTCGGAGGCCCACGCAGATAGTACTGGGCTTTGGGAGGCACCAGAAAGAGACAGCGCCAGTGTTTGTAGGGCTGTGAATGGGGTTGCGTGGCTACTTGAAGAGCAGCAAGAGCTTTTGGTCCTGGTCCCTTTGGGGTGGGAAGAATCCCTGGACATTCGCAATTGCTGAGCTGCGCTCGGGGTGTACTCAGCTCCGCAGGCAGATAATATTGGAGTTTGGGAGGCTCTAGAAAGAGACAGCACCAGCGTTGGTGGGTCTGTGAATGGGGTTGCCTGGCTACTTGAAGAGCAGCAAGAGCTTTTGGTCCTGGCCCCTTTGCGGTGGCAGGAATCCCTGGACGTTCGCAATTGCTGAGCCTGCCGCCGGGTGTCCTCAGCAGCCCACGCAAACAGTGTTCTCTTTTGGGAGGCTCTAGAAAGAGACAGTGCCAGCCTTCGTGGGGCGATGAATGGGGTTTGCCTCGCTACTTGAAGAGCAGCAAGAGCTTTTGGTCCTGGCCCCTTTGCGGTGGGGGGAATCCCTGGACGTTCGCAATTGCTGATCCTGCCTCCGGGTGTACTTGGTGGCCCACGCAGATAGTATTGGGCTTTGGGAGGCACTAGAAAGAGACAGCGCCAGCGTTGGTGGGTCTGTGAATGGGGTGTCCTGACTACTTGAAGAGCAGCAAGAGCTTTTGGTCCTGGTCCCTTTGGGGTGGGAGGAATCCCTGGACATTCGCAATTGCTGAGCTGGGCTCCGGGTGTACTCAGCTCCGCAGGCAGATAATATTGGAGTTTGGGAGGTTCTAGAAAGAGACAGCACCACCGTTGGTGGGGCTGTGAATGGGGTTGCGTGGCTACTTTAGGAGCAGCAAGAGCTTTTGGTCCTGGTCCCTTTGCGGTGGGAGGAATCCCTGGACGTTCGCAATTGCTGAGCCTGCCTCCGGGTGTACTCGGAGGCCCACGCAGATAGTATTTGTCTTTGGGAGGCACCAGAAAGAGACAGTGCCAGCGTTTGTAGGGCTGTGAATGTGGTTGCGTGGCTACTTGAAGAGCAGCAAGAGCTTCTGGTACTGGTCCCTTTGGGGTGGGAGGAATCCCTGGACATTCGCAATTGCTGAGCCTGCCGACGGGTGTACTCGGCTCCGCAGGCAGATAATATTGGAGTTTGGGAGGCTCTAGAAAGAGACAGCACCAGCGTTGGTGGGTCTGTGAATGGGGTTGCGTGGCTACTTGAAGAGCAGCAAGAGCTTTTGGTCCTGGCCCCTTTGCGGTGGGAGGAATCCCTGGACGTTCGCAATTGCTGAGCCTGCCTCCGAGTGTACTCGGCGACCCATGCAAACAGTGTTCTCTTTTGGGAGGCTCTAGAAAGAGACAGCCCCAGCGTTGGTGGGTCTGTGAATGGTGTTGCCTGACTACTTGAAGAGCAGCAAGAGCTTTTGGTCCTGGCCCCTTTGCGGTGGGAGGAATCCCTGGACGTTCGCAATTGCTGAGCCTGCCTCAGGGTGTCCTCAGCGGCCCACGCAAACAGTGTTCTCTTTTGGGAGGCTCTAGAAAGAGACAGTGACAGTGTTCGTGGGGCTATGAATGGGGTTTGCCTCGCTACTTGAAGAGCAGCAAGAGCTTTTGGTCCTGGCCCCTTTGCGGTGGCAGGAATCCCTGGACGTTCGCAATTGCTGATCCTGCCGCCGGGTGTCCTCAGCAGCCCACGCAAACAGTGTTCTCTTTTGGGAGGCTCTAGAAAGAGACAGTGCCAGCCTTCGTGGGGCGATGAATGGGGTTTGCCTGGCTACTTGAAGAGCAGCAAGAGCTTTTGGTCCTGGCCCCTTTGCGGTTGGGGGAATCCCTGGACGTTCGCAATTGCTGATCCTGCCTCCGGGTGTACTCGGTGGCCCACGCAGATAGTATTGGGCTTTGGGAGGCACTAGAAAGAGACAGCGCCAGCGTTGGTGGGGCTGTGAATGGGGTGTCCTGACTACTTGAAGAGCAGCAAGAGCTTTTGGTCCTGGCCCCTTTGTCGTGGGAGTAACCCCTGGACGTTTGCAATTGCTGAGCCTGCCTCCGGGTGTACTCGGAGGCCCACGCAGATAGTATTGGGCTTTGGGAGGCACCAGAAAGAGCGCCAGTGTTTGTAGGGCTGTGAATGGGGTTGCGTGGCTACTTGAAGAGCAGCAAGAGCTTTTGGTCCTGGTCCCTTTGGGGTGGGAAGAATCCCTGGACATTCACAATTGCTGAGATGGGCTCGGGGTGAACTCAGCTCCGCAGGCAGATAATATTGGAGTTTGGGAGGCTCTAGAAAGAGACAGCACCAGCGTTGGTGGGTCTGTGAATGGGGTTGCCTGGCTACTTGAAGAGCAGCAAGAGCTTTTGGTCCTGGTCCCTTTGGGGTGGGAGGAATCCCTGGACATTCGCAATTGCTGAGCTGGGCTCCGGGTGTACTCAGCTCCGCAGGCAGATAATATTGGAGTTTGGGAGGTTCTAGAAAGAGACAGCACCACCGTTGGTGGGGCTGTGAATGGGGTTGCGTGGCTACTTTAGGAGCAGCAAGAGCTTTTGGTCCTGGTCCCTTTGCGGTGGGAGGAATCCCTGGACGTTCGCAATTGCTGAGCCTGCCTCCGGGTGTACTCGGAGGCCCACGCAGATAGTATTTGTCTTTGGGAGGCACCAGAAAGAGACAGTGCCAGCGTTTGTAGGGCTGTGAATGTGGTTGCGTGGCTACTTGAAGAGCAGCAAGAGCTTTTGGTACTGGTCCCTTTGGGGTGGGAGGAATCCCTGGACATTCGCAATTGCTGAGCCTGCCGACGGGTGTACTCGGCTCCGCAGGCAGATAATATTGGAGTTTGGGAGGCTCTAGAAAGAGACAGCACCAGCGTTGGTGGGTCTGTGAATGGGGTTGCGTGGCTACTTGAAGAGCAGCAAGAGCTTTTGGTCCTGGCCCCTTTGCGGTGGGAGGAATCCCTGGACGTTCGCAATTGCTGAGCCTGCCTCCGAGTGTACTCGGCGACCCACGCAAACAGTGTTCTCTTTTGGGAGGCACTACACAGAGACAGCGCCAGCGTTGGTGGGTCTGTGAATGGTGTTGCCTGACTACTTGAAGAGCAGCAAGAGCTTTTGGTCCTGGCCCCTTTGCGGTGGGAGGAATCCCTGGACGTTCGCAATTGCTGAGCCTGCCTCAGGGTGTCCTCAGCTATCCACGCAAACAGTGTTCTCTTTTGGGAGGCTCTAGAAAGAGACAGTGACAGTGTTCGTGGGGCTATGAATGGGGTTTGCCTCGCTACTTGAAGAGCAGCAAGAGCTTTTGGTCCTGGCCCCTTTTCGGTGGCAGGAATCCCTGGACGTTTGCAATTGCTGAGCATGCCGCCGGGTGTCCTTAGCGGCCCACGCAAACAGTGTTCTCTTTTGGGAGGCTCTAGAAAGAGACAGCACCAGCGTTGGTGGGTCTGTGAATGGGGTGTCCTGACTACTTGAAGAGCAGCAAGAGCTTTTGGTCCTGGTCCCTTTGTGGTGGGAGGAATCCCTGGACGTTCGCAATTGCTGAGCCTGCCTTCGGGTGTACTCGGCGGCCCACGCAGATAGTATTGGGCTTTCGGAGGCACTACAGAGAGACAGCGCCAGCGTTGGTGGGTCTGTGAATGGGGTGTCCAGGCTACTTGAAGAGCAGCAAGAGCTTTTGGTCCTGGTCCCTTTGGGGTGGGAGGAATCCCTGGACATTCGCAATTGCTGAGCCTGCCGACGGGTGTACTCGGAGGCCCACGCAGATAGTACTGGGCTTTGGGAGGCACCAGAAAGAGACAGCGCCAGTGTTTGTAGGGCTGTGAATGGGGTTGCGTGGCTACTTGAAGAGCAGCAAGAGCTTTTGGTCCTGGTCCCTTTGGGGTGGGAAGAATCCCTGGACATTCGCAATTGCTGAGCTGGGCTCGGGGTGTACTCAGCTCCGCAGGAAGATAATATTGGAGTTTGGGAGGCTCTAGAAAGAGACAGCACCAGCGTTGGTGGGTCTGTGAATGGGGTTGCCTGGCTACTTGAAGAGCAGCAAGAGCTTTTGGTCCTGGCCCCTTTGGGGTGGGAGGAATCCCTGGACGTTCGCAATTGCTGAGCCTGCCGCCGGGTGTCCTCAGCAGCCCACGCAAACAGTGTTCTCTTTTGGGAGGCTCTAGAAAGAGACAGTGCCAGTGTTCGTGGGTCTGTGAATGGGGTTTGCCTGGTTACTTGAAGAGCAGCAAGAGCTTTTGGTCCTGGCCCCTTTGCGGTGGGGGGAATCCCTGGACGTTCGCAATTGCTGATCCTGCCTCCGGGTGTACTCGGTGGCCCACGCAGATAGTATTGGGCTTTGGGAGGCACTAGAAAGAGACAGCGCCAGCGTTGGTGGGGCTGTGAATGGGGTGTCCTGACTACTTGAAGAGCAGCAAGAGCTTTTGGTCCTGGCCCCTTTGTCGTGGGAGTAACCCCTGGACGTTTGCAATTGCTGAGCCTGCCTCCGGGTGTACTCGGAGGCCCACGCAGATAGTATTGGGCTTTGGGAGGCACCAGAAAGAGCGCCAGTGTTTGTAGGGCTGTGAAAGGGGTTGCGTGGCTACTTGAAGAGCAGCAAGAGCTTTTGGTCCTGGTCCCTTTGGGGTGGGAAGAATCCCTGGACATTCACAATTGCTGAGATGGGCTCGGGGTGAACTCAGCTCCGCAGGCAGATAATATTGGAGTTTGGGAGGCTCTAGACAGAGAAAGCACCAGCGTTGGTGGGTCTGTGAATGGGGTGTCCTGACTACTTGAAGAGCAGCAAGAGCTTTGGGTCCTGGCCCCTTGCGGTGGGAGTAATCCCTGGAAGTTTGCAATTGCTGAGCCTGCCTCCGGGTGTACTCGGCAGCACACGCAGATAGTACTGGGCTTTGGGAGGCACTAGAAAGAGACAGCACCAGCATTGGTGGGACTGTGAATGGGGTGTCCTGGCTACTTGAAGAGCAGCAAGAGCTTTTGGTCCTGGCCCCTTTGCGGTGGGAGGAATTCCTGGACGTTCGCAATTGCTGAGCCTGCCTCCGGGTGTACTCGGCGGCCCACGCAAACAGTGTTCTCTTTTGGGAGGCTCTAGAAAGAGACACCGCCAGCGTTGGTGGGTCTGTGAATGGGGTTTGCCTGGCTACTTGAAGAGCAGCAAGAGCTTTTGGTCCTGGCCCCTTTGCGGTGGGGGGAATCCCTGGACGTTCGCAATTGCTCATCCTGCCACCGGATGTACTCGGTGGCCCACGCAGATAATATTGGAGTTTGGGAGGCACTAGAAAGAGACAGCACCAGCGTTGGTGGGTCTGTGAATGGGGTTGCCTGACTACTTGAAGAGCAGCAAGAGCTTTTGGTCCTGGCCCCTTTGCGGTGGCAGGAATCCCTGGACGTTCGCAATTGCTGAGCCTGCCTCCGGGTGTACTCGGCGGCCCACGCAGATAGTATTGGGCTTTGGGAGGCACCAGAAAGAGACAGCACCACCGTTGGTGGGGCTGTGAATGGGGTTGCGTGGCTACTTTAGGAGCAGCAAGAGCTTTTGGTCCTGGTCCCTTTGTGGTGGGAGGAATCCCCTGACATTCGCAATTGCTGAGCCTGCCGACGGGTGTACTCGGCTCCGCAGGAAGATAATATTGGAGTTTGGGAGGCTCTAGAAAGAGACAGCACCAGCGTTGGTGGGTCTGTGAATGGGGTTGCCTGGCTACTTGAAGAGCAGCAAGAGCTTTTGGTCCTGGCCCCTTTGGGGTGGGAGGAATCCCTGGACGTTCGCAATTGCTGAGCCTGCCGCCGGGTGTCCTCAGCAGCCCACGCAAACAGTGTTCTCTTTTGGGAGGCTCTAGAAAGAGACAGTGCCAGTGTTCGTGGGTCTGTGAATGGGGTTTGCCTGGTTACTTGAAGAGCAGCAAGAGCTTTTGGTCCTGGTCCCTTTGCGGTGGGAGGAATCCCTGGACGTTCGCAATTGCTGAGCCTGCCTCCGAGTGTACTCGGCGACCCACGCAAACAGTGTTCTCTTTTGGGAGGCACTACACAGAGACAGCGCCAGCGTTGGTGGGTCTGTGAATGGTGTTGCCTGACTACTTGAAGAGCAGCAAGAGCTTTTGGTCCTGGCCCCTTTGCGGTGGGAGGAATCCCTGGACGTTCGCAATTGCTGAGCCTGCCTCAGGGTGTCCTCAGCGGTCCACGCAAACAGTGTTCTCTTTTGGGAGGCTCTAGAAAGAGACAGTGACAGTGTTCGTGGGTCTGTGAATGGGGTTTGCCTGGTTACTTGAAGAGCAGCAAGAGCTTTTGGTCCTGGCCCCTTTGCGGTGGGGGGAATCCCTGGACGTTCGCAATTGCTCATCCTGCCTCCGGGTGTACTCGGTGGCCCACGCAGATAGTATTGGGCTTTGGGAGGCACTAGAAAGAGACAGCGCCAGCGTTGGTGGGGCTGTGAAAGGGGTGTCCTGACTACTTGAAGAGCAGCAAGAGCTTTTGGTCCTGGTCCCTTTGCGGTGGGAGGAATTCCTGGACGTTCGCAATTGCTGAGCCTGCCTCCGGGTGTACTCGGCGGCCCACGCAAACAGTGTTCTCTTTTGGGAGGCTCTAGAAAGAGACACCGCCAGCGTTGGTGGGTCTGTGAATGGGGTTTGCCTGGCTACTTGAAGAGCAGCAAGAGCTTTTGGTCCTGGCCCCTTTGCGGTGGCAGGAATCCCTGGACGTTTGCAATTGCTGAGCCTGCCTCCGGGTGTACTCGGCGGCCCACGCAGATAGTATTGGGCTTTGGGAGGCACCAGAAATAGACAGCGCCAGCGTTTGTAGGGCTGTGAATGTGGTTGCGTGGCTACTTGAAGAGCAGCAAGAGCTTTTGGTACTGGTCCCTTTGGGGTGGGAGGAATCCCTGGACATTCGCAATTGCTGAGCCTGCCGACGGGTGTACTCGGCTCCGCAGGAAGATAATATTGGAGTTTGGGAGGCTCTAGAAAGAGACAGCACCAGCGTTGGTGGGTCTGTGAATGGGGTTGCCTGGCTACTTGAAGAGCAGCAAGAGCTTTTGGTCCTGGCCCCTTTGCGGTGGCAGGAATCCCTGGACGTTCGCAATTGCTGAGCCTGCCTCCGAGTGTACTCGGCGACCCACGCAAACAGTGTTCTCTTTTGGGAGGCTCTAGAAAGAGACAGTGCCAGTGTTCGTGGGGCTATGAATGGGGTTTGCCTCGCTACTTGAAGAGCAGCAAGAGCTTTTGGTCCTGGCCCCTTTGCGGTGGGAGGAATCCCTGGATTTTGCAATTGCTGAGCATGCCGCCAGGTGTCCTTAGCGGCCCACGCAAACAGTGTTCTCTTTTGGGAGGCTCTAGAAAGAGACAGCACCAGCGTTGGTGGGTCTGTGAATGGGGTGTCCTGACTACTTGAAGAGCAGCAAGAGCTTTTGGTCCTGGTCCCTTTGTGGTGGGAGGAATCCCTGGACATTCGCAATTGCTGAGCCTGCCTTCGGGTGTACTCGGTGGCCCACGCAGATAGTATTGGGCTTTCGGAGGCACTACAGAGAGACAGCGCCAGCGTTGGTGGGTCTGTGAATGGGGTGTCCTGGCTCTTGAAGAGCAGCAAGAGTTTTGGTCCTGGTCCCTTTGCGGTGGGAGGAATCCCTGGACATTCGCAATTGCTGAGCCTGCCGCCGGGTGTACTCGGAGGCCCACGCAGATAGTACTGGGCTTTGGGAGGCACCAGAAAGAGACAGCGCCATTGTTTGTAGGGCTGTGAATGGGGTTGCGTGGCTACTTGAAGAGCAGCAAGAGCTTTTGGTCCTGGTCCCTTTGGGGTGGGAAGAATCCCTGGACATTCGCAATTGCTGAGCTGGGCTCGGGGTGTACTCAGCTCCGCAGGCAGATAATATTGGAGTTTGGGAGGCTCTAGACAGAGAAAGCACCAGCGTTGGTGGGTCTGTGAATGGGGTGTCCTGACTACTTGAAGAGCAGCAAGAGCTTTTGGTCCTGGCCCCTTTGCGGTGGGGGTAATCCCTGGAAGTTTGCAATTGCTGAGCCTGCCTCCGGGTGTACTCGGCAGCACACGCAGATAGTACTGGGCTTTGGGAGGAACTAGAAAGAGACAGCACCAGCATTGGTGGGACTGTGAATGGGGTGTCCTGGCTACTTGAAGAGCAGCAAGAGCTTTTGGTCCTGGCCCCTTTGCGGTGGCAGGAATCCCTGGACGTTCGCAATTGCTGAGCCTGCCGCCGGCTGTCCTCAGCGGCCTACGCAAACAGTGTTCTCTTTTGGGAGGCTCTAGAAAGAGAGAGCACCAGCGTTGGTGGGTCTGTGAATGGGGTGTCCTGACTACTTGAAGAGCAGCAAGAGCTTTTGGTCCTGGCCCCTTTGCGGTGGCAGGAATCCCTGGACGTTCGCAATTGCTGAGCCTGCCGCCATGTGTACTCGGAGGCCCATGCAGATATTACTGGGCTTTGGAAGGCACTAGAAAGAGGCAGCGCCAGCGTTTGTAGGGCTGTGAATGGGGTGTCCTGGCTACTTGAAGAGCAGTAAGAGCTTTTGGTCCTGGCCCCTTTGCGGTGGGAGGAATCCCTGGACGTTCGCAATTGCTGAGCCTGCCTCCGAGTGTACTCGGCGACCCACGCAAACAGTGTTCTCTTTAGGGAGGCTCAAGAAAGAGACAGCACCAGCGTTGGTGGGTCTGTGAATGGGGTTGCGTGGCTACTTGAAGAGCAGCAAGAGCTTTTGGTCCTGGTCCCTTTGCAGTGGGAGGAATCCCTGGACGTTCGCAATTGCTGAGCCTGCCGCCGGGTGTCCTCAGCGGCCCACGCAAACAGTGTTCTCTTTTGGGAGGCTCTAGAAAGAGACAGTGCCAGCGTTCGTGGGGCTATGAATGGGGTTTGCCTCGCTACTTGAGGAGCAGCAAGAGCTTTTGGTCCTGGCCCCTTTGCGGTGGGGGGAATCCCTGGACGTTCGCAATTGCTCATCCTGCCACCTGATGTACTCGGTGGCCCACGCAGATAGTATTGGGCTTTGGGAGGCACTAGAAAGAGACAGCGCCAGCGTTGGTGGGTCTGTGAATGGGGTTGCCTGGCTACTTGAAGAGCAGCAAGAGCTTTTGGTCCTGGTCCCTTTTGGGGTGGGAGGAATCCCTGGACGTTCGCAATTGCTGAGCCTGCCGACGGGTGTACTCGGTGGCCCACGCAAACAGTGTTCTCTTTTGGGAGGCTCTAGAAAGAGACAGTGCCAGCGTTGATGGGTCTGTAAATGGGGTTACGTGACTACTTGCAGAGCAGCAAGAGCTTTTGGTCCTGGGCCCTTTGCGGTGGGAGGAATCCCTGGACGTTCGCAATTGCTGAGCCTGCCTCAGGGTGTCCTCAGCGGCCTATGCAAACAGTGTTCTCTTTTGGGAGGCTCTAGAAAGAGACAGCGCCAGCGTTGGTGGGTCTGTGAATGGGGTTGCGTGGCTACTTGAAGAGCAGCAAGAGCTTTTGGTCCTGGTCCCTTTGGGGTGGGAGGAATCCCTGGACATTCGCAATTGCTGAGCCTGCCGACGGGTGTACTGAGCTCCACAGGCAGATAATATTGGAGTTTGGGAGGCTCTAGAAAGAGACAGCACCAGCGTTGGTGGGTCTGTGAATGGGGTTGCCTGGCTACTTGAAGAGCAGCAAGAGCTTTTGGTCCTGGCCCCTTTGCGGTGGCAGGAATCCCTGGACGTTCGCAATTGCTGAGCCTGCCTCCGAGTGTACTCGGCGACCCACGCAAACAGTGTTCTCTTTTGGGAGGCTCTAGAAAGAGACAGCCCCAGCGTTGGTGGGTCTGTGAATGGTGTTGCCTGACTACTTGAAGAGCAGCAAGAGCTTTTGGTCCTGGCCCCTTTGCGGTGGCAGGAATCCCTGGACGTTCGCAATTGCTGAGCCTGCCTCAGGGTGTCCTCAGCAGCCCACGCAAACAGTGTTCTCTTTTGGGAGGCTCTAGAAAGAGACAGTGACAGTGTTCGTGGGGCTATGAATGGGGTTTGCCTCGCTACTTGAAGAGCAGCAAGAGCTTTTGGTCCTGGCCCCTTTGCGGTGGCAGGAATCCCTGGACGTTTGCAATTGCTGAGCATGCCGCCGGGTGTCCTTAGCGGCCCACGCAAACAGTGTTCTCTTTTGGGAGGCTCTAGAAAGAGACAGCACCAGCGTTGGTGGGTCTGTGAATGGGGTGTCCTGACTACTTGAAGAGCAGCAAGAGCTTTTGGTCCTGGTCCCTTTGTGGTGGGAGGAATCCCTGGACATTCGCAATTGCTGAGCCTGCTTTCGGGTGTACTCGGTGGCCCACGCAGATAGTATTGGGCTTTCGGAGGCACTACAGAGAGACAGCGCCAGCGTTGGTGGGTCTGTGAATGGGGTGTCCTGGCTCTTGAAGAGCAGCAAGAGTTTTGGTCCTGGTCCCTTTGCGGTGGGAGGAATCCCTGGACATTCGCAATTGCTGAGCCTGCCGCCGGGTGTACTCGGAGGCCCACGCAGATAGTACTGGGCTTTGGGAGGCACCAGAAAGAGACAGTGCCAGCGTTGGTGGGTCTGTGAATGGGGTGTCCTGGCTACTTGAAGAGCAGCAAGAGCTTTTGGTCCTGGTCCCTTTGGGGTGGGAAGAATCCCTGGACATTCGCAATTGCTGAGCTGGGCTCGGGGTGTACTCAGCTCCGCAGGCAGATAATATTGGAGTTTGGGAGGCTCTAGACAGAGAAAGCACCAGCGTTGGTGGGTCTGTGAATGGGGTGTCCTGACTACTTGAAGAGCAGCAAGAGCTTTTGGTCCTGGCCCCTTTGCGGTGGGGGTAATCCCTGGAAGTTTGCAATTGCTGAGCCTGCCTCCGGGTGTACTCGGCAGCACACGCAGATAGTACTGGGCTTTGGGAGGAACTAGAAAGAGACAGCACCAGCATTGGTGGGACTGTGAATGGGGTTGCCTGGCTACTTGAAGAGCAGCAAGAGCTTTTGGTCCTGGCCCCTTTGCGGTGGCAGGAATCCCTGGACGTTCGCAATTGCTGAGCCTGCCGCCGGGTGTCCTCAGCGGCCTACGCAAACAGTGTTCTCTTTTGGGAGGCTCTAGAAAGAGAGAGCACCAGCGTTGGTGGGTCTGTGAATGGGGTGTCCTGACTACTTGAAGAGCAGCAAGAGCTTTTGGTCCTGGCCCCTTTGCGGTGGCAGGAATCCCTGGACGTTCGCAATTGCTGAGCCTGCCTCCGAGTGTACTCGGCGACCCACGCAAACAGTGTTCTCTTTAGGGAGGCTCAAGAAAGAGACAGCACCAGCGTTGGTGGGTCTGTGAATGGTGTTGCCTGGCTACTTGAAGAGCAGCAAGAGCTTTTGGTCCTGGCCCCTTTGCAGTGGGAGGAATCCCTGGACGTTCGCAATTGCTGAGCCTGCCGCCGGGTGTCCTCAGCGGCCCACGCAAACAGTGTTCTCTTTTGGGAGGCTCTAGAAAGAGACAGTGCCAGCGTTCGTGGGGCTATGAATGGGGTTTGCCTCGCTACTTGAAGAGCAGCAAGAGCTTTTGGTCCTGGCCCCTTTGCGGTGGGGGGAATCCCTGGACGTTCGCAATTGCTCATCCTGCCACCGGATGTACTCGGTGGCCCACGCAGATAGTATTGGGCTTTGGGAGGCACTAGAAAGAGACAGCGCCAGCGTTGGTGGGTCTGTGAATGGGGTTGCCTGGCTACTTGAAGAGCAGCAAGAGCTTTTGGTCCTGGTCCCTTTTGGGGTGGGAGGAATCCCTGGACGTTCGCAATTGCTGAGCCTGCCGCCGGGTGTACTCGGTGGCCCACGCAAACAGTGTTCTCTTTTGGGAGGCTCTAGAAAGAGACAGTGCCAGCGTTGATGGGTCTGTAAATAGGGTTACGTGACTACTTGCAGAGCAGCAAGAGCTTTTGGTCCTGGGCCCTTTGCGGTGGGAGGAATCCCTGGACGTTCGAAATTGCTGAGCCTGCCTCAGGGTGTCCTCAGCGGCCTATGCAAACAGTGTTCTCTTTTGGGAGGCTCTAGAAAGAGACAGTGCCAGTGTTCGTGGGGCTCTGAATGGGGTTTGCCTGGCTACTTGAAGAGCAGCAAGAGCTTTTGGTCCTGGCCCCTTTGCGGTGGGAGGAATCCCTGGACGTTTGCAATTGCTGAGCATGCCGCCAGGTGTCCTTAGCGGCCCACGCAAACAGTGTTCTCTTTTGGGAGGCTCTAGAAAGAGACAGCACCAGCGTTGGTGGGTCTGTGAATGGGGTGTCCTGACTACTTGAAGAGCAGCAAGAGCTTTTGGTCCTGGTCCCTTTGGGGTGGGAGGAATCCCTGGACATTCGCAATTGCTGAGCTGGGCTCCGGGTCTACTCAGCTCCGCAGGCAGATAATATTGGAGTTTGGGAGGTTCTAGAAAGAGACAGCACCACCATTGGTGGGGCTGTGAATGGGGTTGCGTGGCTACTTTAGGAGCAACAAGAGCTTTTGGTCCTGGTCCCTTTGCGGTGGGAGGAATCCCTGGACATTCGCAATTGCTGAGCCTGCCGCCGAGTGTACTCGGCTCCGCAGGCAGAAATTATTGGAGTTTGGGAGGCTCTAGACAGAGAAAGCACCAGCGTTGGTGGGTCTGTGAATGGGGTTGCCTGACTACTTGAAGAGCAGCAAGAGCTTTTGGTCCTGGTCCCTTTGCGGTGGGAGGAATCCCTGGACGTTCGCAATTGCTGAGCCAGCCTCTGGGTGTCCTCAGCAGCCCACGCAAATACTGTTCAATTTTGGGAGGCTCTAGAGAGAGACAGCGCCAGCGTTGGTGGGTCTGTGAATGGGCTTGCCTGGGTACTTGAAGAGCAGCAAGAGCTTTTGTTCCTGGTCCCTTTGCGGTGGGAGGAATCCCTGGACGTTCGCAATTGCTGAGCCTGCCTTCGGGTGTACCCGGTGGCCCACGCAGATAGTATTGGGCTTTCGGAGGCACTACAGAGAGACAGCGCCAGCGTTGGTGGGTCTGTGAATGGGGTGTCCTGGCTACTTGAAGAGCAGCAAGAGCTTTTGGTCCTGGCCCCTTTGTCGTGGGAGTAACCCCTGGACGTTTGCAATTGCTGAGCCTGCCTCCGGGTGTACTCGGAGGCCCACGCAGATAGTGCTGGGCTTTGGGAGGCACCAGAAAGAGACAGCGCCAGTGTTTGTAGGGCTGTGAATGGGGTTGCGTGGCTACTTGAAGAGCAGCAAGAGCTTTTGGTCCTGGTCCCTTTGGGGTGGGAAGAATCCCTGGACATTCGCAATTGCTGAGATGGGCTCGGGGTGTACTCAGCTCCGCAAGCAGATAATATTGGAGTTTGGGAGGCTCTAGACAGAGAAAGCACCAGCATTGGTGGGACTGTGAATGGGGTGTCCTGGCTACTTGAAGAGCAGCAAGAGCTTTTGGTCCTGGCCCCTTTGCGGTGGGAGGAATCCCTGGACGTTCGCAATTGCTGAGCCTGCCGCCGGGTGTACTCGGCGGCCCACGCAAACAGTGTTCTCTTTTGGGAGGCTCTAGAAAGAGACAGCGCCAGCGTTGGTGGGTCTGTGAATGGGGTGTCCTGACTACTTGAAGAGCAGCAAGAGCTTTTGGTCCTGGCCCCTTTGCAGTGGATAGGAATCCCTGGACGTTCGCAATTGCTGAGCCTGCCTCCGGGTGTACTCGGCGGCCCACGCAGATAGTATTGGGCTTTGGGAGGCACCAGAAAGAGACAGCGCCAGCGTTTGTAGGGCTGTGAATGGGGTGTCCTGGCTAATTTAGGAGCAGCAAGAGCTTTTGGTCCTGGCCCCTTTGCGGTGGGAGGAATCCCTGGACATTCGCAATTGCTGAGCTGGGCTCGGGGTGTACTCAGCTCCGCAGGCAGATAATATTGGATTTTTGGAGGCTCTAGAAAGAGACAGCACCAGCGTTGGTGGGGCTGTGATTGGGGTTGCGTGGCTACTTGAAGAGCAGCAAGAGCTTTTGGTCCTGGCCCCTTTGCGGTGGGAGGAATCCCTGGACGTTCGCACTTGCTGAGCCTGCCGCCATGTGTATTCGGAGGCCCATGCAGATATTACTGGGCTTTGGAAGGCACTAGAAAGAGACAGCGCCAGCGTTTGTAGGGCTGTGAATGGGGTGTCCTGGCTACTTGAAGAGCAGTAAGAGCTTTTGGTCCTGGCCCCTTTGCGGTGGGAGGAATCCCTGGACGTTCGCAATTGCTGAGCCTGCCTCCGAGTGTACTTGGCGACCCACGCAAACAGTGTTCTCTTTAGGGAGGCTCAAGAAAGAGACAGCACCAGCGTTGGTGGGTCTGTGAATGGTGTTGCCTGGCTACTTGAAGAGCAGCAAGAGCTTTTGGTCCTGGTCCCTTTGCGGTGGGAGGAATTCCTGGACGTTCGCAATTGCTGAGCCTGCCGCCGGGTGTCCTTAGTGGCCCACGCAAACAGTGTTCTCTTTTGGGAGGCTCTAGAAAGAGACAGCACCAGCGTTGGTGGGTCTGTGAATGGGGTGTCCTGACTACTTGAAGAGCAGCAAGAGCTTTTGGTCCTGGTCCCTTTGGGGTGGGAGGAATCCCTGGACATTCGCAATTGCTGAGCTGGTCTCCGGGTGTACTCAGCTCCGCAGGCAGATAATATTGGAGTTTGGGAGGTTCTAGAAAGAGACAGCACCAGCGTTGGTGGGTCTGTGAATGGGGTTGCGTGGCTACTTTAAGAGCAGCAAGAGCTTTTGGTCCTGGTCCCTTTGGGGTGGGAGGAATCCCTGGACATTCGCAATTGCTGAGCAGGCCTCAGGGTGTCCTCAGCGGCCCACGCAAACAGTGTTCTCTTTTGGGAGGCTCTAGAAAGAGACATTGCCAGCGTTCGTGGGGCTCTGAATGGGGTTTGCCTGGCTACTTGAAGAGCAGCAAGAGCTTTTGGTCCTGGCCCCTTTGCGGTGGGAGGAATCCCTGGACGTTCGCAATTGCTGAGCCTGCCTCAGGGTGTCCTCAGCGGCCCACGCAAATAGTGTTCAATTTTGGGAGGCTCTAGAAAGAGACAGCGCCAGCGTTGGTGGGTCTGTGAATGGGGTGTCCTGACTACTTGAAGAGCAGCAAGAGCTTTTGGTCCTGGTCCCTTTGCGGTGGGAGGAATCCCTGGACGTTCGCAATTGCTGAGCCTGCCGCCGGGTGTACTCGGTGGCCCACGCAGATAGTATTGGGCTTTGGGAGGAACTAGAAAGAGACAGCGCCAGCGTTGGTGGGGCTGTGAATGGGGTGTCCTGGCTACTTGAATAGCAGCAAGAGCTTTTGGTCCAGGCCCCTTTGTCGTGGGAGTAACCCCTGGACGTTTGCAATTGCTGAGCCTGCCTCCGGGTGTACTCGGCGGCCCACGCAGATAGTATTGGGCTTTGGGAGGCACCAGAAAGAGCGCTAGTGTTTGTAGGGCTGTGAATGGGGTTGCGTGGCTACTTGAAGAGCAGCTAGAGCTTTTGGTCCTGGTCCCTTTGGGGTGGGAAGAATCCCTGGACATTCGCAATTGCTGAGCTGGGCTCGGGGTGTACTCAGCTCCGCAGGCAGATAATATTGGAGTTTGGGAGGCTCTAGACAGAGAAAGCACCAGCGTTGGTGGGTCTGTGAATGGGGTGTCCTGACTACTTGAAGAGCAGCAAGAGCTTTTGGTCCTGGTCCCTTTGGGGTGGGAGTAATCCCTGGAAGTTTGCAATTGCTGAGCCTGCCTCCGGGTGTACTCGGCAGCACACGCAGATAGTACTGGGCTTTGGGAGGAACTAGAAAGAGTCAGCACCAGCATTGGTGGGACTGTGAATGGGGTTGCCTGGCTACTTGAAGAGCAGCAAGAGCTTTTGGTCCTGGTCCCTTTTGGGGTGGGAGGAATCCCTGGACGTTCGCAATTGCTGAGCCTGCCGCCGGGTGTACTCGGTGGCCCACGCAAACAGTGTTCTCTTTTGGGAGGCTCTAGAAAGAGACAGTGCCAGCGTTGATGGGTCTGTAAATAGGGTTACGTGACTACTTGCAGAGCAGCAAGAGCTTTTGGTCCTGGGCCCTTTGCGGTGGGAGGAATCCCTGGACGTTCGAAATTGCTGAGCCTGCCTCAGGGTGTCCTCAGCGGCCTATGCAAACAGTGTTCTCTTTTGGGAGGCTCTAGAAAGAGACAGTGCCAGTGTTCGTGGGGCTCTGAATGGGGTTTGCCTGGCTACTTGAAGAGCAGCAAGAGCTTTTGGTCCTGGCCCCTTTGCGGTGGGAGGAATCCCTGGACGTTTGCAATTGCTGAGCATGCCGCCAGGTGTCCTTAGCGGCCCACGCAAACAGTGTTCTCTTTTGGGAGGCTCTAGAAAGAGACAGCACCAGCGTTGGTGGGTCTGTGAATGGGGTGTCCTGACTACTTGAAGAGCAGCAAGAGCTTTTGGTCCTGGTCCCTTTGGGGTGGGAGGAATCCCTGGACATTCGCAATTGCTGAGCTGGGCTCCGGGTCTACTCAGCTCCGCAGGCAGATAATATTGGAGTTTGGGAGGTTCTAGAAAGAGACAGCACCACCATTGGTGGGGCTGTGAATGGGGTTGCGTGGCTACTTTAGGAGCAGCAAGAGCTTTTGGTCCTGGTCCCTTTGCGGTGGGAGGAATCCCTGGACATTCGCAATTGCTGAGCCTGCCGCCGAGTGTACTCGGCTCCGCAGGCAGAAATTATTGGAGTTTGGGAGGCTCTAGACAGAGAAAGCACCAGCGTTGGTGGGTCTGTGAATGGGGTTGCCTGACTACTTGAAGAGCAGCAAGAGCTTTTGGTCCTGGTCCCTTTGCGGTGGGAGGAATCCCTGGACGTTCGCAATTGCTGAGCCAGCCTCTGGGTGTCCTCAGCAGCCCACGCAAATACTGTTCAATTTTGGGAGGCTCTAGAGAGAGACAGCGCCAGCGTTGGTGGGTCTGTGAATGGGCTTGCCTGGGTACTTGAAGAGCAGCAAGAGCTTTTGTTCCTGGTCCCTTTGCGGTGGGAGGAATCCCTGGACGTTCGCAATTGCTGAGCCTGCCTTCGGGTGTACCCGGTGGCCCACGCAGATAGTATTGGGCTTTCGGAGGCACTACAGAGAGACAGCGCCAGCGTTGGTGGGTCTGTGAATGGGGTGTCCTGGCTACTTGAAGAGCAGCAAGAGCTTTTGGTCCTGGCCCCTTTGTCGTGGGAGTAACCCCTGGACGTTTGCAATTGCTGAGCCTGCCTCCGGGTGTACTCGGAGGCCCACGCAGATAGTACTGGGCTTTGGGAGGCACCAGAAAGAGACAGCGCCAGTGTTTGTAGGGCTGTGAATGGGGTTGCGTGGCTACTTGAAGAGCAGCAAGAGCTTTTGGTCCTGGTCCCTTTGGGGTGGGAAGAATCCCTGGACATTCGCAATTGCTGAGATGGGCTCGGGGTGTACTCAGCTCCGCAAGCAGATAATATTGGAGTTTGGGAGGCTCTAGACAGAGAAAGCACCAGCATTGGTGGGACTGTGAATGGGGTGTCCTGGCTACTTGAAGAGCAGCAAGAGCTTTTGGTCCTGGCCCCTTTGCGGTGGGAGGAATCCCTGGACGTTCGCAATTGCTGAGCCTGCCGCAGGGTGTACTCGGCGGCCCACGCAAACAGTGTTCTCTTTTGGGAGGCTCTAGAAAGAGACAGCGCCAGCGTTGGTGGGTCTGTGAATGGGGTGTCCTGACTACTTGAAGAGCAGCAAGAGCTTTTGGTCCTGGCCCCTTTGCAGTGGATAGGAATCCCTGGACGTTCGCAATTGCTGAGCCTGCCTCCGGGTGTACTCGGCGGCCCACGCAGATAGTATTGGGCTTTGGGAGGCACCAGAAAGAGACAGCGCCAGCGTTTGTAGGGCTGTGAATGGGGTGTCCTGGCTACTTTAGGAGCAGCAAGAGCTTTTGGTCCTGGCCCCTTTGCGGTGGGAGGAATCCCTGGACATTCGCAATTGCTGAGCTGGGCTCGGGGTGTACTCAGCTCCGCAGGCAGATAATATTGGATTTTTGGAGGCTCTAGAAAGAGACAGCACCAGCGTTGGTGGGGCTGTGATTGGGGTTGCGTGGCTACTTGAAGAGCAGCAAGAGCTTTTGGTCCTGGCCCCTTTGCGGTGGGAGGAATCCCTGGACGTTCGCACTTGCTGAGCCTGCCGCCATGTGTATTCGGAGGCCCATGCAGATATTACTGGGCTTTGGAAGGCACTAGAAAGAGACAGCGCCAGCGTTTGTAGGGCTGTGAATGGGGTGTCCTGGCTACTTGAAGAGCAGTAAGAGCTTTTGGTCCTGGCCCCTTTGCGGTGGGAGGAATCCCTGGACGTTCGCAATTGCTGAGCCTGCCTCCGAGTGTACTTGGCGACCCACGCAAACAGTGTTCTCTTTAGGGAGGCTCTAGAAAGAGACAGCACCAGCGTTGGTGGGTCTGTGAATGGGGTGTCCTGACTACTTGAAGAGCAGCAAGAGCTTTTGGTCCTGGTCCCTTTGGGGTGGGAGGAATCCCTGGACATTCGCAATTGCTGAGCTGGTCTCCGGGTGTACTCAGCTCCGCAGGCAGATAATATTGGAGTTTGGGAGGTTCTAGAAAGAGAAAGCACCAGCGTTGGTGGGTCTGTGAATGGGGTTGCGTGGCTACTTTAAGAGCAGCAAGAGCTTTTGGTCCTGGTCCCTTTGGGGTGGGAGGAATCCCTGGACATTCGCAATTGCTGAGCAGGCCTCAGGGTGTCCTCAGCGGCCCACGCAAACAGTGTTCTCTTTTGGGAGGCTCTAGAAAGAGACATTGCCAGCGTTCGTGGGGCTCTGAATGGGGTTTGCCTGGCTACTTGAAGAGCAGCAAGAGCTTTTGGTCCTGGCCCCTTTGCGGTGGGAGGAATCCCTGGACGTTCGCAATTGCTGAGCCTGCCTCAGGGTGTCCTCAGCGGCCCACGCTAATAGTGTTCAATTTTGGGAGGCTCTAGAAAGAGACAGCGCCAGCGTTGGTGGGTCTGTGAATGGGGTGTCCTGACTACTTGAAGAGCAGCAAGAGCTTTTGGTCCTGGTCCCTTTGCGGTGGGAGGAATCCCTGGACGTTCGCAATTGCTGAGCCTGCCGCCGGGTGTACTCGGTGGCCCACGCAGATAGTATTGGGCTTTGGGAGGAACTAGAAAGAGACAGCGCCAGCGTTGGTGGGGCTGTGAATGGGGTGTCCTGGCTACTTGAAGAGCAGCAAGAGCTTTTGGTCCAGGCCCCTTTGTCGTGGGAGTAACCCCTGGACGTTTGCAATTGCTGAGCCTGCCTCCGGGTGTACTCGGCGGCCCACGCAGATAGTATTGGGCTTTGGGAGGCACCAGAAAGAGCGCTAGTGTTTGTAGGGCTGTGAATGGGGTTGCGTGGCTACTTGAAGAGCAGCTAGAGCTTTTGGTCCTGGTCCCTTTGGGGTGGGAAGAATCCCTGGACATTCGCAATTGCTGAGCTGGGCTCGGGGTGTACTCAGCTCCGCAGGCAGATAATATTGGAGTTTGGGAGGCTCTAGACAGAGAAAGCACCAGCGTTGGTGGGTCTGTGAATGGGGTGTCCTGACTACTTGAAGAGCAGCAAGAGCTTTTGGTCCTGGTCCCTTTGGGGTGGGAGTAATCCCTGGAAGTTTGCAATTGCTGAGCCTGCCTCCGGGTGTACTCGGCAGCACACGCAGATAGTACTGGGCTTTGGGAGGAACTAGAAAGAGTCAGCACCAGCATTGGTGGGACTGTGAATGGGGTTGCCTGGCTACTTGAAGAGCAGCAAGAGCTTTTGGTCCTGGTCCCTTTTGGGGTGGGAGGAATCCCTGGACGTTCGCAATTGCTGAGCCTGCCGCCGGGTGTACTCGGTGGCCCACGCAAACAGTGTTCTCTTTTGGGAGGCTCTAGAAAGAGACAGT
Organism: Platalea minor; assembly: GCA_037975005.1. NCBI lineage: Eukaryota > Metazoa > Chordata > Aves > Pelecaniformes > Threskiornithidae > Platalea > Platalea minor. The sequence continues at coordinate 241,198 of JBBPFK010000043.1, read as the reverse complement.
GCCAGCGTTGATGGGTCTGTAAATAGGGTTACGTGACTACTTGCAGAGCAGCAAGAGCTTTTGGTCCTGGGCCCTTTGCGGTGGGAGGAATCCCTGGACGTTCGAAATTGCTGAGCCTGCCTCAGGGTGTCCTCAGCGGCCTATGCAAACAGTGTTCTCTTTTGGGAGGCTCTAGAAAGAGACAGTGCCAGTGTTCGTGGGGCTCTGAATGGGGTTTGCCTGGCTACTTGAAGAGCAGCAAGAGCTTTTGGTCCTGGCCCCTTTGCGGTGGGAGGAATCCCTGGACGTTTGCAATTGCTGAGCATGCCGCCAGGTGTCCTTAGCGGCCCACGCAAACAGTGTTCTCTTTTGGGAGGCTCTAGAAAGAGACAGCACCAGCGTTGGTGGGTCTGTGAATGGGGTGTCCTGACTACTTGAAGAGCAGCAAGAGCTTTTGGTCCTGGTCCCTTTGGGGTGGGAGGAATCCCTGGACATTCGCAATTGCTGAGCTGGGCTCCGGGTCTACTCAGCTCCGCAGGCAGATAATATTGGAGTTTGGGAGGTTCTAGAAAGAGACAGCACCACCATTGGTGGGGCTGTGAATGGGGTTGCGTGGCTACTTTAGGAGCAGCAAGAGCTTTTGGTCCTGGTCCCTTTGCGGTGGGAGGAATCCCTGGACATTCGCAATTGCTGAGCCTGCCGCCGAGTGTACTCGGCTCCGCAGGCAGAAATTATTGGAGTTTGGGAGGCTCTAGACAGAGAAAGCACCAGCGTTGGTGGGTCTGTGAATGGGGTTGCCTGACTACTTGAAGAGCAGCAAGAGCTTTTGGTCCTGGTCCCTTTGCGGTGGGAGGAATCCCTGGACGTTCGCAATTGCTGAGCCAGCCTCTGGGTGTCCTCAGCAGCCCACGCAAATACTGTTCAATTTTGGGAGGCTCTAGAGAGAGACAGCGCCAGCGTTGGTGGGTCTGTGAATGGGCTTGCCTGGGTACTTGAAGAGCAGCAAGAGCTTTTGTTCCTGGTCCCTTTGCGGTGGGAGGAATCCCTGGACGTTCGCAATTGCTGAGCCTGCCTTCGGGTGTACCCGGTGGCCCACGCAGATAGTATTGGGCTTTCGGAGGCACTACAGAGAGACAGCGCCAGCGTTGGTGGGTCTGTGAATGGGGTGTCCTGGCTACTTGAAGAGCAGCAAGAGCTTTTGGTCCTGGCCCCTTTGTCGTGGGAGTAACCCCTGGACGTTTGCAATTGCTGAGCCTGCCTCCGGGTGTACTCGGAGGCCCACGCAGATAGTGCTGGGCTTTGGGAGGCACCAGAAAGAGACAGCGCCAGTGTTTGTAGGGCTGTGAATGGGGTTGCGTGGCTACTTGAAGAGCAGCAAGAGCTTTTGGTCCTGGTCCCTTTGGGGTGGGAAGAATCCCTGGACATTCGCAATTGCTGAGATGGGCTCGGGGTGTACTCAGCTCCGCAAGCAGATAATATTGGAGTTTGGGAGGCTCTAGACAGAGAAAGCACCAGCATTGGTGGGACTGTGAATGGGGTGTCCTGGCTACTTGAAGAGCAGCAAGAGCTTTTGGTCCTGGCCCCTTTGCGGTGGGAGGAATCCCTGGACGTTCGCAATTGCTGAGCCTGCCGCAGGGTGTACTCGGCGGCCCACGCAAACAGTGTTCTCTTTTGGGAGGCTCTAGAAAGAGACAGCGCCAGCGTTGGTGGGTCTGTGAATGGGGTGTCCTGACTACTTGAAGAGCAGCAAGAGCTTTTGGTCCTGGCCCCTTTGCAGTGGATAGGAATCCCTGGACGTTCGCAATTGCTGAGCCTGCCTCCGGGTGTACTCGGCGGCCCACGCAGATAGTATTGGGCTTTGGGAGGCACCAGAAAGAGACAGCGCCAGCGTTTGTAGGGCTGTGAATGGGGTGTCCTGGCTACTTTAGGAGCAGCAAGAGCTTTTGGTCCTGGCCCCTTTGCGGTGGGAGGAATCCCTGGACATTCGCAATTGCTGAGCTGGGCTCGGGGTGTACTCAGCTCCGCAGGCAGATAATATTGGATTTTTGGAGGCTCTAGAAAGAGACAGCACCAGCGTTGGTGGGGCTGTGATTGGGGTTGCGTGGCTACTTGAAGAGCAGCAAGAGCTTTTGGTCCTGGCCCCTTTGCGGTGGGAGGAATCCCTGGACGTTCGCACTTGCTGAGCCTGCCGCCATGTGTATTCGGAGGCCCATGCAGATATTACTGGGCTTTGGAAGGCACTAGAAAGAGACAGCGCCAGCGTTTGTAGGGCTGTGAATGGGGTGTCCTGGCTACTTGAAGAGCAGTAAGAGCTTTTGGTCCTGGCCCCTTTGCGGTGGGAGGAATCCCTGGACGTTCGCAATTGCTGAGCCTGCCTCCGAGTGTACTTGGCGACCCACGCAAACAGTGTTCTCTTTAGGGAGGCTCTAGAAAGAGACAGCACCAGCGTTGGTGGGTCTGTGAATGGGGTGTCCTGACTACTTGAAGAGCAGCAAGAGCTTTTGGTCCTGGTCCCTTTGGGGTGGGAGGAATCCCTGGACATTCGCAATTGCTGAGCTGGTCTCCGGGTGTACTCAGCTCCGCAGGCAGATAATATTGGAGTTTGGGAGGTTCTAGAAAGAGACAGCACCAGCGTTGGTGGGTCTGTGAATGGGGTTGCGTGGCTACTTTAAGAGCAGCAAGAGCTTTTGGTCCTGGTCCCTTTGGGGTGGGAGGAATCCCTGGACATTCGCAATTGCTGAGCAGGCCTCAGGGTGTCCTCAGCGGCCCACGCAAACAGTGTTCTCTTTTGGGAGGCTCTAGAAAGAGACATTGCCAGCGTTCGTGGGGCTCTGAATGGGGTTTGCCTGGCTACTTGAAGAGCAGCAAGAGCTTTTGGTCCTGGCCCCTTTGCGGTGGGAGGAATCCCTGGACGTTCGCAATTGCTGAGCCTGCCTCAGGGTGTCCTCAGCGGCCCACGCAAATAGTGTTCAATTTTGGGAGGCTCTAGAAAGAGACAGCGCCAGCGTTGGTGGGTCTGTGAATGGGGTGTCCTGACTACTTGAAGAGCAGCAAGAGCTTTTGGTCCTGGTCCCTTTGTGGTGGGAGGAATCCCTGGACGTTCGCAATTGCTGAGCCTGCCGCCGGGTGTACTCGGTGGCCCACGCAGATAGTATTGGGCTTTGGGAGGAACTAGAAAGAGACAGCGCCAGCGTTGGTGGGGCTGTGAATGGGGTGTCCTGGCTACTTGAAGAGCAGCAAGAGCTTTTGGTCCAGGCCCCTTTGTCGTGGGAGTAACCCCTGGACGTTTGCAATTGCTGAGCCTGCCTCCGGGTGTACTCGGCGGCCCACGCAGATAGTATTGGGCTTTGGGAGGCACCAGAAAGAGCGCTAGTGTTTGTAGGGCTGTGAATGGGGTTGCGTGGCTACTTGAAGAGCAGCTAGAGCTTTTGGTCCTGGTCCCTTTGGGGTGGGAAGAATCCCTGGACATTCGCAATTGCTGAGCTGGGCTCGGGGTGTACTCAGCTCCGCAGGCAGATAATATTGGAGTTTGGGAGGCTCTAGACAGAGAAAGCACCAGCGTTGGTGGGTCTGTGAATGGGGTGTCCTGACTACTTGAAGAGCAGCAAGAGCTTTTGGTCCTGGTCCCTTTGGGGTGGGAGTAATCCCTGGAAGTTTGCAATTGCTGAGCCTGCCTCCGGGTGTACTCGGCAGCACACGCAGATAGTACTGGGCTTTGGGAGGAACTAGAAAGAGTCAGCACCAGCATTGGTGGGACTGTGAATGGGGTGTCCTGGCTACTTGAAGAGCAGCAAGAGCTTTTGGTCCTGGTCCCTTTGCGGTGGGAGGAATTCCTGGACGTTCGCAATTGCTGAGCCTGCCTCCGGGTGTACTCGGCGGCCCACGCAAAGAGTGTTCTCTTTTGGGAGGCTCTAGAAAGAGACACCACCAGCGTTGGTGGGTCTGTGAATGGGGTTTGCCTGGCTACTTGAGGAGCAGCAAGAGCTTTTGGTCCTGGCCCCTTTGCGGTGGGAGGAATCCCTGGACGTTCGCAATTGCTGAGCCTGCCGCTGGGTGTCCTCAGCAGCCCACGCAAATACTGTTCAATTTTGGGAGGATCTAGAAAGAGACAGCGCCAGCGTTGGTGGGTCTGTGAATGGGGTGTCCTGACTACTTGAAGAGCAGCAAGAGCTTTTGGTCCTGGCCCCTTTGTCGTGGGAGTAACCCCTGGACGTTTGCAATTGCTGAGCCTGCCTCCGGGTGTACTCGGCGGCCCACGCAGATAGTATTGGGCTTTGGGAGGCACCAGAAAGAGCGCCAGTGTTTGTAGGGCTGTGAATGGGGTTGCGTGGCTACTTGAAGAGCAGCAAGAGCTTTTGGTCCTGGTCCCTTTGGGGTGGGAAGAATCCCTGGACATTCGCAATTGCTGAGCTGGGCTCGGGGTGTACTCAGCTCCGCAGGCAGATAATATTGGAGTTTGGGAGGCTCTAGACAGAGAAAGCACCAGCGTTGGTGGGTCTGTGAATGGGGTGTCCTGACTACTTGAAGAGCAGCAAGAGCTTTTGGTCCTGGCCCCTTTGCGGTGGGAGTAATCCCTGGAAGTTTGCAATTGCTGAGCCTGCCTCCGGGTGTACTCGGCAGCACACGCAGATAGTACTGGGCTTTGGGAGGAACTAGAAAGAGACAGCACCAGCATTGGTGGGACTGTGAAGGGGTGTCCTGACTACTTGAAGAGCAGCAAGAGCTTTTGGTCCTGGTCCCTTTGCGGTGGGAGGAATTCCTGGACGTTCGCAATTGCTGAGCCTGCCGCCGGGTGTCCTCAGCGGCCCACGCAAACAGTGTTCTCTTTTGGGAGGCTCTAGAAAGAGACAGAGCCAGCGATGGTGGGTCTGTGAATGGGGTTTTCCTGGCTACTTGAAGAGCAGCAAGAGCTTTTGGTCCTGGCCCCTTTGCGGTGGGAGGAATCCCTGGACGTTCGCAATTGCTGAGCCTGCCGCCGGGTGTCCTCAGCGGCCTACGCAAACAGTGTTCTCTTTTGGGAGGCTCTAGAAAGAGACAGCACCAGCGTTGGTGGGTCTGTGAATGGGGTGTCCTGACTACTTGAAGAACAGCAAGAGCTTTTGGTCCTGGCCCCTTTGCGGTGGCAGGAATCCCTGGACGTTCGCAATTGCTGAGCCTGCCTCAGGGTGTACTCGGCGGCCCACGCAGATAGTATTGGGCTTTGGGAGGCACCAGAAAGAGACAGCGCCAGCGTTTGTAGGGCTGTGAATGGGGTTGCCTGGCTACTTGAAGAGCAGCAAGAGCTTTTGGTCCTGGCCCCTTTGCGGTGGCAGGAATCCCTGGACGTTCGCAATTGCTGATCTGGGCTCGGGGTGTACTCAGCTCCGCAGGCAGATAATATTGGATTTTTGGAGGTTCTAGAAAGAGACAGCACCAGCGTTGGTGGGCCTGTGAATGGGGTTGCCTGGCTACTTGAAGAGCAGCAAGAGCTTTTGGTCCTGGCCCCTTTGCGGTGGCAGGAATCCCTGGACGTTCGTACTTGCTGAGCCTGCCGCCGGGTGTACTCGGCGGCACACGCAAACAGTGTTCTCTTTTGGGAGGCTCTAGAAAGAGACAGTGCCAGCGTTCGTGGGGCTATGAATGGGGTTTGCCTCGCTACTTGAGGAGCAGCAAGAGCTTTTGGTCCTGGCCCCTTTGCGGTGGGGGGAATCCCTGGACGTTCGCAATTGCTCATCCTGCCACCGGATGTACTCGGTGGCCCACGCAGATAGTATTGGGCTTTGGGAGGCTCTAGAAAGAGACAGCGCCAGCGTTGGTGGGTCTGTGAATGGGGTTGCCTGGCTACTTGAAGAGCAGCAAGAGCTTTTGGTCCTGGCCCTTTTGGGATGGGAGGAATCCCTGGACGTTCGCAATTGCTGAGCCTGCGCGGGGTGTACTCGGTGGCCCACGCAAACAGTGTTCTCTTTTGGGAGGCTCTAGAAAGAGACAGTGCCAGCGTTGATGGGTCTGTAAATAGGGTTACGTGACTACTTGCAGAGCAGCAAGAGCTTTTGGTCCTGGGCCCTTTGCGGTGGGAGGAATCCCTGGACGTTCGCAATTGCTGAGCCTGCCTCAGGGTGTCCTCAGCGGCCTATGCAAACAGTGTTCTCTTTTGGGAGGCTCTAGAAAGAGACAGTGCCAGTGTTCGTGGGGCTCTGAATGGGGTTTGCCTGGCTACTTGAAGAGCAGCAAGAGCTTTTGGTCCTGGCCCCTTTGCGGTGGGAGGAATCCCTGGACGTTTGCAATTGCTGAGCATGCCGCCGGGTGTCCTTAGCGGCCCACGCAAACAGTGTTCTCTTTTGGGAGGCTCTAGAAAGAGACAGCACCAGCGTTGGTGGGTCTGTGAATGGGGTGTCCTGACTAATTGAAGAGCAGCAAGAGCTTTTGGTCCTGGTCCCTTTGGTGTGGGAGGAATCCCTGGACATTCGCAATTGCTGAGCCTGCCTCTGGGTGTACTCGGCTCCGCAGGCAGAAAATATTGGAGTTTGGGAGGCTCTAGAAAGAGACAGCACCAGCGTTGGTGGGTCTGTGAATGGGGTTGCCTGACTACTTGAAGAGCAGCAAGAGCTTTTGGTCCTGGTCCCTTTGCGGTGGGAGGAATCCCTGGACGTTCGCAATTGCTGTGCCTGCCTTCGGGTGTACTCGGTGGCCCACGCAGATAGTATTGGGTTTTCGGAGGCACTACAGAGAGACAGCGCCAGCGTTGGTGGGTCTGTGAATGGGGTGTCCTGGCTACTTGAAGAGCAGCAAGAGCTTTTGGTGCTGGCCCCTTTGTCGTGGGAGTAACCCCTGGACGTTTGCAATTGCTGAGCCTGCCTCCGGGTGTACTCGGAGGCCCACGCAGATAGTACTGGGCTTTGGGAGGCACCAGAAAGAGACAGCGCCAGTGTTTGTAGGGCTGTGAATGGGGTTGCGTGGCTACTTGAAGAGCAGCAAGAGCTTTTGGTCCTGGTCCCTTTGGGGTGGGAAGAATCCCTGGACATTCGCAATTGCTGAGCTGGGCTCGGGGTGTACTCAGCTCCGCAGGCAGATAATATTGGAGTTTGGGAGGCTCTAGACAGAGAAAGCACCAGCGTTGGTGGGTCTGTGAATGGAGTGTCCTGGCTACTTGAAGAGCAGCAAGAGCTTTTGGTCCTGGCCCCTTTGCGGTGGGAGTAATCCCTGGAAGTTTGCAATTGCTGAGCCTGCCTCCGGGTGTACTCGGCAGCACACGCAGATAGTACTGGGCTTTGGGAGGAACTAGAAAGAGACAGCACCAGCATTGGTGGGACTGTGAATGGGGTGTCCTGGCTACTTGAAGAGCAGCAAGAGATTTTGGTCCTGGTCCCTTTGCGGTGGGAGGAATTCCTGGACGTTCACAATTGCTGAGCCTGCCGCCGGGTGTACTCGGCGGCCCACGCAAACAGTGTTCTCTTTTGGGAGGCTCTAGAAAGAGACAGCGCCAGCGTTGGTCGGTCTGTGAATGGGGTTTGCCTGGCTACTTGAAGAGCAGCAAGAGCTTTTGGTCCTGGCCCCTTTGCGGTGGGAGGAATCCCTGGACGTTCGCAATTGCTGAGCCTGCCGCCGGGTGTCCTCAGCGGCCTACGCAAACAGTGTTCTCTTTTGGGAGGCTCTAGAAAGAGACAGCACCAGCGTTGGTGGGTCTGTGAATGGGGTGTCCTGACTACTTGAAGAACAGCAAGAGCTTTTGGTCCTGGTCCCTTTGCGGTGGAAGGAATCCCTGGACGTTCGCAATTGCTGAGCCTGCCTCCGGGTGTACTCGGCGGCCCACGCAGATAGTATTGGGCTTTGGGAGGCACCAGAAAGAGACAGCGCCAGCGTTTGTAGGGCTGTGAATGGGGTTGCGTGGCTACTTTAGGAGCAGCAAGAGCTTTTGGTCCTGGTCCCTTTGGGGTGGGAGGAATCCCTGGACATTCGCAATTGCTGAGCTAGGCTCGGGGTGTACTCAGCTCCGCAGGCAGATAATATTGGATTTTTGGAGGTTCTAGAAAGAGAAAGCACCAGCGTTGGTGGGGCTGTGAATGGGGTTGCCCGGCTACTTGAAGAGCAGCAAGAGCTTTTGGTCCTGGCCCCTTTGCGGTGGGAGGAATCCCTGGACGTTCGCACTTGCTGATCCTGCCGCCATGTGTACTCGGAGGCCCATGCAGATATTACTGGGCTTTGGAAGGCACTAGAAAGAGACAGCGCCAGCGTTTGTAGGGCTGTGAATGGGGTGTCCTGGCTACTTGAAGAGCAGTAAGAGCTTTTGGTCCTGGCCCCTTTGCGGTGGGAGGAATCCCTGGACGTTCGCAATTGCTGAGCCTGCCTTCGGGTGTACTCGGTGGCCCACGCAAACAGTGTTCTCTTTTGGGAGGCTCTAGAAAGAGACAGTGCCAGCGTTGATGGGTCTGTAAATGGGGTTACGTGACTACTTCCAGAGCAGCAAGAGCTTTTGGTCCTGGCCCCTTTGCGGTGGGAGGAATCCCTGGACGTTCGCAATTGCTGAGCCTGCCGCCGGGTGTCCTCAGCGGCCCACGCAAACAGTGTTCTCTTTTGGGAGGCTCTAGAAAGAGACAGTGCCAGTGTTCGTGGGGCTATGAATGGGGTTTGCCTCGCTACTTGAGGAGCAGCAAGAGCTTTTGGTCCTGGCCCCTTTGCGGTGGGGGGAATCCCTGGACGTTCGCAATTGCTCATCCTGCCACCGGATGTACTCGGTGGCCCACGCAGATAGTATTGGGCTTTGGGAGGCACTAGAAAGAGACAGCGCCAGCGTTGGTGGGTCTGTGAATGGGGTTGCCTGGCTACTTGAAGAGCAGCAAGAGCTTTTGGTCCTGGCCCTTTTGGGGTGGGAGGAATCCCTGGACGTTCACAATTGCTGAGCCTGCCGCCGGGTGTACTCGGAGGCCCACGCAAACAGTGTTCTCTTTTGGGAGGCTCTAGAAAGAGACAGCGCCAGCGTTGATGGGTCTGTGAATGGGGTGTCCTGACTACTTGAAGAGCAGCAAGAGCTTTTGGTCCTGGCCCCTTTGCGGTGGGAGGAATCCCTGGACGTTCGCAATTGCTGATCTGGGCTCGGGGTGTACTCAGCTCCGCAGGCAGATAATATTGGATTTTTGGAGGTTCTAGAAAGAGACAGCACCAGCGTTGGTGGGCCTGTGAATGGGGTTGCCTGGCTACTTGAAGAGCAGCAAGAGCTTTTGTTCCTGGCCCCTTTGCGGTGGGAGGAATCCCTGGACGTTCGCACTTGCTGAGCCTGCCGCCGGGTGTCCTCAGCGGCCCACGCAAACAGTGTTCTCTTTTGGGTGGCACTAGAAAGAGACAGCGCCAGCGTTGGTGGGTCTGTGAATGGGGTTGCCTGGCTACTTGAAGAGCAGCAAGAGCTTTTGGTCCTGGCCCTTTTGGGGTGGGAGGAATCCCTGGACGTTCGCAATTGCTGAGCCTGCCGCCGGGTGTACTCGGTGGCCCACGCAAACAGTGTTCTCTTTTGGGAGGCTCTAGAAAGAGACAGTGCCAGCGTTGGTGAGTCTGTCAATGGGGTTACGTGACTACTTGCAGAGCAGCAAGAGCTTTTGGTCCAGGCCCCTTTGCGGTTGGAGGAATCCCTGGACGTTCGCAATTGCTGAGCCTGCCTCAGGGTGTCCTCAGCGGCCCACGCAAACAGTGTTCTCTTTTGGGAGGCTCTAGAAAGACACAGTGCCAGTGTTCGTGGGGCTATGAATGGGGTTTGCCTCGCTACTTGAAGAGCAGCAAGAGCTTTTGGTCCTGGCCCCTTTGCGGTGGCAGGAATCCCTGGACGTTTGCAATTGCTGAGCATGCCGCCGGGTGTACTCGGAGGCCCACGCAAACAGTGTTCTCTTTTGGGAGGCTCTAGAAAGAGACAGCACCAGCGTTGGTGGGGCTGTGAATGGGGTTGCGTGGCTACTTGAAGAGCAGCAAGAGCTTTTGGTCCTGGCCCCTTTGCGGTGGGAGGAATCCCTGGACGTTCGCAATTGCTGAGCCTGCCTTCGGGTGTACTCGGTGGCCCACGCAGATAGTATTGGGATTTGGGAGGAACTAGAAAGAGACAGCGCCAGCGTTGGTGGGTCTGTGAATGGGGTGTCCTGGCTACTTGAAGAGCAGCAAGAGCTTTTGGTGCTGGCCCCTTTGTCGTGGGAGTAACCCCTGGACGTTTGCAATTGCTGAGCCTGCCTCCGGGTGTACTCGGCGGCCCACGCAGATAGTATTGGGCTTTGGGAGGCACCAGAAAGAGCGCCAGTGTTTGTAGGGCTGTGAATGGGGTTGCGTGGCTACTTGAAGAGCAGCAAGAGCTTTTGGTCCTGGTCCCTTTGGGGTGGGAAGAATCGCTGGACATTCGCAATTGCTGAGCTGGGCTCGGGGTGTACTCAGCTCCGCAGGCAGATAATATTGGAGTTTGGGAGGTTCTAGAAAGAGACAGCAACAGCGTTGGTGGGGCTGTGAATGGGGTTGCGTGGCTACTTTAGGAGCAGCAAGAGCTTTTGGTCCTGGTCCCTTTGCGGTGGGAGGAATCCCTGGACATTCGCAATTGCTGAGCCTGCCTCTGGGTGTACTCGGCTCCACAGGCAGAAAATATTGGAGTTTGGGAGGCTCTAGAAAGAGACAGCACCAGCGTTGGTGGGTCTGTGAATGGGGTTGCCTGACTACTTGAAGAGCAGCAAGAGCTTTTGGTCCTGGCCCCTTTGCGGTGGGAGGAATCCCTGGACGTTCGCAATTGCTGTGCCTGCCTTCGGGTGTACTCGGTGGCCCACGCAGATAGTATTGGGCTTTCGGAGGCACTACAGAGAGACAGCGCCAGCGTTGGTGGGGCTGTGAATGGGGTGTCCTGGCTACTTGAAGAGCAGCAAGAGCTTTTGGTCCTGGTCCCTTTGGGGTGGGAAGAATCCCTGGACATTCGCAATTGCTGAGCTGGGCTCCGGGTGTACTCAGCTCCGCAGGCAGATAATATTGGAGTTTGGGAGGCTCTAGACAGAGAAAGCACCAGCGTTGGTGGGTCTGTGAATGGGGTGTCCTGACTACTTGAAGAGCAGCAAGAGCTTTTGGTCCTGGCCCCTTTGCGGTGGGAGTAATCCCTGGAAGTTTGCAATTGCTGAGCCTGCCTCCGGGTGTACTCGGCAGCACACGCAGATAGTACTGGGCTTTGGGAGGAACTAGAAAGAGACAGCACCAGCATTGGTGGGACTGTGAATGGGGTGTCCTGGCTACTTGAAGAGCAGCAAGAGATTTTGGTCCTGGTCCCTTTGCGGTGGGAGGAATTCCTGGACGTTCACAATTGCTGAGCCTGCCGCCGGGTGTACTCGGCGGCCCACGCAAACAGTGTTCTCTTTTGGGAGGCTCTAGAAAGAGACAGCGCCAGCGTTGGTCGGTCTGTGAATGGGGTTTGCCTGGCTACTTGAAGAGCAGCAAGAGCTTTTGGTCCTGGCCCCTTTGCGGTGGGAGGAATCCCTGGACGTTCGCAATTGCTGAGCCTGCCGCCGGGTGTCCTCAGCGGCCTACGCAAACAGTGTTCTCTTTTGGGAGGCTCTAGAAAGAGACAGCACCAGCGTTGGTGGGCCTGTGAATGGGGTGTCCTGACTACTTGAAGAGCAGCAAGAGCTTTTGGTCCTGGCCCCTTTGCGGTGGCAGGAATCCCTGGACGTTCGCAATTGCTGAGCCTGCCTCCGGGTGTACTCGGCGGCCCACGCAGATAGTATTGGGCTTTGGGAGGCACCAGAAAGAGACAGCGCCAGCGTTTGTAGGGCTGTGAATGGGGTTGCGTGGCTACTTTAGGAGCAGCAAGAGCTTTTGGTCCTGGTCCCTTTGGGGTGGGAGGAATCCCTGGACATTCGCAATTGCTGAGCTAGGCTCGGGGTGTACTCAGCTCCGCAGGCAGATAATATTGGATTTTTGGAGGTTCTAGAAAGAGACAGCACCAGCGTTGGTGGGGCTGTGAATGGGGTTGCCCGGCTACTTGAAGAGCAGCAAGAGCTTTTGGTCCTGGCCCCTTTGCGGTGGGAGGAATCCCTGGACGTTCGCACTTGCTGAGCCTGCCGCCATGTGTACTCGGAGGCCCATGCAGATATTACTGGGCTTTGGAAGGCACTAGAAAGAGACAGCGCCAGCGTTTGTAGGGCTGTGAATGGGGTGTCCTGGCTACTTGAAGAGCAGTAAGAGCTTTTGGTCCTGGCCCCTTTGTCGTGGGAGTAACCCCTGGACGTTTGCAATTGCTGAGCCTGCCTTCGGGTGTACTCGGTGGCCCACGCAAACAGTGTTCTCTTTTGGGAGGCTCTAGAAAGAGACAGTGCCAGCGTTGATGGGTCTGTAAATGGGGTTACGTGACTACTTCCAGAGCAGCAAGAGCTTTTGGTCCTGGCCCCTTTGCGGTGGGAGGAATCCCTGGACGTTCGCAATTGCTGAGCCTGCCGCCGGGTGTCCTCAGCGGCCCACGCAAACAGTGTTCTCTTTTGGGAGGCTCTAGAAAGGGAAAGTGCCAGTGTTCGTGGGGCTATGAATGGGGTTTGCCTCGCTACTTGAGGAGCAGCAAGAGCTTTTGGTCCTGGCCCCTTTGCGGTGGGGGGAATCCCTGGACGTTCGCAATTGCTCATCCTGCCACCGGATGTACTCGCTGGCCCACGCAGATAGTATTGGGCTTTGGGAGGCACTAGAAAGAGACAGCGCCAGCGTTGGTGGGTCTGTGAATGGGGTTGCCTGGCTACTTGAAGAGCAGCAAGAGCTTTTGGTCCTGGCCCTTTTGGGGTGGGAGGAATCCCTGGACGTTCACAATTGCTGAGCCTGCCGCCGGGTGTACTCAGAGGCCCACGCAAACAGTGTTCTCTTTTGGGAGGCTCTAGAAAGAGACAGCACCAGCGTTGGTGGGTCTGTGAATGGGGTGTCCTGACTACTTGAAGAGCAGCAAGAGCTTTTGGTCCTGGTCCCTTTGGGGTGGGAAGAATCCCTGGACATTCGCAATTGCTGAGCTGGGCTCCGGGTGTACTCAGCTCCGCAGGCAGATAATATTGGAGTTTGGGAGGCTCTAGACAGAGAAAGCACCAGCGTTGGTGGGTCTGTGAATGGGGTGTCCTGGCTACTTGAAGAGCAGCAAGAGCTTTTGGTCCTGGCCCCTTTGCCGTGGGAGTAATCCCTTTAAGTTTGCAATTGCTGAGCCTGCCTCCGGGTGTACTCGGCGGCACACGCAGATAGTACTGGGCTTTTGGAGGAACTAGAAAGAGACAGCACCAGCGTTGGTGGGTCTGTGAATGGGGTGTCCTGACTACTTGAAGAGCAGCAAGAGCTTTTGGTCCTGGCCCCTTTGCGGTGGCAGGAATCCCTGGACGTTCGCAATTGCTGAGCCTGCCTCCGGGTGTACTCGGAGGCCCACGCAGATAGTATTGGGCTTTGGGAGGCACCAGAAAGAGACAGCGCCAGCGTTTGTAGGGCTGTGAATGGGGTTGCGTGGCTACTTGAAGAGCAGCAAGAGCTTTTGGTCCTGGTCCCTTTGGGGTGGGAGGAATCCCTTGACATTCGCAATTGCTAAGCTGGGCTCGGGGTGTACTCAGCTCCGCAGGCAGATAATATTGGAGTTTTGGAGGGTCTAGAAAGAGACAGCACCAGCGTTGGTGGGCCTGTGAATGGGGTTGCGTGGCTACTTTAAGAGCAGCAAGAGCTTTTGGTCCTGGCCCCTTTGCGGTGGCAGGAATCCCTGGACGTTCGCAATTGCTGAGCCTGCCGCCATGTGTACTCGGAGACCCATGCAGATATTACTGGGCTTTGGAAGGCACTAGAAAGAGGCAGCGCCAGCGTTGGGGGGTTTGTGAATGGGGTGTCCTGGCTACTTGAAGAGCAGTAAGAGCTTTTGGTCCTGGCCCCTTTGCGGTGGGAGGAATCCTTGGACGTTCGCAATTGCTGAGCCTGCCGCCGGCTGTCCTCAGCGGCCCACGCAGATAGTGTTCAATTTTGGGAGGCTCTAGAAAGAGACAGCGCCAGCGTTGGTGGGGCTGTGAATGGGGTTTGCCTCGCTACTTGAAGAGCAGCAAGAGCTTTTGGTCCTGGCCCCTTTGCGCTGGCAGGAATCCCTGGACGTTCGCAATTGCTGTGCCTGCCTCCGGGTGTACTCGGCGGCCCACTTAGATAGTATTGGGCTTTGGGAGGCACCAGAAAGAGACAGCGCCAGCGTTTGTAGGGCTGTGAATGGGGTGTCCTGGCTACTTGAAGAGCAGCAAGAGCTTTTGGTCCTGGTCCCTTTGGGGTGGGAGGAATACCTGGACATTCACAATTGCTGAGCTGGGCTCGGGGTGAACTCAGCTCCGCAGGCAGATAATATTGGAGTTTTGGAGGTTCTAGAAAGAGACAGCACCAGCGTTGGTGGGCCTGTGAATGTTGTTCCTGGCTACTTGAAGAGCAGCAAGAGCTTTTGGTCCTGGCCTCTTTGCGGTGGGAGGAATCCCTGGACTTTCGCAATTGCTGAGCCTGCTTCAGGGTGTCCTCAGCGGCTTACGCAAATAGTGTTCTCTTTTGGGAGGCTCTAGAAAGAGACAGTGCCAGTGTTCGTGGGTCCATGAATGGGGTTTGCCTGGCTACTTGAAGAGCAGCAAGAGCTTTTTGTCCTGGCCCCTTTGCGGTGGGAGGAATCCCTGGACGTTCGCAATTGCTGAGCCTGCCGCCGGGTGTACTCGGTGGCCCACGCAAACAGTGTTCTCTTTTGGGAGGCTCTAGAAAGAGACAGTGCCAGCGTTGGTGAGTCTGTCAATGGGGTTACGTGACTACTTGCAGAGCAGCAAGAGCTTTTGGTCCAGGCCCCTTTGCGGTGGGAGGAATCCCTGGACGTTCGCAATTGCTGAGCCTGCCTCAGGGTGTCCTCAGCGGCCCACGCAAACAGTGTTCTCTTTTGGGAGGCTCTAGAAAGACACAGTGCCAGTGTTCGTGGGGCTATGAATGGGGTTTGCCTCGCTACTTGAAGAGCAGCAAGAGCTTTTGGTCCTGGCCCCTTTGCGGTGGCAGGAATCCCTGGACGTTTGCAATTGCTGAGCCTGCCTTCGGGTGTACTCGGTGGCCCACGCAGATAGTATTGGGATTTGGGAGGAACTAGAAAGAGACAGCGCCAGCGTTGGTGGGTCTGTGAATGGGGTGTCCTGGCTACTTGAAGAGCAGCAAGAGCTTTTGGTGCTGGCCCCTTTGTCGTGGGAGTAACCCCTGGACGTTTGCAATTGCTGAGCCTGCCTCCGGGTGTACTCGGCGGCCCACGCAGATAGTATTGGGCTTTGGGAGGCACCAGAAAGAGCGCCAGTGTTTGTAGGGCTGTGAATGGGGTTGCGTGGCTACTTGAAGAGCAGCAAGAGCTTTTGGTCCTGGTCCCTTTGGGGTGGGAAGAATCGCTGGACATTCGCAATTGCTGAGCTGGGCTCGGGGTGTACTCAGCTCCGCAGGCAGATAATATTGGAGTTTGGGAGGTTCTAGAAAGAGACAGCAACAGCGTTGGTGGGGCTGTGAATGGGGTTGCGTGGCTACTTTAGGAGCAGCAAGAGCTTTTGGTCCTGGTCCCTTTGCGGTGGGAGGAATCCCTGGACATTCGCAATTGCTGAGCCTGCCTCTGGGTGTACTCGGCTCCACAGGCAGAAAATATTGGAGTTTGGGAGGCTCTAGAAAGAGACAGCACCAGCGTTGGTGGGTCTGTGAATGGGGTTGCCTGACTACTTGAAGAGCAGCAAGAGCTTTTGGTCCTGGCCCCTTTGCGGTGGGAGGAATCCCTGGACGTTCGCAATTGCTGTGCCTGCCTTCGGGTGTACTCGGTGGCCCACGCAGATAGTATTGGGCTTTCGGAGGCACTACAGAGAGACAGCGCCAGCGTTGGTGGGGCTGTGAATGGGGTGTCCTGGCTACTTGAAGAGCAGCAAGAGCTTTTGGTCCTGGTCCCTTTGGGGTGGGAAGAATCCCTGGACATTCGCAATTGCTGAGCTGGGCTCCGGGTGTACTCAGCTCCGCAGGCAGATAATATTGGAGTTTGGGAGGCTCTAGACAGAGAAAGCACCAGCGTTGGTGGGTCTGTGAATGGGGTGTCCTGACTACTTGAAGAGCAGCAAGAGCTTTTGGTCCTGGCCCCTTTGCGGTGGGAGTAATCCCTGGAAGTTTGCAATTGCTGAGCCTGCCTCCGGGTGTACTCGGCAGCACACGCAGATAGTACTGGGCTTTGGGAGGAACTAGAAAGAGACAGCACCAGCATTGGTGGGACTGTGAATGGGGTGTCCTGGCTACTTGAAGAGCAGCAAGAGATTTTGGTCCTGGTCCCTTTGCGGTGGGAGGAATTCCTGGACGTTCACAATTGCTGAGCCTGCCGCCGGGTGTACTCGGCGGCCCACGCAAACAGTGTTCTCTTTTGGGAGGCTCTAGAAAGAGACAGCGCCAGCGTTGGTCGGTCTGTGAATGGGGTTTGCCTGGCTACTTGAAGAGCAGCAAGAGCTTTTGGTCCTGGCCCCTTTGCGGTGGGAGGAATCCCTGGACGTTCGCAATTGCTGAGCCTGCCGCCGGGTGTCCTCAGCGGCCTACGCAAACAGTGTTCTCTTTTGGGAGGCTCTAGAAAGAGACAGCACCAGCGTTGGTGGGCCTGTGAATGGGGTGTCCTGACTACTTGAAGAGCAGCAAGAGCTTTTGGTCCTGGCCCCTTTGCGGTGGAAGGAATCCCTGGACGTTCGCAATTGCTGAGCCTGCCTCCGGGTGTACTCGGCGGCCCACGCAGATAGTATTGGGCTTTGGGAGGCACCAGAAAGAGACAGCGCCAGCGTTTGTAGGGCTGTGAATGGGGTTGCGTGGCTACTTTAGGAGCAGCAAGAGCTTTTGGTCCTGGTCCCTTTGGGGTGGGAGGAATCCCTGGACATTCGCAATTGCTGAGCTAGGCTCGGGGTGTACTCAGCTCCGCAGGCAGATAATATTGGATTTTTGGAGGTTCTAGAAAGAGACAGCACCAGCGTTGGTGGGGCTGTGAATGGGGTTGCCCGGCTACTTGAAGAGCAGCAAGAGCTTTTGGTCCTGGCCCCTTTGCGGTGGGAGGAATCCCTGGACGTTCGCACTTGCTGAGCCTGCCGCCATGTGTACTCGGAGGCCCATGCAGATATTACTGGGCTTTGGAAGGCACTAGAAAGAGACAGCGCCAGCGTTTGTAGGGCTGTGAATGGGGTGTCCTGGCTACTTGAAGAGCAGTAAGAGCTTTTGGTCCTGGCCCCTTTGTCGTGGGAGTAACCCCTGGACGTTTGCAATTGCTGAGCCTGCCTTCGGGTGTACTCGGTGGCCCACGCAAACAGTGTTCTCTTTTGGGAGGCTCTAGAAAGAGACAGTGCCAGCGTTGATGGGTCTGTAAATGGGGTTACGTGACTACTTCCAGAGCAGCAAGAGCTTTTGGTCCTGGCCCCTTTGCGGTGGGAGGAATCCCTGGACGTTCGCAATTGCTGAGCCTGCCGCCGGGTGTCCTCAGCGGCCCACGCAAACAGTGTTCTCTTTTGGGAGGCTCTAGAAAGGGAAAGTGCCAGTGTTCGTGGGGCTATGAATGGGGTTTGCCTCGCTACTTGAGGAGCAGCAAGAGCTTTTGGTCCTGGCCCCTTTGCGGTGGGGGGAATCCCTGGACGTTCGCAATTGCTCATCCTGCCACCGGATGTACTCGCTGGCCCACGCAGATAGTATTGGGCTTTGGGAGGCACTAGAAAGAGACAGCGCCAGCGTTGGTGGGTCTGTGAATGGGGTTGCCTGGCTACTTGAAGAGCAGCAAGAGCTTTTGGTCCTGGCCCTTTTGGGGTGGGAGGAATCCCTGGACGTTCACAATTGCTGAGCCTGCCGCCGGGTGTACTCAGAGGCCCACGCAAACAGTGTTCTCTTTTGGGAGGCTCTAGAAAGAGACAGCACCAGCGTTGGTGGGTCTGTGAATGGGGTGTCCTGACTACTTGAAGAGCAGCAAGAGCTTTTGGTCCTGGTCCCTTTGGGGTGGGAAGAATCCCTGGACATTCGCAATTGCTGAGCTGGGCTCCGGGTGTACTCAGCTCCGCAGGCAGATAATATTGGAGTTTGGGAGGCTCTAGACAGAGAAAGCACCAGCGTTGGTGGGTCTGTGAATGGGGTGTCCTGGCTACTTGAAGAGCAGCAAGAGCTTTTGGTCCTGGCCCCTTTGCCGTGGGAGTAAACCCTTTAAGTTTGCAATTGCTGAGCCTGCCTCCGGGTGTACTCGGCGGCCCACGCAGATAGTACTGGGCTTTTGGAGGAACTAGAAAGAGACAGCACCAGCGTTGGTGGGTCTGTGAATGGGGTGTCCTGACTACTTGAAGAGCAGCAAGAGCTTTTGGTCCTGGCCCCTTTGCGGTGGCAGGAATCCCTGGACGTTCGCAATTGCTGAGCCTGCCTCCGGGTGTACTCGGAGGCCCACGCAGATAGTATTGGGCTTTGGGAGGCACCAGAAAGAGACAGCGCCAGCGTTTGTAGGGCTGTGAATGGGGTTGCGTGGCTACTTGAAGAGCAGCAAGAGCTTTTGGTCCTGGTCCCTTTGGGGTGGGAGGAATCCCTTGACATTCGCAATTGCTAAGCTGGGCTCGGGGTGTACTCAGCTCCGCAGGCAGATAATATTGGAGTTTTGGAGGGTCTAGAAAGAGACAGCACCAGCGTTGGTGGGCCTGTGAATGGGGTTGCGTGGCTACTTTAAGAGCAGCAAGAGCTTTTGGTCCTGGCCCCTTTGCGGTGGCAGGAATCCCTGGACGTTCGCAATTGCTGAGCCTGCCGCCATGTGTACTCGGAGACCCATGCAGATATTACTGGGCTTTGGAAGGCACTAGAAAGAGGCAGCGCCAGCGTTGGGGGGTTTGTGAATGGGGTGTCCTGGCTACTTGAAGAGCAGTAAGAGCTTTTGGTCCTGGCCCCTTTGCGGTGGGAGGAATCCTTGGACGTTCGCAATTGCTGAGCCTGCCGCCGGCTGTCCTCAGCGGCCCACGCAGATAGTGTTCAATTTTGGGAGGCTCTAGAAAGAGACAGCGCCAGCGTTGGTGGGGCTGTGAATGGGGTTTGCCTGGCTACTTGAAGAGCAGCAAGAGCTTTTGGTCCTGGCCCCTTTGCGCTGGCAGGAATCCCTGGACGTTCGCAATTGCTGTGCCTGCCTCCGGGTGTACTCGGTGGCCCACGCAGATAGTATTGGGCTTTGGGAGGCACCAGAAAGAGACAGCGCCAGCGTTTGTAGGGCTGTGAATGGGGTGTCCTGGCTACTTGAAGAGCAGCAAGAGCTTTTGGTCCTGGTCCCTTTGGGGTGGGAGGAATACCTGGACATTCACAATTGCTGAGCTGGGCTCGGGGTGAACTCAGCTCCGCAGGCAGATAATATTGGAGTTTTGGAGGTTCTAGAAAGAGACAGCACCAGCGTTGGTGGGCCTGTGAATGTTGTTCCTGGCTACTTGAAGAGCAGCAAGAGCTTTTGGTCCTGGCCTCTTTGCGGTGGGAGGAATCCCTGGACTTTCGCAATTGCTGAGCCTGCTTCAGGGTGTCCTCAGCGGCTTACGCAAATAGTGTTCTCTTTTGGGAGGCTCTAGAAAGAGACAGTGCCAGTGTTCGTGGGTCCATGAATGGGGTTTGCCTGGCTACTTGAAGAGCAGCAAGAGCTTTTTGTCCTGGCCCCTTTGCGGTGGGAGGAATCCCTGGACGTTCGCAATTGCTGAGCCTGCCACCGGGTGTCCTCAGCGGCCCACGCAAACAGTGTTCTCTTTTGGGAGGCTCTAGAAAGAGACAGCACCAGCGTTGGTGGGTCTGTGAATGGGGTGTCCTGGCTACTTGAAGAGCAGCAAGAGCTTTTGGTCCTGGCCCCTTTGTCGTGGGAGTAACCCCTGGACGTTTGCAATTGCTGAGCCTGCCTCCGGGTGTACTCGGAGGCCCACGCAGATAGTATTGGGCTTTGGGAGGCACCAGAAAGAGACAGCGCCAGTGTTTGTAGGGCTGTGAATGGGGTTGCGTGGCTACTTGAAGAGCACCAAGAGCTTTTGGTCCTGGTCCCTTTGGGGTGGGAAGAATCCCTGGACATTCGCAATTGCTGAGCTGGGCTCGGGGTGTACTCAGCTCCGCAGGCAGATAATATTGGAGTTTGGGAGGCTCTAGACAGAGAAAGCACCAGCGTTGGTGGGTCTGTGAATGGGGTGTCCTGACTACTTGAAGAGCAGCAAGAGCTTTTGGTCCTGGCCCCTTTGCGGTGGGAATAATCCCTGGAAGTTTGCAATTGCTGAGCCTGCCTCCGGGTGTACTCGGCAGCACACGCAGATAGTACTGGGCTTTGGGAGGAACTAGAAAGAGACAGCACCAGCATTGGTGGGACTGTGAATGGGGTGTCCTGGCTACTTGAAGAGCAGCAAGAGCTTTTGGTCCTGGTCCCTTTGCGGTGGGAGGAATTCCTGGACGTTCGCAATTGCTGAGCCTGCCGCCGGGTGTCCTCAGCGGCCCACGCAAACAGTGTTCTCTTTTGGGAGGCTCTAGAAAGAGACAGTGCCAGCGTTCGTGGGGCTCTGAATGGGGTTTGCCTGGCTACTTGAAGAGCAGCAAGAGCTTTTTGTCCTGGCCCCTTTGCGGTGGGAGGAATCCCTGGACGTTCGCAATTGCTGAGCCTGCCGCCGGGTGTCCTCAGCGGCCCACGCAAACAGTGTTCTCTTTTGGGAGGCTCTAGAAAGAGACAGTGCCAGCGTTCGTGGGGCTATGAATGGGGTTTGCCTCGCTACTTGAGGAGCAGCAAGAGCTTTTGGTCCTGGCCCCTTTGCGGTGGGGGGAATCCCTGGACGTTCGCAATTGCTCATCCTGCCGCCGGGTGTCCTCAGCGGCCCACGCAGATAGTGTTCCATTTTGGGAGGCTCTAGAAAGAGACAGCGCCAGCGTTGGTGGGTCTGTGAATGGGGTTGCCTGGCTACTTGAAGAGCAGCAAGAGCTTTTGGTCCTGGCCCCTTTGGGGTGGGAGGAATCCCTGGACGTTCGCAATTGCTGAGCCTGCCTCCGGGTGTACTCGGTGGCCCACGCAAACAGTGTTCTCTTTTGGGAGGCTCTAGAAAGAGACAGTGCCAGCGTTGGTGGGTCTGTAAATGGGGTTACGTGACTACTTGCAGAGCAGCAAGAGCTTTTGGTCCTGGCCCCTTTGCGGTGGGAGGAATCCCTGGACGTTTGCAATTGCTGAGTATGCCGCCGGGTGTACTCGGAGGCCCACGCAAACAGTGTTCTCTTTTGGGAGGCTCTAGAAAGAGACAGCACCAGCGTTGGTCGGTCTGTGAATGGGGTGCCCTGCCTACTTGAAGAGCAGCAAGAGCTTTTGGTCCTGGTCCCTTTGCGGTGGGGGGAATCCCTGGACGTTCGCAATTGCTGAGCCTGCCTTCGGGTGTACTCGGTGGCCCACGCAGATAGTATTGGGATTTGGGAGGAACTAGAAAGAGACAGCGCCAGCGTTGGTGGGTCTGTGAATGGGGTGTCCTGGCTACTTGAAGAGCAGCAAGAGCTTTTGGTGCTGGCCCCTTTGTCGTGGGAGTAACCCCTGGACGTTTGCAATTGCTGAGCCTGCCTCCGGGTGTACTCGGCGGCCCACGCAGATAGTACTGGGCTTTGGGAGGCACCAGAAAGAGCGCTAGTGTTTGTAGGGCTGTGAATGGGGTTGCGTGGCTACTTGAAGAGCAGCAAGAGCTTTTGGTCCTGGTCCCTTTGGGGTGGGAGGAATCCCTGGACATTCGCAATTGCTGAGCTGGGCTCGGGGTGTACTCAGCTCCGCAGGCAGATAATATTGGAGTTTGGGAGGTTCTAGAAAGAGACAGCACCAGCGTTGGTGGGGCTGTGAATGGGGTTGCGTGGCTACTTTAGGAGCAGCAAGAGCTTTTGGTCCTGGCCCCTTTGCGGTGGGAGGAATCCCTGGACATTCGCAATTGCTGAGCCTGCCTCTGGGTGTACTCGGCTCCACAGGCAGAAAATATTGGAGTTTGGGAGGCTCTAGAAAGAGACAGCACCAGCGTTGGTGGGTCTGTGAATGGGGTTGCCTGACTACTTGAAGAGCAGCAAGAGCTTTTGGTCCTGGTCCCTTTGCGGTGGGAGGAATCCCTGGACGTTCGCAATTGCTGTGCCTGCCTTCGGGTGTACTCGGTGGCCCACGCAGATAGTATTGGGCTTTCGGAGGCACTACAGAGAGACAGCGCCAGCGTTGGTGGGTCTGTGAATGGGGTGTCCTGGCTACTTGAAGAGCAGCAAGAGCTTTTGGTCCTGGCCCCTTTGCGGTGGGAGGAATCCCTGGACGTTCGCACTTGCTGAGCCTGCCGCCATGTGTACTCGGAGGCCCATGCAGATATTACTGGGCTTTGGAAGGCACTAGAAAGAGACAGCGCCAGCGTTTGTAGGGCTGTGAATGGGGTGTCCTGGCTACTTGAAGAGCAGTAAGAGCTTTTGGTCCTGGCCCCTTTGCGGTGGGAGGAATCCCTGGACGTTCGCAATTGCTGAGCCTGCCGCCGGGTGTCCTCAGCGGCCTACGCAAACAGTGTTCTCTTTTGGGAGGCTCTAGAAAGAGACAGCACCAGCGTTGGTGGGTCTGTGAATGGGGTGTCCTGACTACTTGAAGAGCAGCAAGAGCTTTTGGTCCTGGCCCCTTTGGGGTGGGAGGAATCCCTGGACGTTCGCAATTGCAGAGCCTGCCTCCGAGTGTACTCAGCGACCCACGCAAACAGTGTTCTCTTTTGGGAGGCTAAAGAAAGAGACAGCACCAGTGTTGGTGGGTCTGTGAATGGTGTTGCCTGGCTACTTGAAGAGCAGCAAGAGCTTTTGGTCCTGGCCCCTTTGCGGTGGGAGGAATCCCTGGACGTTTGCAATTGCTGAGCCTGCCGCCGGGTGTCCTCAGCGGCCCACGCAAACAGTGTTCTCTTTTGGGAGGCTCTAGAAAGAGACAGTGCCAGTGTTCGTGGGGCTATGAATGGGGTTTGCCTCGCTACTTGAGGAGCAGCAAGAGCTTTTGGTCCTGGCCCCTTTGCGGTGGGGGGAATCCCTGGACATTCACAATTGCTCATCCTGCCGCCGGGTGTCCTCAGCGGCCCACGCAAATAGTGTTCAATTTTGGGAGGCTCTAGAAAGAGACAGCGCCAGCGTTGGTGGGTCTGTGAATGGGGTTGCCTGGCTACTTGAAGAGCAGCAAGAGCTTTTGGTCCTGGCCCCTTTGCGGTAGGAGTAATCCCTGGACGTGCGCAATTGCTGAGCATTCCTCCGGGTGTACTCGGTGGCCCACGCAAACAGTGTTCTCTTTTGGGAGGCTCTAGAAAGAGACAGTGCCAGCGTTGGTGGGTCTGTAAATGGGGTTACGTGACTACTTGCAGAGCAGCAAGAGCTTTTGGTCCTGGTCCCTTTGGGGTGGGAGGAATCCCTGGACGTTCGCAATTGCTGAGCCAGCCTCTGGGTGTCCTGAGCAGCCTACGCAAATAGTGTTCAATTTTGGGAGGCTCTAGAAAGAGACAGCACCAGCGTTGGTGGGTCTGTCAATGGGGTGTCCTGACTACTTGAAGAGCAGCAAGAGCTTTTGGTCCTGGCCCCTTTGTCTTGGGAGTAACCCCTGGACGTTTGCAATTGCTGAGCCTGCCTCCGGGTGTACTCGGAGGCCCACGCAGATAGTATTGGGCTTTGGGAGGCACCAGAAAGAGACAGCGCCAGCGTTTGTAGGGCTGTGAATGGGGTTGCGTGGCTACTTTAGGAGCAGCAAGAGCTTTTGGTCCTGGTCCCTTTGGGGTGGGAAGATTCCCTGGACATTCGCAATTGCTGAGCTGGGCTCGGGGTGTACTCAGCTCCGCAGGCAGATAATATTGGAGTTTGGGAGGCTCTAGACAGAGAAAGCACCAGCATTGGTGGGTCTGTGAATGGGGTGTCCTGACTACTTGAAGAGCAGCAAGAGCTTTTGGTCCTGGCCCCTTTGCCGTGGGAGTAATCCCTGGAAGTTTGCAATTGCTGAGCCTGACTCCGGGTGTACTCGGCAGCACACGCAGATAGTACTGGGCTTTTGGAGGAACTAGAAAGTGACAGCACCAGCGTTGGTGGGTCTGTGAATGGGGTGTCCTGGCTACTTGAAGAGCAGCAAGAGCTTTTGTTCCGGGTCCCTTTGGGGTGGGAGGAATCCCTGGACGTTCGCACTTGCTGAGCCTGCCGCCATGTGTACTCGGAGGCCCATGCAGATATTACTGGGCTTTGGAAGGCACTAGAAAGAGACAGCGCCAGCGTTTGTAGGGCTGTGAATGGGGTGTCCTGGCTACTTGAAGAGCAGTAAGAGATTTTGGTCCTGGCCCCTTTGCGGTGGCAGGAATCCCTGGACGTTCGCAATTGCTGAGCCTGCCGCCGGGTGTCCTCAGCGGCCCACGCAAACAGTGTTCTCTTTTGGGAGGCTCTAGAAAGAGACAGTGCCAGCTTTCGTGGGGCTATGAATGGGGTTTGCCTCGCTACTTGAGGAGCAGCAAGAGCTTTTGGTCCTGGCCCCTTTGCGGTGGGGGGAATCCCTGGACGTTCGCAATTGCTCATCCTGCCACCGGATGTACTCGGTGGCCCACGCAGATATTATTGGGCTTTGGGAGGCACTAGAAAGAGACAGCGCCAGCGTTGGTGGGTCTGTGAATGGGGTGTCCTGGCTACTTGAAGAGCAGCAAGAGCTTTTGGTCCTGGCCCCTTTGCGGTGGGAGGAATCCCTGGACGTTCACAATTGCTGAGCCTGCCTCAGGGTGTCCTCAGCGGCCTATGCAAACAGTGTTCTCTTTTGGGAGGCTCTAGAAAGAGACAGCGCCAGCGTTGGTGGGGCTGTGAATGGGGTGTCCTGACTACTTGAAGAGCAGCAAGAGCTTTTGGACCTGGCCCCTTTGCGGTGGCAGGAATTCCTGGACGTTTGCAATTGCTGAGCATGCCGCCAGGTGTCCTTAGCGGCCCACGCAAACAGTGTTCTCTTTTGGGAGGCTCTAGAAAGAGACAGCACCAGCGTTGGTGGGTCTGTGAATGGGGTGTCCTGACTACTTGAAGAGCAGCAAGAGCTTTTGGTCCTGGCCCCTTTGCGGTGGGAGGAATCCCTGGACGTTCGCAATTGCTGAGCCTGCCTCCGAGTGTACTCGGTGGCCCACGCAAACAGTGTTCTCTTTTGGGAGGCTCTAGAAAGAGACAGTGCCAGCGTTGATGGGTCTGTAAATGGGGTTACGTGACTACTTGCAGAGCAGCAAGAGCTTTTGGTCCTGGCCCCTTTGCGGTGGGAGGAATCCCTGGACGTTCGCAATTGCTGAGCCTGCCTCAGGGTGTACTCGGCGGCCCACGCAAACTGTGTTCTCTTTTGGGAGGCTCTAGAAAGAGACAGTGCCAGTGTTCGTGGGGCTATGAATGGGGTTTGCCTCGCTACTTGAAGAGCAGCAAGAGCTTTTGGTCCTGGTCCCTTTGGGGTGGGAGGAATCCCTGGACATTCGCAATTGCTGAGCTGGTCTCCGGGTGTACTCAGTTCCGCAGGCAGATAATATTGGAGTTTGGGAGGTTCTAGAAAGAGACAGCACCAGCGTTGGTGGGGCTGTGAATGAGGTTGCGTGGCTACTTTAAGAGCAGCAAGAGCTTTTGGTCCTGGTCCCTTTGCGGTGGGAGGAATCCCTGGACATTCGCAATTGCTGAGCCTGCCTCAGGGTGTCCTCAGCGGCCCACGCAAACAGTGTTCTCTTTTGGGAGGCTCTAGAAAGAGACAGTGCCAGCGTTGGTGGGGCTGTGAATGGGGTTTGCCTGGCTACTTGAAGAGCAGCAAGAGCTTTTGGTCCTGGCCCCTTTGCGGTAGGAGTAATCCCTGGACGTTCGCAATTGCTGAGCCTGCCTCCGGGTGTCCTCAGCGGCCCACGCAAGTAGTGTTCAATTTTGGGAGGCTCTAGAAAGAGACAGCACCAGCGTTGGTGGGTCTGTGAATGGGGTGTCCTGACTACTTGAAGAGCAGCAAGAGCTTTTGGTCCTGGCCCCTTTGCGGTGGGAGGAATCCCTGGACGTTCACAATTGCTGAGCCTGCCTCAGGGTGTCCTCAGCGGCCTATGCAAACAGTGTTCTCTTTTGGGAGGCTCTAGAAAGAGACAGCGCCAGCGTTGGTGGGTTTGTGAATGGGGTTTGCCTGGCTACTTGAAGAGCAGCAAGAGCTTTTGGACCTGGCCCCTTTGCGGTGGCAGGAATTCCTGGACGTTTGCAATTGCTGAGCATGCCGCCAGGTGTCCTTAGCGGCCCACGCAAACAGTGTTCTCTTTTGGGAGGCTCTAGAAAGAGACAGCACCAGCGTTGGTGGGTCTGTGAATGGGGTGTCCTGGCTACTTGAAGAGCAGCAAGAGCTTTTGGTCCTGGTCCCTTTGGGGTGGGAGGAATCCCTGGACATTCGCAATTGCTGAGCTGGTCTCCGGGTGTACTCAGCTCCGCAGGCAGATAATATTGGAGTTTGGGAAGTTCTAGAAAGAGACAGCACCAGCGTTGGTGGGGCTGTGAATGGGGTTGCGTGGCTACTTTAAGAGCAGCAAGAGCTTTTGGTCCTGGTCCATTTGCGGTGGGAGGAATCCCTGGACGTTCGCAATTGCTGAGCCTGCTTCCGGGTGTCCTCAGCGGCCCACGCAAACAGTCTTCTCTTTTGGGAGGCTCTAGAAAGAGACAGTGCCAGCGTTGGTGGGTCTGTCAATGGGGTGTCCTGCCTACTTGAAGAGCAGCAAGAGCTTTTGGTCCTGGTCCCTTTGCGGTGGGAGGAATCCCTGGACGTTCGCAATTGCTGAGCCAGCCTCTGGGTGTCCTCAGCAGCCCACGCAAATACTGTTCAATTTTGGGAGGATCTAGAAAGAGACAGCGCCAGCGTTGGTGGGTCTGTCAATGGGGTGTCCTGACTACTTGAAGAGCAGCAAGAGCTTTTGGTCCTGGCCCCTTTGCGGTGGGAGGAATCCCTGGACGTTCGCAATTGCTGAGCCTGCCACCGTGTGTACTCGGCGGCCCACGCAGATAGTATTGGGCTTTCGGAGGCACTGCACAGAGACAGCGCCAGCGTTGGTGCGTCTGTGAATGGGGTGTCCTGACTACTTGAAGAGCAGCAAGAGCTTTTGGTCCTGGCCCCTTTGTCGTGGGAGTAACCCCTGGACGTTTGCAATTGCTGAGCCTGCCTCCGGGTGTACTCGGAGGCCCACGCAGATAGTATTGGGCTTTGGGAGGCACCAGAAAGAGACAGCGCCAGCGTTTGTAGGGCTGTGAATGGGGTTGCGTGGCTACTTGAAGAGCAGCAAGAGCTTTTGGTCCTGGCCCCTTTGGGGTGGGAGGAATACCTGGACATTCACAATTGCTGAGATGGGCTCGGGGTGAACTCAGCTCCGCAGGCAGATAATATTGGAGTTTGGGAGGTTCTAGAAAGAGACAGCACCAGCTTTGGTGGGGCTGTGAATTGGGTTCCTGGCTACTTGAAGAGCAGCAAGAGCTTTTGTTCCTGGCCCCTTTGCGGTGGGAGGAATCCGTGGACTTTCGCAATTGCTGAGCCTGCCGCCGGGTGTCCTCAGCAGCCCACGCAAATACTGTTCAATTTTGGTAGGCTCTAGAAAGAGACAGCGCCAGCGTTGGTGGGTCTGTGAATGGGGTTGTGTGGCTACTTGAAGAGCAGCAAGAGCTTTTGGTCCTGGCCCCTTTGCGGTGGCAGGAATCCCTGGACGTTCGCAATTGCTGAGCCTGCCTCAGGGTGTCCTCAGCGGCCCACGCAAACTGTGTTCTCTTTTGGGAGGCTCTAGAGAGACAGTGCCAGTGTTCGTGGGGCTATGAATGGGGTTTGCCTGGCTACTTGAAGAGCAGCAATATCTTTTGGTCCTGGCCCCTTTGCGGTGGGAGGAATCCCTGGACGTTCGCAATTGCTGATCCTGCCGCCGTGTGTACTCGGTGGCCCACTCAGATAGTACTGGGCTTTTGGAGGAACTAGAAAGAGACAGCACTACCGTTGGTGGGACTGTGAATGGGGTTTGCCTGGCTACTTGAGGAGCAGCAAGAGCTTTTGGTCCTGGCCCCTTTGCGGTGGAGGAATCCCTGGACGTTCGCAATTGCTGAGCCTGCCGCCGGGTGTCCTCAGCGGCCCACGGAAACAGTGTTCTCTTTTCGGAGGCTCTAGAAAGAGACAGCACCAGCGTTGGTGGGTCTGTGAATGGGGTGTCCTGGCTACTTGAAGAGCAGCAAGAGCTTTTGGTCCTGGCCCCTTTGCGGTGGGAGGAATCCCTGGACGTTCGCAATTGCTGAGGCTGCCTCTGGGTATACTCGGAGGCCCAGAAAAAATAGCATTGGAGTTTGGGAGGCTCTAGAAAGAGACAGTGACATCGTTTGTGGGCCTATGCATGAGGTTACGTGGCTACTTGAAGAGCAGCAAGAGCGTTTGTTCCTGGCCCCTTTGGGGTGGCAGGAATCCCTGGACGTTCGCAATTGCTGAGGCTGCCTCTGGGTGTACTCGGCGGCCCACGCAGATAGTACTGCGCTTTTGGAGGCACTAGAAAGAGACAGCGCCAACGTTTGTAGGGCTGTGAATGGGGTGTCCTGGCTACTTGAAGAGCAGCAAGAGCTTTTGGTCCTGGCCCCTTTGCGGTGGCAGGAATCCCTGGACGTTCGCAATTGCTGAGCCTGCAACCGGCTGTACTCGGTGGCCCACGCAGATAGTATTGGGCTTTGGGTGGCACCAGAAACAGACAGCGCCAGCGTTTGTAGGGCTGTGAATGGGGTTGCCTGGCTACTCGAAGAGCAGCAAGAGCTTTTAGTCCTGGCCCCTTTGCGGTGGGAGGAATCCCTGGACGTTCGCAATTGCTGATCCTGCCGCCGGGTGTACTCGGTGGCCCACGCAGATAGTACTGGGCTTTTGGAGGAACTAGAAAGAGACAGCACTACCGTTGGCAGGACTGTGAATGGGGTTTGCCTGGCTACTTGAAGAGCAGCAAGAGCTTTTGGTCCTGGCCCCTTTGCGGTGGGAGGAATCCCTGGACGTTTGCAATTGCTGAGCCTGCCTCCGGGTGTACTCGGCGGCCCACGCAGATAGTATTGGGCTTTCGGAGGCTCTAGAAAGAGACAGCGCCAGCGTTGGTGGGTCTGTGAATGGGGTGTCCTGACTACTTGAAGAGCAGCAAGAGCTTTTGTTCCTGGCCCCTTTGGGGTGGCAGGAATCCCTGGACGTTCGCAATTGCTGAGCCTGCCGCCGGGTGTGCTCAGCGGCCTATGCAAACAGTGTTCTCTTTTGGGAGGCTCTAGAAAGAGACAGTGCCAGTGTTCCTGGGGCTGTGAATGGGGTTTGCCTGGCTACTTGAAGAGCAGCAAGAGCTTTTGGACCTGGCCCCTTTTCGGTGGCAGGAATCCCTGGACGTTCGCAATTGCTGAGTCTGCCGCCGGGTGTCCTCAGCAGCCCACGCAAACAGTGTTCTCTTTTGGGAGGCTCTAGAAAGAGACAGCGCCAGTGTTCGTGGGGCTATGAATGGGGTTTGCCTGGCTACTTGAAGAGCAGCAAGAGCTTTTGGTCCTGGCCCCTTTGCGGTGGGAGGAATCCCTGGACGTTCGCAATTGCTGATCCTGCCTCAGGGTGTACTCGGTGGCCCACGCAGATAGTATTGGGCTTTGGGAGGCACCAGAAAGAGACAGCGCCAGCGTTGGTGGGTCTGTGAAAGGGGTGTCCTGGCTACTTGAAGAGCAGCAAGAGCTTTTGGTCCTGGTCCCTTTGGGGTGGGAGGAATCCCTGGACATTCGCAATTGCTGAGCTGGGCTCCGGGTGTACTCAGCTCCACAGGCAGAAAATATTGGATTTTGGGAGGCTCCAGAAACAGATAGCACCAGCGTTGGTGGGGCTGTGAATGGTGTTGCCCTGCTACTTGAAGAGCAGCAAGAGCTTTTGGTCCTGGTCACTTTGGGGTGGGAGGAATCCCTGGACGTTCGCAATTGCTGAGCCTGCCTCCGGGTGTACTCGGCGGCCCACGCAGATAGTACTGTGCTTTTGGAGGCACTAGAAAGAGACAGCGCCAACGTTTGTAGGGCTGTGAATGTGGTTGCCTGGCTACTTGAAGAGCAGCAAGAGCTTTTGGTCCTGGCCCCTTTGCGGTGGGAGGAATCCCTGGACGTTTGCAATTGCTGAGCCTGCCTCCGGGTGTACTCGGCGGCCCACGCAGATAGTATTGGGCTTTGGGAGGCACCAGAAAGAGACAGCGCCAGCGTTTGTAGGGCTGTGAATTTGGTTGCGTGGCTACTTGAAGAACAGCAAGAGCTTTTGTTCCTGGTCCCTTTGGGGTGGGAGGAATCCCTGGACATTCGCAATTGCTGAGCTGGGCTCCGGGTGTACTCAGCTCCACAGGCAGATAATATTGGAGTTTGGGACGCTCTAGAAAGAGACAGCACCAGCGTTGGTGGGTCTGTGAATGGTGTTGCCCGGCTACTTGAAGAGCAGCAAGAGCTTTTGGTCCTGGCCCCTTTGCGGTGGGAGGAATCCCTGGACGTTCGCAATTGCTGAGCCTGCCGCCGGGTGTACTCGGCGGCCCACGCAGATAGTATTGGGCTTTGGGAGGCACCAGAAAGAGACAGCGCCAGCGTTTGTAGGGCTGTGAATGGGGTTGCCTGGCTACTTGAAGAGCAGCAAGAGCTTTTGGTCCTGGTCCCTTTGCGGTGGGAGGAATCCCTGGACATTCGCAATTGCTGAGCTGGGCTCCGGGTGTACTCGGCGGCCCACGCAGATAGTACTGCGCTTTTGGAGGCACTAGAAATAGACAGCGCCAACGTTTGTAGGGCTGTGAATGGGGTGTCCTGGCTACTTGAAGAGCAGCAAGAGCTTTTGGACCTGGCCCCTTTTCGGTGGCAGGAATCCCTGGACGTTCGCAATTGCTGAGCCTGCCGCCGGGAGTCCTCAGCAGCCCACGCAAATAGTGTTCAATTTTGGGAGGCTCTAGAAAGAGACAGCGCCAGCGTTGGTGGGTCTGTGAATGGGGTGTCCTGACTACTTGAAGAGCAGCAAGAGCTTTTGGACCTGGCCCCTTTGCGGTGGCAGGAATCCCTGGACGTTCGCAATTGCTGAGCCTGCCGCCGGGTGTC
This sequence comes from Platalea minor, assembly GCA_037975005.1. Lineage (NCBI taxonomy): Eukaryota > Metazoa > Chordata > Aves > Pelecaniformes > Threskiornithidae > Platalea > Platalea minor. The sequence goes on along the minus strand of JBBPFK010000043.1, from coordinate 210,187 downwards.
CTCAGCGGCCCACGCAAACAGTGTTCTCTTTTGGGAGGCTCTAGAAAGAGACAGCACCAGCGTTGGTGGGTCTGTGAATGGGGTTTGCCTGGCTACTTGAAGAGCAGCAAGAGCTTTTGGTCCTGGCCCCTTTGCGGTGGGAGGAATCCCTGGACGTTCGCAATTGCTGAGCCTGCCACCGGCTGTACTCGGTGGACCACGCAGATAGTATTGGGCTTTGGGAGGCACCAGAAAGAGACAGCGCCAGCGTTTGTAGGGCTGTGAATGTGGTTGCGTGGCTACTTGAAGAGCAGCAAGAGCTTTTGGTCCTGGTCTCTTTGGGGTGGGAGGAATCCCTGGACGTTCGCAATTGCTGAGCCTGCCACCCTGTGTACTCGGCGGCCCACGCAGATATTATTGGGCTTTCGGAGGCACTACACAGAGACAGCGCCAGCGTTGGTGGGTCTGTGAATGGGGTGTCCTGACTACTTGAAGAGCAGCAAGAGCTTTTCGTCCTGGCCCCTTTGCGGTGGGAGTAATCCCTGGACGTTTGCAATTGCTGAGCCTGCCTCCGGGTGTACTCGGCGGCCCACGCAGATAGTATTGGGCTTTGGGAGGCACCAGAAAGAGACAGCGCCAGCATTTGTAGGGCTGTGAATGGGGTTGCGTGGCTACTTGAAGAGCAGCAAGAGCTTTTGGTCCTGGCCCCTTTGCGGTGGCAGGAATCCCTGGACGTTCGCAATTGCTGAGGCTGCCTCTGGGTATACTCGTAGGCCCAGGCAGATAGCATTGGAGTTTGGGAGGCTCTAGAAAGAGACAGTGACATCGTTTGTGGGCCTATGAATGAGGTTACGTAGCTACTTGAAGAGCAGCAAGAGCTTTTGTTCCTGGCCCCTTTGGGGTGGCAGGAATCCCTGGACGTTCGCAATTGCTGAGCCTGCCGCCGGGTGTGCTCAGCGGCCTATGCAAACAGTGTTCTCTTTTGGGAGGCTCTGGAAAGAGACAGTGCCAGTGTTCGTGGGGCTGTGAATGGGGTTTGCCTGGCTACTTGAAGAGCAGCAAGAGCTTTTGGACCTGGCCCCTTTTCGGTGGCAGGAATCCCTGGACGTTCGCAATTGCTGAGCCTGCCGCCGGGTGTCCTCAGCGGCCCACGCAAACAGTGTTCTCTTTTGGGAGGCTCTAGAAAGAGACAGCGCCAGTGTTCGTGGGGCTATGAATGGGGTTTACCTGGCTACTTGAAGAGCAGCAAGAGCTTTTGGTCCTGGCCCCTTTGCGGTGGGAGTAATCCCTGGACGTTCGCAATTGCTGATCCTGCCTCAGGGTGTACTCGGTGGCCCACGCAGATAGTATTGGGCTTTGGGAGGCACCAGAAAGAGACAGCGCCAGCGTTGGTGGGTCTGTGAAAGGGGTGTCCTGGCTACTTGAAGAGCAGCAAGAGCTTTTGGTCCTGGTCCCTTTGGGGTGGGAGGAATCCCTGGACATTCGCAATTGCTGAGCTGGGCTCCGGGTGTACTCAGCTCCACAGGCAGATAATATTGGATTTTGGGAGGCTCCAGAAACAGATAGCACCAGCGTTGGTGGGGCTGTGAATGGTGTTGCCCAGCTACTTGAAGAGCAGCAAGAGCTTTTGGTCCTGGTCACTTTGGGGTGGGAGGAATCCCTGGACGTTCGCAATTGCTGAGCCTGCCTCCGGGTGTACTCGGCGGCCCACGCAGATAGTATTGGGCTTTGGGAGGCACCAGAAAGAGACAGCGCCAGCGTTTGTAGGGCTGTGAATTTGGTTGCGTGGCTACTTGAAGAACAGCAAGAGCTTTTGGTCCTGGTCCCTTTGGGGTGGGAGGAATCCCTGGACATTCGCAATTGCTGAGCTGGGCTCCGGGTGTACTCACATCCACAGGCAGATAATATTGGAGTTTGGGAGGCTCTAGAAAGAGACAGCACCAGCGTTGGTGGGTCTGTGAATGGTGTTGCCCGGATACTTGAAGAGCAGCAAGAGCTTTTGTTCCTGGCCCCTTTGCGGTGGCAGGAATCCCTGGACGTTCGCAATTGCTGAGCCTGCCTCCGGGTGTACTCGGCGGCCCACGCAGATAGTATTGGGCTTTGGGAGGCACCAGAAAGAGACAGCGCCAGCATTTGTAGGGCTGTGAATGGGGTGTCCTGGCTACTTGAAGAGCAGCAAGAGCTTTTGGTCCTGACCCCTTTGCGGTGGCAGGAATCCCTGGACGTTCGCAATTGCTGAGCCTGCAACCGGCTGTACTCGGTGGCCCACGCAGATAGTATTGGGCTTTGGGTGGCACCAGAAAGAGACAGCGCCAGCGTTTGTAGGGCTGTGAATGGGGTGTCCTGGCTACTCGAAGAGCAGCAAGAGCTTTTAGTCCTGGCCCCTTTGCGGTGGGAGGAATCCCTGGACGTTCGCAATTGCTGATCCTGCGGCCGGGTGTACTCGGTGGCCCACGCAGATAGTACTGGGCTTTTGGAGGAACTAGAAAGAGACAGCACTACCGTTGGCGGGACTGTGAATGGGGTTTGCCTGGCTACTTGAAGAGCAGCAAGAGCTTTTGGTCCTGGCCCCTTTGCGGTGGGAGGAATCCCTGGACGTTCGCAATTGCTGAGCCTGCCGCCGGCTGTCCTCAGCGGCCCACGCAAACAGTGTTCTCTTTTGGGAGGCTCTAGAAAGAGACAGTGCCAGTGTTCGTGGGGCTATGAATGGGGTTTGCCTGGCTACTTGAAGAGCAGCAAGAGCTTTTGGTCCTGGCCCCTTTGCGGTGGGAGGAATCCCTGGACGTTTGCAATTGCTGAGCCTGCCTCCGGGTGTACTCGGCGGCCCACGCAGATAGTATTGGGCTTTCGGAGGCACTACACAGAGACAGCGCCAGCGTTGGTGGGTCTGTGAATGGGGTGTCCTGACTACTTGAAGAGCAGCAAGAGCTTTTGGTCCTGGCCCCTTTGCGGTGGGAGTAATCCCTGGACGTTTGCAATTGCTGAGCCTGCCTCCGGGTGTACTCGGCGGCCCACGCAGATAGTATTGGGCTTTGGGAGGCACCAGAAAGAGACAGCGCCAGCGTTTGTAGGGCTGTGAATGGGGTTGCGTGGCTACTTGAAGAGCAGCAAGAGCTTTTGGTCCTGGCCCCTTTGCGGTGGGAGGAATCCCTGGACGTTCGCAATTGCTGAGGCTGCCTCTGGGTATACTCGGAGGCCCAGGCAGATAGCATTGGAGTTTGGGAGGCTCTAGAAAGAGACAGTGACATCGTTTGTGGGCCTATGAATGAGGTTACGAAGCTACTTGAAGAGCAGCAAGAGCTTTTGTTCCTGGCCCCTTTGCGGTGGGAGGAATCCCTGGACGTTCGCAATTGCTGAGCCTGCCGCCGGGTGTCCTCAGCGGCCCACGCAAACAGTGTTCTCTTTTGGGAGGCTCTAGAAAGAGACAGTGCCAGTGTTCGTGGGGCTGTGAATGGGGTTTGCCTGGCTACTTGAAGAGCAGCAAGAGCATTTGGACCTGGCCCCTTTTCGGTGGGAGGAATCCCTGGACGTTCGCAATTGCTGATCCTGCCTCAGGGTGTACTCGGTGGCCCACGCAGATAGTATTGGGCTTTGGGAGGCACCAGAAAGAGACAGCGCCAGCGTTGGTGGGTCTGTGAAAGGGGTGTCCTGGCTACTTGAAGAGCAGCAAGAGCTTTTGTTCCTGGTCCCTTTGGGGTGGGAGGAATCCCTGGACATTCGCAATTGCTGAGCTGGGCTCCGGGTGTACTCAGCTCCACAGGCAGATAATATTGGATTTTGGGAGGCTCCAGAAACAGATAGCACCAGCGTTGGTGGGGCTGTGAATGGTGTTGCCCTGCTACTTGAAGAGCAGCAAGAGCTTTTGGTCCTGGTCACTTTGGGGTGGGAGGAATCCCTGGACGTTCGCAATTGCTGAGCCTGCCGCCGGGTGTACTCGGCGGCCCACGCAGATAGTATTGGGCTTTGGGAGGCACTAGAAAGAGACAGCGCCAACGTTTGTAGGGCTGTGAATGTGGTTGCGTGGCTACTTGAAGAGCAGCAAGAGCTTTTGGTCCTGGTCTCTTTGGGGTGGGAGGAATCCCTGGACGTTCGCAATTGCTGAGCCTGCCACCCTGTGTACTCGGCGGCCCACGGAGATATTATTGGGCTTTCGGAGGCACTACACAGAGACAGCGCCAGCGTTGGTGGGTCTGTGAATGGGGTGTCCTGACTACTTGAAGAGCAGCAAGAGCTTTTGGTCCTGGCCCCTTTGCGGTGGGAGGAATCCCTGGACGTTTGCAATTGCTGAGCCTGCCTCCGGGTGTACTCGGCGGCCCACGCAGATAGTATTGGGCTTTGGGAGGCACCAGAAAGAGACAGCGCCAGCGTTTGTAGGGCTGTGAATGGGGTTGCCTGGCTACTTGAAGAGCAGCAAGAGCTTTTGTTCCTGGTCCCTTTGGGGTGGGAGGAATCCCTGGACATTCGCAATTGCTGAGCTGGGCTCCGGGTGTACTCAGCTCCACAGGCATATAATATTGGAGTTTGGGAGGCTCTAGAAAGAGACAGCACCAGCGTTGGTGGATCTGTGAATGGGGTTGCCTGGCTACTTGAAGAGCAGCAAGAGCTTTTGGTCCTGGCACCTTTGCGGTGGGAGGAATCCCTGGACGTTCGCAATTGCTGAGCATGCCTCCGGGTGTACTCGGCAGCCCACGCAGATAGTACTGGGCTTTTGGAGGAACTAGAAAGAGACAGCACTAGCGTTGGTGGGTCTGTGAATGGGGTGTCCTGGCTACTTGAAGAGCAGCAAGAGCTTTTGGTCCTGGTCCCTTTGCGGTGGCAAGAATCCCTGGACGTTCGCAATTGCTGAGCCTGCCTCCGGGTGTCCTCAGCAGCCCACGCAAACAGTGTTCTCTTTTGGGAGGCTCTAGAAAGAGACAGTGCCAGCGTTGGTGGGTCTGTGAATGGGGTTTGCCTGGCTACTTGAAGAGCAGCAAGAGCTTTTGGTCCTGGCCCCTTTGGGGTGGGAGGAATCCCTGGACGTTCGCAATTGCTGAGCCTGCCGCCGAGTGTCCTCAGCAGTCCACGCAAATATTGTTCAATTTTGGGAGGCTCTAGAAAGAGACAGCACCAGCGTTGGTGGGTCTGTCAATGGGGTTGCCTGGCTACTTGAAGAGCAGCAAGAGCTTTTGGTCCTGGCCCCTTTGCGGTGGCAGGAATCCCTGGACGTTCGCAATTGCTGAGCCTGCCGCCGGGTGTCCTCATCGGCCCATGCAGATAGTATTGGGCTTTGGGAGGCACTAGAAAGAGACAGCGCCAGCGTTGGTGGGTCTGTGAATGGGGTGTCCTGGCTACTTGAAGAGCAGCAAGAGCTTTTGTTCCGGGTCCCTTTGGGATGGGAGGAATCCCTGGACGTTCGCAATTGCTGAGCCTGCCTCCGGGTGTACTCGGCGGCCCACGCAGATATTACTGGGCTTTTGGAGGCACTAGAAAGAGACAGCGCTAGCGTTTGTAGGGCTGTGAATGGGGTTGCCCGGCTACTTGAAGAGGAGCAAGAGCTTTTAGTCCTGGGCCCTTTGCGGTGGGAGGAATCCCTGGACGTTCGCAATTGCTGAGCCTGCCGCCGGGTGTGCTCAGCGGCCTATGCAAACAGTGTTCTCTTTTGGGAGGCTCTAGAAAGAGACAGTGCCAGTGTTCGTGGGGCTGTGAATGGGGTTTGCCTGGCTACTTGAAGAGCAGCAAGAGCTTTTGGACCTGGCCCCTTTTCAGTGGCAGGAATCCCTGGACGTTCGCAATTGCTGAGCCTGCCGCCGGGTGTCCTCAGCAGCCCACGCAAACAGTGTTCTCTTTTGGGAGGCTCTAGAAAGAGACAGTGCCAGTGTTCGTGTGGCTATGAATGGGGTTTGCCTGGCTACTTGAAGAGCAGCAAGAGCTTTTGGTCCTGGCCCCTTTGCGGTGGGAGGAATCCCTGGACGTTCGCAATTGCTGAGCCTGCCACCGGCTGTACTCGGTGGACCACGCAGATAGTATTGGGCTTTGGGAGGCACCAGAAAGAGACAGCGCCAGCGTTTGTAGGGCTGTGAATGTGGTTGCGTGGCTACTTGAAGAGCAGCAAGAGCTTTTGGTCCTGGTCTCTTTGGGGTGGGAGGAATCCCTGGACGTTCGCAATTGCTGAGCCTGCCACCCTGTGTACTCGGCGGCCCACGGAGATATTATTGGGCTTTCGGAGGCACTACACAGAGACAGCGCCAGCGTTGGTGGGTCTGTGAATGGGGTGTCCTGACTACTTGAAGAGCAGCAAGAGCTTTTGGTCCTGGCCCCTTTGCGGTGGCAGGAATCCATGGACGTTTGCAATTGCTGAGCCTGCCTCCGGGTGTACTCGGCGGCCCACGCAGATAGTACTGGGCTTTGGGAGGCACCAGAAAGAGACAGCGCCAGCGTTTGTAGGGCTGTGAATGGGGTTGCCTGGCTACTTGAAGAGCAGCAAGAGCTTTTGTTCCTGGTCCCTTTGGGGTGGGAGGAATCCCTGGACATTTGCAATTGCTGAGCTGGGCTCCGGGTGTACTCAGCTCCACAGGCATATAATATTGGAGTTTGGGAGGCTCTAGAAAGAGACAGCACCAGCGTTGGTGGATCTGTGAATGGGGTTGCCTGGCTACTTGAAGAGCAGCAAGAGCTTTTGGTCCTGGCACCTTTGCGGTGGGAGGAATCCCTGGACGTTTGCAATTGCTGAGCCTGCCTCCGGGTGTGCTCGGCAGCCCACGCAGATAGTACTGGGCTTTTGGAGGAACTAGAAAGAGACAGCACTAGCGTTGGTGGGACTGTGAATGGGGTTTGCCTGGCTACTTGAAGAGCAGCAAGAGCTTTTGGTCCTGGCCCCTTTGCGGTGGCAGGAATCCCTGGACGTTTGCAATTGCTGAGCCTGCCGCCGGCTGTCCTCAGCGGCCCACGCAAACAGTGTTCTCTTTTGGGAGGCTCTAGAAAGAGACAGTGCCAGTGTTCGTGGGGCTATGAATGGGGTTTGCCTCGCTACTTGAAGAGCAGCAAGAGCTTTTGGTCCTGGCCCCTTTGCGGTGGCAGGAATCCCTGGACGTTCGCAATTGCTGAGCCTGCCGCCGGGTGTCCTCAGCGGCCCACGCAAACAGTGTTCTCTTTTGGGAGGCTCTAGAAAGAGACAGCGCCAGCGTTGGTGGGTCTGTGAATGGGGTGTCCTGGCTACTTGAAGAGCAGCAAGAGCTTTTGGTCCTGGCCCCTTTGCGGTGGGAGGAATCCCTGGACGTTCGCAATTGCTGAGCCTGTCGCCGGGTGTACTCGGCGGCCCACGCAGATAGTACTGCGCTTTTGGAGGCACTAGAAAGAGACAGCGCCAATGTTTTTGGGTCTGTGAATGGGGTTTGCCTGGCTACTTGAAGAGCAGCAAGAGCTTTTGGTCCTGGTCCCTTTGCGGTGGGAGGAATCCCTGAACGTTCGCAATTGCTGAGCCTGCCGCCGGGTGTCCTCAGCAGCCCACGCAAATACTGTTCAATTTTGGGAGGCTCTAGAAAGAGACAGCGCCAGCGTTGGTGGGTCTGTGAATGGGGTGTCCTGGCTACTTGAAGAGCAGCAAGAGCTTTTGTTCCGGGTCCCTTTGGGGTGGGAGGAATCCCTGGACGTTCGCAATTGCTGAGCCTGCCGCCGGGTGTCGTCAGCGGCCCACGCAAACAGTGTTCTCTTTTGGGAGGCTCTAGAAAGAGACAGCGCCAGTGTTCGTGGGGCTATGAATGGGGTTTGCCTCGCTACTTGAAGAGCAGCAAGAGCTTTTGGTCCTGGTCCCTTTGCGGTGGGAGGAATCCCTGGACGTTCGCAATTGCTGAGCCTGCCGCCGGGTGTCCTCAGCGGCCCTCGCAAACAGTGTTCTCTTTTGGGAGGCTCTAGAAAGAGACAGCGCCAGTGTTCGTGGGGCTATGAATGGGGTTTGCCTGGCTACTTGAAGAGCAGCAAGAGCTTTTGGTCCTGGCCCCTTTGCGGTGGGAGTAATCCCTGGACGTTTGCAATTGCTGAGCCTGCCTCCGGGTGTACTCGGCGGCCCACGCAGATAGTATTGGGCTTTGGGAGGCACCAGAAAGAGACAGCGCCAGCGTTTGTAGGGCTGTGAATGGGGTTGCCTGGCTACTCGAAGAGCAGCAGGAGCTTTTGGTCCTGGCCCCTTTGCGGTGGGAGGAATCCCTGGACGTTCGCAATTGCTGAGCCTGCCTCAGGGTGTCCTCAGCGGCCTATGCAAACAGTGTTCTCTTTTGGGAGGCTCTAGAAAGAGACAGTGCCAGTGTTTCTGGGGCTGTGAATGGGGTTTGCCTGGCTACTCGAAGAGCAGCAAGAACTTTTGGTCCTGGCCCCTTTGCGGTGGCAGGAATCCCTGGACGTTCGCAATTGCTGAGCCGGCCGCCGGGTGTCCTCAGCAGTCCACGCAAACAGTGTTCAATTTTGGGAGGCTCTAGAAAGAGACAGCGCCAGCGTTGGTCGGTCTGTGAATGTGGTTGCGTGGCTACTTGAAGAGCAGCAAGAGCTTTTGGTCCTGGCCCCTTTGCGGTGGGAGGAATCCCTGGACGTTCGCAATTGCTGAGCCTGCCGCCGGGTGTACTCGGTGGCCCACGCAGATAGTACTGGGCTTTTGGAGGAACTAGAAAAAGACAGCACTACCGTTGGCGGGACTGTGAATGGGGTTTGCCTGGCTACTTGTAGAGCAGCAAGAGCTTTTGGTCCTGGCCCCTTTGCGGTGGGAGGAATCCCTGGACGTTCGCAATTGCTGAGCCTGCCGCCGGGTGTACTCGGCGGCCCACGCAGATAGTACTGCGCTTTTGGAGGCACTAGAAAGAGACAGCGCCAATGTTTTTGGGTCTGTGAATCGGGTTTGCCTGGCTACTTGAAGAGCAGCAAGAGCTTTTGTTCCTGGTCCCTTTGCGGTGGGAGGAATCCCTGGACATTCGCAATTGCTGAGCTGGGCTCCGGGTGTACTCGGCGGCACACGCAGATACTACTGCGCTTTTGGAGGCACTAGAAAGAGACAGCGCCAACGTTTGTAGGGCTGTGAATGGGGTGTCCTGGCTACTTGAAGAGCAGCAAGAGCTTTTGGTCCTGGCCCCTTTGGGGTGGCAGGAATCCCTGGACGTTCGCAATTGCTGAGCCTGCCGCCGGGTGTCCTCAGCAGCCCACGCAAATAGTGTTCAATTTTGGGAGGCTCTAGAAAGAGACAGCGCCAGCGTTGGTGGGTCTGTGAATGGGGTGTCCTGGCTACTTGAAGAGCAGCAAGAGCTTTTGGACCTGGCCCCTTTGCAGTGGCAGGAATCCCTGGACGTTCGCAATTGCTGAGCCTGCCGCCGGGTGTCCTCAGCGGCCCACGCAAACAGTGTTCTCTTTTGGGAGGCTCTAGAAAGAGACAGCGCCAGTGTTCGTGGGGCTATGAATGGGGTTTGCCTCGCTACTTGAAGAGCAGCAAGAGCTTTTGGTCCTGGCCCCTTTGCGGTGGCAGGAATCCCTGGACGTTCGCACTTGCTGAGCCTGCCGCCGGGTGTACTCGGCGGCCCACGCAGATATTATTGGGCTTTCGGAGGCACTACACAGAGACAGCGCCAGCGTTGGTGGGTCTGTGAATGGGGTGTCCTGACTACTTGAAGAGCAGCAAGAGCTTTTGGTCCTGGTCCCTTTGCGGTGGGAGGAATCCCTGGACGTTCGCAATTGCTGAGCCTGCCTCCGGGTGTACTCGGCGGCCCACGCAGATAGTATTGGGCTTTGGGAGGCACCAGAAAGAGACAGCGCCAGCGTTTGTAGGGCTGTGAATGGGGTTGCCTGGCTACTTGAAGAGCAGCAAGAGCTTTTGTTCCTGGTCCCTTTGCGGTGGGAGGAATCCCTGGACGTTCGCAATTGCTGAGCTGGGCTCCGGGTGTACTCACCTCCACAGGCATATAATATTGGAGTTTGGGAGGCTCTAGAAAGAGACAGCACCAGCGTTGGTGGATCTGTGAATGGGGTTGCCTGGCTACTTGAAGAGCAGCAAGAGCTTTTGGTCCTGGCCCCTTTGCGGTGGCAGGAATCCCTGGACGTTCGCAATTGCTGAGCCTGCCGCCGGGTGTACTCGGCAGCCCACGCAGATAGTACTGGGCTTTTGGAGGAACTAGAAAGAGACAGCACTAGCGTTGGTGGGACTGTGAATGGGGTGTCCTGGCTACTTGAAGAGCAGGAAGAGCTTTTGGTCCTGGCCCCTTTGCGGTGGCAGGAATCCCTGGACGTTCGCAATTGCTGAGCCTGCCTCCGGGTGTCCTCAGCAGCCCACGCAAATATTGTTCAATTTTGGGAGGCTCTAGAAAGAGACAGTGCCAGCGTTGGTGGGTCTGTGAATGGGGTTTGCCTGGCTACTTGAAGAGCAGCAAGAGCTTTTGGTCCTGGCCCCTTTGGGGTGGCAGGAATCCCTGGACGTTCGCAATTGCTGAGCCTGCCTCCGGGTGTCCTCAGCAGCCCACGCAAATATTGTTCAATTTTGGGAGGCTCTAGAAAGAGACAGCGCCAGCGTTGGTGGGTCTGTCAATGGGGTTGCCTGGCTACTTGAAGAGCAGCAAGAGCTTTTGGTCCTGGCCCCTTTGCGGTGGCAGGAATCCCTGGACGTTCGCAATTGCTGAGCCTGCCGCCGGGTGTCCTCAGCGGCCCACGCAAACAGTGTTCTCTTTTGGGAGGCTCTAGAAAGAGACAACGCCAGTGTTCGTGGGGCTATGAATGGGGTTGCCTGACTACTTGAAGAGCAGCAAGAGCTTTTGGTCCTGGCCCCTTTGCGGTGGCAGGAATCCCTGGACGTTCGCAATTGCTGAGCCCGCCGCCGGGTGTCCTCAGCGGCCCATGCAGATAGTATTGGGCTTTGGGAGGCACTAGAAAGAGACAGCGCCAGCGTTGGTGGGTCTCTGAATGGGGTGTCCTGGCTACTTGAAGAGCAGCAAGAGCTTTTGTTCCGGGTCCCTTTGGGGTGGGAGTAATCCCTGGACGTTCGCAATTGCTGAGCCTGCCGCCGGGTGTACTCGGCGGCCCACGCAGATAGTACTGGGCTTTTGGAGGAACTAGAAAGAGACAGCGCCAGCGTTTGTAGGGCTGTGAATGGGGTTGCCTGGCTATTTGAAGAGCAGCAAGAGCTTTTGGTCCTGGCCCCTTTGCGGTGGCAGGAATCCCTGGACGTTCGCAATTGCTGAGCCTGCCGCCGGGTGTCCTCAGCAGCCCACGCAAACAGTGTTCTCTTTTGGGAGGCTCTAGAAAGAGACAGCACCAGCGTTGGTGGGGCTGTGAATGGGGTTTGCCTGGCTACTTGAAGAGCAGCAAGAGCTTTTGTTCCGGGGCCCTTTGGGGTGGCAGGAATCCCTGGACGTTTGCAATTGCTGAGCCTGCCTCAGGGTGTACTCGGCGGCCCACGCAGATAGTACTGGGCTTTTGAAGGAACTAGAAAGAGACAGCACTAGCGTTGGTGGGACTGTGAGTGGGGTGTCCTGGCTACTTGAAGAGCAGCAAGAGCTTTTGGTCCTGGCCCCTTTGCGGTGGGAGGAATCCCTGGACGTTCGCAATTGCTGATCCTGCCGCCGGGTGTACTCGGTGGCCCACGCAGATAGTACTGGGCTTTTGGAGGAACTAGAAAAAGACAGCACTACCGTTGGCGGGACTGTGAATGGGGTTTGCCTGGCTACTTGTAGAGCAGCAAGAGCTTTTGGTCCTGGCCCCTTTGCGGTGGGAGGAATCCCTGGACGTTCGCAATTGCTGAGCCTGCCGCCGGGTGTACTCGGCGGCCCACGCAGATAGTACTGCGCTTTTGGAGGCACTAGAAAGAGACAGCGCCAATGTTTTTGGGTCTGTGAATCGGGTTTGCCTGGCTACTTGAAGAGCAGCAAGAGCTTTTGGTCCTGGTCACTTTGCGGTGGGAGGAATCCCTGGACATTCGCAATTGCTGAGCTGGGCTCCGGGTGTACTCGGCGGCACACGCAGATACTACTGCGCTTTTGGAGGCACTAGAAAGAGACAGCGCCAACGTTTGTAGGGCTGTGAATGGGGTGTCCTGGCTACTTGAAGAGCAGCAAGAGCTTTTGGTCCTGGCCCCTTTGGGGTGGCAGGAATCCCTGGACGTTCGCAATTGCTGAGCCTGCCGCCGGGTGTCCTCAGCAGCCCACGCAAATAGTGTTCAATTTTGGGAGGCTCTAGAAAGAGACAGCGCCAGCGTTGGTGGGTCTGTGAATGGGGTGTCCTGGCTACTTGAAGAGCAGCAAGAGCTTTTGGACCTGGCCCCTTTGCAGTGGCAGGAATCCCTGGACGTTCGCAATTGCTGAGCCTGCCGCCGGGTGTCCTCAGCGGCCCACGCAAACAGTGTTCTCTTTTGGGAGGCTCTAGAAAGAGACAGCGCCAGTGTTCGTGGGGCTATGAATGGGGTTTGCCTCGCTACTTGAAGAGCAGCAAGAGCTTTTGGTCCTGGCCCCTTTGCGGTGGCAGGAATCCCTGGACGTTCGCACTTGCTGAGCCTGCCGCCGGGTGTACTCGGCGGCCCACGCAGATATTATTGGGCTTTCGGAGGCACTACACAGAGACAGCGCCAGCGTTGGTGGGTCTGTGAATGGGGTGTCCTGACTACTTGAAGAGCAGCAAGAGCTTTTGGTCCTGGTCCCTTTGCGGTGGGAGGAATCCCTGGACGTTCGCAATTGCTGAGCCTGCCTCCGGGTGTACTCGGCGGCCCACGCAGATAGTATTGGGCTTTGGGAGGCACCAGAAAGAGACAGCGCCAGCGTTTGTAGGGCTGTGAATGGGGTTGCCTGGCTACTTGAAGAGCAGCAAGAGCTTTTGTTCCTGGTCCCTTTGCGGTGGGAGGAATCCCTGGACGTTCGCAATTGCTGAGCTGGGCTCCGGGTGTACTCACCTCCACAGGCATATAATATTGGAGTTTGGGAGGCTCTAGAAAGAGACAGCACCAGCGTTGGTGGATCTGTGAATGGGGTTGCCTGGCTACTTGAAGAGCAGCAAGAGCTTTTGGTCCTGGCCCCTTTGCGGTGGCAGGAATCCCTGGACGTTCGCAATTGCTGAGCCTGCCGCCGGGTGTACTCGGCGGCCCACGCAGATAGTACTGGGCTTTTGGAGGAACTAGAAAGAGACAGCGCCAGCGTTGGTGGGTCTGTGAATGGGGTGTCCTGGCTACTTGAAGAGCAGCAAGAGCTTTTGGTCCTGGCCCCTTTGCGGTGGCAGGAATCCCTGGACGTTCGCAATTGCTGAGCCTGCCTCCGGGTGTCCTCAGCAGCCCACGCAAACAGTGTTCTCTTTTGGGAGGCTCTAGAAAGAGACAGCGCCAGCGTTGGTGGGTCTGTGAATGGGGTGTCCTGGCTACTTGAAGAGCAGCAAGAGCTTTTGGTCCTGGCCCCTTTGCGGTGGCAGGAATCCCTGGACGTTCGCAATTGCTGATCCTGCCGCCGGGTGTACTCGGTGGCCCACGCAGATAGTACTGGGCTTTTGGAGGAACTAGAAAAAGACAGCACTACCGTTGGCGGGACTGTGAATGGGGTTTGCCTGGCTACTTGAAGAGCAGCAAGAGCTTTTGGTCCTGGCCCCTTTGGGGTGGGAGGAATCCCTGGACGTTCGCAATTGCTGAGCCTGCCGCCGGGTGTACTCGGCGGCCCACGCAGATAGTACTGCGCTTTTGGAGGCACTAGAAAGAGACAGCGCCAATGTTTTTGGGTCTGTGAATAGGGTTTGCCTGGCTACTTGAAGAGCAGCAAGAGCTTTTGGTCCTGGTCCCTTTGCGGTGGGAGGTATCCCTGGACATTCGCAATTGCTGAGCTGGGCTCCGGGTGTACTCGGCGGCCCACGCAGATAGTACTGCGCTTTTGGAGGCACTAGAAAGAGACAGCGCCAACGTTTGTAGGGCTGTGAATGGGGTGTCCTGGCTACTTGAAGAGCAGCAAGAGCTTTTGGTCCTGGCCCCTTTGGGGTGGGAGGAATCCCTGGACGTTCGCAGTTGCTGAGCCTGCCGCCGGGTGTCCTCAGCAGCCCACGCAAATAGTGTTCAATTTTGGGAGGCTCTAGAAAGAGACAGCGCCAGCGTTGGTGGGTCTGTGAATGGGGTGTCCTGGCTACTTGAAGAGCAGCAAGAGCTTTTGGACCTGGCCCCTTTGCGGTGGCAGGAATCCCTGGACGTTCGCAATTGCTGAGCCTGCCGCCGGGTGTCCTCAGCGGCCCACGCAAACAGTGTTCTCTTTTGGGAGGCTCTAGAAAGAGACAGTGCCAGTGTTCGTGGGGCTATGAATGGGGTTTGCCTGGCTACTTGAAGAGCAGCAAGAGCTTTTGGTCCTGGCCCCTTTGCGGTGGGAGGAATCCCTGGACGTTCGCAATTGCTGAGCCTGCCACCGGCTGTACTCGGTGGACCACGCAGATAGTATTGGGCTTTGGGAGGCACCAGAAAGAGACAGCGCCAGCGTTTGTAGGGCTGTGAATGTGGTTGCGTGGCTACTTGAAGAGCAGCAAGAGCTTTTGGTCCTGGTCTCTTTGGGGTGGGAGGAATCCCTGGACGTTCGCAATTGCTGAGCCTGCCACCCTGTGTACTCGGCGGCCCACGCAGATATTATTGGGCTTTCGGAGGCACTACACAGAGACAGCGCCAGCGTTGGTGGGTCTGTGAATGGGGTGTCCTGACTACTTGAAGAGCAGCAAGAGCTTTTCGTCCTGGCCCCTTTGCGGTGGGAGTAATCCCTGGACGTTTGCAATTGCTGAGCCTGCCTCCGGGTGTACTCGGCGGCCCACGCAGATAGTATTGGGCTTTGGGAGGCACCAGAAAGAGACAGCGCCAGCATTTGTAGGGCTGTGAATGGGGTTGCGTGGCTACTTGAAGAGCAGCAAGAGCTTTTGGTCCTGGCCCCTTTGCGGTGGCAGGAATCCCTGGACGTTCGCAATTGCTGAGGCTGCCTCTGGGTATACTCGTAGGCCCAGGCAGATAGCATTGGAGTTTGGGAGGCTCTAGAAAGAGACAGTGACATCGTTTGTGGGCCTATGAATGAGGTTACGTAGCTACTTGAAGAGCAGCAAGAGCTTTTGTTCCTGGCCCCTTTGGGGTGGCAGGAATCCCTGGACGTTCGCAATTGCTGAGCCTGCCGCCGGGTGTGCTCAGCGGCCTATGCAAACAGTGTTCTCTTTTGGGAGGCTCTGGAAAGAGACAGTGCCAGTGTTCGTGGGGCTGTGAATGGGGTTTGCCTGGCTACTTGAAGAGCAGCAAGAGCTTTTGGACCTGGCCCCTTTTCGGTGGCAGGAATCCCTGGACGTTCGCAATTGCTGAGCCTGCCGCCGGGTGTCCTCAGCGGCCCACGCAAACAGTGTTCTCTTTTGGGAGGCTCTAGAAAGAGACAGCGCCAGTGTTCGTGGGGCTATGAATGGGGTTTACCTGGCTACTTGAAGAGCAGCAAGAGCTTTTGGTCCTGGCCCCTTTGCGGTGGGAGTAATCCCTGGACGTTCGCAATTGCTGATCCTGCCTCAGGGTGTACTCGGTGGCCCACGCAGATAGTATTGGGCTTTGGGAGGCACCAGAAAGAGACAGCGCCAGCGTTGGTGGGTCTGTGAAAGGGGTGTCCTGGCTACTTGAAGAGCAGCAAGAGCTTTTGGTCCTGGTCCCTTTGGGGTGGGAGGAATCCCTGGACATTCGCAATTGCTGAGCTGGGCTCCGGGTGTACTC
This sequence comes from Platalea minor, assembly GCA_037975005.1. NCBI lineage: Eukaryota > Metazoa > Chordata > Aves > Pelecaniformes > Threskiornithidae > Platalea > Platalea minor. Next base: position 194,532 of record JBBPFK010000043.1, on the reverse strand, counting down.
AGCTCCACAGGCAGATAATATTGGATTTTGGGAGGCTCCAGAAACAGATAGCACCAGCGTTGGTGGGGCTGTGAATGGTGTTGCCCAGCTACTTGAAGAGCAGCAAGAGCTTTTGGTCCTGGTCACTTTGGGGTGGGAGGAATCCCTGGACGTTCGCAATTGCTGAGCCTGCCTCCGGGTGTACTCGGCGGCCCACGCAGATAGTATTGGGCTTTGGGAGGCACCAGAAAGAGACAGCGCCAGCGTTTGTAGGGCTGTGAATTTGGTTGCGTGGCTACTTGAAGAACAGCAAGAGCTTTTGGTCCTGGTCCCTTTGGGGTGGGAGGAATCCCTGGACATTCGCAATTGCTGAGCTGGGCTCCGGGTGTACTCACATCCACAGGCAGATAATATTGGAGTTTGGGAGGCTCTAGAAAGAGACAGCACCAGCGTTGGTGGGTCTGTGAATGGTGTTGCCCGGATACTTGAAGAGCAGCAAGAGCTTTTGTTCCTGGCCCCTTTGCGGTGGCAGGAATCCCTGGACGTTCGCAATTGCTGAGCCTGCCTCCGGGTGTACTCGGCGGCCCACGCAGATAGTATTGGGCTTTGGGAGGCACCAGAAAGAGACAGCGCCAGCATTTGTAGGGCTGTGAATGGGGTGTCCTGGCTACTTGAAGAGCAGCAAGAGCTTTTGGTCCTGACCCCTTTGCGGTGGCAGGAATCCCTGGACGTTCGCAATTGCTGAGCCTGCAACCGGCTGTACTCGGTGGCCCACGCAGATAGTATTGGGCTTTGGGTGGCACCAGAAAGAGACAGCGCCAGCGTTTGTAGGGCTGTGAATGGGGTGTCCTGGCTACTCGAAGAGCAGCAAGAGCTTTTAGTCCTGGCCCCTTTGCGGTGGGAGGAATCCCTGGACGTTCGCAATTGCTGATCCTGCGGCCGGGTGTACTCGGTGGCCCACGCAGATAGTACTGGGCTTTTGGAGGAACTAGAAAGAGACAGCACTACCGTTGGCGGGACTGTGAATGGGGTTTGCCTGGCTACTTGAAGAGCAGCAAGAGCTTTTGGTCCTGGCCCCTTTGCGGTGGGAGGAATCCCTGGACGTTCGCAATTGCTGAGCCTGCCGCCGGCTGTCCTCAGCGGCCCACGCAAACAGTGTTCTCTTTTGGGAGGCTCTAGAAAGAGACAGTGCCAGTGTTCGTGGGGCTATGAATGGGGTTTGCCTGGCTACTTGAAGAGCAGCAAGAGCTTTTGGTCCTGGCCCCTTTGCGGTGGGAGGAATCCCTGGACGTTTGCAATTGCTGAGCCTGCCTCCGGGTGTACTCGGCGGCCCACGCAGATAGTATTGGGCTTTCGGAGGCACTACACAGAGACAGCGCCAGCGTTGGTGGGTCTGTGAATGGGGTGTCCTGACTACTTGAAGAGCAGCAAGAGCTTTTGGTCCTGGCCCCTTTGCGGTGGGAGTAATCCCTGGACGTTTGCAATTGCTGAGCCTGCCTCCGGGTGTACTCGGCGGCCCACGCAGATAGTATTGGGCTTTGGGAGGCACCAGAAAGAGACAGCGCCAGCGTTTGTAGGGCTGTGAATGGGGTTGCGTGGCTACTTGAAGAGCAGCAAGAGCTTTTGGTCCTGGCCCCTTTGCGGTGGGAGGAATCCCTGGACGTTCGCAATTGCTGAGGCTGCCTCTGGGTATACTCGGAGGCCCAGGCAGATAGCATTGGAGTTTGGGAGGCTCTAGAAAGAGACAGTGACATCGTTTGTGGGCCTATGAATGAGGTTACGAAGCTACTTGAAGAGCAGCAAGAGCTTTTGTTCCTGGCCCCTTTGCGGTGGGAGGAATCCCTGGACGTTCGCAATTGCTGAGCCTGCCGCCGGGTGTCCTCAGCGGCCCACGCAAACAGTGTTCTCTTTTGGGAGGCTCTAGAAAGAGACAGTGCCAGTGTTCGTGGGGCTGTGAATGGGGTTTGCCTGGCTACTTGAAGAGCAGCAAGAGCATTTGGACCTGGCCCCTTTTCGGTGGGAGGAATCCCTGGACGTTCGCAATTGCTGATCCTGCCTCAGGGTGTACTCGGTGGCCCACGCAGATAGTATTGGGCTTTGGGAGGCACCAGAAAGAGACAGCGCCAGCGTTGGTGGGTCTGTGAAAGGGGTGTCCTGGCTACTTGAAGAGCAGCAAGAGCTTTTGTTCCTGGTCCCTTTGGGGTGGGAGGAATCCCTGGACATTCGCAATTGCTGAGCTGGGCTCCGGGTGTACTCAGCTCCACAGGCAGATAATATTGGATTTTGGGAGGCTCCAGAAACAGATAGCACCAGCGTTGGTGGGGCTGTGAATGGTGTTGCCCTGCTACTTGAAGAGCAGCAAGAGCTTTTGGTCCTGGTCACTTTGGGGTGGGAGGAATCCCTGGACGTTCGCAATTGCTGAGCCTGCCGCCGGGTGTACTCGGCGGCCCACGCAGATAGTATTGGGCTTTGGGAGGCACTAGAAAGAGACAGCGCCAACGTTTGTAGGGCTGTGAATGTGGTTGCGTGGCTACTTGAAGAGCAGCAAGAGCTTTTGGTCCTGGTCTCTTTGGGGTGGGAGGAATCCCTGGACGTTCGCAATTGCTGAGCCTGCCACCCTGTGTACTCGGCGGCCCACGGAGATATTATTGGGCTTTCGGAGGCACTACACAGAGACAGCGCCAGCGTTGGTGGGTCTGTGAATGGGGTGTCCTGACTACTTGAAGAGCAGCAAGAGCTTTTGGTCCTGGCCCCTTTGCGGTGGGAGGAATCCCTGGACGTTTGCAATTGCTGAGCCTGCCTCCGGGTGTACTCGGCGGCCCACGCAGATAGTATTGGGCTTTGGGAGGCACCAGAAAGAGACAGCGCCAGCGTTTGTAGGGCTGTGAATGGGGTTGCCTGGCTACTTGAAGAGCAGCAAGAGCTTTTGTTCCTGGTCCCTTTGGGGTGGGAGGAATCCCTGGACATTCGCAATTGCTGAGCTGGGCTCCGGGTGTACTCAGCTCCACAGGCATATAATATTGGAGTTTGGGAGGCTCTAGAAAGAGACAGCACCAGCGTTGGTGGATCTGTGAATGGGGTTGCCTGGCTACTTGAAGAGCAGCAAGAGCTTTTGGTCCTGGCACCTTTGCGGTGGGAGGAATCCCTGGACGTTCGCAATTGCTGAGCATGCCTCCGGGTGTACTCGGCAGCCCACGCAGATAGTACTGGGCTTTTGGAGGAACTAGAAAGAGACAGCACTAGCGTTGGTGGGTCTGTGAATGGGGTGTCCTGGCTACTTGAAGAGCAGCAAGAGCTTTTGGTCCTGGTCCCTTTGCGGTGGCAAGAATCCCTGGACGTTCGCAATTGCTGAGCCTGCCTCCGGGTGTCCTCAGCAGCCCACGCAAACAGTGTTCTCTTTTGGGAGGCTCTAGAAAGAGACAGTGCCAGCGTTGGTGGGTCTGTGAATGGGGTTTGCCTGGCTACTTGAAGAGCAGCAAGAGCTTTTGGTCCTGGCCCCTTTGGGGTGGGAGGAATCCCTGGACGTTCGCAATTGCTGAGCCTGCCGCCGAGTGTCCTCAGCAGTCCACGCAAATATTGTTCAATTTTGGGAGGCTCTAGAAAGAGACAGCACCAGCGTTGGTGGGTCTGTCAATGGGGTTGCCTGGCTACTTGAAGAGCAGCAAGAGCTTTTGGTCCTGGCCCCTTTGCGGTGGCAGGAATCCCTGGACGTTCGCAATTGCTGAGCCTGCCGCCGGGTGTCCTCATCGGCCCATGCAGATAGTATTGGGCTTTGGGAGGCACTAGAAAGAGACAGCGCCAGCGTTGGTGGGTCTGTGAATGGGGTGTCCTGGCTACTTGAAGAGCAGCAAGAGCTTTTGTTCCGGGTCCCTTTGGGATGGGAGGAATCCCTGGACGTTCGCAATTGCTGAGCCTGCCTCCGGGTGTACTCGGCGGCCCACGCAGATATTACTGGGCTTTTGGAGGCACTAGAAAGAGACAGCGCTAGCGTTTGTAGGGCTGTGAATGGGGTTGCCCGGCTACTTGAAGAGGAGCAAGAGCTTTTAGTCCTGGGCCCTTTGCGGTGGGAGGAATCCCTGGACGTTCGCAATTGCTGAGCCTGCCGCCGGGTGTGCTCAGCGGCCTATGCAAACAGTGTTCTCTTTTGGGAGGCTCTAGAAAGAGACAGTGCCAGTGTTCGTGGGGCTGTGAATGGGGTTTGCCTGGCTACTTGAAGAGCAGCAAGAGCTTTTGGACCTGGCCCCTTTTCAGTGGCAGGAATCCCTGGACGTTCGCAATTGCTGAGCCTGCCGCCGGGTGTCCTCAGCAGCCCACGCAAACAGTGTTCTCTTTTGGGAGGCTCTAGAAAGAGACAGTGCCAGTGTTCGTGTGGCTATGAATGGGGTTTGCCTGGCTACTTGAAGAGCAGCAAGAGCTTTTGGTCCTGGCCCCTTTGCGGTGGGAGGAATCCCTGGACGTTCGCAATTGCTGAGCCTGCCACCGGCTGTACTCGGTGGACCACGCAGATAGTATTGGGCTTTGGGAGGCACCAGAAAGAGACAGCGCCAGCGTTTGTAGGGCTGTGAATGTGGTTGCGTGGCTACTTGAAGAGCAGCAAGAGCTTTTGGTCCTGGTCTCTTTGGGGTGGGAGGAATCCCTGGACGTTCGCAATTGCTGAGCCTGCCACCCTGTGTACTCGGCGGCCCACGGAGATATTATTGGGCTTTCGGAGGCACTACACAGAGACAGCGCCAGCGTTGGTGGGTCTGTGAATGGGGTGTCCTGACTACTTGAAGAGCAGCAAGAGCTTTTGGTCCTGGTCCCTTTGGGGTGGGAGGAATCCCTGGACATTTGCAATTGCTGAGCTGGGCTCCGGGTGTACTCAGCTCCACAGGCATATAATATTGGAGTTTGGGAGGCTCTAGAAAGAGACAGCACCAGCGTTGGTGGATCTGTGAATGGGGTTGCCTGGCTACTTGAAGAGCAGCAAGAGCTTTTGGTCCTGGCACCTTTGCGGTGGGAGGAATCCCTGGACGTTTGCAATTGCTGAGCCTGCCTCCGGGTGTGCTCGGCAGCCCACGCAGATAGTACTGGGCTTTTGGAGGAACTAGAAAGAGACAGCACTAGCGTTGGTGGGACTGTGAATGGGGTTTGCCTGGCTACTTGAAGAGCAGCAAGAGCTTTTGGTCCTGGCCCCTTTGCGGTGGCAGGAATCCCTGGACGTTTGCAATTGCTGAGCCTGCCGCCGGCTGTCCTCAGCGGCCCACGCAAACAGTGTTCTCTTTTGGGAGGCTCTAGAAAGAGACAGTGCCAGTGTTCGTGGGGCTATGAATGGGGTTTGCCTCGCTACTTGAAGAGCAGCAAGAGCTTTTGGTCCTGGCCCCTTTGCGGTGGCAGGAATCCCTGGACGTTCGCAATTGCTGAGCCTGCCGCCGGGTGTCCTCAGCGGCCCACGCAAACAGTGTTCTCTTTTGGGAGGCTCTAGAAAGAGACAGCGCCAGCGTTGGTGGGTCTGTGAATGGGGTGTCCTGGCTACTTGAAGAGCAGCAAGAGCTTTTGGTCCTGGCCCCTTTGCGGTGGGAGGAATCCCTGGACGTTCGCAATTGCTGAGCCTGTCGCCGGGTGTACTCGGCGGCCCACGCAGATAGTACTGCGCTTTTGGAGGCACTAGAAAGAGACAGCGCCAATGTTTTTGGGTCTGTGAATGGGGTTTGCCTGGCTACTTGAAGAGCAGCAAGAGCTTTTGGTCCTGGTCCCTTTGCGGTGGGAGGAATCCCTGAACGTTCGCAATTGCTGAGCCTGCCGCCGGGTGTCCTCAGCAGCCCACGCAAATACTGTTCAATTTTGGGAGGCTCTAGAAAGAGACAGCGCCAGCGTTGGTGGGTCTGTGAATGGGGTGTCCTGGCTACTTGAAGAGCAGCAAGAGCTTTTGTTCCGGGTCCCTTTGGGGTGGGAGGAATCCCTGGACGTTCGCAATTGCTGAGCCTGCCGCCGGGTGTCGTCAGCGGCCCACGCAAACAGTGTTCTCTTTTGGGAGGCTCTAGAAAGAGACAGCGCCAGTGTTCGTGGGGCTATGAATGGGGTTTGCCTCGCTACTTGAAGAGCAGCAAGAGCTTTTGGTCCTGGTCCCTTTGCGGTGGGAGGAATCCCTGGACGTTCGCAATTGCTGAGCCTGCCGCCGGGTGTCCTCAGCGGCCCTCGCAAACAGTGTTCTCTTTTGGGAGGCTCTAGAAAGAGACAGCGCCAGTGTTCGTGGGGCTATGAATGGGGTTTGCCTGGCTACTTGAAGAGCAGCAAGAGCTTTTGGTCCTGGCCCCTTTGCGGTGGGAGGAATCCCTGGACGTTCGCAATTGCTGAGCCTGCCGCCGGGTGTACTCTGCGGCCCACGCTGATATTATTTGGCTTTGGGAGGCACTACAGAGAGACAGCGCCAGCGTTGGTGGGTCTGTGAATGGGGTTGCCTGACTACTTGAAGAGCAGCAAGAGCTTTTGGTCCTGGCCCCTTTGCGGTGGGAGTAATCCCTGGACGTTTGCAATTGCTGAGCCTGCCTCCGGGTGTACTCGGCGGCCCACGCAGATAGTATTGGGCTTTGGGAGGCACCAGAAAGAGACAGCGCCAGCGTTTGTAGGGCTGTGAATGGGGTTGCCTGGCTACTCGAAGAGCAGCAGGAGCTTTTGGTCCTGGCCCCTTTGCGGTGGGAGGAATCCCTGGACGTTCGCAATTGCTGAGCCTGCCTCAGGGTGTCCTCAGCGGCCTATGCAAACAGTGTTCTCTTTTGGGAGGCTCTAGAAAGAGACAGTGCCAGTGTTTCTGGGGCTGTGAATGGGGTTTGCCTGGCTACTCGAAGAGCAGCAAGAACTTTTGGTCCTGGCCCCTTTGCGGTGGCAGGAATCCCTGGACGTTCGCAATTGCTGAGCCGGCCGCCGGGTGTCCTCAGCAGTCCACGCAAACAGTGTTCAATTTTGGGAGGCTCTAGAAAGAGACAGCGCCAGCGTTGGTCGGTCTGTGAATGTGGTTGCGTGGCTACTTGAAGAGCAGCAAGAGCTTTTGGTCCTGGCCCCTTTGCGGTGGGAGGAATCCCTGGACGTTCGCAATTGCTGAGCCTGCCGCCGGGTGTACTCGGTGGCCCACGCAGATAGTACTGGGCTTTTGGAGGAACTAGAAAAAGACAGCACTACCGTTGGCGGGACTGTGAATGGGGTTTGCCTGGCTACTTGTAGAGCAGCAAGAGCTTTTGGTCCTGGCCCCTTTGCGGTGGGAGGAATCCCTGGACGTTCGCAATTGCTGAGCCTGCCGCCGGGTGTACTCGGCGGCCCACGCAGATAGTACTGCGCTTTTGGAGGCACTAGAAAGAGACAGCGCCAATGTTTTTGGGTCTGTGAATCGGGTTTGCCTGGCTACTTGAAGAGCAGCAAGAGCTTTTGTTCCTGGTCCCTTTGCGGTGGGAGGAATCCCTGGACATTCGCAATTGCTGAGCTGGGCTCCGGGTGTACTCGGCGGCACACGCAGATACTACTGCGCTTTTGGAGGCACTAGAAAGAGACAGCGCCAACGTTTGTAGGGCTGTGAATGGGGTGTCCTGGCTACTTGAAGAGCAGCAAGAGCTTTTGGTCCTGGTCCCTTTGGGGTGGCAGGAATCCCTGGACGTTCGCAATTGCTGAGCCTGCCGCCGGGTGTCCTCAGCAGCCCACGCAAATAGTGTTCAATTTTGGGAGGCTCTAGAAAGAGACAGCGCCAGCGTTGGTGGGTCTGTGAATGGGGTGTCCTGGCTACTTGAAGAGCAGCAAGAGCTTTTGGACCTGGCCCCTTTGCAGTGGCAGGAATCCCTGGACGTTCGCAATTGCTGAGCCTGCCGCCGGGTGTCCTCAGCGGCCCACGCAAACAGTGTTCTCTTTTGGGAGGCTCTAGAAAGAGACAGCGCCAGTGTTCGTGGGGCTATGAATGGGGTTTGCCTCGCTACTTGAAGAGCAGCAAGAGCTTTTGGTCCTGGCCCCTTTGCGGTGGCAGGAATCCCTGGACGTTCGCACTTGCTGAGCCTGCCGCCGGGTGTACTCGGCGGCCCACGCAGATATTATTGGGCTTTCGGAGGCACTACACAGAGACAGCGCCAGCGTTGGTGGGTCTGTGAATGGGGTGTCCTGACTACTTGAAGAGCAGCAAGAGCTTTTGGTCCTGGTCCCTTTGCGGTGGGAGGAATCCCTGGACGTTCGCAATTGCTGAGCCTGCCTCCGGGTGTACTCGGCGGCCCACGCAGATAGTATTGGGCTTTGGGAGGCACCAGAAAGAGACAGCGCCAGCGTTTGTAGGGCTGTGAATGGGGTTGCCTGGCTACTTGAAGAGCAGCAAGAGCTTTTGTTCCTGGTCCCTTTGCGGTGGGAGGAATCCCTGGACGTTCGCAATTGCTGAGCTGGGCTCCGGGTGTACTCACCTCCACAGGCATATTATATTGGAGTTTGGGAGGCTCTAGAAAGAGACAGCACCAGCGTTGGTGGATCTGTGAATGGGGTTGCCTGGCTACTTGAAGAGCAGCAAGAGCTTTTGGTCCTGGCCCCTTTGCGGTGGCAGGAATCCCTGGACGTTCGCAATTGCTGAGCCTGCCGCCGGGTGTACTCGGCAGCCCACGCAGATAGTACTGGGCTTTTGGAGGAACTAGAAAGAGACAGCACTAGCGTTGGTGGGACTGTGAATGGGGTGTCCTGGCTACTTGAAGAGCAGGAAGAGCTTTTGGTCCTGGCCCCTTTGCGGTGGCAGGAATCCCTGGACGTTCGCAATTGCTGAGCCTGCCTCCGGGTGTCCTCAGCAGCCCACGCAAATATTGTTCAATTTTGGGAGGCTCTAGAAAGAGACAGTGCCAGCGTTGGTGGGTCTGTGAATGGGGTTTGCCTGGCTACTTGAAGAGCAGCAAGAGCTTTTGGTCCTGGCCCCTTTGGGGTGGCAGGAATCCCTGGACGTTCGCAATTGCTGAGCCTGCCTCCGGGTGTCCTCAGCAGCCCACGCAAATATTGTTCAATTTTGGGAGGCTCTAGAAAGAGACAGCGCCAGCGTTGGTGGGTCTGTCAATGGGGTTGCCTGGCTACTTGAAGAGCAGCAAGAGCTTTTGGTCCTGGCCCCTTTGCGGTGGCAGGAATCCCTGGACGTTCGCAATTGCTGAGCCTGCCGCCGGGTGTCCTCAGCGGCCCACGCAAACAATGTTCTCTTTTGGGAGGCTCTAGAAAGAGACAACGCCAGTGTTCGTGGGGCTATGAATGGGGTTGCCTGACTACTTGAAGAGCAGCAAGAGCTTTTGGTCCTGGCCCCTTTGCGGTGGCAGGAATCCCTGGACGTTCGCAATTGCTGAGCCCGCCGCCGGGTGTCCTCAGCGGCCCATGCAGATAGTATTGGGCTTTGGGAGGCACTAGAAAGAGACAGCGCCAGCGTTGGTGGGTCTCTGAATGGGGTGTCCTGGCTACTTGAAGAGCAGCAAGAGCTTTTGTTCCGGGTCCCTTTGGGGTGGGAGTAATCCCTGGACGTTCGCAATTGCTGAGCCTGCCGCCGGGTGTACTCGGCGGCCCACGCAGATAGTACTGGGCTTTTGGAGGAACTAGAAAGAGACAGCGCCAGCGTTTGTAGGGCTGTGAATGGGGTTGCCTGGCTATTTGAAGAGCAGCAAGAGCTTTTGGTCCTGGCCCCTTTGCGGTGGCAGGAATCCCTGGACGTTCGCAATTGCTGAGCCTGCCGCCGGGTGTCCTCAGCAGCCCACGCAAACAGTGTTCTCTTTTGGGAGGCTCTAGAAAGAGACAGCACCAGCGTTGGTGGGGCTGTGAATGGGGTTTGCCTGGCTACTTGAAGAGCAGCAAGAGCTTTTGTTCCGGGGCCCTTTGGGGTGGCAGGAATCCCTGGACGTTTGCAATTGCTGAGCCTGCCTCAGGGTGTACTCGGCGGCCCACGCAGATAGTACTGGGCTTTTGAAGGAACTAGAAAGAGACAGCACTAGCGTTGGTGGGACTGTGAGTGGGGTGTCCTGGCTACTTGAAGAGCAGCAAGAGCTTTTGGTCCTGGCCCCTTTGCGGTGGGAGGAATCCCTGGACGTTCGCAATTGCTGATCCTGCCGCCGGGTGTACTCGGTGGCCCACGCAGATAGTACTGGGCTTTTGGAGGAACTAGAAAAAGACAGCGCCAGCGTTGGCGGGACTGTGAATGGGGTTTGCCTGGCTACTTGAAGAGCAGCAAGAGCTTTTGGTCCTGGCCCCTTCGGGGTGGGAGGAATCCCTGGACGTTCGCAATTGCTGAGCCTGCCGCCGGGTGTACTCGGCGGCCCACGCAGATAGTACTGCGCTTTTGGAGGCACTAGAAAGAGACAGCGCCAATGTTTTTGGGTCTCTGAATAGGGTTTGCCTGGCTACTTGAAGAGCAGCAAGAGCTTTTGGTCCTGGTCCCTTTGCGGTGCGTGGTATCCCTGGACATTTGCAATTGCTGAGCTGGGCTCCGGGTGTACTCTGCGGCCCACGCAGATAGTACTGCGCTTTTGGAGGCACTAGAAAGAGACAGCGCCAACGTTTGTAGGCCTGTGAATGGGGTGTCCTGGCTACTTGAAGAGCAGCAAGAGCTTTTGGTCCTGGCCCCTTTGCGGTGGCAGGAATCCCTGGACGTTCGCAATTGCTGAGCCTGCAGCCGGGTGTCCTCAGCAGCCCACGCAAACAGTGTTCTCTTTTGGGAGGCTCTAGAAAGAGACAGTGCCAGCGTTGGTGGGTCTGTAAATGGGGTTTGCCTGGCTACTTGAAGAGCAGCAAGAGCTTTTGGTCCTGGCCCCTTTGCGGTGGGAGGAATCCCTGGACGTTCGCAATTGCTGAGCCTGCCTCAGGGTGTCCTCAGCGGCCCATGCAGATAGTATTGGGCTTTGGGAGGCACTAGAAAGAGACAGCGCCAGCGTTGGTGGGTCTGTGAATGGGGTGTCCTGGCTACTTGAAGAGCAGCAAGAGCTTTTGTTCCTGGTCCCTTTGCAGTGGGAGGAATCCCTGGACATTCGCAATTGCTGAGCCTGCCTCCGGGTGTACTCGGCGGCCCACACAGATATTACTGGGCTTTTGGAGGCACTAGAAAGAGACAGCGCCAGCGTTTGTAGGGCTGTGAATGGGGTTGCCTGGCTACTTGAAGAGCAGCAAGAGCTTTTGGTCCTGGCACCTTTGCGGTGGGAGGAATCCCTGGACGTTTGCAATTGCTGAGCCTTCCTCCGGGTGTACTCGGCGGCCCACGCAGATAGTACTGGGCTTTTGGAGGAACTAGAAAGAGACAGCGCCAGCGTTGGTGGGTCTGTGAATGGGGTGTCCTGGCTACTTGAAGAGCAGCAAGAGCTTTTGGTCCTGGCCCCTTTGCGGTGGCAGGAATCCCTGGACGTTCGCAATTGCTGAGCCTGCCTCCGGGTGTCCTCAGCAGCCCACGCAAACAGTGTTCTCTTTTGGGAGGCTCTAGAAAGAGACAGCGCCAGCGTTGGTGGGTCTGTGAATGGGGTGTCCTGGCTACTTGAAGAGCAGCAAGAGCTTTTGGTCCTGGCCCCTTTGCGGTGGCAGGAATCCCTGGACGTTCGCAATTGCTGATCCTGCCGCCGGGTGTACTCGGTGGCCCACGCAGATAGTACTGGGCTTTTGGAGGAACTAGAAAAAGACAGCACTACCGTTGGCGGGACTGTGAATGGGGTTTGCCTGGCTACTTGAAGAGCAGCAAGAGCTTTTGGTCCTGGCCCCTTTGGGGTGGGAGGAATCCCTGGACGTTCGCAATTGCTGAGCCTGCCGCCGGGTGTACTCGGCGGCCCACGCAGATAGTACTGCGCTTTTGGAGGCACTAGAAAGAGACAGCGCCAATGTTTTTGGGTCTGTGAATAGGGTTTGCCTGGCTACTTGAAGAGCAGCAAGAGCTTTTGGTCCTGGTCCCTTTGCGGTGGGAGGTATCCCTGGACATTCGCAATTGCTGAGCTGGGCTCCGGGTGTACTCGGCGGCCCACGCAGATAGTACTGCGCTTTTGGAGGCACTAGAAAGAGACAGCGCCAACGTTTGTAGGGCTGTGAATGGGGTGTCCTGGCTACTTGAAGAGCAGCAAGAGCTTTTGGTCCTGGCCCCTTTGGGGTGGGAGGAATCCCTGGACGTTCGCAGTTGCTGAGCCTGCCGCCGGGTGTCCTCAGCAGCCCACGCAAATAGTGTTCAATTTTGGGAGGCTCTAGAAAGAGACAGCGCCAGCGTTGGTGGGTCTGTGAATGGGGTGTCCTGGCTACTTGAAGAGCAGCAAGAGCTTTTGGACCTGGCCCCTTTGCGGTGGCAGGAATCCCTGGACGTTCGCAATTGCTGAGCCTGCCGCCGGGTGTCCTCAGCGGCCCACGCAAACAGTGTTCTCTTTTGGGAGGCTCTAGAAAGAGACAGTGCCAGTGTTCGTGGGGCTATGAATGGGGTTTGCCTCGCTACTTGAAGAGCAGCAAGAGCTTTTGGTCCTGGCCCCTTTGCGGTGGGAGGAATCCCTGGACGTTCGCACTTGCTGAGCCTGCCTCCGGGTGTACTCGGCGGCCCGCGCAGATAGTATTGGGCTTTGGGAGGCACCAGAAAGAGACAGCGCCAGCGTTTGTAGGGCTGTGAATGGGGTGTCATGACTACTTGAAGAGCAGCAAGAGCTTTTGTTCCTGGTCCCTTTGCGGTGGGAGGAATCCCTGGACGTTCGCAATTGCTGAGCTGGGCTCCGGGTGTACTCACCTCCACAGGCATATAATATTGGAGTTTGGGAGGCTCTAGAAAGGGACAGCACCAGCGTTGGTGGATCTGTGAATGGGGTTGCCTGGCTACTTGAAGAGCAGCAAGAGCTTTTGGTCCTGGCCCCTTTGCGGTGGTAGGAATCCCTGGACGTTCGCACTTGCTGAGCCTGCCTCCGGGTGTACTCGGCGGCCCGCGCAGATAGTATTGGGCTTTGGGAGGCACCAGAAAGAGACAGCGCCAGCGTTGGTGGGGCTGTGAATGGGGTTTGCCTGGCTACTTGAAGAGCAGCAAGAGCTTTTGTTCCGGGGCCCTTTGGGGTGGCAGGAATCCCTGGACGTTTGCAATTGCTGAGCCTGCCTCAGGGTGTACTCGGCGGCCCACGCAGATAGTACTGGGCTTTTGAAGGAACTAGAAAGAGACAGCACTAGCGTTGGTGGGACTGTGAGTGGGGTGTCCTGGCTACTTGAAGAGCAGCAAGAGCTTTTGGTCCTGGCCCCTTTGCGGTGGCAGGAATCCCTGGACGTTTGCAATTGCTGAGCCTGCCTCCGGGTGTCCTCAGCAGCCCACGCAAACAGTGTTCACTCTTGAGAGTCTCTATAAGAGACAGTGCCAGAGTTGGTGGGGCTGTGAATGCGGTTTGCCTGGCTACTTGAAGAGCAGCAAGAGCTTTTGGTCCTGGCCCCTTTGCGGTGGCAGGAATCCCTGGACGTTCGCAATTGCTGATCCTGCCGCCGGGTGTACTCGGTGGCCCACGCAGATAGTACTGGGCTTTTGGAGGAACTAGAAAAAGACAGCACTACCGTTGGCGGGACTGTGAATGGGGTTTGCCTGGCTACTTGAAGAGCAGCAAGAGCTTTTGGTCCTGGCCCCTTCGGGGTGGGAGGAATCCCTGGACGTTCGCAATTGCTGAGCCTGCCGCCGGGTGTACTCGGCGGCCCACGCAGATAGTACTGCGCTTTTGGAGGCACTAGACAGAGACAGCGCCAATGTTTTTAGGTCTCTGAATAGGGTTTGCCTGGCTACTTGAAGAGCAGCAAGAGCTTTTGGTCCTGGTCCCTTTGCGGTGGGAGGTATCCCTGGACATTTGCAATTGCTGAGCTGGGCTCCGGGTGTACTCGGCGGCCCACGCAGATAGTACTGCGCTTTTGGAGGCACTAGAAAGAGACAGCGCCAACGTTTGTAGGGCTGTGAATGGGGTGTCCTGGCTACTTGAAGAGCAGCAAGAGCTTTTGGTCCTGGCCCCTTTGGGGTGGGAGGAATCCCTGGACGTTCGCAATTGCTGAGCCTGCAGCCGGGTGTCCTCAGCAGCCCACGCAAATAGTGTTCAATTTTGGGAGGCTCTAGAAAGAGACAGCGCCAGCGTTGGTGGGTCTGTGAATGGGGTGTCCTGACTACTTGAAGAGCAGCAAGAGCTTTTGGTCCTGGCCCCTTTGCGGTGGCAGGAATCCCTGGACGTTCGCAATTGCTGAGCCTGCCTCCGGGTGTACTCGGCAGCCCACGCAGATAGTATTGGGCTTTGGGAGGCACCAGAAAGAGACAGCACCAGCGTTTGTAGGGCTGTGAATGGGGTTGCCTGGCTACTTGAAGAGCAGCAAGAGCTTTTGTTCCTGGTCCCTTTGGGGTGGGAGGAATCCCTGGACATTCGCAATTGCTGAGCTGGGCTCCGGGTGTACTCACCTCCACAGGCATATAATATTGGAGTTTGGGAGGCTCTAGAAAGAGACAGCACCAGCGTTGGTGGGACTGTGAATGGGGTTGCCTGGCTACTTGAAGAGCAGCAAGAGCTTTTGGTCCTGGTCCCTTTGCGGTGGCAGGAATCCCTGGACGTTCGCAATTGCTGAGCCTGCCTCCGGGTGTCCTCAGCAGCCCACGCAAACAGTGTTCTCTTTTGGGAGGCTCTAGAAAGAGACAGTGCCAGCGTTGGTGGGTCTGTAAATGGGGTTTGCCTGGCTACTTGAAGAGCAGCAAGAGCTTTTGGTCCTGGCCCCTTTGCGGTGGGAGGAATCCCTGGACGTTCGCAATTGCTGAGCCTGCCGCCGGGTGTCCTCAGCGGCCCTCGCAAACAGTGTTCTCTTTTGGGAGGCTCTAGAAAGAGACAGCGCCAGTGTTCGTAGGGCTATGAATGGGGTTGCCTGACTACTTGAAGAGCAGCAAGAGCTTTTGGTCCTGGCCCCTTTGCGGTGGGAGGAATCCCTGGACGTTCGCAATTGCTGAGCCTGCCTCAGGGTGTCCTCAGCGGCCCATGCAGATAGTATTGGGCTTTGGGAGGCACTAGAAAGAGACAGCGCCAGCGTTGGTGGGTCTGTGAATGGGGTGTCCTGGCTACTTGAAGAGCAGCAAGAGCTTTTGTTCCTGGTCCCTTTGGGGTGGGAGGAATCCCTGGACGTTTGCAATTGCTGAGCCTGCCTCCGGGTGTACTCGGCGGCCCACACAGATATTACTGGGCTTTTGGAGGCACTAGAAAGAGACAGCGCCAGCGTTTGTAGGGCTGTGAATGGGGTTGCCTGGCTACTTGAAGAGCAGCAAGAGCTTTTGTTCCTGGCCCCTTTGCGGTGGGAGGAATCCCTGGACGTTTGCAATTGCTGAGCCTTCCTCCGGGTGTACTCGGCGGCCCACGCAGATAGTACTGGGCTTTTGGAGGAACTAGAAAGAGACAGCGCCAGCGTTGGTGGGTCTGTGAATGGGGTGTCCTGGCTACTTGAAGAGCAGCAAGAGCTTTTGGTCCTGGCCCCTTTGCGGTGGCAGGAATCCCTGGACGTTCGCAATTGCTGAGCCTGCCTCCGGGTGTCCTCAGCAGCCCACGCAAACAGTGTTCTCTTTTGGGAGGCTCTAGAAAGAGACAGCGCCAGCGTTGGTGGGTCTGTGAATGGGGTGTCCTGGCTACTTGAAGAGCAGCAAGAGCTTTTGGACCTGGCCCCTTTGCGGTGGCAGGAATCCCTGGACGTTCGCAATTGCTGAGCCTGCCGCCGGGTGTCCTCAGCGGCCCACGCAAACAGTGTTCTCTTTTGGGAGGCTCTAGAAAGAGACAGCGCCAGCGTTGGTGGGTCTGTGAATGGGGTTTGCCTGGCTACTTGAAGAGCAGCAAGAGCTTTTGGTCCTGGCCCCTTTGCGGTGGCAGGAATCCCTGGACGTTCGCAATTGCTGATCCTGCCGCCGGGTGTACTCGGTGGCCCACGCAGATAGTACTGGGCTTTTGGAGGAACTAGAAAAAGACAGCACTACCGTTGGCGGGACTGTGAATGGGGTTTGCCTGGCTACTTGAAGAGCACAAGAGCTTTTGGTCCTGGCCCCTTTGGGGTGGGAGGAATCCCTGGACGTTCGCAATAGCTGAGCCTGCCGCCGGGTGTACTCGGCGGCCCACGCAGATAGTACTGCGCTTTTGGAGGCACTAGAAAGAGACAGCGCCAATGTTTTTGGGTCTGTGAATAGGGTTTGCCTGGCTACTTGAAGAGCAGCAAGAGCTTTTGGTCCTGGTCCGTTTGCGGTGGGAGGTATCCCTGGACATTCGCAATTGCTGAGCTGGGCTCCGGGTGTACTCAGCGGCCCACGCAGATAGTACTGCGCTTTTGGAGGCACTAGAAAGAGACAGCGCCAACGTTTGTAGGGCTGTGAATGGGGTGTCCTGGCTACTTGAAGAGCAGCAAGAGCTTTTGGTCCTGGCCCCTTTGGGGTGGGAGGAATCCCTGGACGTTCGCAATTGCTGAGCCTGCCGCCGGGTGTCCTCAGCAGCCCACGCAAATAGTGTTCAATTTTGGGAGGCTCTAGAAAGAGACAGCGCCAGCGTTGGTGGGTCTGTGAATGGGGTGTCCTGGCTACTTGAAGAGCAGCAAGAGCTTTTGGACCTGGCCCCTTTGCGGTGGCAGGAATCCCTGGACGTTTGCAATTGCTGAGCCTGCCTCCGGGTGGACTCGGCGGCCCACGCAGATAGTACTGCGCTTTTGGAGGCACTAGAAAGAGAAAGCGCCAATGTTTTTGGGTCTGTGAAGGGGGTTTGCCTGGCTACTTGAAGAGCAGCAAGAGCTTTTGTTCCGGGGCCCTTTGGGGTGGCAGGAATCCCTGGACGTTTGCAATTGCTGAGCCTGCCTCAGGGTGTACTCGGCGGCCCACGCAGATAGTACCGGGCTTCTGAAGGAACTAGAAAGAGACAGCACTAGCGTTGGTGGGACTGTGAATGGGGTGTCCTGGCTACTTGAAGAGCAGCAAGAGCTTTTGGTCCTGGCCCCTTTGCGGTGGCAGGAATCCCTGGACGTTTGCAATTGCTGAGCCTGCCTCCGGGTGTCCTCAGCAGCCCACGCAAACAGTGTTCACTCTTGAGAGTCTCTATAAGAGACAGTGCCAGAGTTGGTGGGGCTGTGAATGCGGTTTGCCTGGCTACTTGAAGAGCAGCAAGAGCTTTTGGTCCTGGCCCCTTTGCGGTGGCAGGAATCCCTGGACGTTCGCAATTGCTGATCCTGCCGCCGGGTGTACTCGGTGGCCCACGCAGATAGTACTGGGCTTTTGGAGGAACTAGAAAAAGACAGCACTACCGTTGGCGGGACTGTGAATGGGGTTTGCCTGGCTACTTGAAGAGCAGCAAGAGCTTTTGGTCCTGGCCCCTTCGGGGTGGGAGGAATCCCTGGACGTTCGCAATTGCTGAGCCTGCCGCCGGGTGTACTCGGCGGCCCACGCAGATAGTACTGCGCTTTTGGAGGCACTAGACAGAGACAGCGCCAATGTTGTTAGGTCTCTGAATAGGGTTTGCCTGGCTACTTGAAGAGCAGCAAGAGCTTTTGGTCCTGGTCCCTTTGCGGTGGGAGGTATCCCTGGACATTTGCAATTGCTGAGCTGGGCTCCGGGTGTACTCGGCGGCCCACGCAGATAGTACTGCGCTTTTGGAGGCACTAGAAAGAGACAGCGCCAACGTTTGTAGGGCTGTGAATGGGGTGTCCTGGCTACTTGAAGAGCAGCAAGAGCTTTTGGTCCTGGCCCCTTTGGGGTGGGAGGAATCCCTGGACGTTCGCAATTGCTGAGCCTGCCGCCGGGTGTCCTCAGCAGCCCACGCAAATAGTGTTCAATTTTGGGAGGCTCTAGAAAGAGACAGCGCCAGCGTTGGTGGGTCTGTGAATGGGGTGTCCTGACTACTTGAAGAGCAGCAAGAGCTTTTGGTCCTGGGCCCTTTGCGGTGGCAGGAATCCCTGGACGTTCGCAATTGCTGAGCCTGCCTCCGGGTGTACTCGGCGGTCCACGCAGATAGTATTGGGCTTTGGGAGGCACCAGAAAGAGACAGCACCAGCGTTTGTAGGGCTGTGAATGGGGTTGCCTGGCTACTTGAAGAGCAGCAAGAGCTTTTGTTCCTGGTCCCTTTGGGGTGGGAGGAATCCCTGGACATTCGCAATTGCTGAGCTGGGCTCCGGGTGTACTCACCTCCACAGGCATATAATATTGGAGTTTGGGAGGCTCTAGAAAGAGACAGCACCAGCGTTGGTGGATCTGTGAATGGGGTTGCCTGGCTACTTGAAGAGCAGCAAGAGCTTTTGGTCCTGGCCCCTTTGCGGTGGGAGGAATCCCTGGACGTTTGCAATTTCTGAGCATGCCTCCGGGTGTACTCGGCAGCCCACGCAGATAGTACTGGGCTTTTGGAGGAACTAGAAAGAGACAGCACTAGCGTTGGTGGGACTGTGAATGGGGTGTCCTGGCTACTTGAAGAGCAGCAAGAGCTTTTGGTCCTGGTCCCTTTGCGGTGGCAGGAATCCCTGGACGTTCGCAATTGCTGAGCCTGCCTCCGGGTGTCCTCAGCAGCCCACGCAAACAGTGTTCTCTTTTGGGAGGCTCTAGAAAGAGACAGTGCCAGCGTTGGTGGGTCTGTAAATGGGGTTTGCCTGGCTACTTGAAGAGCAGCAAGAGCTTTTGGTCCTGGCCCCTTTGCGGTGGGAGGAATCCCTGGACGTTCGCAATTGCTGAGCCTGCCGCCGGGTGTCCTCAGCGGCCCACGCAAACAGTGTTCTCTTTTGGGAGGCTCTAGAAAGAGACAGCGCCAGTGTTCGTAGGGCTATGAATGGGGTTGCCTGACTACTTGAAGAGCAGCAAGAGCTTTTGGTCCTGGCCCCTTTGCGGTGGGAGGAATCCCTGGACGTTCGCAATTGCTGAGCCTGCCTCAGGGTGTCCTCAGCGGCCCATGCAGATAGTATTGGGCTTTGGGAGGCACCAGAAAGAAACAGCGCCAGCGTTGGTGGGTCTGTGAATGGGGTGTCCTGGCTACTTGAAGAACAGCAAGAGCTTTTGTTCCTGGTCCCTTTGGGGTGGGAGGAATCCCTGGACGTTTGCAATTGCTGAGCCTGCCTCCGGGTGTACTCGGCGGCCCACACAGATATTACTGGGCTTTTGGAGGCACTAGAAAGAGACAGCGCCAGCGTTTGTAGGGCTGTGAATGGGGTTGCCTGGCTACTTGAAGAGCAGCAAGAGCTTTTGTTCCTGGCCCCTTTGCGGTGGGAGGAATCCCTGGACGTTTGCAATTGCTGAGCCTTCCTCCGGGTGTACTCGGCGGCCCACGCAGAT
Source organism: Platalea minor (assembly GCA_037975005.1). Taxonomy (NCBI): domain Eukaryota; kingdom Metazoa; phylum Chordata; class Aves; order Pelecaniformes; family Threskiornithidae; genus Platalea; species Platalea minor. The sequence goes on along the minus strand of JBBPFK010000043.1, from coordinate 175,325 downwards.
AGTACTGGGCTTTTGGAGGAACTAGAAAGAGACAGCGCCAGCGTTGGTGGGTCTGTGAATGGGGTGTCCTGGCTACTTGAAGAGCAGCAAGAGCTTTTGGTCCTGGCCCCTTTGCGGTGGCAGGAATCCCTGGACGTTCGCAATTGCTGAGCCTGCCTCCGGGTGTCCTCAGCAGCCCACGCAAACAGTGTTCTCTTTTGGGAGGCTCTAGAAAGAGACAGCGCCAGCGTTGGTGGGTCTGTGAATGGGGTGTCCTGGCTACTTGAAGAGCAGCAAGAGCTTTTGGACCTGGCCCCTTTGCGGTGGCAGGAATCCCTGGACGTTCGCAATTGCTGAGCCTGCCGCCGGGTGTCCTCAGCGGCCCACGCAAACAGTGTTCTCTTTTGGGAGGCTCTAGAAAGAGACAGCGCCAGCGTTGGTGGGTCTGTGAATGGGGTTTGCCTGGCTACTTGAAGAGCAGCAAGAGCTTTTGGTCCTGGCCCCTTTGCGGTGGCAGGAATCCCTGGACGTTCGCAATTGCTGATCCTGCCGCCGGGTGTACTCGGTGGCCCACGCAGATAGTACTGGGCTTTTGGAGGAACTAGAAAAAGACAGCACTACCGTTGGCGGGACTGTGAATGGGGTTTGCCTGGCTACTTGAAGAGCAGCAAGAGCTTTTGGTCCTGGCCCCTTTGGGGTGGGAGGAATCCCTGGACGTTCGCAATAGCTGAGCCTGCCGCCGGGTGTACTCGGCGGCCCACGCAGATAGTACTGCGCTTTTGGAGGCACTAGAAAGAGACAGCGCCAATGTTTTTGGGTCTGTGAATAGGGTTTGCCTGGCTACTTGAAGAGCAGCAAGAGCTTTTGGTCCTGGTCCCTTTGCGGTGGGAGGTATCCCTGGACATTCGCAATTGCTGAGCTGGGCTCCGGGTGTACTCGGCGGCCCACGCAGATAGTACTGCGCTTTTGGAGGCACTAGAAAGAGACAGCGCCAACGTTTGTAGGGCTGTGAATGGGGTGTCCTGGCTACTTGAAGAGCAGCAAGAGCTTTTGGTCCTGGCCCCTTTGGGGTGAGAGGAATCCCTGGACGTTCGCAATTGCTGAGCCTGCCGCCGGGTGTCCTCAGCAGCCCACGCAAATAGTGTTCAATTTTGGGAGGCTCTAGAAAGAGACAGCGCCAGCGTTGGTGGGTCTGTGAATGGGGTGTCCTGGCTACTTGAAGAGCAGCAAGAGCTTTTGGACCTGGCCCCTTTGCGGTGGCAGGAATCCCTGGACGTTCGCAATTGCTGAGCCTGCCGCCGGGTGTCCTCAGCGGCCCACGCAAACAGTGTTCTCTTTTGGGAGGCTCTAGAAAGAGACAGTGCCAGTGTTCGTGGGGCTATGAATGGGGTTTGCCTGGCTACTTGAAGAGCAGCAAGAGCTTTTGGTCCTGGCCCCTTTGCGGTGGGAGTAATCCCTGGACGTTCGCACTTGCTGAGCCTGCCTCCGGGTGTACTCGGCGGCCCGCGCAGATAGTATTGGGCTTTGGGAGGCACCAGAAAGAGACAGCGCCAGCGTTTGTAGGGTTGTGAATGGGGTTGCCTGGCTACTTGAAGAGCAGCAAGAGCTTTTGTTCCTGGTCCCTTTGCGGTGGGAGGAATCCCTGGACGTTCGCAATTGCTGAGCTGGGCTCCGGGTGTACTCACCTCCACAGGCATATAATATTGGAGTTTGGGAGGCTCTAGAAAGAGACAGCACCAGCGTTGGTGGATCTGTGAATGGGGTTGCCTGGCTACTTGAAGAGCAGCAAGAGCTTTTGGTCCTGGCCCCTTTGCGGTGGTAGGAATCCCTGGACGTTCGCACTTGCTGAGCCTGCCTCCGGGTGTACTCGGCGGCCCGCGCAGATAGTATTGGGCTTTGGGAGGCACCAGAAAGAGACAGCGCCAGCGTTTGTAGGGCTGTGAATGGGGTGTCCTGACTACTTGAAGAGCAGCAAGAGCTTTTGTTCCTGGTCCCTTTGGGGTGGGAGGAATCCCTGGACGTTCGCAATTGCTGAGCTGGGCTCCGGGTGTACTCACCTCCGCAGGCATATAATATTGGAGTTTGGGAGGCTCTAGAAAGAGACAGCACCAGCGTTGGTGGATCTGTGAATGGGGTTGCCTGGCTACTTGAAGAGCAGCAAGAGCTTTTGGTCCTGGCCCCTTTGCGGTGGGAGGAATCCCTGGACGTTCGCAATTGCTGAGCCTGCCGCCGAGTGTCCTCAGCAGTCCACGCAAATATTGTTCAATTTTGGGAGGCTCTAGAAAGAGACAGCGCCAGCGTTGGTGGGTCTGTGAATGGGGTGTCCTGACTACTTGAAGAGCAGGAAGAGCTTTTGGTCCTGGCCCCTTTGCGGTGGCAGGAATCCCTGGACGTTCGCAATTGCTGAGCCTGCCGCCGGGTGTCCTCAGCGGCCCACGCAAACAGTGTTCTCTTTTGGGAGGCTCTAGAAAGAGACAGCGCCAGTGTTCGTGGGGCTATGAATGGGGTTGCCTGACTACTTGAAGAGCAGCAAGAGCTTTTGGTCCTGGCCCCTTTGCGGTGGGAGGAATCCCTGGACGTTCGCAATTGCTGAGCCTGCCTCAGGGTGTCCTCAGCGGCCCATGCAGATAGTATTGGGCTTTTGGAGGCACTAGAAAGAGACAGCGCCAGCGTTGGTGGGTCTGTGAATGGGGTGTCCTGGCTACTTGAAGAGCAGCAAGAGCTTTTGTTCCTGGTCCCTTTGCGGTGGGAGGAATCCCTGGATGTTTGCAATTGCTGAGCCTGCCTCCGGGTGTACTCGGCGGCCCACACAGATATTACTGGGCTTTTGGAGGCACTAGAAAGAGACAGCGCCAGCGTTTGTAGGGCTGTGAATGGGGTTGCCTGGCTACTTGAAGAGCAGCAAGAGCTTTTGTTCCTGGCCCCTTTGCGGTGGGAGGAATCCCTGGACGTTCGCAATTGCTGAGCCTGCCGCCGGGTGTCCTCAGCGGCCCACGCAAACAGTGTTCTCTTTTGGGAGGCTCTAGAAAGAGACAGCGCCAGTGTTCGTGGGGCTATGAATGGGGTTTGCCTGGCTACTTGAAGAGCAGCAAGAGCTTTTGGTCCTGGCCCCTTTGCGGTGGGAGGAATCCCTGGACGTTCGCAATTGCTGATCCTGCCGCCGGGTGTACTCGGTGGCCCACGCAGATAGTACTGGGCTTTTGGAGGAACTAGAAAAAGACAGCACTACCGTTGGCGGGACTGTGAATGGGGTTTGCCTGGCTACTTGAAGAGCAGCAAGAGCTTTTGGTCCTGGCCCCTTTGGGGTGGGAGGAATCCCTGGACGTTCGCAATTGCTGAGCCTGCCGCCGGGTGTACTCGGCGGCCCACGCAGATAGTACTGCGCTTTTGGAGGCACTAGAAAGAGACAGCGCCAATGTTTTTGGGTCTGTGAATAGGGTTTGCCTGGCTACTTGAAGAGCAGCAAGAGCTTTTGGTCCTGGTCCCTTTGCGGTGGGAGGTATCCCTGGACATTCGCAATTGCTGAGCTGGGCTCCGGGTGTACTCGGCGGCCCACGCAGATAGTACTGCGCTTTTGGAGGCACTAGAAAGAGACAGCGCCAACGTTTGTAGGGCTGTGAATGGGGTGTCCTGGCTACTTGAAGAGCAGCAAGAGCTTTTGGTCCTGGCCCCTTTGGGGTGGGAGGAATCCCTGGACGTTCGCAATTGCTGAGCCTGCCGCCGGGTGTCCTCAGCAGCCCACGCAAATAGTGTTCAATTTTGGGAGGCTCTAGAAAGAGACAGCGCCAGCGTTGGTGGGTCTGTGAATGGGGTGTCCTGGCTACTTGAAGAGCAGCAAGAGCTTTTGGACCTGGCCCCTTTGCGGTGGCAGGAATCCCTGGACGTTTGCAATTGCTGAGCCTGCCTCCGGGTGGACTCGGCGGCCCACGCAGATAGTACTGCGCTTTTGGAGGCACTAGAAAGAGAAAGCGCCAATGTTTTTGGGTCTGTGAAGGGGGTTTGCCTGGCTACTTGAAGAGCAGCAAGAGCTTTTGTTCCGGGGCCCTTTGGGGTGGCAGGAATCCCTGGACGTTTGCAATTGCTGAGCCTGCCTCAGGGTGTACTCGGCGGCCCACGCAGATAGTACTGGGCTTTTGAAGGAACTAGAAAGAGACAGCACTAGCGTTGGTGGGACTGTGAATGGGGTGTCCTGGCTACTTGAAGAGCAGCAAGAGCTTTTGGTCCTGGCCCCTTTGCGGTGGCAGGAATCCCTGGACGTTTGCAATTGCTGAGCCTGCCTCCGGGTGTCCTCAGCAGCCCACGCAAACAGTGTTCACTCTTGAGAGTCTCTATAAGAGACAGTGCCAGAGTTGGTGGGGCTGTGAATGCGGTTTGCCTGGCTACTTGAAGAGCAGCAAGAGCTTTTGGTCCTGGCCCCTTTGCGGTGGGAGGAATCCCTGGACGTTCGCAATTGCTGATCCTGCCGCCGGGTGTACTCGGTGGCCCACGCAGATAGTACTGGGCTTTTGGAGGAACTAGAAAAAGACAGCACTACCGTTGGCGGGACTGTGAATGGGGTTTGCCTGGCTACTTGAAGAGCAGCAAGAGCTTTTGGTCCTGGCCCCTTCGGGGTGGGAGGAATCCCTGGACGTTCGCAATTGCTGAGCCTGCCGCCGGGTGTACTCGGCGGCCCACGCAGATAGTACTGCGCTTTTGGAGGCACTAGACAGAGACAGCGCCAATGTTTTTAGGTCTCTGAATAGGGTTTGCCTGGCTACTTGAAGAGCAGCAAGAGCTTTTGGTCCTGGTCCCTTTGCGGTGGGAGGTATCCCTGGACATTTGCAATTGCTGAGCTGGGCTCCGGGTGTACTCGGCGGCCCACGCAGATAGTACTGCGCTTTTGGAGGCACTAGAAAGAGACAGCGCCAACGTTTGTAGGGCTGTGAATGGGGTGTCCTGGCTACTTGAAGAGCAGCAAGAGCTTTTGGTCCTGGCCCCTTTGGGGTGGGAGGAATCCCTGGACGTTCGCAATTGCTGAGCCTGCAGCCGGGTGTCCTCAGCAGCCCACGCAAATACTGTTCAATTTTGGGAGGCTCTAGAAAGAGACAGCGCCAGCGTTGGTGGGTCTGTGAATGGGGTGTCCTGGCTACTTGAAGAGCAGCAAGAGCTTTTGGACCTGGCCCCTTTGCGGTGGCAGGAATCCCTGGACGTTCGCAATTGCTGAGCCTGCCGCCGGGTGTCCTCAGCGGCCCACGCAAACATTGTTCTCTTTTGGGAGGCTCTAGAAAGAGACAGTGCCAGTGTTCGTGGGGCTATGAATGGGGTTTGCCTGGCTACTTGAAGAGCAGCAAGAGCTTTTGGTCCTGGCCCCTTTGCGGTGGGAGTAATCCCTGGACGTTCGCACTTGCTGAGCCTGCCTCCGGGTGTACTCGGCGGCCCGCGCAGATAGTATTGGGCTTTGGGAGGCACCAGAAAGAGACAGCGCCAGCGTTTGTAGGGTTGTGAATGGGGTTGCCTGGCTACTTGAAGAGCAGCAAGAGCTTTTGTTCCTGGTCCCTTTGCGGTGGGAGGAATCCCTGGACGTTCGCAATTGCTGAGCTGGGCTCCGGGTGTACTCACCTCCACAGGCATATAATATTGGAGTTTGGGAGGCTCTAGAAAGAGACAGCACCAGCGTTGGTGGATCTGTGAATGGGGTTGCCTGGCTACTTGAAGAGCAGCAAGAGCTTTTGGTCCTGGCCCCTTTGCGGTGGTAGGAATCCCTGGACGTTCGCACTTGCTGAGCCTGCCTCCGGGTGTACTCGGCGGCCCGCGCAGATAGTATTGGGCTTTGGGAGGCACCAGAAAGAGACAGCGCCAGCGTTTGTAGGGCTGTGAATGGGGTGTCCTGACTACTTGAAGAGCAGCAAGAGCTTTTGTTCCTGGTCCCTTTGGGGTGGGAGGAATCCCTGGACGTTCGCAATTGCTGAGCTGGGCTCCGGGTGTACTCACCTCCGCAGGCAGATAATATTGGAGTTTGGGAGGCTCTAGAAAGAGACAGCACCAGCGTTGGTGGATCTGTGAATGGGGTTGCCTGGCTACTTGAAGAGCAGCAAGAGCTTTTGGTCCTGGCCCCTTTGCGGTGGGAGGAATCCCTGGACGTTCGCAATTGCTGAGCCTGCCGCCGAGTGTCCTCAGCAGTCCACGCAAATATTGTTCAATTTTGGGAGGCTCTAGAAAGAGACAGCGCCAGCGTTGGTGGGTCTGTGAATGGGGTGTCCTGACTACTTGAAGAGCAGCAAGAGCTTTTGGTCCTGGCCCCTTTGCGGTGGCAGGAATCCCTGGACGTTCGCAATTGCTGAGCCTGCCGCCGGGTGTCCTCAGCGGCCCACGCAAACAGTGTTCTCTTTTGGGAGGCTCTAGAAAGAGACAGCGCCAGTGTTCGTGGGGCTATGAATGGGGTTGCCTGACTACTTGAAGAGCAGCAAGAGCTTTTGGTCCTGGCCCCTTTGCGGTGGGAGGAATCCCTGGACGTTCGCAATTGCTGAGCCTGCCTCAGGGTGTCCTCAGCGGCCCATGCAGATAGTATTGGGCTTTTGGAGGCACTAGAAAGAGACAGCGCCAGCGTTGGTGGGTCTGTGAATGGGGTGTCCTGGCTACTTGAAGAGCAGCAAGAGCTTTTGTTCCTGGTCCCTTTGCGGTGGGAGGAATCCCTGGATGTTTGCAATTGCTGAGCCTGCCTCCGGGTGTACTCGGCGGCCCACACAGATATTACTGGGCTTTTGGAGGCACTAGAAAGAGACAGCGCCAGCGTTTGTAGGGCTGTGAATGGGGTTGCCTGGCTACTTGAAGAGCAGCAAGAGCTTTTGTTCCTGGCCCCTTTGCGGTGGGAGGAATCCCTGGACGTTCGCAATTGCTGAGCCTGCCGCCGGGTGTCCTCAGCGGCCCACGCAAACAGTGTTCTCTTTTGGGAGGCTCTAGAAAGAGACAGCGCCAGTGTTCGTGGGGCTATGAATGGGGTTTGCCTGGCTACTTGAAGAGCAGCAAGAGCTTTTGGTCCTGGCCCCTTTGCGGTGGGAGGAATCCCTGGACGTTCGCAATTGCTGATCCTGCCGCCGGGTGTACTCGGTGGCCCACGCAGATAGTACTGGGCTTTTGGAGGAACTAGAAAAAGACAGCACTACCGTTGGCGGGACTGTGAATGGGGTTTGCCTGGCTACTTGAAGAGCAGCAAGAGCTTTTGGTCCTGGCCCCTTTGGGGTGGGAGGAATCCCTGGACGTTCGCAATTGCTGAGCCTGCCGCCGGGTGTACTCGGCGGCCCACGCAGATAGTACTGCGCTTTTGGAGGCACTAGAAAGAGACAGCGCCAATGTTTTTGGGTCTGTGAATAGGGTTTGCCTGGCTACTTGAAGAGCAGCAAGAGCTTTTGGTCCTGGTCCCTTTGCGGTGGGAGGTATCCCTGGACATTCGCAATTGCTGAGCTGGGCTCCGGGTGTACTCGGCGGCCCACGCAGATAGTACTGCGCTTTTGGAGGCACTAGAAAGAGACAGCGCCAACGTTTGTAGGGCTGTGAATGGGGTGTCCTGGCTACTTGAAGAGCAGCAAGAGCTTTTGGTCCTGGCCCCTTTGGGGTGGGAGGAATCCCTGGACGTTCGCAATTGCTGAGCCTGCCGCCGGGTGTCCTCAGCAGCCCACGCAAATAGTGTTCAATTTTGGGAGGCTCTAGAAAGAGACAGCGCCAGCGTTGGTGGGTCTGTGAATGGGGTGTCCTGGCTACTTGAAGAGCAGCAAGAGCTTTTGGACCTGGCCCCTTTGCGGTGGCAGGAATCCCTGGACGTTTGCAATTGCTGAGCCTGCCTCCGGGTGGACTCGGCGGCCCACGCAGATAGTACTGCGCTTTTGGAGGCACTAGAAAGAGAAAGCGCCAATGTTTTTGGGTCTGTGAAGGGGGTTTGCCTGGCTACTTGAAGAGCAGCAAGAGCTTTTGTTCCGGGGCCCTTTGGGGTGGCAGGAATCCCTGGACGTTTGCAATTGCTGAGCCTGCCTCAGGGTGTACTCGGCGGCCCACGCAGATAGTACTGGGCTTTTGAAGGAACTAGAAAGAGACAGCACTAGCGTTGGTGGGACTGTGAATGGGGTGTCCTGGCTACTTGAAGAGCAGCAAGAGCTTTTGGTCCTGGCCCCTTTGCGGTGGCAGGAATCCCTGGACGTTTGCAATTGCTGAGCCTGCCTCCGGGTGTCCTCAGCAGCCCACGCAAACAGTGTTCACTCTTGAGAGTCTCTATAAGAGACAGTGCCAGAGTTGGTGGGGCTGTGAATGCGGTTTGCCTGGCTACTTGAAGAGCAGCAAGAGCTTTTGGTCCTGGCCCCTTTGCGGTGGGAGGAATCCCTGGACGTTCGCAATTGCTGATCCTGCCGCCGGGTGTACTCGGTGGCCCACGCAGATAGTACTGGGCTTTTGGAGGAACTAGAAAAAGACAGCACTACCGTTGGCGGGACTGTGAATGGGGTTTGCCTGGCTACTTGAAGAGCAGCAAGAGCTTTTGGTCCTGGCCCCTTCGGGGTGGGAGGAATCCCTGGACGTTCGCAATTGCTGAGCCTGCCGCCGGGTGTACTCGGCGGCCCACGCAGATAGTACTGCGCTTTTGGAGGCACTAGACAGAGACAGCGCCAATGTTTTTAGGTCTCTGAATAGGGTTTGCCTGGCTACTTGAAGAGCAGCAAGAGCTTTTGGTCCTGGTCCCTTTGCGGTGGGAGGTATCCCTGGACATTTGCAATTGCTGAGCTGGGCTCCGGGTGTACTCGGCGGCCCACGCAGATAGTACTGCGCTTTTGGAGGCACTAGAAAGAGACAGCGCCAACGTTTGTAGGGCTGTGAATGGGGTGTCCTGGCTACTTGAAGAGCAGCAAGAGCTTTTGGTCCTGGCCCCTTTGGGGTGGGAGGAATCCCTGGACGTTCGCAATTGCTGAGCCTGCAGCCGGGTGTCCTCAGCAGCCCACGCAAATAGTGTTCAATTTTGGGAGGCTCTAGAAAGAGACAGCGCCAGCGTTGGTGGGTCTGTGAATGGGGTGTCCTGGCTACTTGAAGAGCAGCAAGAGCTTTTGGACCTGGCCCCTTTGCGGTGGCAGGAATCCCTGGACGTTCGCAATTGCTGAGCCTGCCGCCGGGTGTCCTCAGCGGCCCACGCAAACATTGTTCTCTTTTGGGAGGCTCTAGAAAGAGACAGTGCCAGTGTTCGTGGGGCTATGAATGGGGTTTGCCTGGCTACTTGAAGAGCAGCAAGAGCTTTTGGTCCTGGCCCCTTTGCGGTGGGAGTAATCCCTGGACGTTCGCACTTGCTGAGCCTGCCTCCGGGTGTACTCGGCGGCCCGCGCAGATAGTATTGGGCTTTGGGAGGCACCAGAAAGAGACAGCGCCAGCGTTTGTAGGGTTGTGAATGGGGTTGCCTGGCTACTTGAAGAGCAGCAAGAGCTTTTGTTCCTGGTCCCTTTGCGGTGGGAGGAATCCCTGGACGTTCGCAATTGCTGAGCTGGGCTCCGGGTGTACTCACCTCCACAGGCATATAATATTGGAGTTTGGGAGGCTCTAGAAAGAGACAGCACCAGCGTTGGTGGATCTGTGAATGGGGTTGCCTGGCTACTTGAAGAGCAGCAAGAGCTTTTGGTCCTGGCCCCTTTGCGGTGGTAGGAATCCCTGGACGTTCGCACTTGCTGAGCCTGCCTCCGGGTGTACTCGGCGGCCCGCGCAGATAGTATTGGGCTTTGGGAGGCACCAGAAAGAGACAGCGCCAGCGTTTGTAGGGCTGTGAATGGGGTGTCCTGACTACTTGAAGAGCAGCAAGAGCTTTTGTTCCTGGTCCCTTTGGGGTGGGAGGAATCCCTGGACGTTCGCAATTGCTGAGCTGGGCTCCGGGTGTACTCACCTCCGCAGGCAGATAATATTGGAGTTTGGGAGGCTCTAGAAAGAGACAGCACCAGCGTTGGTGGATCTGTGAATGGGGTTGCCTGGCTACTTGAAGAGCAGCAAGAGCTTTTGGTCCTGGCCCCTTTGCGGTGGGAGGAATCCCTGGACGTTCGCAATTGCTGAGCCTGCCGCCGAGTGTCCTCAGCAGTCCACGCAAATATTGTTCAATTTTGGGAGGCTCTAGAAAGAGACAGCGCCAGCGTTGGTGGGTCTGTGAATGGGGTGTCCTGACTACTTGAAGAGCAGCAAGAGCTTTTGGTCCTGGCCCCTTTGCGGTGGCAGGAATCCCTGGACGTTCGCAATTGCTGAGCCTGCCGCCGGGTGTCCTCAGCGGCCCACGCAAACAGTGTTCTCTTTTGGGAGGCTCTAGAAAGAGACAGCGCCAGTGTTCGTGGGGCTATGAATGGGGTTGCCTGACTACTTGAAGAGCAGCAAGAGCTTTTGGTCCTGGCCCCTTTGCGGTGGGAGGAATCCCTGGACGTTCGCAATTGCTGAGCCTGCCTCAGGGTGTCCTCAGCGGCCCATGCAGATAGTATTGGGCTTTTGGAGGCACTAGAAAGAGACAGCGCCAGCGTTGGTGGGTCTGTGAATGGGGTGTCCTGGCTACTTGAAGAGCAGCAAGAGCTTTTGTTCCTGGTCCCTTTGCGGTGGGAGGAATCCCTGGATGTTTGCAATTGCTGAGCCTGCCTCCGGGTGTACTCGGCGGCCCACACAGATATTACTGGGCTTTTGGAGGCACTAGAAAGAGACAGCGCCAGCGTTTGTAGGGCTGTGAATGGGGTTGCCTGGCTACTTGAAGAGCAGCAAGAGCTTTTGTTCCTGGCCCCTTTGCGGTGGGAGGAATCCCTGGACGTTCGCAATTGCTGAGCCTGCCGCCGGGTGTCCTCAGCGGCCCACGCAAACAGTGTTCTCTTTTGGGAGGCTCTAGAAAGAGACAGCGCCAGTGTTCGTGGGGCTATGAATGGGGTTTGCCTGGCTACTTGAAGAGCAGCAAGAGCTTTTGGTCCTGGCCCCTTTGCGGTGGGAGGAATCCCTGGACGTTCGCAATTGCTGATCCTGCCGCCGGGTGTACTCGGTGGCCCACGCAGATAGTACTGGGCTTTTGGAGGAACTAGAAAAAGACAGCACTACCGTTGGCGGGACTGTGAATGGGGTTTGCCTGGCTACTTGAAGAGCAGCAAGAGCTTTTGGTCCTGGCCCCTTTGGGGTGGGAGGAATCCCTGGACGTTCGCAATTGCTGAGCCTGCCGCCGGGTGTACTCGGCGGCCCACGCAGATAGTACTGCGCTTTTGGAGGCACTAGAAAGAGACAGCGCCAATGTTTTTGGGTCTGTGAATAGGGTTTGCCTGGCTACTTGAAGAGCAGCAAGAGCTTTTGGTCCTGGTCCCTTTGCGGTGGGAGGTATCCCTGGACATTCGCAATTGCTGAGCTGGGCTCCGGGTGTACTCGGCGGCCCACGCAGATAGTACTGCGCTTTTGGAGGCACTAGAAAGAGACAGCGCCAACGTTTGTAGGGCTGTGAATGGGGTGTCCTGGCTACTTGAAGAGCAGCAAGAGCTTTTGGTCCTGGCCCCTTTGGGGTGGGAGGAATCCCTGGACGTTCGCAATTGCTGAGCCTGCCGCCGGGTGTCCTCAGCAGCCCACGCAAATAGTGTTCAATTTTGGGAGGCTCTAGAAAGAGACAGCGCCAGCGTTGGTGGGTCTGTGAATGGGGTGTCCTGGCTACTTGAAGAGCAGCAAGAGCTTTTGGACCTGGCCCCTTTGCGGTGGCAGGAATCCCTGGACGTTTGCAATTGCTGAGCCTGCCTCCGGGTGGACTCGGCGGCCCACGCAGATAGTACTGCGCTTTTGGAGGCACTAGAAAGAGAAAGCGCCAATGTTTTTGGGTCTGTGAAGGGGGTTTGCCTGGCTACTTGAAGAGCAGCAAGAGCTTTTGTTCCGGGGCCCTTTGGGGTGGCAGGAATCCCTGGACGTTTGCAATTGCTGAGCCTGCCTCAGGGTGTACTCGGCGGCCCACGCAGATAGTACTGGGCTTTTGAAGGAACTAGAAAGAGACAGCACTAGCGTTGGTGGGACTGTGAATGGGGTGTCCTGGCTACTTGAAGAGCAGCAAGAGCTTTTGGTCCTGGCCCCTTTGCAGTGGCAGGAATCCCTGGACGTTTGCAATTGCTGAGCCTGCCTCCGGGTGTCCTCAGCAGCCCACGCAAACAGTGTTCACTCTTGAGGGTCTCTATAAGAGACAGTGCCAGAGTTGGTGGGGCTGTGAATGGGGTGTCCTGGCTACTTGAAGAGCAGCAAGAGCTTTTGGTCCTGGCCCCTTTGGGGTGGGAGGAATCCCTGGACGTTCGCAATTGCTGAGCCTGCCGCCGGGTGTCCTCAGCAGCCCACGCAAATAGTGTTCAATTTTGGGAGGCTCTAGAAAGAGACAGCGCCAGCGTTGGTGGGTCTGTGAATGGGGTGTCCTGGCTACTTGAAGAGCAGGGGGTGTCCTGGCTACTTGAAGAGCAGCAAGAGCTTTTGGACCTGGCCCCTTTGCGGTGGCAGGAATCCCTGGACGTTTGCAATTGCTGAGCCTGCCTCCGGGTGGACTCGGCGGCCCACGCAGATAGTACTGCGCTTTTGGAGGCACTAGAAAGAGAAAGCGCCAATGTTTTTGGGTCTGTGAAGGGGGTTTGCCTGGCTACTTGAAGAGCAGCAAGAGCTTTTGTTCCGGGGCCCTTTGGGGTGGCAGGAATCCCTGGACGTTTGCAATTGCTGAGCCTGCCTCAGGGTGTACTCGGCGGCCCACGCAGATAGTACTGGGCTTTTGAAGGAACTAGAAAGAGACAGCACTAGCGTTGGTGGGACTGTGAATGGGGTGTCCTGGCTACTTGAAGAGCAGCAAGAGCTTTTGGTCCTGGCCCCTTTGCGGTGGCAGGAATCCCTGGACGTTTGCAATTGCTGAGCCTGCCTCCGGGTGTCCTCAGCAGCCCACGCAAACAGTGTTCACTCTTGAGAGTCTCTATAAGAGACAGTGCCAGAGTTGGTGGGGCTGTGAATGCGGTTTGCCTGGCTACTTGAAGAGCAGCAAGAGCTTTTGGTCCTGGCCCCTTTGCGGTGGGAGGAATCCCTGGACGTTCGCAATTGCTGATCCTGCCGCCGGGTGTACTCGGTGGCCCACGCAGATAGTACTGGGCTTTTGGAGGAACTAGAAAAAGACAGCACTACCGTTGGCGGGACTGTGAATGGGGTTTGCCTGGCTACTTGAAGAGCAGCAAGAGCTTTTGGTCCTGGCCCCTTCGGGGTGGGAGGAATCCCTGGACGTTCGCAATTGCTGAGCCTGCCGCCGGGTGTACTCGGCGGCCCACGCAGATAGTACTGCGCTTTTGGAGGCACTAGACAGAGACAGCGCCAATGTTTTTAGGTCTCTGAATAGGGTTTGCCTGGCTACTTGAAGAGCAGCAAGAGCTTTTGGTCCTGGTCCCTTTGCGGTGGGAGGTATCCCTGGACATTTGCAATTGCTGAGCTGGGCTCCGGGTGTACTCGGCGGCCCACGCAGATAGTACTGCGCTTTTGGAGGCACTAGAAAGAGACAGCGCCAACGTTTGTAGGGCTGTGAATGGGGTGTCCTGGCTACTTGAAGAGCAGCAAGAGCTTTTGGTCCTGGCCCCTTTGGGGTGGGAGGAATCCCTGGACGTTCGCAATTGCTGAGCCTGCAGCCGGGTGTCCTCAGCAGCCCACGCAAATAGTGTTCAATTTTGGGAGGCTCTAGAAAGAGACAGCGCCAGCGTTGGTGGGTCTGTGAATGGGGTGTCCTGGCTACTTGAAGAGCAGCAAGAGCTTTTGGACCTGGCCCCTTTGCGGTGGCAGGAATCCCTGGACGTTCGCAATTGCTGAGCCTGCCGCCGGGTGTCCTCAGCGGCCCACGCAAACAGTGTTCTCTTTTGGGAGGCTCTAGAAAGAGACAGTGCCAGTGTTCGTGGGGCTATGAATGGGGTTTGCCTGGCTACTTGAAGAGCAGCAAGAGCTTTTGGTCCTGGCCCCTTTGCGGTGGGAGTAATCCCTGGACGTTCGCACTTGCTGAGCCTGCCTCCGGGTGTACTCGGCGGCCCGCGCAGATAGTATTGGGCTTTGGGAGGCACCAGAAAGAGACAGCGCCAGCGTTTGTAGGGTTGTGAATGGGGTTGCCTGGCTACTTGAAGAGCAGCAAGAGCTTTTGTTCCTGGTCCCTTTGCGGTGGGAGGAATCCCTGGACGTTCGCAATTGCTGAGCTGGGCTCCGGGTGTACTCACCTCCACAGGCATATAATATTGGAGTTTGGGAGGCTCTAGAAAGAGACAGCACCAGCGTTGGTGGATCTGTGAATGGGGTTGCCTGGCTACTTGAAGAGCAGCAAGAGCTTTTGGTCCTGGCCCCTTTGCGGTGGTAGGAATCCCTGGACGTTCGCACTTGCTGAGCCTGCCTCCGGGTGTACTCGGCGGCCCGCGCAGATAGTATTGGGCTTTGGGAGGCACCAGAAAGAGACAGCGCCAGCGTTTGTAGGGCTGTGAATGGGGTGTCCTGACTACTTGAAGAGCAGCAAGAGCTTTTGTTCCTGGTCCCTTTGGGGTGGGAGGAATCCCTGGACGTTCGCAATTGCTGAGCTGGGCTCCGGGTGTACTCACCTCCGCAGGCATATAATATTGGAGTTTGGGAGGCTCTAGAAAGAGACAGCACCAGCGTTGGTGGATCTGTGAATGGGGTTGCCTGGCTACTTGAAGAGCAGCAAGAGCTTTTGGTCCTGGCCCCTTTGCGGTGGGAGGAATCCCTGGACGTTCGCAATTGCTGAGCCTGCCGCCGAGTGTCCTCAGCAGTCCACGCAAATATTGTTCAATTTTGGGAGGCTCTAGAAAGAGACAGCGCCAGCGTTGGTGGGTCTGTGAATGGGGTGTCCTGACTACTTGAAGAGCAGGAAGAGCTTTTGGTCCTGGCCCCTTTGCGGTGGCAGGAATCCCTGGACGTTCGCAATTGCTGAGCCTGCCGCCGGGTGTCCTCAGCGGCCCACGCAAACAGTGTTCTCTTTTGGGAGGCTCTAGAAAGAGACAGCGCCAGTGTTCGTGGGGCTATGAATGGGGTTGCCTGACTACTTGAAGAGCAGCAAGAGCTTTTGGTCCTGGCCCCTTTGCGGTGGGAGGAATCCCTGGACGTTCGCAATTGCTGAGCCTGCCTCAGGGTGTCCTCAGCGGCCCATGCAGATAGTATTGGGCTTTTGGAGGCACTAGAAAGAGACAGCGCCAGCGTTGGTGGGTCTGTGAATGGGGTGTCCTGGCTACTTGAAGAGCAGCAAGAGCTTTTGTTCCTGGCCCCTTTGCGGTGGGAGGAATCCCTGGACGTTCGCAATTGCTGAGCCTGCCGCCGGGTGTCCTCAGCGGCCCACGCAAACAGTGTTCTCTTTTGGGAGGCTCTAGAAAGAGACAGCGCCAGTGTTCGTGGGGCTATGAATGGGGTTTGCCTGGCTACTTGAAGAGCAGCAAGAGCTTTTGGTCCTGGCCCCTTTGCGGTGGGAGGAATCCCTGGACGTTCGCAATTGCTGATCCTGCCGCCGGGTGTACTCGGTGGCCCACGCAGATAGTACTGGGCTTTTGGAGGAACTAGAAAAAGACAGCACTACCGTTGGCGGGACTGTGAATGGGGTTTGCCTGGCTACTTGAAGAGCAGCAAGAGCTTTTGGTCCTGGCCCCTTTGGGGTGGGAGGAATCCCTGGACGTTCGCAATTGCTGAGCCTGCCGCCGGGTGTACTCGGCGGCCCACGCAGATAGTACTGCGCTTTTGGAGGCACTAGAAAGAGACAGCGCCAATGTTTTTGGGTCTGTGAATAGGGTTTGCCTGGCTACTTGAAGAGCAGCAAGAGCTTTTGGTCCTGGTCCCTTTGCGGTGGGAGGTATCCCTGGACATTCGCAATTGCTGAGCTGGGCTCCGGGTGTACTCGGCGGCCCACGCAGATAGTACTGCGCTTTTGGAGGCACTAGAAAGAGACAGCGCCAACGTTTGTAGGGCTGTGAATGGGGTGTCCTGGCTACTTGAAGAGCAGCAAGAGCTTTTGGTCCTGGCCCCTTTGGGGTGGGAGGAATCCCTGGACGTTCGCAATTGCTGAGCCTGCCGCCGGGTGTCCTCAGCAGCCCACGCAAATAGTGTTCAATTTTGGGAGGCTCTAGAAAGAGACAGCGCCAGCGTTGGTGGGTCTGTGAATGGGGTGTCCTGGCTACTTGAAGAGCAGCAAGAGCTTTTGGACCTGGCCCCTTTGCGGTGGCAGGAATCCCTGGACGTTTGCAATTGCTGAGCCTGCCTCCGGGTGGACTCGGCGGCCCACGCAGATAGTACTGCGCTTTTGGAGGCACTAGAAAGAGAAAGCGCCAATGTTTTTGGGTCTGTGAAGGGGGTTTGCCTGGCTACTTGAAGAGCAGCAAGAGCTTTTGTTCCGGGGCCCTTTGGGGTGGCAGGAATCCCTGGACGTTTGCAATTGCTGAGCCTGCCTCAGGGTGTACTCGGCGGCCCACGCAGATAGTACTGGGCTTTTGAAGGAACTAGAAAGAGACAGCACTAGCGTTGGTGGGACTGTGAATGGGGTGTCCTGGCTACTTGAAGAGCAGCAAGAGCTTTTGGTCCTGGCCCCTTTGCAGTGGCAGGAATCCCTGGACGTTTGCAATTGCTGAGCCTGCCTCCGGGTGTCCTCAGCAGCCCACGCAAACAGTGTTCACTCTTGAGAGTCTCTATAAGAGACAGTGCCAGAGTTGGTGGGGCTGTGAATGGGGTGTCCTGGCTACTTGAAGAGCAGCAAGAGCTTTTGGTCCTGGCCCCTTTGCGGTGGGAGGAATCCCTGGACGTTCGCAATTGCTGATCCTGCCGCCGGGTGTACTCGGTGGCCCACGCAGATAGTACTGGGCTTTTGGAGGAACTAGAAAAAGACAGCACTACCGTTGGCGGGACTGTGAATGGGGTTTGCCTGGCTACTTGAAGAGCAGCAAGAGCTTTTGGTCCTGGCCCCTTCGGGGTGGGAGGAATCCCTGGACGTTCGCAATTGCTGAGCCTGCCGCCGGGTGTACTCGGCGGCCCACGCAGATAGTACTGCGCTTTTGGAGGCACTAGACAGAGACAGCGCCAATGTTTTTAGGTCTCTGAATAGGGTTTGCCTGGCTACTTGAAGAGCAGCAAGAGCTTTTGGTCCTGGTCCCTTTGCGGTGGGAGGTATCCCTGGACATTTGCAATTGCTGAGCTGGGCTCCGGGTGTACTCGGCGGCCCACGCAGATAGTACTGCGCTTTTGGAGGCACTAGAAAGAGACAGCGCCAACGTTTGTAGGGCTGTGAATGGGGTGTCCTGGCTACTTGAAGAGCAGCAAGAGCTTTTGGTCCTGGCCCCTTTGGGGTGGGAGGAATCCCTGGACGTTCGCAATTGCTGAGCCTGCAGCCGGGTGTCCTCAGCAGCCCACGCAAATAGTGTTCAATTTTGGGAGGCTCTAGAAAGAGACAGCGCCAGCGTTGGTGGGTCTGTGAATGGGGTGTCCTGACTACTTGAAGAGCAGCAAGAGCTTTTGGTCCTGGCCCCTTTGCGGTGGCAGGAATCCCTGGACGTTCGCAATTGCTGAGCCTGCCTCCGGGTGTACTCGGCGGTCCACGCAGATAGTATTGGGCTTTGGGAGGCACCAGAAAGAGACAGCACCAGCGTTTGTAGGGCTGTGAATGGGGTTGCCTGGCTACTTGAAGAGCAGCAAGAGCTTTTGTTCCTGGTCCCTTTGGGGTGGGAGGAATCCCTGGACATTCGCAATTGCTGAGCTGGGCTCCGGGTGTACTCACCTCCACAGGCATATAATATTGGAGTTTGGGAGGCTCTAGAAAGAGACAGCACCAGCGTTGGTGGATCTGTGAATGGGGTTGCCTGGCTACTTGAAGAGCAGCAAGAGCTTTTGGTCCTGGCCCCTTTGCGGTGGGAGGAATCCCTGGACGTTTGCAATTTCTGAGCATGCCTCCGGGTGTACTCGGCAGCCCACGCAGATAGTACTGGGCTTTTGGAGGAACTAGAAAGAGACAGCACTAGCGTTGGTGGGACTGTGAATGGGGTGTCCTGGCTACTTGAAGAGCAGCAAGAGCTTTTGGTCCTGGTCCCTTTGCGGTGGCAGGAATCCCTGGACGTTCGCAATTGCTGAGCCTGCCTCCGGGTGTCCTCAGCAGCCCACGCAAACAGTGTTCTCTTTTGGGAGGCTCTAGAAAGAGACAGTGCCAGCGTTGGTGGGTCTGTGAATGGGGTGTCCTGGCTACTTGAAGAGCAGCAAGAGCTTTTGGACCTGGCCCCTTTGCGGTGGCAGGAATCCCTGGACGTTCGCAATTGCTGAGCCTGCCGCCGGGTGTCCTCAGCGGCCCACGCAAACAGTGTTCTCTTTTGGGAGGCTCTAGAAAGAGACAGCGCCAGTGTTCGTAGGGCTATGAATGGGGTTGCCTGACTACTTGAAGAGCAGCAAGAGCTTTTGGTCCTGGCCCCTTTGCGGTGGGAGGAATCCCTGGACGTTCGCAATTGCTGAGCCTGCCTCAGGGTGTCCTCAGCGGCCCATGCAGATAGTATTGGGCTTTGGGAGGCACTAGAAAGAGACAGCGCCAGCGTTGGTGGGTCTGTGAATGGGGTGTCCTGGCTACTTGAAGAGCAGCAAGAGCTTTTGTTCCTGGTCCCTTTGGGGTGGGAGGAATCCCTGGACGTTTGCAATTGCTGAGCCTGCCTCCGGGTGTACTCGGCGGCCCACACAGATATTACTGGGCTTTTGGAGGCACTAGAAAGAGACAGCGCCAGCGTTTGTAGGGCTGTGAATGGGGTTGCCTGGCTACTTGAAGAGCAGCAAGAGCTTTTGTTCCTGGCCCCTTTGCGGTGGGAGGAATCCCTGGACGTTCGCAATTGCTGAGCCTGCCTCCGGGTGTCCTCAGCAGCCCACGCAAACAGTGTTCTCTTTTGGGAGGCTCTAGAAAGAGACAGCGCCAGCGTTGGTGGGTCTGTGAATGGGGTGTCCTGGCTACTTGAAGAGCAGCAAGAGCTTTTGGACCTGGCCCCTTTGCGGTGGCAGGAATCCCTGGACGTTCGCAATTGCTGAGCCTGCCGCCGGGTGTCCTCAGCGGCCCACGCAAACAGTGTTCTCTTTTGGGAGGCTCTAGAAAGAGACAGCGCCAGCGTTGGTGGGTCTGTGAATGGGGTTTGCCTGGCTACTTGAAGAGCAGCAAGAGCTTTTGGTCCTGGCCCCTTTGCGGTGGGAGGAATCCCTGGACGTTCGCAATTGCTGATCCTGCCGCCGGGTGTACTCGGTGGCCCACGCAGATAGTACTGGGCTTTTGGAGGAACTAGAAAAAGACAGCACTACCGTTGGCGGGACTGTGAATGGGGTTTGCCTGGCTACTTGAAGAGCAGCAAGAGCTTTTGGTCCTGGCCCCTTTGGGGTGGGAGGAATCCCTGGACGTTCGCAATAGCTGAGCCTGCCGCCGGGTGTACTCGGCGGCCCACGCAGATAGTACTGCGCTTTTGGAGGCACTAGAAAGAGACAGCGCCAATGTTTTTGGGTCTGTGAATAGGGTTTGCCTGGCTACTTGAAGAGCAGCAAGAGCTTTTGGTCCTGGTCCCTTTGCGGTGGGAGGTATCCCTGGACATTCGCAATTGCTGAGCTGGGCTCCGGGTGTACTCGGCGGCCCACGCAGATAGTACTGCGCTTTTGGAGGCACTAGAAAGAGACAGCGCCAACGTTTGTAGGGCTGTGAATGGGGTGTCCTGGCTACTTGAAGAGCAGCAAGAGCTTTTGGTCCTGGCCCCTTTGGGGTGGGAGGAATCCCTGGACGTTCGCAATTGCTGAGCCTGCCGCCGGGTGTCCTCAGCAGCCCACGCAAATAGTGTTCAATTTTGGGAGGCTCTAGAAAGAGACAGCGCCAGCGTTGGTGGGTCTGTGAATGGGGTGTCCTGGCTACTTGAAGAGCAGCAAGAGCTTTTGGACCTGGCCCCTTTGCGGTGGCAGGAATCCCTGGACGTTCGCAATTGCTGAGCCTGCCGCCGGGTGTCCTCAGCGGCCCACGCAAACAGTGTTCTCTTTTGGGAGGCTCTAGAAAGAGACAGTGCCAGTGTTCGTGGGGCTATGAATGGGGTTTGCCTGGCTACTTGAAGAGCAGCAAGAGCTTTTGGTCCTGGCCCCTTTGCGGTGGTAGGAATCCCTGGACGTTCGCACTTGCTGAGCCTGCCTCCGGGTGTACTCGGCGGCCCGCGCAGATAGTATTGGGCTTTGGGAGGCACCAGAAAGAGACAGCGCCAGCGTTTGTAGGGTTGTGAATGGGGTTGCCTGGCTACTTGAAGAGCAGCAAGAGCTTTTGTTCCTGGTCCCTTTGCGGTGGGAGGAATCCCTGGACGTTCGCAATTGCTGAGCTGGGCTCCGGGTGTACTCACCTCCACAGGCATATAATATTGGAGTTTGGGAGGCTCTAGAAAGGGACAGCACCAGCGTTGGTGGATCTGTGAATGGGGTTGCCTGGCTACTTGAAGAGCAGCAAGAGCTTTTGGTCCTGGTCCCTTTGCGGTGGTAGGAATCCCTGGACGTTCGCACTTGCTGAGCCTGCCTCCGGGTGTACTCGGCGGCCCGCGCAGATAGTATTGGGCTTTGGGAGGCACCAGAAAGAGACAGCGCCAGCGTTTGTAGGGCTGTGAATGGGGTGTCCTGACTACTTGAAGAGCAGCAAGAGCTTTTGTTCCTGGTCCCTTTGCGGTGGGAGGAATCCCTGGACGTTCGCAATTGCTGAGCTGGGCTCCGGGTGTACTCACCTCCGCAGGCATATAATATTGGAGTTTGGGAGGCTCTAGAAAGAGACAGCACCAGCGTTGGTGGATCTGTGAATGGGGTTGCCTGGCTACTTGAAGAGCAGCAAGAGCTTTTGGTCCTGGCCCCTTTGCGGTGGGAGGAATCCCTGGACGTTTGCAATTGCTGAGCCTGCCGCCGGGTGTACTCGGCAGCCCACGCAGATAGTACTGGGCTTTTGGAGGAACTAGAAAGAGACAGCACTAGCGTTGGTGGGACTGTGAATGGGGTGTCCTGGCTACTTGAAGAGCAGCAAGAGCTTTTGGTCCTGGTCCCTTTGCGGTGGCAGGAATCCCTGGACGTTCGCAATTGCTGAGCCTGCCTCCGGGTGTCCTCAGCAGCCCACGCAAACAGTGTTCTCTTTTGGGAGGCTCTAGAAAGAGACAGTGCCAGCGTTGGTGGGTCTGTAAATGGGGTTTGCCTGGCTACTTGAAGAGCAGCAAGAGCTTTTGGTCCTGGCCCCTTTGCGGTGGGAGGAATCCCTGGACGTTCGCAATTGCTGAGCCTGCCGCCGGGTGTCCTCAGCAGTCCACGCAAATATTGTTCAATTTTGGGAGGCTCTAGAAAGAGACAGCGCCAGCGTTGGTGGGTCTGTGAATGGGGTTGCCTGGCTACTTGAAGAGCAGGAAGAGCTTTTGGTCCTGGCCCCTTTGCGGTGGCAGGAATCCCTGGACGTTCGCAATTGCTGAGCCTGCCGCCGGGTGTCCTCAGCGGCCCACGCAAACAGTGTTCTCTTTTGGGAGGCTCTAGAAAGAGACAGCGCCAGTGTTCGTGGGGCTATGAATGGGGTTGCCTGACTACTTGAAGAGCAGCAAGAGCTTTTGGTCCTGGCCCCTTTGCGGTGGGAGGAATCCCTGGACGTTCGCAATTGCTGAGCCTGCCTCAGGGTGTCCTCAGCGGCCCATGCAGATAGTATTGGGCTTTGGGAGGCACTAGAAAGAGACAGCGCCAGCGTTGGTGGGTCTGTGAATGGGGTGTCCTGGCTACTTGAAGAGCAGCAAGAGCTTTTGTTCCTGGTCCCTTTGCGGTGGGAGGAATCCCTGGATGTTTGCAATTGCTGAGCCTGCCTCCGGGTGTACTCGGCGGCCCACACAGATATTACTGGGCTTTTGGAGGCACTAGAAAGAGACAGCGCCAGCGTTGGTGGGTCTGTGAATGGGGTGTCCTGACTACTTGAAGAGCAGCAAGAGCTTTTGTTCCTGGCCCCTTTGCGGTGGGAGGAATCCCTGGACGTTTGCAATTGCTGAGCCTGCCTCCGGGTGTACTCGGCGGCCCACGCAGATAGTACTGGGCTTTTGGAGGAACTAGAAAGAGACAGCGCCAGCGTTGGTGGGTCTGTGAATGGGGTGTCCTGGCTACTTGAAGAGCAGCAAGAGCTTTTGGTCCTGGCCCCTTTGCGGTGGCAGGAATCCCTGGACGTTCGCAATTGCTGAGCCTGCCTCCGGGTGTCCTCAGCAGCCCACGCAAACAGTGTTCTCTTTTGGGAGGCTCTAGAAAGAGACAGCGCCAGCGTTGGTGGGTCTGTGAATGGGGTGTCCTGGCTACTTGAAGAGCAGCAAGAGCTTTTGGACCTGGCCCCTTTGCGGTGGCAGGAATCCCTGGACGTTCGCAATTGCTGAGCCTGCCGCCGGGTGTCCTCAGCGGCCCACGCAAACTGTGTTCTCTTTTGGGAGGCTCTAGAAAGAGACAGCGCCAGTGTTCGTGGGGCTATGAATGGGGTTTGCCTGGCTACTTGAAGAGCAGCAAGAGCTTTTGGTCCTGGCCCCTTTGCGGTGGGAGGAATCCCTGGACGTTCGCAATTGCTGATCCTGCCGCCGGGTGTACTCGGTGGCCCACGCAGATAGTACTGGGCTTTTGGAGGAACTAGAAAAAGACAGCACTACCGTTGGCGGGACTGTGAATGGGGTTTGCCTGGCTACTTGAAGAGCAGCAAGAGCTTTTGGTCCTGGCCCCTTTGGGGTGGGAGGAATCCCTGGACGTTTGCAATTGCTGAGCCTGCCGCCGGGTGTACTCGGCGGCCCACGCAGATAGTACTGCGCTTTTGGAGGCACTAGAAAGAGACAGCGCCAATGTTTTTGGGTCTGTGAATAGGGTTTGCCTGGCTACTTGAAGAGCAGCAAGAGCTTTTGGTCCTGGTCCCTTTGGGGTGGGAGGTATCCCTGGACATTCGCAATTGCTGAGCTGGGCTCCGGGTGTACTCGGCGGCCCACGCAGATAGTACTGCGCTTTTGGAGGCACTAGAAAGAGACAGCGCCAACGTTTGTAGGGCTGTGAATGGGGTGTCCTGGCTACTTGAAGAGCAGCAAGAGCTTTTGGTCCTGGCCCCTTTGGGGTGGGAGGAATCCCTGGACGTTCGCAATTGCTGAGCCTGCCGCCGGGTGTCCTCAGCAGCCCACGCAAATAGTGTTCAATTTTGGGAGGCTCTAGAAAGAGACAGCGCCAGCGTTGGTGGGTCTGTGAATGGGGTGTCCTGGCTACTTGAAGAGCAGCAAGAGCTTTTGGACCTGGCCCCTTTGCGGTGGCAGGAATCCCTGGACGTTCGCAATTGCTGAGCCTGCCGCCGGGTGTCCTCAGCGGCCCACGCAAACAGTGTTCTCTTTTGGGAGGCTCTAGAAAGAGACAGCGCCAGTGTTCGTGGGGCTATGAATGGGGTTTGCCTGGCTACTTGAAGAGCAGCAAGAGCTTTTGGTCCTGGCCCCTTTGCGGTGGTAGGAATCCCTGGACGTTCGCACTTGCTGAGCCTGCCTCCGGGTGTACTCGGCGGCCCGCGCAGATAGTATTGGGCTTTGGGAGGCACCAGAAAGAGACAGCGCCAGCGTTTGTAGGGCTGTGAATGGGGTTGCCTGGCTACTTGAAGAGCAGCAAGAGCTTTTGTTCCTGGTCCCTTTGCGGTGGGAGGAATCCCTGGACGTTCGCAATTGCTGAGCTGGGCTCCGGGTGTACTCACCTCCACAGGCATATAATATTGGAGTTTGGGAGGCTCTAGAAAGAGACAGCACCTGCGTTGGTGGATCTGTGAATGGGGTTGCCTGGCTACTTGAAGAGCAGCAAGAGCTTTTGGTCCTGGCCCCTTTGGGGTGGGAGGAATCCCTGGACGTTCGCAATAGCTGAGCCTGCCGCCGGGTGTACTCGGCGGCCCACGCAGATAATACTGCGCTTTTGGAGGCACTAGAAAGAGACAGCGCCAATGTTTTTGGGTCTGTGAATAGGGTTTGCCTGGCTACTTGAAGAGCAGCAAGAGCTTTTGGTCGTGGTCCCTTTGCGGTGGGAGGTATCCCTGGACATTCGCAATTGCTGAGCTGGGCTCCGGGTGTACTCGGCGGCCCACGCAGATAGTACTGCGCTTTTGGAGGCACTAGAAAGAGACAGCGCCAACGTTTGTAGGGCTGTGAATGGGGTGTCCTGGCTACTTGAAGAGCAGCAAGAGCTTTTGGTCCTGGCCCCTTTGGGGTGGGAGGAATCCCTGGACGTTCGCAATTGCTGAGCCTGCCGCCGGGTGTCCTCAGCAGCCCACGCAAATAGTGTTCAATTTTGGGAGGCTCTAGAAAGAGACAGCGCCAGCGTTGGTGGGTCTGTGAATGGGGTGTCCTGGCTACTGGAAGAGCAGCAAGAGCTTTTGGTCCTGGCCCCTTTGCGGTGGCAGGAATCCCTGGACGTTCGCAATTGCTGAGCCTGCCTCCGGGTGTCCTCAGCGGCCCACGCAAACAGTGTTCTCTTTTGGGAGGCTCTAGAAAGAGACAGTGCCAGTGTTCGTGGGGCTATGAATGGGGTTTGCCTGGCTACTTGAAGAGCAGCAAGAGCTTTTGGTCCTGGCCCCTTTGCGGTGGTAGGAATCCCTGGACGTTCGCACTTGCTGAGCCTGCCTCCGGGTGTACTCGGCGGCCCACGCAGATAGTATTGGGCTTTCGGAGGCACTAGAAAGAGACAGCGCCAATGTTTTTGGGTCTGTGAATAGGGTTTGCCTGGCTACTTGAAGAGCAGCAAGAGCTTTTGGTCCTGGTCCCTTTGCGGTGGGAGGTATCCCTGGACATTCGCAATTGCTGAGCTGGGCTCCGGGTGTACTCGGCGGCCCACGCAGATAGTACTGCGCTTTTGGAGGCACTAGAAAGAGACAGCGCCAACGTTTGTAGGGCTGTGAATGGGGTGTCCTGGCTACTTGAAGAGCAGCAAGAGCTTTTGGTCCTGGCCCCTTTGCGGTGGCAGGAATCCCTGGACGTTCGCAATTGCTGAGCCTGCCTCCGGGTGTACTCGGCAGCCCACGCAGATAGTACTGGGCTTTTGGAGGAACTAGAAAGAGACAGCACTAGCGTTGGTGGGACTGTGAATGGGGTGTCCTGGCTACTTGAAGAGCAGCAAGAGCTTTTGGTCCTGGCCCCTTTGCGGTGGCAGGAATCCCTGGACGTTCGCAATTGCTGAGCCTGCCTCCGGGTGTCCTCAGCAGCCCACGCAAACAGTGTTCTCTTTTGGGAGGCTCTTGAAAGAGACAGTGCCAGCGTTGGTGGGTCTGTGAATGGGGTTTGCCTGGCTACTTGAAGAGCAGCAAGAGCTTTTGGTCCTGGCCCCTTTGCGGTGGCAGGAATCCCTGGACGTTCGCAATTGCTGAGCCTGCCGCCGAGTGTCCTCAGCAGTCCACGCAAATATTGTTCAATTTTGGGAGGCTCTAGAAAGAGACAGCGCCAGCGTTGGTGGGTCTGTGAATGGGGTTGCCTGGCTACTTGAAGAGCAGCAAGAGCTTTTGGTCCTGGCCCCTTTGCGGTGGCAGGAATCCCTGGACGTTCGCAATTGCTGAGCCTGCCGCCGGGTGTCCTCAGCGGCCCACGCAAACAGTGTTCTCTTTTGGGAGGCTCTAGAAAGAGACCGCGCCAGTGTTCGTGGGGCTATGAATGGGGTTGCCTGACTACTTGAAGAGCAGCAAGAGCTTTTGGTCCTGGCCCCTTTGGGGTGGGAGGAATCCCTGGACGTTCGCAATTGCTGAGCCTGCCGCCGGGTGTCCTCAGCGGCCCATGCAGATAGTATTGGGCTTTGGGAGGCACTAGAAAGAGACAGCGCCAGCGTTGGTGGGTCTGTGAATGGGGTGTCCTGGCTACTTGAAGAGCAGCAAGAGCTTTTGTTCCGGGGCCCTTTGGGGTGGCAGGAATCCCTGGACGTTTGCAATTGCTGAGCCTGCCTCAGGGTGTACTCGGCGGCCCACGCAGATAGTACTGGGCTTTTGGAGGAACTAGAAAGAGACAGCACTAGCGTTGGTGGGACTGTGAATGGGGTGTCCTGGCTACTTGAAGAGCAGCAAGAGCTTTTGGTCCTGGCCCCTTTGCGGTGGCAGGAATCCCTGGACGTTTGCAATTGCTGAGCCTGCCTCCGGGTGTCCTCAGCAGCCCACGCAAACAGTGTTCACTCTTGAGGGTCTCTATAAGAGACAGTGCCAGAGTTGGTGCGGCTGTGAATGGGGTTTGCCTGGCTACTTGAAGAGCAGCAAGAGCTTTTGGTCCTGGGCCCTTTGCGGTGGGAGGAATCCCTGGACGTTTGCAATTGCTGAGCCTGCCGCCGGGTGTCCTCAGCGGCCCACGCAAACAGTGTTCTCTTTTGGGAGGGTCTAGAAAGAGACAGTGCCAGTGTTTCTGGGGCTGTGAATGGGGTTTGCCTGACTACTTGAAGAGCAGCAAGAGCTTTTGGTCCTGGCCCCTTTGCGGTGGCAGGAATCCCTGGACGTTTGCAATTGCTGAGCCTGCCGCCAGGTGTACTCGGCGGCCCACACAGATAGTAATGGGCTTTGGGAGGCACCAGAAAGAGACAGCGCCAGCGTTTGTAGGGCTGTGAATGTGGTTGCGTGGCTACTTGAAGAGCAGCAAGAGCTTTTGGTCCTGGTCCCTTTGCGGTGGGAGGAATCCCTGGACATTCGCAATTGCTGAGCTGGGCTCCGGGTGTACTCGGCGGCCCACGCAGATAGTACCGCGCTTTTGGAGGCACTAGAAAGAGACAGCGCCAACGTTTGTAGGGCTGTGAATGGGGTGTCCTGGCTACTTGAAGAGCAGCAAGAGCTTTTGGTCCTGGCCCCTTTGCGGTGGGAGGAATCCCTGGACGTTCGCAATTGCTGAGCCTGCCTCTGGGTGTCCTCAGCAGCCCACGCAAATAGTGTTCAATTTTGGGAGGCCCTAGAAAGAGACAGCGCCAGCGTTGGTGGGTCTGTGAATGGGGTGTCCTGGCTACTTGAAGAGCAGCAAGAGCTTTTGGACCTGGCCCCTTTGCGGTGGCAGGAATCCCTGGACGTTCGCAATTGCTGAGCCTGCCGCCGGGTGTCCTCAGCGGCCCACGCAAACAGTGTTCTCTTTTGGGAGGCTCTAGAAAGAGACAGTGCCAGTGTTCGTGGGGCTATGAATGGGGTTTGCCTGGCTACTTGAAGAGCAGCAAGAGCTTTTGGACCTGGCACCTTTGCGGTGGGAGGAATCCCTGGACGTTCGCACTTGCTGAGCCTGCCTCCGGGTGTACTCGGCGGCCCACGCAGATATTATTGGGCTTTCGGAGGCACTACACAGAGACAGCGCCAGCGTTGGTGGGTCTGTGAATGGGGTGTCCTGACTACTTGAAGAGCAGCAAGAGCTTTTGGTCCTGGCCCCTTTGCGGTGGCAGGAATCCCTGGACGTTCGCAATTGCTGAGCCTGCCTCCGGGTGTACTCGGCGGCCCACGCAGATAGTATTGGGCTTTGGGAGGCACCAGAAAGAGACAGCACCAGCGTTTGTAGGGCTGTGAATGGGGTTTGCCTGGCTACTTGAAGAGCAGCAAGAGCTTTTGTTCCTGGTCCCTTTGGGGTGGGAGGAATCCCTGGACATTCGCAATTGCTGAGCTGGGCTCCGGGTGTATTCACCTCCACAGGCATATAATATTGGAGTTTGGGAGGCTCTAGAAAGAGACAGCACCTGCGTTGGTGGATCTGTGAATGGGGTTGCCTGGCTACTTGAAGAGCAGCAAGAGCTTTTGGTCCTGGCCCCTTTGCGGTGGCAGGAATCCCTGGACGTTTGCAATTGCTGAGCATGCCTCCGGGTGTACTGGGCAGCCCACGCAGATAGTACTGGGCTTTTGGAGGAACTAGAAAGAGACAGCACTAGCGTTGGTGGGACTGTGAATGGGGTGTCCTGGCTACTTGAAGAGCAGCAAGAGCTTTTGGTCCTGGCCCCTTTGCGGTGGCAGGAATCCCTGGACGTTCGCAATTGCTGAGCCTGCCTCCGGGTGTCCTCAGCAGCCCACGCAAACAGTGTTCTCTTTTGGGAGGCTCTAGAAAGAGACAGTGCCAGCGTTGGTGGGTCTGTGAATGGGGTTTGCCTGGCTACTTGAAGAGCAGCAAGAGCTTTTGGTCCTGGCCCCTTTGCGGTGGGAGGAATCCCTGGACGTTCGCAATTGCTGAGCCTGCCGCCGAGTGTCCTCAGCAGTCCACGCAAATATTGTTCAATTTTGGGAGGCTCTAGAAAGAGACAGCGCCAGCGTTGGTGGGTCTGTGAATGGGGTGTCCTGGCTACTTGAAGAGCAGCAAGAGCTTTTGGTCCTGGCCCCTTTGCGGTGGCAGGAATCCCTGGACGTTCGGAATTGCTGAGCCTGCCGCCGGGTGTCCTCAGCGGCCCACGCAAACAGTGTTCTCTTTTGGGAGGCTCTAGAAAGAGACAGCACCAGTGTTCGTGGGGCTATGAATGGGGTTGCCTGACTACTTGAAGAGCAGCAAGAGCTTTTGGACCTGGCCCCTTTGCGGTGGCAGGAATCCCTGGACGTTCGCAATTGCTGAGCCTGCCGCCGAGTGTCCTCAGCAGTCCACGCAAATAGTGTTCAATTTTGGGAGGCTCTAGAAAGAGACAGCGCCAGCGTTGGTGGGTCTGTGAATGGGGTGTCCTGGCTACTTGAAGAGCAGCAAGAGCTTTTGGTCCTGGCCCCTTTGCGGTGGCAGGAATCCCTGGACGTTTGCAATTGCTGAGCCTGCCGCCGGGTGTCCTCAGCAGCCCACGCAAACAGTGTTCACTTTTGGGAGTCTCTATAAGAGACAGTGCCAGCGTTGGTGGGGCTCTGAATGGGGTTTGCCTGGCTACTTGAAGAGCAGCAAGAGCTTTTGGTCCTGGGCCCTTTGCGGTGGGAGGAATCCCTGGACGTTTGCAATTGCTGAGCCTGCCTCCGGGTGTCCTCAGCGGCCCACGCAAACAGTGTTCTCTTTTGGGAGGTTCTAGAAAGAGACAGCGCCAGTGTTTCTGGGGCTGTGAATGGGGTTTGCCTGGCTACTTGAAGAGCAGCAAGAGCTTTTGGACCTGGGCCCTTTGCGGTGGCAGGAATCCCTGGACGTTCGCACTTGCTGAGCCTGCCGCCGGGTGTCCTCAGCAGTCCACGCAAATATTGTTCAATTTTGGGAGGCTCTAGAAAGAGACAGCGCCAGCGTTGGTGGGTCTGTGAATGGGGTGTCCTGGCTACTTGAAGAGCAGCAAGAGCTTTTGGTCCTGGCCCCTTTGCGGTGGCAGGAATCCCTGGACGTTTGCAATTGCTGAGCCTGCCGCCGGGTGTCCTCAGCGGCCCACGCAAACAGTGTTCTCTTTTGGGAGGCTCTAGAAAGAGACAGTGCCAGTGTTCGTGGGGCTATGAATGGGGTTTGCCTCGCTACTTGAAGAGCAGCAAGAGCTTTTGGTCCTGGCCCCTTTGCGGTGGGAGGAATCCCTGGACGTTCGCACTTGCTGAGCCTGCCTCCGGGTGTACTCGGCGGCCCACGCAGATATTATTCGGCTTTCGGAGGCACCAGAAAAAGACAGCGCCAGCGTTGGTGGGTCTGTGAATGGGGTGTCCTGACTACTTGAAGAGCAGCAAGAGCTTTTGGTCCTGGCCCCTTTGCGGTGGCAGGAATCCCTGGACGTTCGCAATTGCTGAGCCTGCCGCCGGGTGTACTCGGCGGCCCACGCAGATAGTATTGGGCTTTGGGAGGCACCAGAAAGAGACAGCGCCAGCGTTTGTAGGGCTGTGAATGGGGTTGCCTGGCTACTTGAAGAGCAGCAAGAGCTTTTGTTCCTGGTCCCTTTGCGGTGGGAGGAATCCCTGGACGTTCGCAATTGCTGAGCTGGGCTCCGGGTGTACTCACCTCCACAGGCATATAATATTGGAGTTTGGGAGGCTCTAGAAAGAGACAGCACCAGCGTTGGTGGATCTGTGAATGGGGTTGCCTGGCTACTTGAAGAGCAGCAAGAGCTTTTGGTCCTGGCCCCTTTGCGGTGGCAGGAATCCCTGGACGTTCGCAATTGCTGAGCCTGCCTCCGGGTGTCCTCAGCAGCCCACGCAAACAGTGTTCTCTTTTGGGAGGCTCTAGAAAGAGACAGCGCCAGCGTTGGTGGGTCTGTGAATGGGGTTGCCTGGCTACTAGAAGAGCAGCAAGAGCTTTTGGTCCTGGCCCCTTTGCGGTGGCAGGAATCCCTGGACGTTCGCAATTGCTGAGCCTGCCGCCGAGTGTCCTCAGCAGTCCACGCAAATATTGTTCAATTTTGGGAGGCTCTAGAAAGAGACAGCGCCAGCGTTGGTGGGTCTGTGAATGGGGTTGCCTGGCTACTTGAAGAGCAGCAAGAGCTTTTGGACCTGGCCCCTTTGGGGTGGGAGGAATCCCTGGACGTTCGGAATTGCTGAGCCTGCCGCCGGGTGTCCTCAGCGGCCCACGCAAACAGTGTTCTCTTTTGGGAGGCTCTAGAAAGAGACAGCACCAGTGTTCGTGGGGCTATGAATGGGGTTGCCTGACTACTTGAAGAGCAGCAAGAGCTTTTGGTCCTGGCCCCTTTGCGGTGGGAGGAATCCCTGGACGTTCGCAATTGCTGATCCTGCCGCCGGGTGTACTCGGTGGCCCACGCAGATAGTACTGGGCTTTTGGAGGAACTAGAAAAAGACAGCACTACCGTTGGCGGGACTGTGAATGGGGTTTGCCTGGCTACTTGAAGAGCAGCAAGAGCTTTTGGTCCTGGCCCCTTTGCGGTGGGAGGAATCCCTGGACGTTCGCAATTGCTGAGCCTGCCTCCGGGTGTACTCGGCGGCCCACGCAGATAGTACTGCGCTTTTGGAGGCACTAGAAAGAGACAGCGCCAATGTTTTTGGGTCTGTGAATAGGGTTTGCCTGGCTACTTGAAGAGCAGCAAGAGCTTTTGGTCCTGGTCCCTTTGCGGTGGGAGGTATCCCTGGACATTCGCAATTGCTGAGCTGGGCTCCGGGTGTACTCGGCGGCCCACGCAGATAGTACTGCGCTTTTGGAGGCACTAGAAAGAGACAGCGCCAACGTTTGTAGGGCTGTGAATGGGGTGTCCTGGCTACTTGAAGAGCAGCAAGAGCTTTTGGTCCTGGCCCCTTTGCGGTGGGAGGAATCCCTGGACGTTCGCAATTGCTGAGCCTGCCGCCGGGTGTCCTCAGCGGCCCACGCAAACAGTGTTCTCTTTTGGGAGGCTCTAGAAAGAGACAGCGCCAGTGTTCGTGGGGCTATGAATGGGGTTTGCCTCGCTACTTGAAGAGCAGCAAGAGCTTTTGTTCCTGGCCCCTTTGCGGTGGCAGGAATCCCTGGACGTTTGCAATTGCTGAGCCTGCCTCCGGGTGTACTCGGCGGCCCACGCAGATAGTACTGGGCTTTTGGAGGAACTAGAAAGAGACAGCGCCAGCGTTGGTGGGTCTGTGAATGGGGTGTCCTGGCTACTTGAAGAGCAGCAAGAGCTTTTGGTCCTGGCCCCTTTGCGGTGGCAGGAATCCCTGGACGTTCGCAATTGCTGAGCCTGCCTCCGGGTGTCCTCAGCAGCCCACGCAAACAGTGTTCTCTTTTGGGAGGCTCTAGAAAGAGACAGCGCCAGCGTTGGTGGGGCTGTGAATGGGTTGTCCTGGCTACTTGAAGAGCAGCAAGAGCTTTTGTTCCGGGGCCCTTTGGGGTGGCAGGAATCCCTGGACGTTTGCAATTGCTGAGCCTGCCTCAGGGTGTACTCGGCGGCCCACGCAGATAGTACTGGGCTTTTGGAGGAACTAGAAAGAGACAGCACTAGCGTTGGTGGGACTGTGAATGGGGTGTCCTGGCTACTTGAAGAGCAGCAAGAGCTTTTGGTCCTGGCCCCTTTGCGGTGGCAGGAATCCCTGGACGTTTGCAATTGCTGAGCCTGCCTCCGGGTGTCCTCAGCAGCCCACGCAAACAGTGTTCACTCTTGAGAGTCTCTATAAGAGACAGTGCCAGAGTTGGTGCGGCTGTGAATGGGGTTTGCCTGGCTACTTGAAGAGCAGCAAGAGCTTTTGGTCCTGGGCCCTTTGCGGTGGGAGGAATCCCTGGACGTTTGCAATTGCTGAGCCTGCCGCCGGGTGTCCTCAGCGGCCCACGCAAACAGTGTTCTCTTTTGGGAGGCTCTAGAAAGAGACAGTGCCAGTGTTTCTGGGGCTGTGAATGGGGTTTGCCTGACTACTTGAAGAGCAGCAAGAGCTTTTGGTCCTGGCCCCTTTGCGGTGGCAGGAATCCCTGGACGTTTGCAATTGCTGAGCCTGCCGCCGGGTGTACTCGGCGGCCCACACAGATAGTAATGGGCTTTGGGAGGCACCAGAAAGAGACAGCGCCAGCGTTTGTAGGGCTGTGAATGTGGTTGCGTGGCTACTTGAAGAGCAGCAAGAGCTTTTGGTCCTGGTCCCTTTGCGGTGGGAGGAATCCCTGGACATTCGCAATTGCTGAGCTGGGCTCCGGGTGTACTCGGCGGCCCACGCAGATAGTACCGCGCTTTTGGAGGCACTAGAAAGAGACAGCGCCAACGTTTGTAGGGCTGTGAATGGGGTGTCCTGGCTACTTGAAGAGCAGCAAGAGCTTTTGGTCCTGGCCCCTTTGCGGTGGGAGGAATCCCTGGACGTTCGCAATTGCTGAGCCTGCCTCTGGGTGTCCTCAGCAGCCCACGCAAATAGTGTTCAATTTTGGGAGGCCCTAGAAAGAGACAGCACCAGCGTTGGTGGGTCTGTGAATGGGGTGTACTGGCTACTTGAAGAGCAGCAAGAGCTTTTGGACCTGGCCCCTTTGCGGTGGCAGGAATCCCTGGACGTTCGCAATTGCTGAGCCTGCAGCCGGGTGTCCTCAGCGGCCCACGCAAACAGTGTTCTCTTTTGGGAGGCTCTAGAAAGAGACAGTGCCAGTGTTCGTGGGGCTATGAATGGGGTTTGCCTCGCTACTTGAAGAGCAGCAAGAGCTTTTGGACCTGGCCCCTTTGCGGTGGGAGGAATCCCTGGACGTTCGCACTTGCTGAGCCTGCCTCCGGGTGTACTCGGCGGCCCACGCAGATATTATTGGGCTTTCGGAGGCACTACACAGAGACAGCGCCAGCGTTGGTGGGTCTGTGAATGGGGTGTCCTGACTACTTGAAGAGCAGCAAGAGCTTTTGGTCCTGGCCCCTTTGCGGTGGCAGGAATCCCTGGACGTTCGCAATTGCTGAGCCTGCCTCCGGGTGTACTCGGCGGCCCACGCAGATAGTATTGGGCTTTGGGAGGCACCAGAAAGAGACAGCGCCAGCGTTTGTAGGGCTGTGAATGGGGTTTGCCTGGCTACTTGAAGAGCAGCAAGAGCTTTTGTTCCTGGTCCCTTT
Organism: Platalea minor; assembly: GCA_037975005.1. Taxonomy (NCBI): domain Eukaryota; kingdom Metazoa; phylum Chordata; class Aves; order Pelecaniformes; family Threskiornithidae; genus Platalea; species Platalea minor. Next base: position 142,022 of record JBBPFK010000043.1, on the reverse strand, counting down.
GGGGTGGGAGGAATCCCTGGACATTCGCAATTGCTGAGCTGGGCTCCGGGTGTATTCACCTCCACAGGCATATAATATTGGAGTTTGGGAGGCTCTAGAAAGAGACAGCACCTGCGTTGGTGGATCTGTGAATGGGGTTGCCTGGCTACTTGAAGAGCAGCAAGAGCTTTTGGTCCTGGCCCCTTTGCGGTGGCAGGAATCCCTGGACGTTTGCAATTGCTGAGCATGCCTCCGGGTGTACTGGGCAGCCCACGCAGATAGTACTGGGCTTTTGGAGGAACTAGAAAGAGACAGCACTAGCGTTGGTGGGACTGTGAATAGGGTGTCCTGGCTACTTGAAGAGCAGCAAGAGCTTTTGGTCCTGTCCCCTTTGCGGTGGCAGGAATCCCTGGACGTTCGCAATTGCTGAGCCTGCCTCCGGGTGTCCTCAGCAGCCCACGCAAACAGTGTTCTCTTTTGGGAGGCTCTAGAAAGAGACAGTGCCTGTGTTTCTGGGGCTGTGAATGGGGTTTGCCTGGCTACTTGAAGAGCAGCAAGAGCTTTTGGTCCTGGCCCCTTTGCGGTGGGAGGAATCCCTGGACGTTCGCAATTGCTGAGCCTGCCGCCGAGTGTCCTCAGCAGTCCACGCAAATATTGTTCAATTTTGGGAGGCTCTAGAAAGAGACAGCGCCAGCGTTGGTGGGTCTGTGAATGGGGTGTCCTGGCTACTTGAAGAGCAGCAAGAGCTTTTGGTCCTGGCCCCTTTGCGGTGGCAGGAATCCCTGGACGTTCGCAATTGCTGAGCCTGCCGCCGGGTGTCCTCAGCGGCCCACGCAAACAGTGTTCTCTTTTGGGAGGCTCTAGAAAGAGACAGCGCCAGCGTTGGTGGGTCTGTGAATGGGGTGTCCTGGCTACTTGAAGAGCAGCAAGAGCTTTTGGTCCTGGCCCCTTTGCGGTGGGAGGAATCCCTGGACGTTCGCACTTGCTGAGCCTGCCTCCGGGTGTACTCGGCGGCCCACGCAGATATTATTCGGCTTTCGGAGGCACCAGAAAAAGACAGCGCCAGCGTTGGTGGGTCTGTGAATGGGGTGTCCTGACTACTTGAAGAGCAGCAAGAGCTTTTGGTCCTGGCCCCTTTGCGGTGGCAGGAATCCCTGGACGTTCGCAATTGCTGAGCCTGCCTCCGGGTGTACTCGGCGGCCCACGCAGATAGTATTGGGCTTTGGGAGGCACCAGAAAGAGACAGCGCCAGCGTTTGTAGGGCTGTGAATGGGGTTGCCTGGCTACTTGAAGAGCAGCAAGAGCTTTTGTTCCTGGTCCCTTTGCGGTGGGAGGAATCCCTGGACGTTCGCAATTGCTGAGCTGGGCTCCGGGTGTACTCACCTCCACAGGCATATAATATTGGAGTTTGGGAGGCTCTAGAAAGAGACAGCACCTGCGTTGGTGGATCTGTGAATGGGGTTGCCTGGCTACTTGAAGAGCAGCAAGAGCTTTTGGTCCTGGCCCCTTTGCGGTGGCAGGAATCCCTGGACGTTTGCAATTGCTGAGCATGCCTCCGGGTGTACTGGGCAGCCCACGCAGATAGTACTGGGCTTTTGGAGGAACTAGAAAGAGACAGCACTAGCGTTGGTGGGACTGTGAATGGGGTGTCCTGGCTACTTGAAGAGCAGCAAGAGCTTTTGGTCCTGGCCCCTTTGCGGTGGCAGGAATCCCTGGACGTTCGCAATTGCTGAGCCTGCCTCCGGGTGTCCTCAGCAGCCCACGCAAACAGTGTTCTCTTTTGGGAGGCTCTAGAAAGAGACAGCGCCAGCGTTGGTGGGTCTGTGAATGGGGTGTCCTGGCTACTTGAAGAGCAGCAAGAGCTTTTGGTCCTGGCCCCTTTGCGGTGGCAGGAATCCCTGGACGTTCGCAATTGCTGAGCCTGCCGCCGAGTGTCCTCAGCAGTCCACGCAAATATTGTTCAATTTTGGGAGGCTCTAGAAAGAGACAGCGCCAGCGTTGGTGGGTCTGTGAATGGGGTTGCCTGGCTACTTGAAGAGCAGCAAGAGCTTTTGGACCTGGCCCCTTTGGGGTGGGAGGAATCCCTGGACGTTCGCAATTGCTGAGCCTGCCGCCGGGTGTCCTCAGCGGCCCACGCAAACAGTGTTCTCTTTTGGGAGGCTCTAGAAAGAGACAGCACCAGTGTTCGTGGGGCTATGAATGGGGTTGCCTGACTACTTGAAGAGCAGCAAGAGCTTTTGGTCCTGGCCCCTTTGCGGTGGGAGGAATCCCTGGACGTTCGCAATTGCTGATCCTGCCGCCGGGTGTACTCGGTGGCCCACGCAGATAGTACTGGGCTTTTGGAGGAACTAGAAAAAGACAGCACTACCGTTGGCGGGACTGTGAATGGGGTTTGCCTGGCTACTTGAAGAGCAGCAAGAGCTTTTGGTCCTGGCCCCTTTGCGGTGGGAGGAATCCCTGGACGTTCGCAATTGCTGAGCCTGCCTCCGGGTGTACTCGGCGGCCCACGCAGATAGTACTGCGCTTTTGGAGGCACTAGAAAGAGACAGCGCCAATGTTTTTGGGTCTGTGAATAGGGTTTGCCTGGCTACTTGAAGAGCAGCAAGAGCTTTTGGTCCTGGTCCCTTTGCGGTGGGAGGTATCCCTGGACATTCGCAATTGCTGAGCTGGGCTCCGGGTGTACTCGGCGGCCCACGCAGATAGTACTGCGCTTTTGGAGGCACTAGAAAGAGACAGCGCCAACGTTTGTAGGGCTGTGAATGGGGTGTCCTGGCTACTTGAAGAGCAGCAAGAGCTTTTGGTCCTGGCCCCTTTGCGGTGGGAGGAATCCCTGGACGTTCGCAATTGCTGAGCCTGCCGCCGGGTGTCCTCAGCGGCCCACGCAAACAGTGTTCTCTTTTGGGAGGCTCTAGAAAGAGACAGCGCCAGTGTTCGTGGGGCTATGAATGGGGTTTGCCTCGCTACTTGAAGAGCAGCAAGAGCTTTTGTTCCTGGTCCCTTTGCGGTGGGAGGAATCCCTGGACATTCGCAATTGCTGAGCTGGGCTCCGGGTGTACTCACCTCCACAGGCATATAATATTGGAGTTTGGGAGGCTCTAGAAAGAGACAGCACCAGCGTTGGTGGATCTGTTAATGGGGTTGCCTGGCTACTTGAAGAGCAGCAAGAGCTTTTGGTCCTGGCCCCTTTGCGGTGGCAGGAATCCCTGGACGTTCGCAATTGCTGAGCCTGCCTCCGGGTGTACTCGGCAGCCCACGCAGATAGTACTGGGCTTTTGGAGGAACTAGAAAGAGACAGCACTAGCGTTGGTGGGACTGTGAATGGGGTGTCCTGGCTACTTGAAGAGCAGCAAGAGCTTTTGGTCCTGGCCCCTTTGCGGTGGCAGGAATCCCTGGACGTTCGCAATTGCTGAGCCTGCCTCCGGGTGTCCTCAGCAGCCCACGCAAACAGTGTTCTCTTTTGGGAGGCTCTTGAAAGAGACAGTGCCAGCGTTGGTGGGTCTGTGAATGGGGTTTGCCTGGCTACTTGAAGAGCAGCAAGAGCTTTTGGTCCTGGCCCCTTTGGGGTGGCAGGAATCCCTGGACGTTTGCAATTGCTGAGCCTGCCGCCGAGTGTCCTCAGCAGTCCACGCAAATAGTGTTCAATTTTGGAAGGCTCTAGAAAGAGACAGCGCCAGCGTTGGTGGGTCTGTGAATGGGGTTGCCTGGCTACTTGAAGAGCAGCAAGAGCTTTTGGTCCTGGCCCCTTTGCGGTGGCAGGAATCCCTGGACGTTCGCAATTGCTGAGCCTGCCGCCGGGTGTCCTCAGCGGCCCACGCAAACAGTGTTCTCTTTTGGGAGGCTCTAGAAAGAGACAGCGCCAGTGTTCGTGGGGCTATGAATGGGGTTGCCTGACTACTTGAAGAGCAGCAAGAGCTTTTGGTCCTGGCCCCTTTGGGGTGGGAGGAATCCCTGGACGTTCGCAATTGCTGAGCCTGCCGCCGGGTGTCCTCAGCGGCCCATGCAGATAGTATTGGGCTTTGGGAGGCACTAGAATGAGACAGCGCCAGCGTTGGTGGGTCTGTGAATGGGGTGTCCTGGCTACTTGAAGAGCAGCAAGAGCTTTTGTTCCGGGTCCCTTTGGGGTGGGAGGAATCCCTGGACGTTCGCAATTGCTGAGCCTGCCTCCGGGTGTACTCGGCGGCCAACACAGATATTACTGGGCTTTTGGAGGCCCTAGAAAGAGACAGCGCCAGCATTTGTAGGGCTATGAATGGGGTTTGCCTCGCTACTTGAAGAGCAGCAAGAGCTTTTGTTCCTGGTCCCTTTGCGGTGGGAGGAATCCCTGGACATTCGCAATTGCTGAGCTGGGCTCCGGGTGTACTCACCTCCACAGGCATATAATATTGGAGTTTGGGAGGCTCTAGAAAGAGACAGCACCAGCGTTGGTGGATCTGTTAATGGGGTTGCCTGGCTACTTGAAGAGCAGCAAGAGCTTTTGGTCCTGGCCCCTTTGCGGTGGCAGGAATCCCTGGACGTTCGCAATTGCTGAGCCTGCCTCCGGGTGTACTCGGCAGCCCACGCAGATAGTACTGGGCTTTTGGAGGAACTAGAAAGAGACAGCACTAGCGTTGGTGGGACTGTGAATGGGGTGTCCTGGCTACTTGAAGAGCAGCAAGAGCTTTTGGTCCTGGCCCCTTTGCGGTGGCAGGAATCCCTGGACGTTCGCAATTGCTGAGCCTGCCTCCGGGTGTCCTCAGCAGCCCACGCAAACAGTGTTCTCTTTTGGGAGGCTCTTGAAAGAGACAGTGCCAGCGTTGGTGGGTCTGTGAATGGGGTTTGCCTGGCTACTTGAAGAGCAGCAAGAGCTTTTGGTCCTGGCCCCTTTGGGGTGGCAGGAATCCCTGGACGTTTGCAATTGCTGAGCCTGCCGCCGAGTGTCCTCAGCAGTCCACGCAAATAGTGTTCAATTTTGGGAGGCTCTAGAAAGAGACAGCGCCAGCGTTGGTGGGTCTGTGAATGGGGTTGCCTGGCTACTTGAAGAGCAGCAAGAGCTTTTGGTCCTGGCCCCTTTGCGGTGGCAGGAATCCCTGGACGTTCGCAATTGCTGAGCCTGCCGCCGGGTGTCCTCAGCGGCCCACGCAAACAGTGTTCTCTTTTGGGAGGCTCTAGAAAGAGACAGCGCCAGTGTTCGTGGGGCTATGAATGGGGTTGCCTGACTACTTGAAGAGCAGCAAGAGCTTTTGGTCCTGGCCCCTTTGGGGTGGGAGGAATCCCTGGACGTTCGCAATTGCTGAGCCTGCCGCCGGGTGTCCTCAGCGGCCCATGCAGATAGTATTGGGCTTTGGGAGGCACTAGAATGAGACAGCGCCAGCGTTGGTGGGTCTGTGAATGGGGTGTCCTGGCTACTTGAAGAGCAGCAAGAGCTTTTGTTCCGGGTCCCTTTGGGGTGGGAGGAATCCCTGGACGTTCGCAATTGCTGAGCCTGCCTCCGGGTGTACTCGGCGGCCAACACAGATATTACTGGGCTTTTGGAGGCCCTAGAAAGAGACAGCGCCAGCATTTGTAGGGCTGTGAATGGGGTTGCCTGGCTACTTGAAGAGCAGCAAGAGCTTTTGTTCCTGGCCCCTTTGCGGTGGGAGGAATCCCTGGACGTTTGCAATTGCTGAGCCTGCCTCCGGGTGTACTCGGCGGCCCACGCAGATAGTACTGGGCTTTTGGAGGAACTAGAAAGAGACAGCGCCAGCGTTGGTGGGTCTGTGAATGGGGTGTCCTGGCTACTTGAAGAGCAGCAAGAGCTTTTGGTCCTGGCCCCTTTGCGGTGGCAGGAATCCCTGGACGTTCGCAATTGCTGAGCCTGCCTCCGGGTGTCCTCAGCAGCCCACGCAAACAGTGTTCTCTTTTGGGAGGCTCTAGAAAGAGACAGCACCAGCGTTGGTGGGGCTGTGAATGGGGTGTCCTGGCTACTTGAAGAGCAGCAAGAGCTTTTGTTCCGGGGCCCTTTGGGGTGGCAGGAATCCCTGGACGTTTGCAATTGCTGAGCCTGCCTCAGGGTGTACTCGGCGGCCCACGCAGATAGTACTGGGCTTTTGGAGGAACTAGAAAGAGACAGCACTAGCATTGGTGGGACTGTGAATGGGGTGTCCTGGCTACTTGAAGAGCAGCAAGAGCTTTTGGTCCTGGCCCCTTTGCGGTGGCAGGAATCCCTGGACGTTCGCAATTGCTGAGCCTGTCGACGGGTGTCCTCAGCAGCCCACGCAAACAGTGTTCACTCTTGAGAGTCTCTATAAGAGACAGTGCCAGAGTTGGTGGGGCTGTGAATGGGGTTTGCCTGGCTACTTGAAGAGCAGCAAGAGCTTTTGGTCCTGGCCCCTTTGCGGTGGGAGGAATCCCTGGACGTTTGCAATTGCTGAGCCTGCCGCCGGGTGTCCTCAGCGGCCCACGCAAACAGTGTTCTCTTTTGGGAGGGTCTAGAAAGAGACAGCGCCAGTGTTTCTGGGGCTGTGAATGGGGTTTGCCTGACTACTTGAAGAGCAGCAAGAGCTTTTGGTCCTGGCCCCTTTGCGGTGGCAGGAATCCCTGGACGTTCGCAATTGCTGAGCCTGCCGCCGGGTGTACTCGGCGGCCCACGCAGATAGTAATGGGCTTTGGGAGGCACGAGAAAGAGACAGCGCCAGCGTTTGTAGGGCTGTGAATGTGGTTGCGTGGCTACTTGAAGAGCAGCAAGAGCTTTTGGTCCTGGTCCCTTTGCGGTGGGAGGAATCCCTGGACATTCGCAATTGCTGAGCTGGGCTCCGGGTGTACTCGGCGGCACACGCAGATACTACTGCGCTTTTGGAGGCACTAGAAAGAGACAGCACCAGCGTTGGTGCGTCTGTGAATGGGGTTTGCCTGGCTACTTGAAGAGCAGCAAGAGCTTTTGGACCTGGCCCCTTTGCGGTGGCAGGAATCCCTGGACGTTCGCAATTGCTGAGCCTGCCGCCGGGTGTCCTCAGCGGCCCACGCAAACAGTGTTCTCTTTTGGGAGGCTCTAGAAAGAGACAGCGCCAGTGTTCGTGGGGCTATGAATGGGGTTTGCCTCGCTACTTGAAGAGCAGCAAGAGCTTTTGGACCTGGCCCCTTTGCGGTGGGAGGAATCCCTGGACGTTCGCACTTGCTGAGCCTGCCTCCGGGTGTACTCGGCGGCCCACGCAGATATTATTCGGCTTTCGGAGGCACCAGAAAGAGACAGCGCCAGCGTTGGTGGGTCTGTGAATGGGGTGTCCTGACTACTTGAAGAGCAGCAAGAGCTTTTGGTCCTGGCCCCTTTGCGGTGGCAGGAATCCCTGGACGTTCGCAATTGCTGAGCCTGCCTCCGGGTGTACTCGGCGGCCCACGCAGATAGTATTGGGCTTTGGGAGGCACCAGAAAGAGACAGCGCCAGCGTTTGTAGGGCTGTGAATGGGGTTTGCCTGGCTACTTGAAGAGCAGCAAGAGCTTTTGTTCCTGGTCCCTTTGGGGTGGGAGGAATCCCTGGACATTCGCAATTGCTGAGCTGGGCTCCGGGTGTATTCACCTCCACAGGCATATAATATTGGAGTTTGGGAGGCTCTAGAAAGAGACAGCACCTGCGTTGGTGGATCTGTGAATGGGGTTGCCTGGCTACTTGAAGAGCAGCAAGAGCTTTTGGTCCTGGCCCCTTTGCGGTGGCAGGAATCCCTGGACGTTTGCAATTGCTGAGCATGCCTCCGGGTGTACTGGGCAGCCCACGCAGATAGTACTGCGCTTTTGGAGGAACTAGAAAGAGACAGCACTAGCGTTGGTGGGACTGTGAATGGGGTGTCCTGGCTACTTGAAGAGCAGCAAGAGCTTTTGGTCCTGGCCCCTTTGCGGTGGCAGGAATCCCTGGACGTTCGCAATTGCTGAGCCTGCCTCCGGGTGTCCTCAGCAGCCCACGCAAACAGTGTTCTCTTTTGGGAGGCTCTAGAAAGAGACAGTGCCAGTGTTTCTGGGGCTGTGAATGGGGTTTGCCTGGCTACTTGAAGAGCAGCAAGAGCTTTTGGTCCTGGCCCCTTTGCGGTGGGAGGAATCCCTGGACGTTCGCAATTGCTGAGCCTGCCGCCGAGTGTCCTCAGCAGCCCACGCAAATATTGTTCAATTTTGGGAGGCTCTAGAAAGAGACAGCGCCAGCGTTGGTGGGTCTGTGAATGGGGTGTCCTGGCTACTTGAAGAGCAGCAAGAGCTTTTGGTCCTGGCCCCTTTGCGGTGGCAGGAATCCCTGGACGTTCGCAATTGCTGAGCCTGCCTCAGGGTGTCCTCAGCGGCCCACGCAAACAGTGTTCTCTTTTGGGAGGCTCTAGAAAGAGACAGCGCCAGTGTTCGTGGGGCTATGAATGGGGTTGCCTGACTACTTGAAGAGCAGCAAGAGCTTTTGGACCTGGCCCCTTTGCGGTGGCAGGAATCCCTGGACGTTCGCAATTGCTGAGCCTGCCGCCGAGTGTCCTCAGCAGTCCACGCAAATAGTGTTCAATTTTGGGAGGCTCTAGAAAGAGACAGCCCCAGCGTTGGTGGGTCTGTGAATGGGGTGTCCTGGCTACTTGAAGAGCAGCAAGAGCTTTTGGTCCTGGCCCCTTTGCGGTGGCAGGAATCCCTGGACGTTCGCAATTGCTGAGCCTGCCTCCGGGTGTCCTCAGCAGCCCACGCAAACAGTGTTCTCTTTTGGGAGGCTCTAGAAAGAGACAGCACCAGCGTTGGTGGGGCTGTGAATGGGGTTTGCCTGGCTACTTGAAGAGCAGCAAGAGCTTTTGTTCCGGGGCCCTTTGGGGTGGCAGGAATCCCTGGACGTTTGCAATTGCTGATCCTGCCGCCGGGTGTACTCGGTGGCCCACGCAGATAGTACTGGGCTTTTGGAGGAACTAGAAAGAGACAGCACTAGCGTTGGTGGGTCTGTGAATGGGGTGTCCTGGCTACTTGAAGAGCAGCAAGAGCTTTTGGTCCTGGCCCCTTTGCGGTGGCAGGAATCCCTGGACGTTTGCAATTGCTGAGCCTGCCTCCGGGTGTCCTCAGCAGCCCACGCAAACAGTGTTCACTTTTGGGAGTCTCTATAAGAGACAGTGCCAGCGTTGGTGGGGCTGTGAATGGGGTTTGCCTGGCTACTTGAAGAGCAGCAAGAGCTTTTGGTCCTGGGCCCTTTGCGGTGGGAGGAATCCCTGGACGTTTGCAATTGCTGAGCCTGCCGCCGGGTGTCCTCAGCGGCCCACGCAAACAGTGTTCTCTTTTGGGAGGCTCTAGAAAGAGACAGCGCCAGTGTTTCTGGGGCTGTGAATGGGGTTTGCCTGGCTACTTGAAGAGCAGCAAGAGCTTTTGGACCTGGGCCCTTTGCGGTGGGAGGAATCCCTGGACGTTCGCACTTGCTGAGCCTGCCGCCGGGTGTCCTCAGCAGTCCACGCAAATAGTGTTCAATTTTGGGAGGCTCTAGAAAGAGACAGCGCGAGCGTTGGTGGGTCTGTGAATGGGGTGTCCTGGCTACTTGAAGAGCAGCAAGAGCTTTTGGTCGTGGCCCCTTTGCGGTGGCAGGAATCCCTGGACGTTCGCAATTGCTGAGCCTGCCGCCGGGTGTCCTCAGCGGCCCACGCAAACAGTGTTCTCTTTTGGGAGGCTCTAGAAAGAGACAGTGCCAGTGTTCGTGGGGCTATGAATGGGGTTTGCCTCGCTACTTGAAGAGCAGCAAGAGCTTTTGGTCCTAGCCCCTTTGCGGTGGGAGGAATCCCTGGACGTTCGCACTTGCTGAGCCTGCCTCCGGGTGTACTCGGCGGCCCACGCAAACAGTGTTCTCTTTTGGGAGGCTCTAGAAAGAGACAGCACCAGCGTTGGTGGGGCTGTGAATGGGGTTGCCTGGCTACTTGAAGAGCAGCAAGAGCTTTTGTTCCGGGGCCCTTTGGGGTGGCAGGAATCCCTGGACGTTTGCAATTGCTGAGCCTGCCTCAGGGTGTACTCGGCGGCCCACGCAGATAGTACTGGGCTTTTGGAGGAACTAGAAAGAGACAGCGCCAGCGTTGGTGGGACTGTGAATGGGGTGTCCTGGCTACTTGAAGAGCAGCAAGAGCTTTTGGTCCTGGCCCCTTTGCGGTGGCAGGAATCCCTGGACGTTTGCAATTGCTGAGCCTGCCTCCGGGTGTCCTCAGCAGCCCACGCAAACAGTGTTCACTCTTGAGAGTCTCTATAAGAGACAGTGCCAGAGTTGGTGGGGCTGTGAATGGGGTTTGCCTGGCTACTTGAAGAGCAGCAAGAGCTTTTGGTCCTGGGCCCTTTGCGGTGGGAGGAATCCCTGGACGTTTGCAATTGCTGAGCCTGCCGCCGGGTGTCCTCAGCGGCCCACGCAAACAGTGTTCTCTTTTGGGAGGGTCTAGAAAGAGACAGTGCCAGTGTTTCTGGGGCTGTGAATGGGGTTTGCCTGACTACTTGAAGAGCAGCAAGAGCTTTTGGTCCTGGCCCCTTTGCGGTGGGAGGAATCCCTGGACGTTCGCAATTGCTGAGCCTGCCGCCGGGTGTACTCGGCGGCCCACGCAGATAGTAATGGGCTTTCGGAGGCACCAGAAAGAGACAGCGCCAGCGTTTGTAGGGCTGTGAATGTGGTTGCGTGGCTACTTGAAGAGCAGCAAGAGCTTTTGGTCCTGGTCCCTTTGCGGTGGGAGGAATCCCTGGACATTCGCAATTGCTGAGCTGGGCTCCGGGTGTACTCGGCGGCCCACGCAGATAGTACTGCGCTTTTGGAGGCACTAGAAAGAGACAGCGCCAACGTTTGTAGGGCTGTGAATGGGGTGTCCTGGCTACTTGAAGAGCAGCAAGAGCTTTTGGTCCTGGCCCCTTTGCGGTGGCAGGAATCCCTGGACGTTCGCAATTGCTGAGCCTGCCTCTGGGTGTCCTCAGCAGCCCACGCAAATAGTGTTCAATTTTGGGAGGCTCTAGAAAGAGACAGCACCAGCGTTGGTGGGTCTGTGAATGGGGTGTCCTGGCTACTTGAAGAGCAGCAAGAGCTTTTGGACCTGGCCCCTTTGCGGTGGCAGGAATCCCTGGACGTTCGCAATTGCTGAGCCTGCCTCAGGGTGTCCTCAGCGGCCCACGCAAACAGTGTTCTCTTTTGGGAGGCTCTAGAAAGAGACAGCGCCAGTGTTCGTGGGGCTATGAATGGGGTTGCCTGACTACTTGAAGAGCAGCAAGAGCTTTTGGACCTGGCCCCTTTGCGGTGGCAGGAATCCCTGGACGTTCGCAATTGCTGAGCCTGCCGCCGAGTGTCCTCAGCAGTCCACGCAAATAGTGTTCAATTTTGGGAGGCTCTAGAAAGAGACAGCCCCAGCGTTGGTGGGTCTGTGAATGGGGTGTCCTGGCTACTTGAAGAGCAGCAAGAGCTTTTGGTCCTGGCCCCTTTGCGGTGGGAGGAATCCCTGGACGTTCGCAATTGCTGAGCCTGCCTCCGGGTGTCCTCAGCAGCCCACGCAAACAGTGTTCTCTTTTGGGAGGCTCTAGAAAGAGACAGCACCAGCGTTGGTGGGGCTGTGAATGGGGTTTGCCTGGCTACTTGAAGAGCAGCAAGAGCTTTTGTTCCGGGGCCCTTTGGGGTGGCAGGAATCCCTGGACGTTTGCAATTGCTGATCCTGCCGCCGGGTGTACTCGGTGGCCCACGCAGATAGTACTGGGCTTTTGGAGGAACTAGAAAGAGACAGCACTAGCGTTGGTGGGTCTGTGAATGGGGTGTCCTGGCTACTTGAAGAGCAGCAAGAGCTTTTGGTCCTGGCCCCTTTGCGGTGGCAGGAATCCCTGGACGTTTGCAATTGCTGAGCCTGCCTCCGGGTGTCCTCAGCAGCCCACGCAAACAGTGTTCACTTTTGGGAGTCTCTATAAGAGACAGTGCCAGCGTTGGTGGGGCTGTGAATGGGGTTTGCCTGGCTACTTGAAGAGCAGCAAGAGCTTTTGGTCCTGGGCCCTTTGCGGTGGGAGGAATCCCTGGACGTTTGCAATTGCTGAGCCTGCCGCCGGGTGTCCTCAGCGGCCCACGCAAACAGTGTTCTCTTTTGGGAGGTTCTAGAAAGAGACAGCGCCAGTGTTTCTGGGGCTGTGAATGGGGTTTGCCTGGCTACTTGAAGAGCAGCAAGAGCTTTTGGACCTGGGCCCTTTGCGGTGGGAGGAATCCCTGGACGTTCGCACTTGCTGAGCCTGCCGCCGGGTGTCCTCAGCAGTCCACGCAAATAGTGTTCAATTTTGGGAGGCTCTAGAAAGAGACAGCGCGAGCGTTGGTGGGTCTGTGAATGGGGTGTCCTGGCTACTTGAAGAGCAGCAAGAGCTTTTGGTCCTGGCCCCTTTGCGGTGGCAGGAATCCCTGGACGTTCGCAATTGCTGAGCCTGCCGCCGGGTGTCCTCAGCGGCCCACGCAAACAGTGTTCTCTTTTGGGAGGCTCTAGAAAGAGACAGTGCCAGTGTTCGTGGGGCTATGAATGGGGTTTGCCTCGCTACTTGAAGAGCAGCAAGAGCTTTTGGTCCTGGCCCCTTTGCGGTGGGAGGAATCCCTGGACGTTCGCACTTGCTGAGCCTGCCTCCGGGTGTACTCGGCGGCCCACGCAGATATTATTCGGCTTTCGGAGGCACCAGAAAGAGACAGCGCCAGCGTTGGTGGGGCTGTGAATGGGGTGTCCTGACTACTTGAAGAGCAGCAAGAGCTTTTGGTCCTGGCCCCTTTGCGGTGGCAGGAATCCCTGGACGTTCGCAATTGCTGAGCCTGCCTCCGGGTGTACTCGGCGGCCCACGCAAACAGTGTTCTCTTTTGGGAGGCTCTAGAAAGAGACAGCACCAGCGTTGGTGGGGCTGTGAATGGGGTTGCCTGGCTACTTGAAGAGCAGCAAGAGCTTTTGTTCCGGGGCCCTTTGGGGTGGCAGGAATCCCTGGACGTTTGCAATTGCTGAGCCTGCCTCAGGGTGTACTCGGCGGCCCACGCAGATAGTACTGGGCTTTTGGAGGAACTAGAAAGAGACAGCGCCAGCGTTGGTGGGACTGTGAATGGGGTGTCCTGGCTACTTGAAGAGCAGCAAGAGCTTTTGGTCCTGGCCCCTTTGCGGTGGCAGGAATCCCTGGACGTTTGCAATTGCTGAGCCTGCCTCCGGGTGTCCTCAGCAGCCCACGCAAACAGTGTTCACTCTTGAGAGTCTCTATAAGAGACAGTGCCAGAGTTGGTGGGGCTGTGAATGGGGTTTGCCTGGCTACTTGAAGAGCAGCAAGAGCTTTTGGTCCTGGGCCCTTTGCGGTGGGAGGAATCCCTGGACGTTTGCAATTGCTGAGCCTGCCGCCGGGTGTCCTCAGCGGCCCACGCAAACAGTGTTCTCTTTTGGGAGGGTCTAGAAAGAGACAGTGCCAGTGTTTCTGGGGCTGTGAATGGGGTTTGCCTGACTACTTGAAGAGCAGCAAGAGCTTTTGGTCCTGGCCCCTTTGCGGTGGGAGGAATCCCTGGACGTTCGCAATTGCTGAGCCTGCCGCCGGGTGTACTCGGCGGCCCACGCAGATAGTAATGGGCTTTCGGAGGCACCAGAAAGAGACAGCGCCAGCGTTTGTAGGGCTGTGAATGTGGTTGCGTGGCTACTTGAAGAGCAGCAAGAGCTTTTGGTCCTGGTCCCTTTGCGGTGGGAGGAATCCCTGGACATACGCAATTGCTGAGCTGGGCTCCGGGTGTACTCGGCGGCCCACGCAGATAGTACTGCGCTTTTGGAGGCACTAGAAAGAGACAGCGCCAACGTTTGTAGGGCTGTGAATGGGGTGTCCTGGCTACTTGAAGAGCAGCAAGAGCTTTTGGTCCTGGCCCCTTTGCGGTGGCAGGAATCCCTGGACGTTCGCAATTGCTGAGCCTGCCTCTGGGTGTCCTCAGCAGCCCACGCAAATAGTGTTCAATTTTGGGAGGCTCTAGAAAGAGACAGCACCAGCGTTGGTGGGTCTGTGAATGGGGTGTCCTGGCTACTTGAAGAGCAGCAAGAGCTTTTGGACCTGGCCCCTTTGCGGTGGCAGGAATCCCTGGACGTTCGCAATTGCTGAGCCTGCCTCAGGGTGTCCTCAGCGGCCCACGCAAACAGTGTTCTCTTTTGGGAGGCTCTAGAAAGAGACAGCGCCAGTGTTCGTGGGGCTATGAATGGGGTTGCCTGACTACTTGAAGAGCAGCAAGAGCTTTTGGACCTGGCCCCTTTGCGGTGGCAGGAATCCCTGGACGTTCGCAATTGCTGAGCCTGCCGCCGAGTGTCCTCAGCAGTCCACGCAAATAGTGTTCAATTTTGGGAGGCTCTAGAAAGAGACAGCCCCAGCGTTGGTGGGTCTGTGAATGGGGTGTCCTGGCTACTTGAAGAGCAGCAAGAGCTTTTGGTCCTGGCCCCTTTGCGGTGGGAGGAATCCCTGGACGTTCGCAATTGCTGAGCCTGCCTCCGGGTGTCCTCAGCAGCCCACGCAAACAGTGTTCTCTTTTGGGAGGCTCTAGAAAGAGACAGCACCAGCGTTGGTGGGGCTGTGAATGGGGTTTGCCTGGCTACTTGAAGAGCAGCAAGAGCTTTTGTTCCGGGGCCCTTTGGGGTGGCAGGAATCCCTGGACGTTTGCAATTGCTGATCCTGCCGCCGGGTGTACTCGGTGGCCCACGCAGATAGTACTGGGCTTTTGGAGGAACTAGAAAGAGACAGCACTAGCGTTGGTGGGTCTGTGAATGGGGTGTCCTGGCTACTTGAAGAGCAGCAAGAGCTTTTGGTCCTGGCCCCTTTGCGGTGGCAGGAATCCCTGGACGTTTGCAATTGCTGAGCCTGCCTCCGGGTGTCCTCAGCAGCCCACGCAAACAGTGTTCACTTTTGGGAGTCTCTATAAGAGACAGTGCCAGCGTTGGTGGGGCTGTGAATGGGGTTTGCCTGGCTACTTGAAGAGCAGCAAGAGCTTTTGGTCCTGGGCCCTTTGCGGTGGGAGGAATCCCTGGACGTTTGCAATTGCTGAGCCTGCCGCCGGGTGTCCTCAGCGGCCCACGCAAACAGTGTTCTCTTTTGGGAGGTTCTAGAAAGAGACAGCGCCAGTGTTTCTGGGGCTGTGAATGGGGTTTGCCTGGCTACTTGAAGAGCAGCAAGAGCTTTTGGACCTGGGCCCTTTGCGGTGGGAGGAATCCCTGGACGTTCGCACTTGCTGAGCCTGCCGCCGGGTGTCCTCAGCAGTCCACGCAAATAGTGTTCAATTTTGGGAGGCTCTAGAAAGAGACAGCGCGAGCGTTGGTGGGTCTGTGAATGGGGTGTCCTGGCTACTTGAAGAGCAGCAAGAGCTTTTGGTCCTGGCCCCTTTGCGGTGGCAGGAATCCCTGGACGTTCGCAATTGCTGAGCCTGCCGCCGGGTGTCCTCAGCGGCCCACGCAAACAGTGTTCTCTTTTGGGAGGCTCTAGAAAGAGACAGTGCCAGTGTTCGTGGGGCTATGAATGGGGTTTGCCTCGCTACTTGAAGAGCAGCAAGAGCTTTTGGTCCTGGCCCCTTTGCGGTGGGAGGAATCCCTGGACGTTCGCACTTGCTGAGCCTGCCTCCGGGTGTACTCGGCGGCCCACGCAGATATTATTCGGCTTTCGGAGGCACCAGAAAGAGACAGCGCCAGCGTTGGTGGGGCTGTGAATGGGGTGTCCTGACTACTTGAAGAGCAGCAAGAGCTTTTGGTCCTGGCCCCTTTGCGGTGGCAGGAATCCCTGGACGTTCGCAATTGCTGAGCCTGCCTCCGGGTGTACTCGGCGGCCCACGCAAACAGTGTTCTCTTTTGGGAGGCTCTAGAAAGAGACAGCACCAGCGTTGGTGGGGCTGTGAATGGGGTTGCCTGGCTACTTGAAGAGCAGCAAGAGCTTTTGTTCCGGGGCCCTTTGGGGTGGCAGGAATCCCTGGACGTTTGCAATTGCTGAGCCTGCCTCAGGGTGTACTCGGCGGCCCACGCAGATAGTACTGGGCTTTTGGAGGAACTAGAAAGAGACAGCGCCAGCGTTGGTGGGACTGTGAATGGGGTGTCCTGGCTACTTGAAGAGCAGCAAGAGCTTTTGGTCCTGGCCCCTTTGCGGTGGCAGGAATCCCTGGACGTTTGCAATTGCTGAGCCTGCCTCCGGGTGTCCTCAGCAGCCCACGCAAACAGTGTTCACTCTTGAGAGTCTCTATAAGAGACAGTGCCAGAGTTGGTGGGGCTGTGAATGGGGTTTGCCTGGCTACTTGAAGAGCAGCAAGAGCTTTTGGTCCTGGGCCCTTTGCGGTGGGAGGAATCCCTGGACGTTTGCAATTGCTGAGCCTGCCGCCGGGTGTCCTCAGCGGCCCACGCAAACAGTGTTCTCTTTTGGGAGGGTCTAGAAAGAGACAGTGCCAGTGTTTCTGGGGCTGTGAATGGGGTTTGCCTGACTACTTGAAGAGCAGCAAGAGCTTTTGGTCCTGGCCCCTTTGCGGTGGGAGGAATCCCTGGACGTTCGCAATTGCTGAGCCTGCCGCCGGGTGTACTCGGCGGCCCACGCAGATAGTAATGGGCTTTCGGAGGCACCAGAAAGAGACAGCGCCAGCGTTTGTAGGGCTGTGAATGTGGTTGCGTGGCTACTTGAAGAGCAGCAAGAGCTTTTGGTCCTGGTCCCTTTGCGGTGGGAGGAATCCCTGGACATACGCAATTGCTGAGCTGGGCTCCGGGTGTACTCGGCGGCCCACGCAGATAGTACTGCGCTTTTGGAGGCACTAGAAAGAGACAGCGCCAACGTTTGTAGGGCTGTGAATGGGGTGTCCTGGCTACTTGAAGAGCAGCAAGAGCTTTTGGTCCTGGCCCCTTTGCGGTGGCAGGAATCCCTGGACGTTCGCAATTGCTGAGCCTGCCTCTGGGTGTCCTCAGCAGCCCACGCAAATAGTGTTCAATTTTGGGAGGCTCTAGAAAGAGACAGCACCAGCGTTGGTGGGTCTGTGAATGGGGTGTCCTGGCTACTTGAAGAGCAGCAAGAGCTTTTGGACCTGGCCCCTTTGCGGTGGCAGGAATCCCTGGACGTTCGCAATTGCTGAGCCTGCCTCCGGGTGTCCTCAGCGGCCCATGCAAACAGTGTTCTCTTTTGGGAGGCTCTAGAAAGAGACAGTGCCAGTGTTCGTGGGGCTATGAATGGGGTTTGCCTCGCTACTTGAAGAGCAGCAAGAGCTTTTGGACCTGGCCCCTTTGCGGTGGGAGGAATCCCTGGACGTTCGCACTTGCTGAGCCTGCCTCTGGGCTTTCGGAGGCACTACACAGAGACAGCGCCAGCGTTGGTGGGTCTGTGAATGGGGTGTCCTGACTACTTGAAGAGCAGCAAGAGCTTTTGGTCCTGGCCCCTTTGTGGTGGCAGGAATCCCTGGACGTTCGCAATTGCTGAGCCTGCCTCCGGGTGTACTCGGCGGCCCACGCAGATAGTATTGGGCTTTGGGAGGCACCAGAAAGAGACAGCGCCAGCGTTTGTAGGGCTGTGAATGGGGTTTGCCTGGCTACTTGAAGAGCAGCAAGAGCTTTTGGTCCTGGTCCCTTTGGGGTGGGAAGAATCCCTGGACATTCGCAATTGCTGAGCTGGGCTCCGGGTGTATTCACCTCCACAGGCATATAATATTGGAGTTTGGGAGGCTCTAGAAAGAGACAGCACCTGCGTTGGTGGATCTGTGAATGGGGTTGCCTGGCTACTTGAAGAGCAGCAAGAGCTTTTGGTCCTGGCCCCTTTGCGGTGGCAGGAATCCCTGGACGTTTGCAATTGCTGAGCATGCCTCCGGGTGTACTGGGCAGCCCACGCAGATAGTACTGGGCTTTTGGAGGAACTAGAAAGAGACAGCACTAGCGTTGGTGGGACTGTGAATGGGGTGTCCTGGCTACTTGAAGAGCAGCAAGAGCTTTTGGTCCTGGCCCCTTTGCGGTGGCAGGAATCCCTGGACGTTCGCAATTGCTGAGCCTGCCTCCGGGTGTCCTCAGCAGCCCACGCAAACAGTGTTCTCTTTTGGGAGGCTCTAGAAAGAGACAGTGCCAGTGTTTCTGGGGCTGTGAATGGGGTTTGCCTGGCTACTTGAAGAGCAGCAAGAGCTTTTGGTCCTGGCCCCTTTGCGGTGGGAGGAATCCCTGGACGTTCGCAATTGCTGAGCCTGCCGCCGAGTGTCCTCAGCAGTCCACGCAAATATTGTTCAATTTTGGGAGGCTCTAGAAAGAGACAGCGCCAGCGTTGGTGGGTCTGTGAATGGGGTGTCCTGGCTACTTGAAGAGCAGCAAGAGCTTTTGGTCCTGGTCCCTTTGCGGTGGCAGGAATCCCTGGACGTTCGCAATTGCTGAGCCTGCCTCCGGGTGTCCTCAGCAGCCCACGCAAACAGTGTTCTCTTTTGGGAGGCTCTAGAAAGAGACAGCACCAGCGTTGGTGGGGCTGTGAATGGGGTTTGCCTGGCTACTTGAAGAGCAGCAAGAGCTTTTGTTCCGGGGCCCTTTGGGGTGGCAGGAATCCCTGGACGTTTGCAATTGCTGATCCTGCCGCCGGGTGTACTCGGTGGCCCACGCAGATAGTACTGGGCTTTTGGAGGAACTAGAAAGAGACAGCACTAGCGTTGGTGGGTCTGTGAATGGGGTGTCCTGGCTACTTGAAGAGCAGCAAGAGCTTTTGGTCCTGGCCCCTTTGCGGTGGCAGGAATCCCTGGACGTTTGCAATTGCTGAGCCTGCCGCCGGGTGTCCTCAGCGGCCCACGCAAACAGTGTTCTCTTTTGGGAGGCTCTAGAAAGAGACAGTGCCAGTGTTCGTGGGGCTATGAATGGGGTTTGCCTGGCTACTTGAAGAGCAGCAAGAGCTTTTGGTCCTGGCCCCTTTGCGGTGGGAGGAATCCCTGGACGTTCGCAATTGCTGAGCCTGCCTCCGGGTGTACTCGGCGGCCCACGCAGATAGTATTGGGCTTTGGGAGGCACCAGAAAGAGACAGCGCCAGCGTTTGTAGGGCTGTGAATGGGGTGTCCTGGCTACTTGAAGAGCAGCAAGAGCTTTTGTTCCTGGTCCCTTTGCGGTGGGAGGAAACCCTGGACGTTCGCAATTGCTGAGCTGGGCTCCGGGTGTACTCACCTCCACAGGCATATAATATTGGAGTTTGGGAGGCTCTAGAAAGAGACAGCACCAGCGTTGGTGGATCTGTGAATGGGGTTGCCTGGCTACTTGAAGAGCAGCAAGAGCTTTTGGTCCTGGCCCCTTTGCGGTGGCAGGAATCCCTGGACGTTCGCAATTGCTGAGCCTGCCTCTGGGTGTCCTCAGCAGCCCACGCAAATAGTGTTCAATTTTGGGAGGCTCTAGAAAGAGACAGCACCAGCGTTGGTGGGTCTGTGAATGGGGTGTCCTGGCTACTTGAAGAGCAGCAAGAGCTTTTGGACCTGGCCCCTTTGCGGTGGCAGGAATCCCTGGACATTCGCAATTGCTGAGCCTGCCTCCGGGTGTCCTCAGCGGCCCACGCAAACAGTGTTCTCTTTTGGGAGGCTCTAGAAAGAGACAGTGCCAGTGTTCGTGGGGCTATGAATGGGGTTTGCGTCGCTACTTGAAGAGCAGCAAGAGCTTTTGGACCTGGCCCCTTTGCGGTGGGAGGAATCCCTGGACGTTCGCACTTGCTGAGCCTGCCTCCGGGTGTACTCGGCGGCCCACGCAGATATTATTGGGCTTTCGGAGGCACTACACAGAGACAGCGCCAGCGTTGGTGGGTCTGTGAATGGGGTGTCCTGACTACTTGAAGAGCAGCAAGAGCTTTTGGTCCTGGCCCCTTTGCGGTGGCAGGAATCCCTGGACGTTCGCAATTGCTGAGCCTGCCTCCGGGTGTACTCGGCGGCCCACGCAGATAGTATTGGGCTTTGGGAGGCACCAGAAAGAGACAGCGCCAGCGTTTGTAGGGCTGTGAATGGGGTTTGCCTCGCTACTTGAAGAGCAGCAAGAGCTTTTGTTCCTGGTCCCTTTGGGGTGGGAGGAATCCCTGGACATTCGCAATTGCTGAGCTGGGCTCCGGGTGTATTCACCTCCACAGGCATATAATATTGGAGTTTGGGAGGCTCTAGAAAGAGACAGCACCTGCGTTGGTGGATCTGTGAATGGGGTTGCCTGGCTACTTGAAGAGCAGCAAGAGCTTTTGGTCCTGGCCCCTTTGCGGTGGCAGGAATCCCTGGACGTTTGCAATTGCTGAGCATGCCTCCGGGTGTACTGGGCAGCCCACGCAGATAGTACTGGGCTTTTGGAGGAACTAGAAAGAGACAGCACTAGCGTTGGTGGGACTGTGAATGGGGTGTCCTGGCTACTTGAAGAGCAGCAAGAGCTTTTGGACCTGGCCCCTTTGCGGTGGGAGGAATCCCTGGACGTTCGCAATTGCTGAGCCTGCCTCCGGGTGTCCTCAGCAGCCCACGCAAACAGTGTTCTCTTTTGGGAGGCTCTAGAAAGAGACAGCACCAGCGTTGGTGGGGCTGTGAATGGGGTTTGCCTGGCTACTTGAAGAGCAGCAAGAGCTTTTGTTCCGGGGCCCTTTGGGGTGGCAGGAATCCCTGGACGTTTGCAATTGCTGATCCTGCCGCCGGGTGTACTCGGTGGCCCACGCAGATAGTACTGGGCTTTTGGAGGAACTAGAAAGAGACAGCACTAGCGTTGGTGGGACTGTGAATGGGGTGTCCTGGCTACTTGAAGAGCAGCAAGAGCTTTTGGTCCTGGCCCCTTTGCGGTGGCAGGAATCCCTGGACGTTTGCAATTGCTGAGCCTGCCTCCGGGTGTCCTCAGCAGCCCACGCAAACAGTGTTCACTTTTGGGAGTCTCTATAAGAGACAGTGCCAGCGTTGGTGGGGCTGTGAATGGGGTTTGCCTGGCTACTTGAAGAGCAGCAAGAGCTTTTGGTCCTGGGCCCTTTGCGGTGGGAGGAATCCCTGGACGTTTGCAATTGCTGAGCCTGCCGCCGGGTGTCCTCAGCGGCCCACGCAAACAGTGTTCTCTTTTGGGAGGCTCTAGAAAGAGACAGTGCCAGTGTTCGTGGGGCTATGAATGGGGTTTGCCTGGCTACTTGAAGAGCAGCAAGAGCTTTTGGTCCTGGTCCCTTTGCGGTGGGAGGAATCCCTGGACGTTCGCACTTGCTGAGCCTGCCTCCTGGTGTACTCGGCGGCCCACGCAGATATTATTCGGCTTTCGGAGGCACCAGAAAGAGACAGCGCCAGCGTTGGTGGGTCTGTGAATGGGGTGTCCTGACTACTTGAAGAGCAGCAAGAGCTTTTGTTCCGGGGCCCTTTGGGGTGGCAGGAATCCCTGGACGTTCGCAATTGCTGAGCCTGCCGCCGGGTGTCCTCAGCGGCCCACACAAACAGTGTTCTCTTTTGGGAGACTCTAGAAACAGATAGTGCCAGTGTTCGTGGGGCTATGAATGGGGTTTGCCCGGCTACTTGAAGAGCAGCAAGAGCTTTTGGTCCTGGCCCCTTTGCGGTGGGAGGAATCCCTGGACGTTCGCAATTGCTGAGCCTGCAACCGGCTGTACTCGGTGGCCCACGCAGATAGTATTGGGCTTTGGGAGGCACCAGAAAGAGACAGCGCCAGCGTTTGTAGGGCTGTGAATGTGGTTGCGTGGCTACTTGAAGAGCAGCAAGAGCTTTTGGTCCTGGTCTCTTTGGGGTGGGAGGAATCCCTGGACGTTCGCACTTGCTGAGCCTGCCTCCGGGTGTACTCGGCGGCCCACGCAGATAGTATTGGGCTTTCGGAGGCACTACACAGAGACAGCGCCAGCGTTGGTGGGTCTGTGAATGGGGTGTCCTGGCTACTTGAAGAGCAGCAAGAGCTTTTGGTCCTGGCCCCTTTGCGGTGGGAGGAATCCCTGGACGTTCGCAATTGCTGATCCTGCCGCCGGGTGTACTCGGTGGCCCACGCAGATAGTATTGGGCTTTGGGAGGAACTAGAAAAAGACAGCACTACCGTTGGCGGGACTGTGAATGGGGTTTGCCTGGCTACTTGAAGAGCAGCAAGAGCTTTTGGTCCTGGTCCCTTTGCGGTGGCAGGAATCCCTGGACGTTCGCAATTGCTGAGCCTGCCTCCGGGTGTACTCGGCGGCCCACGCAGATATTATTGGGCTTTGGGAGGCACTACACAGAGACAGCGCCAGCGTTGGTGGGTCCGTGAATGGGGTGTCCTGGCTACTTGAAGAGCAGCAAGAGCTTTTGGTCCTGGCCCCTTTGCGGTGGGAGTAATCCCTGGACGTTTGCAATTGCTGAGCCTGCCTCCGGGTGTACTCGGCGGCCCACGCAGATAGTATTGGGCTTTCGGAGGCACTACACAGAGACAGCGCCAGCGTTGGTGGGTCTGTGAATGGGGTTGCCTGACCACTTGAAGAGCAGCAAGAGCTTTTGGTCCTGGCCCCTTTGCAGTGGGAGTAATCCCTGGATGTTTGCAATTGCTGAGCCTGCCTCCGGGTGTACTCGGCGGCCCACGCAGATAGTATTGGGCTTTGGGAGGCACCAGAAAGAGACAGCGCCATCGTTTGTAGGGCTGTGAATGGGGTTGCCTGGCTACTCGAAGAGCAGCAAGAGCTTTTGGTCCTGGCTCCTTTGCGGTGGCAGGAATCCCTGGACGTTTGCAATTGCTGAGCATGCCTCCGGGTGTACTGGGCAGCCCACGCAGATAGTACTGGGCTTTTGGAGGAACTAGAAAGAGACAGCACTAGCGTTGGTGGGACTGTGAATGGGGTGTCCTGGCTACTTGAAGAGCAGCAAGAGCTTTTGGACCTGGCCCCTTTGCGGTGGGAGGAATCCCTGGACGTTCGCAATTGCTGAGCCTGCCTCCGGGTGTCCTCAGCAGCCCACGCAAACAGTGTTCTCTTTTGGGAGGCTCTAGAAAGAGACAGCACCAGCGTTGGTGGGGCTGTGAATGGGGTTTGCCTGGCTACTTGAAGAGCAGCAAGAGCTTTTGTTCCGGGGCCCTTTGGGGTGGCAGGAATCCCTGGACGTTTGCAATTGCTGATCCTGCCGCCGGGTGTACTCGGTGGCCCACGCAGATAGTACTGGGCTTTTGGAGGAACTAGAAAGAGACAGCACTAGCGTTGGTGGGTCTGTGAATGGGGTGTCCTGGCTACTTGAAGAGCAGCAAGAGCTTTTGGTCCTGGCCCCTTTGCGGTGGCAGGAATCCCTGGACGTTTGCAATTGCTGAGCCTGCCGCCGGGTGTCCTCAGCGGCCCACGCAAACAGTGTTCTCTTTTGGGAGGCTCTAGAAAGAGACAGTGCCAGTGTTCGTGGGGCTATGAATGGGGTTTGCCTGGCTACTTGAAGAGCAGCAAGAGCTTTTGGTCCTGGTCCCTTTGCGGTGGGAGGAATCCCTGGACGTTCGCACTTGCTGAGCCTGCCTCCTGGTGTACTCGGCGGCCCACGCAGATATTATTCGGCTTTCGGAGGCACCAGAAAGAGACAGCGCCAGCGTTGGTGGGTCTGTGAATGGGGTGTCCTGACTACTTGAAGAGCAGCAAGAGCTTTTGTTCCGGGGCCCTTTGGGGTGGCAGGAATCCCTGGACGTTCGCAATTGCTGAGCCTGCCGCCGGGTGTCCTCAGCGGCCCACACAAACAGTGTTCTCTTTTGGGAGGCTCTAGAAAGAGATAGTGCCAGTGTTCGTGGGGCTATGAATGGGGTTTGCCCGGCTACTTGAAGAGCAGCAAGAGCTTTTGGACCTGGCCCCTTTGCGGTGGGAGGAATCCCTGGACGTTCGCAATTGCTGAGCCTGCAACCGGCTGTACTCGGTGGCCCACGCAGATAGTATTGGGCTTTGGGAGGCACCAGAAAGAGACAGCGCCAGCGTTTGTAGGGCTGTGAATGTGGTTGCGTGGCTACTTGAAGAGCAGCAAGAGCTTTTGGTCCTGGTCTCTTTGGGGTGGGAGGAATCCCTGGACGTTCGCACTTGCTGAGCCTGCCTCCGGGTGTACTCGGCGGCCCACGCAGATAGTATTGGGCTTTCGGAGGCACTACACAGAGACAGCGCCAGCATTGGTGGGTCTGTGAATGGGGTGTCCTGGCTACTTGAAGAGCAGCAAGAGCTTTTGGTCCTGGCCCCTTTGCGGTGGGAGGAATCCCTGGACGTTCGCAATTGCTGATCCTGCCGCCGGGTGTACTCGGTGGCCCACGCAGATAGTATTGGGCTTTGGGAGGAACTAGAAAAAGACAGCACTACCGTTGGCGGGACTGTGAATGGGGTTTGCCTGGCTACTTGAAGAGCAGCAAGAGCTTTTGGTCCTGGTCCCTTTGCGGTGGCAGGAATCCCTGGACGTTCGCAATTGCTGAGCCTGCCTCCGGGTGTACTCGGCGGCCCACGCAGATATTATTGGGCTTTGGGAGGCACTACACAGAGACAGCGCCAGCGTTGGTGGGTCCGTGAATGGGGTGTCCTGGCTACTTGAAGAGCAGCAAGAGCTTTTGGTCCTGGCCCCTTTGCGGTGGGAGTAATCCCTGGACGTTTGCAATTGCTGAGCCTGCCTCCGGGTGTACTCGGCGGCCCACGCAGATAGTATTGGGCTTTCGGAGGCACTACACAGAGACAGCGCCAGCGTTGGTGGGTCTGTGAATGGGGTTGCCTGACCACTTGAAGAGCAGCAAGAGCTTTTGGTCCTGGCCCCTTTGCGGTGGGAGGAATCCCTGGACGTTCGCAATTGCTGAGCCTGCCTCCGGGTGTACTCGGCGGCCCACGCAGATAGTATTGGGCTTTGGGAGGCACCAGAAAGAGACAGCGCCATCGTTTGTAGGGCTGTGAATGGGGTTGCCTGGCTACTCGAAGAGCAGCAAGAGCTTTTGGTCCTGGCCCCTTTGCGGTGGGAGGAATCCCTGGACATTCGCAATTGCTGAGCCTGCAACCGGCTGTCGTCAGCGGCCCACGCAAACAGTGTTCTCTTTTGGGAGGCTCTAGAAAGAGACAGTGCCAGTGTTCGTGGGGCTATGAATGGGGTTTGCCTGGCTACTTGAAGAGCAGCAAGAGCTTTTGGTCCTGGCCCCTTTGCGGTGGGAGGAATCCCTGGACGTTTGCAATTGCTGAGCCTGCCTCCGGGTGTCCTCAGCAGCCCACGCAAACAGTGTTCACTTTTGGGAGTCTCTATAAGAGACAGTGCCAGCGTTGGTGGGGCTGTGAATGGGGTTTGCCTGGCTACTTGAAGAGCAGCAAGAGCTTTTGGTCCTGGGCCCTTTGCGGTGGGAGGAATCCCTGGACGTTTGCAATTGCTGAGCCTGCCGCCGGGTGTCCTCAGCGGCCCACGCAAACAGTGTTCTCTTTTGGGAGGCTCTAGAAAGAGACAGTGCCAGTGTTCGTGGGGCTATGAATGGGGTTTGCCTGGCTACTTGAAGAGCAGCAAGAGCTTTTGGTCCTGGTCCCTTTGCGGTGGGAGGAATCCCTGGACGTTCGCACTTGCTGAGCCTGCCTCCTGGTGTACTCGGCGGCCCACGCAGATATTATTCGGCTTTCGGAGGCACCAGAAAGAGACAGCGCCAGCGTTGGTGGGTCTGTGAATGGGGTGTCCTGACTACTTGAAGAGCAGCAAGAGCTTTTGTTCCGGGGCCCTTTGGGGTGGCAGGAATCCCTGGACGTTCGCAATTGCTGAGCCTGCCGCCGGGTGTCCTCAGCGGCCCACACAAACAGTGTTCTCTTTTGGGAGACTCTAGAAAGAGATAGTGCCAGTGTTCGTGGGGCTATGAATGGGGTTTGCCCGGCTACTTGAAGAGCAGCAAGAGCTTTTGGTCCTGGCCCCTTTGCGGTGGGAGGAATCCCTGGACGTTCGCAATTGCTGAGCCTGCAACCGGCTGTACTCGGTGGCCCACGCAGATAGTATTGGGCTTTGGGAGGCACCAGAAAGAGACAGCGCCAGCGTTTGTAGGGCTGTGAATGTGGTTGCGTGGCTACTTGAAGAGCAGCAAGAGCTTTTGGTCCTGGTCTCTTTGGGGTGGGAGGAATCCCTGGACGTTCGCACTTGCTGAGCCTGCCTCCGGGTGTACTCGGCGGCCCACGCAGATAGTATTGGGCTTTCGGAGGCACTACACAGAGACAGCGCCAGCGTTGGTGGGTCTGTGAATGGGGTGTCCTGGCTACTTGAAGAGCAGCAAGAGCTTTTGGTCCTGGCCCCTTTGCGGTGGGAGGAATCCCTGGACGTTCGCAATTGCTGATCCTGCCGCCGGGTGTACTCGGTGGCCCACGCAGATAGTATTGGGCTTTGGGAGGAACTAGAAAAAGACAGCACTACCGTTGGCGGGACTGTGAATGGGGTTTGCCTGGCTACTTGAAGAGCAGCAAGAGCTTTTGGTCCTGGTCCCTTTGCGGTGGCAGGAATCCCTGGACGTTCGCAATTGCTGAGCCTGCCTCCGGGTGTACTCGGCGGCCCACGCAGATATTATTGGGCTTTGGGAGGCACTACACAGAGACAGCGCCAGCGTTGGTGGGTCCGTGAATGGGGTGTCCTGGCTACTTGAAGAGCAGCAAGAGCTTTTGGTCCTGGCCCCTTTGCGGTGGGAGTAATCCCTGGACGTTTGCAATTGCTGAGCCTGCCTCCGGGTGTACTCGGCGGCCCACGCAGATAGTATTGGGCTTTCGGAGGCACTACACAGAGACAGCGCCAGCGTTGGTGGGTCTGTGAATGGGGTTGCCTGACCACTTGAAGAGCAGCAAGAGCTTTTGGTCCTGGCCCCTTTGCAGTGGGAGTAATCCCTGGATGTTTGCAATTGCTGAGCCTGCCTCCGGGTGTACTCGGCGGCCCACGCAGATAGTATTGGGCTTTGGGAGGCACCAGAAAGAGACAGCGCCATCGTTTGTAGGGCTGTGAATGGGGTTGCCTGGCTACTCGAAGAGCAGCAAGAGCTTTTGGTCCTGGCTCCTTTGCGGTGGCAGGAATCCCTGGACGTTTGCAATTGCTGAGCATGCCTCCGGGTGTACTGGGCAGCCCACGCAGATAGTACTGGGCTTTTGGAGGAACTAGAAAGAGACAGCACTAGCGTTGGTGGGACTGTGAATGGGGTGTCCTGGCTACTTGAAGAGCAGCAAGAGCTTTTGGACCTGGCCCCTTTGCGGTGGGAGGAATCCCTGGACGTTCGCAATTGCTGAGCCTGCCTCCGGGTGTCCTCAGCAGCCCACGCAAACAGTGTTCTCTTTTGGGAGGCTCTAGAAAGAGACAGCACCAGCGTTGGTGGGGCTGTGAATGGGGTTTGCCTGGCTACTTGAAGAGCAGCAAGAGCTTTTGTTCCGGGGCCCTTTGGGGTGGCAGGAATCCCTGGACGTTTGCAATTGCTGATCCTGCCGCCGGGTGTACTCGGTGGCCCACGCAGATAGTACTGGGCTTTTGGAGGAACTAGAAAGAGACAGCACTAGCGTTGGTGGGTCTGTGAATGGGGTGTCCTGGCTACTTGAAGAGCAGCAAGAGCTTTTGGTCCTGGCCCCTTTGCGGTGGCAGGAATCCCTGGACGTTTGCAATTGCTGAGCCTGCCGCCGGGTGTCCTCAGCGGCCCACGCAAACAGTGTTCTCTTTTGGGAGGCTCTAGAAAGAGACAGTGCCAGTGTTCGTGGGGCTATGAATGGGGTTTGCCTGGCTACTTGAAGAGCAGCAAGAGCTTTTGGTCCTGGTCCCTTTGCGGTGGGAGGAATCCCTGGACGTTCGCACTTGCTGAGCCTGCCTCCTGGTGTACTCGGCGGCCCACGCAGATATTATTCGGCTTTCGGAGGCACCAGAAAGAGACAGCGCCAGCGTTGGTGGGTCTGTGAATGGGGTGTCCTGACTACTTGAAGAGCAGCAAGAGCTTTTGTTCCGGGGCCCTTTGGGGTGGCAGGAATCCCTGGACGTTCGCAATTGCTGAGCCTGCCGCCGGGTGTCCTCAGCGGCCCACACAAACAGTGTTCTCTTTTGGGAGGCTCTAGAAAGAGATAGTGCCAGTGTTCGTGGGGCTATGAATGGGGTTTGCCCGGCTACTTGAAGAGCAGCAAGAGCTTTTGGACCTGGCCCCTTTGCGGTGGGAGGAATCCCTGGACGTTCGCAATTGCTGAGCCTGCAACCGGCTGTACTCGGTGGCCCACGCAGATAGTATTGGGCTTTGGGAGGCACCAGAAAGAGACAGCGCCAGCGTTTGTAGGGCTGTGAATGTGGTTGCGTGGCTACTTGAAGAGCAGCAAGAGCTTTTGGTCCTGGTCTCTTTGGGGTGGGAGGAATCCCTGGACGTTCGCACTTGCTGAGCCTGCCTCCGGGTGTACTCGGCGGCCCACGCAGATAGTATTGGGCTTTCGGAGGCACTACACAGAGACAGCGCCAGCATTGGTGGGTCTGTGAATGGGGTGTCCTGGCTACTTGAAGAGCAGCAAGAGCTTTTGGTCCTGGCCCCTTTGCGGTGGGAGGAATCCCTGGACGTTCGCAATTGCTGATCCTGCCGCCGGGTGTACTCGGTGGCCCACGCAGATAGTATTGGGCTTTGGGAGGAACTAGAAAAAGACAGCACTACCGTTGGCGGGACTGTGAATGGGGTTTGCCTGGCTACTTGAAGAGCAGCAAGAGCTTTTGGTCCTGGTCCCTTTGCGGTGGCAGGAATCCCTGGACGTTCGCAATTGCTGAGCCTGCCTCCGGGTGTACTCGGCGGCCCACGCAGATATTATTGGGCTTTGGGAGGCACTACACAGAGACAGCGCCAGCGTTGGTGGGTCCGTGAATGGGGTGTCCTGGCTACTTGAAGAGCAGCAAGAGCTTTTGGTCCTGGCCCCTTTGCGGTGGGAGTAATCCCTGGACGTTTGCAATTGCTGAGCCTGCCTCCGGGTGTACTCGGCGGCCCACGCAGATAGTATTGGGCTTTCGGAGGCACTACACAGAGACAGCGCCAGCGTTGGTGGGTCTGTGAATGGGGTTGCCTGACCACTTGAAGAGCAGCAAGAGCTTTTGGTCCTGGCCCCTTTGCGGTGGGAGGAATCCCTGGACGTTCGCAATTGCTGAGCCTGCCTCCGGGTGTACTCGGCGGCCCACGCAGATAGTATTGGGCTTTGGGAGGCACCAGAAAGAGACAGCGCCATCGTTTGTAGGGCTGTGAATGGGGTTGCCTGGCTACTCGAAGAGCAGCAAGAGCTTTTGGTCCTGGCCCCTTTGCGGTGGGAGGAATCCCTGGACATTCGCAATTGCTGAGCCTGCAACCGGCTGTCGTCAGCGGCCCACGCAAACAGTGTTCTCTTTTGGGAGGCTCTAGAAAGAGACAGTGCCAGTGTTCGTGGGGCTATGAATGGGGTTTGCCTGGCTACTTGAAGAGCAGCAAGAGCTTTTGGTCCTGGCCCCTTTGCGGTGGGAGGAATCCCTGGACGTTTGCAATTGCTGAGCCTGCCTCCGGGTGTACTCGGCGGCCCACGCAGATAGTATTGGGCTTTCGGAGGCACTACACAGAGACAGCGCCAGCGTTGGTGGGTCTGTGAATGCGGTTGTCTGACCACTTGAAGAGCAGCAAGAGCTTTTGGTCCTGGCCCCTTTGCGGTGGGAGTAATCCCTGGACGTTTGCAATTGCTGAGCCTGCCTCAGGGTGTACTCGGCGGCCCATGCAGATAGTATTGGGCTTTGGGAGGCACAAGAAAGAGAAAGCGCCAGCGTTTGTAGGACTGTGAATGGGGTTGCCTGGCTACTTGAAGAGCAGCAAGAGCTTTTGGTCCTGGCTCCTTTGCGGTGGGAGGAATCCCTGGACGTTCGCAATTGCTGAGGCTGCCTCTGGGTATACTCGGAGGCCCAGGCAGATAGCATTGGAGTTTGGGAGGCTCTAGAAAGAGACAGTGACATCGTTTGTGGGCCTATGAATGAGGTTACGTGGCTACTTGAGGAGCAGCAAGAGCTTTTGGTCCTGGCCCCTTTGCGGTGGGAGGAATCCCTGGACGTTCGCAATTGCTGAGCCTGCCGCCGGGTGTCCTCAGCGGCCCTCGCAAACATTGTTCTCTTTTGGGAGGCTCTAGAAAGAGACAGCACCAGCGTTGGTGGGTCTGTGAATGGGGTGTCCTTAATACTTGAAGAGCAGCAAGAGCTTTTGGTCCTGGTCCCTTTGGGGTGGGAGGAATCCCTGGACGTTTGCAATTGCTGAGCCTGCCTGCGAGTGTACTCGGCGGCCCACGCAGATAGTATTTGACTTTGGGAGGCACTACACAGAGACAGCGCCAGCGTTGGTGGGTCTGTGAATGGGGTTGCCTGACCACTTGAAGAGCAGCAAGAGCTTTTGGTCCTGGCCCCTTTGCGGTGGGAGTAATCCCTGGATGTTTGCAATTGCTGAGCCTGCCTCCGGGTGTACTCGGCGGCCCACGCAGATAGTATTGGGCTTTGGGAGGCACCAGAAAGAGACAGCACCATCGTTTGTAGGGCTGTGAATGGGGTTGCCTGGCTACTCGAAGAGCAGCAAGAGCTTTTGGTCCTGGCCCCTTTGCGGTGGGAGGAATCCCTGGACGTTCGCAATTGCTGAGCCTGCAACCGGCTGTCGTCAGCGGCCCACGCAAACAGTGTTCTCTTTTGGGAGGCTCTAGAAAGAGACAGTGCCAGTGTTCGTGGGGCTATGAATGGGGTTTGCCTCGCTACTTGAAGAGCAGCAAGAGCTTTTGGTCCTGGCCCCTTTGCGGTGGGAGGAATCCCTGGACGTTTGCAATTGCTGAGCCTGCCTCAGGGTGTACTCGGCGGCCCACGCAAATAGTATTGGGCTTTGGGAGGCACCAGAAAGAGAAAGCGCCAGCGTTTGTAGGGCTGTGAATGGGGTTGCCTGGCTACTTGAAGAGCAGCAAGAGCTTTTGGTCCTGGCTCCTTTGCGGTGGGAGGAATCCCTGGACGTTCGCAATTGCTGAGGCTTCCTCTGGGTATACTCGGAGGCCCAGGCAGATAGCATTGGAGTTTGGGAGGCTCTAGAAAGAGACAGTGACATCGTTTGTGGGCCTATGAATGAGGTTACGTGGCTACTTGAAGAGCAGCAAGAGCTTTTGGTCCTGGCCCCATTGCGGTGGCAGGAATCCCTGGACGTTCGCAATTGCTGAGCCTGCCGCCGGGTGTCCTCAGCGGCCCTCGCAAACATTGTTCTCTTTTGGGAGGCTCTAGAAAGAGACAGCACCAGCGTTGGTGGGTCTGTGAATGGGGTGTCCTGACTACTTGAAGAGCAGCAAGAGCTTTTGGTCCTGGTCCCTTTGGGGTGGGAGGAATCCCTGGACGTTTGCAATTGCTGATCCTGCCTCAGGGTGTACTCGGTGGCCCATGCAGATAATATTGGGCTTTGGGAGGCACTAGAAAGAGACAGCGCCAGCGTTGGTGGGTCTGTGAATGGGGTTGCCTGACCACTTGAAGAGCAGCAAGAGCTTTTGGTCCTGGCCCCTTTGCGGTGGGAGTAATCCCTGGATGTTTGCAATTGCTGAGCCTGCCTCCGGGTGTACTCGGCGGCCCACGCAGATAGTATTGGGCTTTGGGAGGCACCAGAAAGAGACAGCGCCATCGTTTGTAGGGCTGTGAATGGGGTTGCCTGGCTACTTGAAGAGCAGCAAGAGCTTTTGGTCCTGGCCCCTTTGCGGTGGGAGGAATCCCTGGACGTTCGCAATTGCTGAGCCTGCAACCGGGTGTACTCGGAGGCCCACGCAAACAGTGTTCTCTTTTGGGAGGCTCTAGAAAGAGACAGTGCCAGTGTTCGTGGGGCTATGAATGGGGTTTGCCTCGCTACTTGAAGAGCAGCAAGAGCTTTTGGTCCTGGCCCCTTTGCGGTGGGAGGAATCCCTGGACGTTTGCAATTGCTGAGCCTGCCTCCGGGTGTACTCGGCGGCCCACGCAGATAGTATTGGGCTTTCGGAGGCACTACACAGAGACAGCGCCAGCATTGGTGGGTCTGTGAATGGGGTGTCCTGGCTACTTGAAGAGCAGCAAGAGCTTTTGGTCCTGGCCCCTTTGCGGTGGGAGTAATCCCTGGACGTTTGCAATTGCTGAGCCTGCCTCCGGGTGTACTCGGCGGCCCACGCAGATAGTATTGGGCTTTGGGAGGCACCAGAAAGAGAAAGCGCCAGCGTTTGTAGGGCTGTGAATGGGGTTGCCTGGCTACTTGAAGAGCAGCAAGAGCTTTTGGTCCTGGCTCCTTTGCGGTGGGAGGAATCCCTGGACATTCGCAATTGCTGAGGCTGCCTCTGGGTATACTCGGAGGCCCAGGCAGATAGCATTGGAGTTTGGGAGGCTCTAGAAAGAGACAGTGACATCGTTTGTGGGCCTATGAATGAGGTTACGTGGCTACTTGAAGAGCAGCAAGAGCTTTTGGTCCTGGCCCCTTTGCGGTGGGAGGAATCCCTGGACATTCGCAATTGCTGAGCCTGCCGCCGGGTGTCCTCAGCGGCCCTCGCAAACATTGTTTTCTTTTGGGAGGCTCTAGAAAGAGACAGCACCAGCGTTGGTGGGTCTGTGAATGGGGTGTCCTGACTACTTGAAGAGCAGCTAGAGCTTTTGGTCCTGGTCCCTTTGGGGTGGGAGGAATCCCTGGATGTTTGCAATTGCTGAGCCTGCCTGCGAGTGTACTCGGCGGCCCACGCAGATAGTATTTGTCTTTGGGAGGCACTACACAGAGACAGCGCCAGCGTTGGTGGGTCTGTGAATGGGGTTGCCGGACCACTTGAAGAGCAGCAAGAGCTTTTGGTCCTGGCCCCTTTGCTTTGGGAGGAATCCCTGGACATTCGCAATTGCTGAGCCTGCCTCCGGGTGTACTCAGCTCCACAGGCAGATAATATTGGAGTTTGGGAGGCACCAGAAAGAGACAGCACCAGCGTTTGTAGGGCTGTGAATGGTGTTGCCCGGCTACTTGAAGTGCAGCAAGAGCTTTTGGTCCTGGCCTCTTTGCGGTGGCAGGAATCCCTGGACGTTCGCAATTGCTGAGCCTGCCTCCGGGTGTACTCGGCGGCCCACGCAGATAGTACTGCGCTTCTGGAGGCACTAGAAAGAGACAGCGCCAGCGTTGGTGGGTCTGTGAATCGGGTGTCCAGGCTACGTGAAGAGCAGCAAGAGCTTTTGTTCCGGGGCCCTTTGGGGTGGCAGGAATCCCTGGACGTTCGCAATTGCTGAGCCTGCCGCCGGGTGTCCTCAGCGGCCCACGGAAACAGTGTTCTCTTTTGGGAGGCTCTAGAAAGAGATAGTGCCAGTGTTCGTGGGGCTATGAATGGGGTTTGCCCGGCTACTTGAAGAGCAGCAAGAGCTTTTGGTCCTGGCCCCTTTGCGGTGGGAGTAATCCCTGGACGTTCGCAATTGCTGAGCCTGCAACCGGCTGTACTCGGTGGCCCACGCAGATAGTATTGGGCTTTGGGAGGAACTAGAAAAAGACAGCACTACCGTTGGCGGGACTGTGAATGGGGTTTGCCTGGCTACTTGAAGAGCAGCAAGAGCTTTTGGTCCTGGTCCCTTTGCGGTGGCAGGAATCCCTGGACGTTCGCAATTGCTGAGCCTGCCTCCGGGTGTACTCGGCGGCCCACGCAGATATTATTGGGCTTTGGGAGGCACTACACAGAGACAGCGCCAGCGTTGGTGGGTCCGTGAATGGGGTGTCCTGGCTACTTGAAGAGCAGCAAGAGCTTTTGGTCCTGGCCCCTTTGCGGTGGGAGTAATCCCTGGACGTTTGCAATTGCTGAGCCTGCCTCCGGGTGTACTCGGCGGCCCACGCAGATAGTATTGGGCTTTCGGAGGCACTACACAGAGACAGCGCCAGTGTTGGTGGGTCTGTGAATGGGGTTGCCTGACCACTTGAAGAGCAGCAAGAGCTTTTGGTCCTGGCCCCTTTGCAGTGGGAGTAATCCCTGGATGTTTGCAATTGCTGAGCCTGCCTCCGGGTGTACTCGGCGGCCCACGCAGATAGTATTGGGCTTTGGGAGGCACCAGAAAGAGACAGCGCCATCGTTTGTAGGGCTGTGAATGGGGTTGCCTGGCTACTCGAAGAGCAGCAAGAGCTTTTGGTCCTGGCCCCTTTGCGGTGGGAGGAATCCCTGGACGTTCGCAATTGCTGAGCCTGCAACCGGCTGTCGTCAGCGGCCCACGCAAACAGTGTTCTCTTTTGGGAGGCTCTAGAAAGAGACAGTGCCAGTGTTCGTGGGGCTATGAATGGGGTTTGCCTCGCTACTTGAAGAGCAGCAAGAGCTTTTGGTCCTGGCCCCTTTGCGGTGGGAGGAATCCCTGGACGTTCGCACTTGCTGAGCCTGCCTCCGGGTGTACTCGGCGGCCCACGCAGATAGTATTGGGCTTTCGGAGGCACTACACAGAGACAGCGCCAGCGTTGGTGGGTCTGTGAATGGGGTTGTCTGACCACTTGAAGAGCAGCAAGAGCTTTTGGTCCTGGCTCCTTTGCGGTGGGAGTAATCCCTGGACGTTTGCAATTGCTGAGCCTGCCTCAGGGTGTACTCGGCGGCCCACGCAGATAGTATTGGGCTTTGGGAGGCACCAGAAAGAGAAAGCGCCAGCGTTTGTAGGACTGTGAATGGGGTTGCCTGGCTACTTGAAGAGCAGCAAGAGCTTTTGGTCCTGGCTCCTTTGCGGTGGGAGGAATCCCTGGACGTTCGCAATTGCTGAGGCTGCCTCTGGGTATACTCGGAGGCCCAGGCAGATAGCATTGGAGTTTGGGAGGCTCTAGAGGGAGACAGTGACATCGTTTGTGGGCCTATGAATGAGGTTACGTGGCTATTTGAAGAGCAGCAAGAGCTTTTGGTCCTGGCCCCTTTGCGGTGGGAGGAATCCCTGGACATTCGCAATTGCTGAGCCTGCCGCCGGGTGTCCTCAGCGGCCCTCGCAAACATTGTTCTCTTTTGGGAGGCTCTAGAAAGAGACAGCACCAGCGTTGGTGGGTCTGTGAATGGGGTGTCCTTAATACTTGAAGAGCAGCAAGAGCTTTTGGTCCTGGTCCCTTTGGGGTGGGAGGAATCCCTGGACGTTTGCAATTGCTGAGCCTGCCTGCGAGTGTACTCGGCGGCCCACGCAGATAGTATTTGACTTTGGGAGGCACTAGAAAGAGACAGCACCAGCGTTGGTGGGTCTGTGAATGGGGTTGCCTGACCACTTGAAGAGCAGCAAGAGCTTTTGGTCCTGGCCCCTTTGCGGTGGGAGTAATCCCTGGATGTTTGCAATTGCTGAGCCTGCCTCCGGGTGTACTCGGCGGCCCACGCACATAGTATTGGGCTTTGGGAGGCACCAGAAAGAGACAGCACCATCGTTTGTAGGGCTGTGAATGGGGTTGCCTGGCTACTCGAAGAGCAGCAAGAGCTTTTGGTCCTGGCCCCTTTGCGGTGGGAGGAATCCCTGGACGTTCGCAATTGCTGAGCCTGCCGCCGAGTGTCCTCAGCAGTCCACGCAAATAGTGTTCAATTTTGGGAGGCTCTAGAAAGAGACAGCGCCAGCGTTGGTGGGTCTGTGAATGGGGTTTGCCTCGCTACTTGAAGAGCAGCAAGAGCTTTTGGTCCTGGCCCCTTTGCGGTGGGAGGAATCCCTGGACGTTTGCAATTGCTGAGCCTGCCTCCGGGTGTACTCGGCGGCCCACGCAGATAGTATTGGGCTTTCGGAGGCACTACACAGAGACAGCGCCAGCGTTGGTGGGTCTGTGAATGGGGTGTCCTGGCTACTTGAAGAGCAGCAAGAGCTTTTGGTCCTGGCCCCTTTGCGGTGGGAGTAATCCCTGGACGTTTGCAATTGCTGAGCCTGCCTCAGGGTGTACTCGGCGGCCCACGCAGATAGTATTGGGCTTTGGGAGGCACCAGAAAGAGAAAGCGCCAGCGTTTGTAGGGCTGTGAATGGGGTTGCCTGGCTACTTGAAGAGCAGCAAGAGCTTTTGGTCCTGGCTCCTTTGCGGTGGGAGGAATCCCTGGACATTCGCAATTGCTGAGGCTGCCTCTGGGTATACTCGGAGGCCCAGGCAGATAGCATTGGAGTTTGGGAGGCTCTAGAAAGAGACAGTGACATCGTTTGTGGGCCTATGAATGAGGTTGCGTGGCTGCTTGAAGAACAGCAAGAGCTTTTGGTCCTGGCCCCTTTGCGGTGGGAGGAATCCCTGGACATTCGCAATTGCTGAGCCTGTCGCCGGGTGTCCTCAGCGGCCCTCGCAAACAGTGTTCTCTTTTGGGAGGCTCTAGAAAGAGACAGCACCAGCGTTGGTGGGTCTGTGAATGGGGTGTCCTGACTACTTGAAGAGCAGGTAGAGCTTTTGGTCCTGGTCCCTTTGGGGTGGGAGGAATCCCTGGATGTTTGCAATTGCTGAGCCTGCCTGCGAGTGTACTCGGCGGCCCACGCAGATAGTACTGGGCTTTGGGAGGCACTAGAAAGAGACAGCGCCAGCGTTGGTGGGTCTGTGAATGGGGTGTCCAGGCTACTTGAAGAGCAGCAAGAGCTTTTGTTCCGGGGCCCTTTGGGGTGGCAGGAATCCCTGGACGTTCGCAATTGCTGAGCCTGCCGCCGGGTGTCCTCAGCGGCCCACACAAACAGTGTTCTCTTTTGGGAGGCTCTAGAAAGAGACAGCACCAGCGTTGGTGGGTCTGTGAATGGGGTGTCCTGACTACTTGAAGAGCAGCAAGAGCTTTTGGTCCTGGTCCCTTTGGGGTGGGAGGAATCCCTGGACGTTTGCAATTGCTGAGCCTGCCTGCGAGTGTACTCGGCGGCCCACGCAGATAGTATTTGACTTTGGGAGGCACTACACAGAGACAGCGCCAGCGTTGGTGGGTCTGTGAATGGGGTTGCCTGACCACTTGAAGAGCAGCAAGAGCTTTTGGTCCTGGCCCCTTTGCGGTGGGAGTAATCCTTGGATGTTTGCAATTGCTGAGCCTGCCTCCGGGTGGACTCGGCGGCCCACGCAGATAGTATTGGGCTTTGGGAGGCACCAGAAAGAGACAGCGCCATCGTTTGTAGGGCTGTGAATGGGGTTGCCTGGCTACTCGAAGAGCAGCAAGAGCTTTTGGTCCTGGCCCCTTTGCGGTGGGAGGAATCCCTGGACGTTCGCAATTGCTGAGCCTGCAACCGGCTGTCGTCAGCGGCCCACGCAAACAGTGTTCTCTTTTGGGAGGCTCTAGAAAGAGACAGTGCCAGTGTTCGTGGGGCTATGAATGGGGTTTGCCTCGCTACTTGAAGAGCAGCAAGAGCTTTTGGTCCTGGCCCCTTTGCGGTGGGAGGAATCCCTGGACGTTTGCAATTGCTGAGCCTGCCTCCGGGTGTACTCGGCGGCCCACGCAAATAGTATTGGGCTTTCGGAGGCACTACACAGAGACAGCGCCAGCGTTGGTGGGTCTGTGAATGGGGTGTCCTGGCTACTTGAAGAGCAGCAAGAGCTTTTGGTCCTGGCTCCTTTGCGGTGGGAGGAATCCCTGGACATTCGCAATTGCTGAGGCTGCCTCTGGGTATACTCGGAGGCCCAGGCAGATAGCATTGGAGTTTGGGAGGCTCTAGAAAGAGACAGTGACATCGTTTGTGGGCCTATGAATGAGGTTACGTGGCTACTTGAAGAGCAGCAAGAGCTTTTGGTCCTGGCCCCTTTGCGGTGGGAGGAATCCCTGGACATTCGCAATTGCTGAGCCTGTCGCCGGGTGTCCTCAGCGGCCCTCGCAAACAGTGTTCTCTTTTGGGAGGCTCTAGAAAGAGACAGCACCAGCGTTGGTGGGTCTGTGAATGGGGTGTCCTGACTACTTGAAGAGCAGCTAGAGCTTTTGGTCCTGGTCCCTTTGGGGTGGGAGGAATCCCTGGATGTTTGCAATTGCTGAGCCTGCCTGCGAGTGTACTCGGCGGCCCACGCAGATAGTATTTGTCTTTGGGAGGCACTACACAGAGACAGCGCCAGCGTTGGTGGGTCTGTGAATGGGGTGTCCTGACTACTTGAAGAGCAGCAAGAGCTTTTGGTCCTGGCCCCTTTGCGGTGGGAGTAATCCCTGGACATTCGCAATTGCTGAGCCTGCCTCCGAGTGTACTCAGCTCCACAGGCAGATAATATTGGAGTTTGGGAGGCACCAGAAAGAGACAGCACCAGCGTTTGTAGGGCTGTGAATGGTGTTGCCCGGCTACTTGAAGTGCAGCAAGAGTTTTTGGTCCTGGCCTCTTTGCGGTGGCAGGAATCCCTGGACGTTCGCAATTGCTGAGCCTGCCTCCGGGTGTACTCGGCGGCCCACGCAGATAGTACTGCGCTTCTGGAGGCACTAGAAAGAGACAGCGCCAGCGTTGGTGGGTCTTTGAATCGGGTGTCCAGGCTACTTGAAGAGCAGCAAGAGCTTTTGGTCCTGGCCCTTTGGGGTGGCAGGAATCCCTGGACGTTCGCAATTGCTGAGCCTGCCGCCGGGTGTCCTCAGCGGCCCACACAAACAGTGTTCTCTTTTGGGAGGCTCTAGAAAGAGACAGTGCCAGTGTTCGTGGGGCTATGAATGGGGTTTGCCCGGCTACTTGAAGAGCAGCAAGAGCTTTTGGTCCTGGCCCCTTTGCAGTGGGAGGAATCCCTGGACGTTCGCAATTGCTGAGCCTGCAACCGGCTGTACTCGGTGGCCCACGCAGATAGTATTGGGCTTTGGGAGGCACCAGAAAGAGACAGCGCCAGCGTTTGTAGGGCTGTGAATGTGGTTGCGTGGCTAATTGAAGAGCAGCAAGAGCTTTTGGTCCTGGTCTCTTTTGGGGTGGGAGGAATCCCTGGACGTTCGCACTTGCTGAGCCTGCCTCCGGGTGTACTCGGCGGCCCACGCAGATAGTATTGGGCTTTCGGAGGCACTACACAGAGACAGCGCCAGCGTTGGTGGGTCTGTGAATGGGGTGTCCTGGCTACTTGAAGAGCAGCAAGAGCTTTTGGTCCTGGCCCCTTTGCGGTGGGAGGAATCCCTGGACGTTCGCAATTGCTGAGCCTGCCTCCGGGTGTACTCGGCGGCCCACGCAGATATTATTGGGCTTTGGGAGGCACTACACAGAGACAGCGCCAGCGTTGGTGGGTCTGTGAATGGGGTGTCCTGGCTACTTGAAGAGCAGCAAGAGCTTTTGGTCCTGGCCCCTTTGCGGTGGGAGTAATCCCTGGACGTTTGCAATTGCTGAGCCTGCCTCCGGGTGTACTCGGCGGCCCACGCAGATAGTATTGGGCTTTCGGAGGCACTACACAGAGACAGCGCCAGCGTTGGTGGGTCTGTGAATGGGGTTGCCTGACCACTTGAAGAGCAGCAAGAGCTTTTGGTCCTGGTCCCTTTGCGGTGGGAGTAATCCCTGGACGTTTGCAATTGCTGAGCCTGCCTCAGGGTGTACTCGGCGGCCCACGCAGATAGTATTGGGCTTTGGGAGGCACCAGAAAGAGAAAGCGCCATCGTTTGTAGGGCTGTGAATGGGGTTACCTGGCTACTTGAAGAGCAGCAAGAGCTTTTGGTCCTGGCTCCTTTGCGGTGGGAGGAATCCCTGGACGTTCGCAATTGCTGAGGCTGCCTCTGGGTATACTCGGAGGCCCAGGCAGATAGCATTGGAGTTTGGGAGGCTCTAGAAAGAGACAGTGACATCGTTTCTGGGCCTATGAATGAGGTTTCGTGGCTACTTCAAGAGCAGCAAGAGCTTTTGGTCCTGGCCCCTTTGCGGTGGCAGGAATCCCTGGACGTTCGCAATTGCTGAGCCTGCCGCCGGGTGTCCTCAGCGGCCCTCGCAAACATTGTTCTCTTTTGGGAGGCTCTAGAAAGAGACAGCACCAGCGTTGGTGGGTCTGTGAATGGGGTGTCCTTAATACTTGAAGAGCAGCAAGAGCTTTTGGTCCTGGTCTCTTTGGGGTGGGAGGAATCCCTGGACGTTCGCACTTGCTGAGCCTGCCTCCGGGTGTACTCGGCGGCCCACGCAGATAGTATTTGACTTTGGGAGGCACTACACAGAGACAGCGCCAGCGTTGGTGGGTCTGTGAATGGGGTTGCCTGACCACTTGAAGAGCAGCAAGAGCTTTTGGTCCTGGCCCCTTTGCGGTGGGAGTAATCCCTGGATGTTTGCAATTGCTGAGCCTGCCTCTGGGTGTACTCGGCGGCCCACGCAGATAGTATTGGGCTTTGGGAGGCACCAGAAAGAGACAGCGCCATCGTTTGTAGGGCTGTGAATGGGGTTGCCTGGCTACTCGAAGAGCAGCAAGAGCTTTTGGTCCTGGCCCCTTTGCGGTGGGAGGAATCCCTGGACGTTCGCAATTGCTGAGCCTGCAACCGGCTGTCGTCAGCGGCCCACGCAAATACTGTTCAATTTTGGGAGGCTCTAGAAAGAGACAGTGCCAGTGTTCGTGGGGCTATGAATGGGGTTTGCCTCGCTACTTGAAGAGCAGCAAGAGCTTTTGGTCCTGGCCCCTTTGCGGTGGGAGGAATCCCTGGACGTTTGCAATTGCTGAGCCTGCCTCCGGGTGTACTCGGCGGCCCACGCAGATAGTATTGGGCTTTCGGAGGCACTACACAGAGACAGCGCCAGCGTTGGTGGGTCTGTGAATGGGGTGTCCTGGCTACTTGAAGAGCAGCAAGAGCTTTTGGTCCTGGCCCCTTTGCGGTGGGAGTAATCCCTGGACGTTTGCAATTGCTGAGCCTGCCTCAGGGTGTACTCGGCGGCCCACGCAGATAGTATTGGGCTTTGGGAGGCACCAGAAAGAGAAAGCGCCATCGTTTGTAGGGCTGTGAATGGGGTTGCCTGGCTACTTGAAGAGCAGCAAGAGCTTTTGGTCCTGGCTCCTTTGCGGTGGGAGGAATCCCTGGACGTTCGCAATTGCTGAGGCTGCCTCTGGGTATACTCGGAGGCCCAGGCAGATAGCATTGGAGTTTCGGAGGCACTAGAAAGAGACAGCGCCAGCGTTGGTGGGTCTGTGAATGGGGTGTCCTGACTACTTGAAGAGCAGCAAGAGCTTTTGGTCCTGGCCCCTTTGCGGTTGCAGGAATCCCTGGACGTTCGCAATTGCTGAGCCTGCAGCCGGGTGTCCTCAGCGGCCCTCGCAAACATTGTTCTCTTTTGGGAGGCTCTAGAAAGAGACAGCACCAGCGTTGGTGGGTCTGTGAATGGGGTGTCCTTAATACTTGAAGAGCAGCAAGAGCTTTTGGTCCTGGTCCCTTTGGGGTGGGAGGAATCCCTGGACGTTTGCAATTGCTGAGCCTGCCTGCGAGTGTACTCGGCGGCCCACGCAGATAGTATTGGGCTTTCGGAGGCACTACACAGAGACAGCGCCAGCGTTGGTGGGTCTGTGAATGGGGTTGCCTGACCACTTGAAGAGCAGCAAGAGCTTTTGGTCCTGGCCCCTTTGCGGTGGGAGTAATCCCTGGATGTTTGCAATTGCTGAGCCTGCCTCCAAGTGTACTCGGCGGCCCACGCAGATAGTATTGGGCTTTGGGAGGCACCAGAAAGAGACAGCGCCATCGTTTGTAGGGCTGTGAATGGGGTTGCCTGGCTACTCGAAGAGCAGCAAGAGCTTTTGGTCCTGGCCCCTTTGCGGTGGGAGGAATCCCTGGACGTTCGCAATTGCTGAGGCTGCCTCTGGGTATACTCGGAGGCCCAGGCAGATAGCATTGGAGTTTGGGAGGCTCTAGAAAGAGACAGTGACATCGTTTGTGCGCCTATGAATGAGGTTACGTGGCTACTTGAAGAGCAGCAAGAGCTTTTGTTCCTGGCCCCTTTGGGGTGGCAGGAATCCCTGGACGTTCGCAATTGCTGAGGCTGCCTCAGGGTGTCCTCAGCGGCCTATGCAAACAGTGTTCTCTTTTGGGAGGCTCTAGAAAGAGACAGTGCCAGTGTTTCTGGGGCTGTGAATGGGGTTTGCCTGGCTACTTGAAGAGCAGCAAGAGCTTTTGGACCTGGGCCCTTTGTGGTGGGAGGAATCCCTGGACGTTCGCAATTGCTGAGCCTGCCGCCGGGTGTGCTCAGCAGTCCACGCAAATAGTGTTCAATTTTGGCAGGCTCTAGAAAGAGACAGAGCCAGCGTTGGTGGGTCTGTGAATGGGGTTGCCTGGCTACTTGAAGAGCAGCAAGAGCTTTTGGTCCTGGCCCCTTTGCGGTGGCAGGAATCCCTGGACATTCGCAATTGCTGAGCCTGCCGCCGGGTGTCCTCAGCGGCCCTCGCAAACAGTGTTCTCTTTTGGGAGGCTCTAGAAAGAGACAGCACCAGCGT
This sequence comes from Platalea minor, assembly GCA_037975005.1. Lineage (NCBI taxonomy): Eukaryota > Metazoa > Chordata > Aves > Pelecaniformes > Threskiornithidae > Platalea > Platalea minor. The sequence continues at coordinate 100,029 of JBBPFK010000043.1, read as the reverse complement.
TGGTGGGTCTGTGAATGGGGTGTCCTGACTACTTGAAGAGCAGCTAGAGCTTTTGGTCCTGGTCCCTTTGGGGTGGGAGGAATCCCTGGATGTTTGCAATTGCTGAGCCTGCCTGCGATTGTACTCGGAGGCCCACGCAGATAGTATTGGGCTTTGGGAGGCACTACACAGAGACAGCGCCAGCGTTGGTGGGTCTGTGAATGGGGTTACCTGGCTACTTGAAGAGCAGCAAGAGCTTTTGGTCCTGGCCCCTTTGCGGTGGGAGGAATCCCTGGACATTCGCAATTGCTGAGCCTGCCTCCGGGTGTACTCAGCTCCACAGGCAGATAATATTGGAGTTTGGGAGGCACCAGAAAGAGACAGCGCCATCGTTTGTAGGGCTGTGAATGGTGTTGCCCGGCTACTTGAAGTGCAGCAAGAGCTTTTGGTCCTGGCCTCTTTGCGGTGGCAGGAATCCCTGGACGTTCGCAATTGCTGAGCCTGCCTCCTGGTGTACTCGGCGGCCCACGCAGATAGTACTGCGCTTCTGGAGGCACTAGAAAGAGACAGCGCCAGCGTTTGTGGGTCTGTGAATGGGGTGTCCTGGCTACTTGAAGAGCAGCAAGAGCTTTTGTTCCGGGGCCCTTTGGGGTGGCAGGAATCCCTGGACGTTCGCAATTGCTGAGCCTGCCGCCGGGTGTCCTCAGCGGCGCACACAAACAGTGTTCTCTTTTGGGAGGCTCTAGAAAGAGACAGTGCCAGTGTTCGTGGGGCTATGAATGGGGTTTACCCGGCTACTTGAAGAGCAGCAAGAGCTTTTGGTCCTGGCCCCTTTGCGGTGGGAGGAATCCCTGGACGTTCGCAATTGCTGAGCCTGCAACCGGCTGTACTCGGTGGCCCACGCAGATAGTATTGGGCTTTGGGAGGCACCAGAAAGAGACAGCGCCAGCGTTTGTAGGGCTGTGAATGTGGTTGCGTGGCTACTTGAAGAGCAGCAAGAGCTTTTGGTCCTGGTCTCTTTGGGGTGGGAGGAATCCCTGGACGTTCGCACTTGCTGAGCCTGCCTCCGGGTGTACTCGGCGGCCCACGCAGATAGTATTGGGCTTTCGGAGGAACTACACAGAGACAGCGCCAGCGTTGGTGGGTCTGTGAATGGGGTGTCCTGGCTACTTGAAGAGCAGCAAGAGCTTTTGGTCCTGGCCCCTTTACGGTGGGAGTAATCCCTGGACGTTTGCAATTGCTGAGCCTGCCTCCGGGTGTACTCGGCGGCCCACGCAGATAGTATTGGGCTTTCGGAGGCACTACACAGAGACAGCGCCAGCGTTGGTGGGTCTGTGAATGGGGTGTCCTGGCTACTTGAAGAGCAGCAAGAGCTTTTGGTCCTGGGCCCTTTGCGGTGGGAGGAATCCCTGGACGTTCGCAATTGCTGATCCTGCCGCCGGGTGTACTCGGTGGCCCACGCAGATAGTATTGGGCTTTGGGAGGAACTAGAAAAAGACAGCACTACCGTTGGCGGGACTGTGAATGGGGTTTGCCTGGCTACTTGAAGAGCAGCAAGAGCTTTTGGTCCTGGCCCCTTTGCGGTGGCAGGAATCCCTGGACGTTCGCAATTGCTGAGCCTGCCGCCGTGTGTACTCGGCGGCCCACGCAGATAGTACTGCGCTTTTGGAGGCACTAGAAAGAGACAGCGCCAATGTTTTTGGGTCTGTGAATAGGGTTTGCCTGGCTACTTGAAGAGCAGCAAGAGCTTTTGGTCCTGGCCCCTTTGCGGTGGCAGGAATCCCTGGACGTTCGCAATTGCTGAGCCTGCCGCCGGGTGTCCTCAGCAGCCCACGCAAAAAGTGTTCTCTTTTGGGAGGCTCTAGAAAGAGACAGCCCCAGCGTTGGTGGGTCTGTGAATGGGGTGTCCTGGCTACTTGAAGAGCAGCAAGAGCTTTTGGTCCTGGCCCCTTTGCGGTGGCAGGAATCCCTGGACGTTCGCAGTTGCTGATCCTGCAACCGGCTGTCGTCAGCGGCCCACGCAAACAGTGTTCTCTTTTGGGAGGCTCTAGAAAGAGACAGTGCCAGTGTTCGTGGGGCTATGAATGGGGTTTGCCTCGCTACTTGAAGAGCAGCAAGAGCTTTTGGTCCTGGCCCCTTTGCGGTGGGAGGAATCCCTGGACGTTTGCAATTGCTGAGCCTGCCTCCGGGTGTACTCGGTGGCCCACGCAGATAGTATTGGGCTTTGGGAGGCACCAGAAAGAGACAGCGCCAGCGTTGGTGGGTCTGTGAATGGGGTGTCCTGGCTACTTGAAGAGCAGCAAGAGCTTTTGGTCCTGGCCCCTTTGCGGTGGGAGTAATCCCTGGACGTTTGCAATTGCTGAGCCTGCCTCAGGGTGTACTCGGCGGCCCACGCAGATAGTATTGGGCTTTGGGAGGCACCAGAAAGAGAAAGCGCCATCGTTTGTAGGGCTGTGAATGGGGTTGCCTGGCTACTTGAAGAGCAGCAAGAGCTTTTGGTCCTGGCTCCTTTGCGGTGGGAGGAATCCCTGGACATTCGCAATTGCTGAGCCTGCCGCCGGGTATACTCGGAGGCCCAGGCAGATAGCATTGGAGTTTGGGAGGCTCTAGAAAGAGACAGTGACATCGTTTGTGGGCCTATGAATGAGGTTACGTGGCTACTTGAAGAGCAGCAAGAGCTTTTGGTCCTGGCCCCTTTGCAGTGGCAGGAATCCCTGGACGTTCGCAATTGCTGAGCCTGCCGCCGGGTGTCCTCAGCGGCCCTCGCAAACATTGTTCTCTTTTGGGAGGCTCTAGAAAGAGACAGCACCAGCGTTGGTGGGTCTGTGAATGGGGTGTCCTTAATACTTGAAGAGCAGCAAGAGCTTTTGGTCCTGGTCCCGTTGGGGTGGGAGGAATCCCTGGACGTTTGCAATTGCTGAGCCTGCCTGCGAGTGTACTCGGCGGCCCACGCAGTTAGTATTTGACTTTGGGAGGCACTACACAGAGACAGCGCCAGCGTTGGTGGGTCTGTGAATGGGGTTGCCTGACCACTTGAAGAGCAGCAAGAGCTTTTGGTCCTGGCCCCTTTGCGGTGGGAGGAATCCCTGGATGTTTGCAATTGCTGAGCCTGCCTCCGGGTGTACTCGGCGGCCCACGCAGATAGTATTGGGCTTTGGGAGGCACCAGAAAGAGAAAGCGCCATCGTTTGTAGGGCTGTGAATGGGGTTGCCTGGCTACTCGAAGAGCAGCAAGAGCTTTTGGTCCTGGCCCCTTTGCGGTTGCAGGAATCCCTGGACGTTCGCAATTGCTGAGGCTGCCTCTGGGTATACTCGGAGGCCCAGGCAGATAGCATTGGAGTTTGGGAGGCTCTAGAAAGAGACAGTGACATCGTTTGTGGGCCTATGAATGAGGTTACGTGGCTACTTGAAGAGCAGCAAGAGCTTTTGTTCCTGGCCCCTTTGGGGTGGCAGGAATCCCTGGACGTTCGCAATTGCTGAGCCTGCCTCCGGGTGTCCTCAGCGGCCTATGCAAACAGTGTTCTCTTTTGGGAGGCTCTAGAAAGAGACAGTGCCAGTGTTTCTGGGGCTGTGAATGGGGTTTGCCTGGCTACTTGAAGAGCAGCAAGAGCTTTTGGACCTGGGCCCTTTGCGGTGGGAGGAATCCCTGGACGTTCGCAATTGCTGAGCCTGCCGCCGGGTGTACTCAGCAGTCCACGCAAATAGTGTTCAATTTTGGGAGGCTCTAGAAAGAGACAGAGCCAGCGTTGGTGGGTCTGTGAATGGGGTTGACTGGCTACTTGAAGAGCAGCAAGAGCTTTTGGTCCTGGCCCCTTTGCGGTGGGAGGAATCCCTGGACATTCGCAATTGCTGAGCCTGCCGCCGGGTGTCCTCAGCGGCCCTCGCAAACAGTGTTCTCTTTTGGGAGGCTCTAGAAAGAGACAGCACCAGCGTTGGTGGGTCTGTGAATGGGGTGTCCTGACTACTTGAAGAGCAGCTAGAGCTTTTGGTCCTGGTCCCTTTGGGGTGGGAGGAATCCCTGGATGTTTGCAATTGCTGAGCCTGCCTGCGAGTGTACTCGGCGGCCCACGCAGATAGTATTGGGCTTTGGGAGGCACTACACAGAGACAGCGCCAGCGTTGGTGGGTCTGTGAATGGGGTTGCCGGACCACTTGAAGAGCAGCAAGAGCTTTTGGTCCTGGCCCCTTTGCGGTGGGAGGAATCCCTGGACATTCGCAATTGCTGAGCCTGCCTCCGGGTGTACTCAGCTCCACAGGCAGATAATATTGGAGTTTGGGAGGCACCAGAAAGAGACAGCACCAGCGTTTGTAGGGCTGTGAATGGTGTTGCCCGGCTACTTGAAGTGCAGCAAGAGCTTTTGGTCCTGGCCTCTTTGCGGTGGCAGGAATCCCTGGACGTTTGCAATTGCTGAGCCTGCCTCCGGGTGTACTCGGCGGCCCACGCAGATAGTATTGGGCTTTCGGAGGCACTACACAGAGACAGCGCCAGCGTTGGTGGGTCTGTGAATGGGGTGTCCTGGCTACTTGAAGAGCAGCAAGAGCTTTTGGTCCTGGGCCCTTTGCGGTGGGAGGAATCCCTGGACGTTCGCAATTGCTGATCCTGCCGCCGGGTGTACTCGGTGGCCCACGCAGATAGTATTGGGCTTTGGGAGGAACTAGAAAAAGACAGCACTACCGTTGGCGGGACTGTGAATGGGGTTTGCCTGGCTACTTGAAGAGCAGCAAGAGCTTTTGGTCCTGGCCCCTTTGCGGTGGCAGGAATCCCTGGACGTTCGCAATTGCTGAGCCTGCCTCCGTGTGTACTCGGCGGCCCACGCAGATAGTACTGCGCTTTTGGAGGCACTAGAAAGAGACAGCGCCAATGTTTTTGGGTCTGTGAATAGGGTTTGCCTGGCTACTTGAAGAGCAGCAAGAGCTTTTGGTCCTGGCCCCTTTGCGGTGGCAGGAATCCCTGGACGTTCGCAATTGCTGAGCCTGCCGCCGGGTGTCCTCAGCAGCCCACGCAAATACTGTTCAATTTTGGGAGGCTCTAGAAAGAGACAGCCCCAGCGTTGGTGGGTCTGTGAATGGGGTGTCCTGGCTACTTGAAGAGCAGCAAGAGCTTTTGGTCCTGGCCCCTTTGCGGTGGCAGGAATCCCTGGACGTTCGCAGTTGCTGATCCTGCAACCGGCTGTCGTCAGCGGCCCACGCAAACAGTGTTCTCTTTTGGGAGGCTCTAGAAAGAGACAGTGCCAGTGTTCGTGGGGCTATGAATGGGGTTTGCCTCGCTACTTGAAGAGCAGCAAGAGCTTTTGGTCCTGGCCCCTTTGCGGTGGGAGGAATCCCTGGACGTTTGCAATTGCTGAGCCTGCCTCCGGGTGTACTCGGTGGCCCACGCAGATAGTATTGGGCTTTGGGAGGCACCAGAAAGAGACAGCGCCAGCGTTGGTGGGTCTGTGAATGGGGTGTCCTGGCTACTTGAAGAGCAGCAAGAGCTTTTGGTCCTGGCCCCTTTGCGGTGGGAGTAATCCCTGGACGTTTGCAATTGCTGAGCCTGCCTCAGGGTGTACTCGGCGGCCCACGCAGATAGTATTGGGCTTTGGGAGGCACCAGAAAGAGAAAGCGCCATCGTTTGTAGGGCTGTGAATGGGGTTGCCTGGCTACTTGAAGAGCAGCAAGAGCTTTTGGTCCTGGCTCCTTTGCGGTGGGAGGAATCCCTGGACATTCGCAATTGCTGAGCCTGCCGCCGGGTATACTCGGAGGCCCAGGCAGATAGCATTGGAGTTTGGGAGGCTCTAGAAAGAGACAGTGACATCGTTTGTGGGCCTATGAATGAGGTTACGTGGCTACTTGAAGAGCAGCAAGAGCTTTTGGTCCTGGCCCCTTTGCGGTGGGAGGAATCCCTGGACGTTCGCAATTGCTGAGCCTGCCGCCGGGTGTCCTCAGCGGCCCTCGCAAACATTGTTCTCTTTTGGGAGGCTCTAGAAAGAGACAGCACCAGCGTTGGTGGGTCTGTGAATGGGGTGTCCTGGCTACTTGAAGAGCAGCAAGAGCTTTTGGTCCTGGCCCCTTTGCGGTGGGAGTAATCCCTGGACGTTTGCAATTGCTGAGCCTGCCTCAGGGTGTACTCGGCGGCCCACGCAGTTAGTATTTGACTTTGGGAGGCACTACACAGAGACAGCGCCAGCGTTGGTGGGTCTGTGAATGGGGTTGCCTGACCACTTGAAGAGCAGCAAGAGCTTTTGGTCCTGGCCCCTTTGCGGTGGGAGGAATCCCTGGATGTTTGCAATTGCTGAGCCTGCCTCCGGGTGTACTCGGCGGCCCACGCAGATAGTATTGCGCTTTGGGAGGCACCAGAAAGAGAAAGCGCCATCGTTTGTAGGGCTGTGAATGGGGTTGCCTGGCTACTCGAAGAGCAGCAAGAGCTTTTGGTCCTGGCCCCTTTGCGGTGGGAGGAATCCCTGGACGTTCGCAATTGCTGAGGCTGCCTCTGGGTATACTCGGAGGCCCAGGCAGATAGCATTGGAGTTTGGGAGGCTCTAGAAAGAGACAGTGACATCGTTTCTGGGCCTATGAATGAGGTTACGTGGCTACTTGAAGAGCAGCAAGAGCTTTTGTTCCTGGCCCCTTTGGGGTGGCAGGAATCCCTGGACGTTCGCAATTGCTGAGCCTGCCTCCGGGTGTCCTCAGCGGCCTATGCAAACAGTGTTCTCTTTTGGGAGGCTCTAGAAAGAGACAGTGCCAGTGTTTCTGGGGCTGTGAATGGGGTTTGCCTGGCTACTTGAAGAGCAGCAAGAGCTTTTGGACCTGGGCCCTTTGCGGTGGGAGGAATCCCTGGACGTTCGCAATTGCTGAGCCTGCCGCCGGGTGTACTCAGCAGTCCACGCAAATAGTGTTCAATTTTGGGAGGATCTAGAAAGAGACAGAGCCAGCGTTGGTGGGTCTGTGAATGGGGTTGACTGGCTACTTGAAGAGCAGCAAGAGCTTTTGGTCCTGGCCCCTTTGCGGTGGGAGGAATCCCTGGACATTCGCAATTGCTGAGCCTGCCGCCGGGTGTCCTCAGCGGCCCTCGCAAACAGTGTTCTCTTTTGGGAGGCTCTAGAAAGAGACAGCACCAGCGTTGGTGGGTCTGTGAATGGGGTGTCCTGACTACTTGAAGAGCAGCTAGAGCTTTTGGTCCTGGTCCCTTTGGGGTGGGAGGAATCCCTGGATGTTTGCAATTGCTGAGCCTGCCTGCGAGTGTACTCGGCGGCCCACGCAGATAGTATTGGGCTTTGGGAGGCACTACACAGAGACAGCGCCAGCGTTGGTGGGTCTGTGAATGGGGTTGCCGGACCACTTGAAGAGCAGCAAGAGCTTTTGGTCCTGGCCCCTTTGCGGTGGGAGGAATCCCTGGACATTCGCAATTGCTGAGCCTGCCTCCGGGTGTACTCAGCTCCACAGGCAGATAATATTGGAGTTTGGGAGGCACCAGAAAGAGACAGCGCCAGCGTTTGTAGGGCTGTGAATGGGGTTGCCCGGCTACTTGAAGTGCAGCAAGAGCTTTTGGTCCTGGCCTCTTTGCGGTGGCAGGAATCCCTGGACGTTCGCAATTGCTGAGCCTGCCTCCTGGTGTACTCGGCGGCCCACGCAGACAGTACTGCGCTTCTGGAGGCACTAGAAAGAGACAGCGCCAGCGTTGGTGGGTCTGTGAATGGGGTGTCCAGGCTACTTGAAGAGCAGCAAGAGCTTTTGTTCCGGGGCCCTTTGGGGTGGGAGGAATCCCTGGACGTTCGCAATTGCTGAGCCTGCCGCCGGGTGTCCTCAGCGGCGCACACAAACAGTGTTCTCTTTTGGGAGGCTCTAGAAAGAGACAGTGCCAGTGTTCGTGGGGCTATGAATGGGGTTTGCCCGGCTACTTGAAGAGCAGCAAGAGCTTTTGGTCCTGGCCCCTTTGCGGTGGGAGGAATCCCTGGACGTTCGCAATTGCTGAGCCTGCAACCGGCTGTACTCGGTGGCCCACGCAGATAGTATTGGGCTTTGGGAGGCACCAGAAAGAGACAGCGCCAGCGTTTGTAGGGCTGTGAATGTGGTTGCGTGGCTACTTGAAGAGCAGCAAGAGCTTTTGGTCCTGGTCTCTTTGGGGTGGGAGGAATCCCTGGACGTTCGCACTTGCTGAGCCTGCCTCCGGGTGTACTCGGCGGCCCACGCAGATAGTATTGGGCTTTCGGAGGCACTACACAGAGACAGCGCCAGCGTTGGTGGGTCTGTGAATGGGGTGTCCTGGCTACTTGAAGAGCAGCAAGAGCTTTTGGTCCTGGCCCCTTTACGGTGGGAGTAATCCCTGGACGTTTGCAATTGCTGAGCCTTCCTCCGGGTGTACTCGGCGGCCCACGCAGATAGTATTGGGCTTTTGGAGGCACTAGAAAGAGAAAGTGCCAGCGTTTGTAGGGCTGTGAATGGGGTTGCCTGGCTACTTGAAGAGCAGCAAGAGCTTTTGGTCCTGGTCCCTTTGCGGTGGCAGGAATCCCTGGACGTTCACAATTGCTGAGCCTGTCGCCGGGTGTCCTCAGCGGCCCTCGCAAACAGTGTTCTCTTTTGTGAGGCTCTAGAAAGAAACAGCACCAGCGTTGGTGGGTCTGTGAATGGGGTGTCCTGACTACTTGAAGAGCAGCAAGAGCTTTTGGTCCTGGTCTCTTTGGGGTGGGAGGAATCCCTGGACGTTTGCAATTGCTGAGCCTGCCTGCGAGTGTACTCGGCGGCCCACGCAGATAGTATTTGGCTTTGGGAGGCACTACACAGAGACAGTGCCAGCGTTGGTGGGTCTGTGAATGGGGTTGCCTGACCACTTGAAGAGCAGCAAGAGCTTTTGGTCCTGGCCCCTTTGCGGTGGGAGTAATCCCTGGACGTTTGCAATTGCTGAGCCTGCCTCCGGGTGTACTCGGCGGCCCACGCAGATAGTATTGGGCTTTGGGAGGCACCAGAAAGAGACAGCGCCAGCGTTTGTATGGCTGTGAATGGGGTGTCCTGACTACTTGAAGAGCAGCAAGAGCTTTTGGTCTTGGCCCCTTTACGGTGGGAGTAATCCCTGGACGTTTGCAATTGCTGAGCCTGCCTCCGGGTGTACTCGGCGGCCCACGCAGATAGTATTGGGCTTTGGGAGGCACCAAAAAGAGACAGCGCCAGCGTTTGTAGGGCTGTGAATGTGGTTGCCTGGCTACTTGAAGAGCAGCAAGAGCTTTTGGTCCTGGGCCCTTTGCGGTGGGAGGAATCCCTGGACATTCGCAATTGCTGAGCTGGGCTCCGGGTGTACTCACCTCCACAGGCAGATAATATTGGAGTTTGGGAGGCTCTAGAAAGAGACAGCACCAGCGTTGGTGGGGCTGTGAATGGTGTTGCCCGGCTACTTGAAGAGCAGCAAGAGCTTTTGGTCCTGGCCCCTTTGCGGTGGCAGGAATCCCTGGACGTTCGCAATTGCTGAGCCTGCCGCCGGGTGTCCTCAGCGGCTCACGCAAACAGTGTTCTCTTTTGGGAGGCTCTAGAAAGAGACAGTGCCAGTGTTCGTGGGGCTATGAATGGGGTGTCCTGGCTACTTGAAGAGCAGCAAGAGCTTTTGGACCTGGCCCCTTTGCGGTGGCAGGAATCCCTGGACGTTTGCAATTGCTGAGCTTCCTCCGGGTGTACTCGGCGGCCCACGCAGATAGTATTGGGCTTTGGGAGGCACCAGAAAGAGACAGCGCCAGCGTTTGTAGGGCTGTGAATGGGGTTGCCTGGCTACTTGAAGAGCAGCAAGAGCTTTTGTTCCGGGGCCCTTTGGGGTGGCAGGAATCCCTGGACGTTTGCAATTGCTGAGCTGGGCTCCGGGTGTACTCAGCTCCACAGGCAGATAATATTGGATTTTGGGAGGCTCCATAAACAGATAGCACCAGCGTTGGTGGGGCTGTGAATGGTGTTGCCCGGCTACTTGAAGAGCAGCAAGAGCTTTTGGTCCTGGTCACTTTGGGGTGGGAGGAATCCCTGGACGTTCGCAATTGCTGAGCCTGCCTCCGGGTGTACTCGGCGGCCCACGCAGAGAGTATTGGGCTTTGGGAGGCACCAGAAAGAGACAGCGCCAGCGTTTGTAGGGCTGTGAATGGGGTTGCGTGGCTACTTGAAGAGCAGCAAGAGCTTTTGGTCCTGGTCCCTTTGGGGTGGGAGGAATCCCTGGACATTCGCAATTGCTGAGCTGGGCTCCGGGTGTACTCAGCTCCACAGGCAGATAATATTGGAGTTTGGGAGGCTCTAGAAAGAGACAGCACCAGCGTTGGTGGATTTGTGAATGGTGTTGCCCGGCTTCTTAAAGAGCAGCAAGAGCTTTTGTTCCTGGCCCCTTTGCGGTGGGAGGAATCCCTGGACGTTCGCAATTGCTGAGCCTGCCGCCGGGTGGACTCGGCGGCCGACGCAGATAGTACTGCGCTTTTGGAGGCACTAGAAAGAGACAGCGCCAACGTTTGTAGGGCTGTGAATGGGGTGTCCTGGCTACTTGAAGAGCAGCAAGAGCTTTTGGTCCTGGCCCCTTTACGGTGGGAGTAATCCCTGGACGTTTGCAATTGCTGAGGCTGCCTCCGGGTGTACTCGGCGGCCCACGCAGATAGTATTGGGCTTTGGGAGGCACCAGAAAGAGACAGCGCCAGCGTTTGTAGGGCTGTGAATGGGGTGTCCTGGCTACTTGAAGAGCAGCAAGAGCTTTTGGTCCTGGGCCCTTTGCGGTGGGAGGAATCCCTGGACATTCGCAATTGCTGAACTGGGCTCCGGGTGTACTCACCTCCATAGGCAGATAATATTGGAGTTTGGGAGGCTCTAGAAAGAGACAGCACCAGCGTTGGTGGGGCTGTGAATGGTGTTGCCCGGCTACTTGAAGAGCAGCAAGAGCTTTTGTTCCTGGCCCCTTTGCGGTGGCAGGAATCCCTGGACGTTCGCAATTGCTGAGGCTGCCTCTGGGTATACTCGGAGGCCCAGGCAGATAGCATTGGAGTTTGGGAGGCTCTAGAAAGAGACAGTGACATCGTTTGTGGGCCTATGAATGAGGTTACGTGGCTACTTGAAGAGCAGCAAGAGCTTTTGTTCCTGGCCCCTTTGGAGTGGCAGGAATCCCTGGACGTTCGCAATTGCTGAGCCTGCCTCCGGGTGTCCTCAGCGGCCCATGCAAACAGTGTTCTCTTTTGGGAGGCTCTAGAAAGAGACAGTGCCAGCGTTGGTGGGTCTGTGAATGGGGTTTGCCTGGCTACTTGAAGAGCAGCAAGAGCTTTTGGTCCTGGCCCCTTTGCGGTGGCAGGAATCCCTGGACGTTCGCAATTGCTGATCCTGCCGCCGGGTGTACTCGGCGGCCCACGCAGATAGTACTGCGCTTTTGGAGGCACTAGAAAGAGACAGCGCCAATGTTTTTGGGTCTGTGAATAGGGTTTGCCTGGCTACTTGAAGAGCAGCAAGAGCTTTTGGTCCTGGCCCCTTTGCGGTGGGAGGAATCCCTGGACGTTCGCAATTGCTGAGCCTGCTGCCGGGTGTCCTCAGCAGCCCACGCAAATACTGTTCAGTTTTGGGAGGCTCTAGAAAGAGACAGCGCCAGCGTTGGTGGGTCTGTGAATGGGGTGTCCTGGCTACTTGAAGAGCAGCAAGAGCTTTTGGTCCTGGCCCCTTTGCGGTGGCAGGAATCCCTGGACGTTTGCAATTGCTGAGCCTGCCGCCGGCCGTCCTCAGCGGCCCACGCAAACAGTGTTCTCTTTTGGGAGGCTCTAGAAAGAGACAGTGCCAGTGTTCGTGGGGCTATGAATGGGGTTTTCCTCGCTACTTGAAGAGCAGCAAGAGCTTTTGGTCCTGGCCCCTTTGCGGTGGGAGGAATCCCTGGACGTTCGCAATTGCTGAGCCTGCCTCCGGGTGTACTCGGCGGCCCACGCAGATAGTATTGGGCTTTCGGAGGCACTACAGAGAGACAGCGCCAGCGTTGGTGGGTCTGTGAATGGGGTGTCCTGACTACTTGCAGAGCAGCAAGAGCTTTTGGTCCTGGCCCCTTTGCGGTGGGAGTAATCCCTGGACGTTTGCAATTGCTGAGCCTGCCTCCGGGTGTACTCGGCGGCCCACGCAGATAGTATTGCGCTTTGGGAGGCACCAGAAAGAGAAAGCGCCAGCGTTTGTAGGGCTGTGAATGGGGTTGCCTGGCTACTTGAAGAGCAGCAAGAGCTTTTGGTCCTGGCCCCTTTGCGGTGGGAGTAATCCCTGGACTTTCGCAATTGCTGAGGCTGCCTCTGGGTATACTCGGAGGCCCAGGCAGATAGCATTGGAGTTTGGGAGGCTCTAGAAAGAGACAGTGACATCGTTTGTGGGCCTATGAATGAGGTTACGTGGCTACTTGAAGAGCAGCAAGAGCTTTTGTTCCTGGCCCCTTTGGGGTGGCAGGAATCCCTGGACGTTCGCAATTGCTGAGCCTGCCGCCGGGTGTCCTCAGCGGCCTATACAAAGAGTGTTCTCTTTTGGGAGGCTCTAGAAAGAGACAGTGCCAGTGTTCGTGGGGCTGTGAATGGGGTTTGCCTGGCTACTTGAAGAGCAGCAAGAGCTTTTGGACCTGGCCCCTTTGCGGTGGGAGGAATCCCTGGACGTTCGCAATTGCTGAGCCTGCCGCCGGGTGGACTCGGCGGCCCACGCAGATAGTACTGCGCTTTTGGAGGCACTAGAAAGAGACAGCGCCAACGTTTGTAGGGCTGTGAATGGGGTGTCCTGGCTACTTGAAGAGCAGCAAGAGCTTTTGGTCCTGGCCCCTTTACGGTGGGAGTAATCCCTGGACGTTTGCAATTGCTGAGCCTGCCTCCGGGTGTACTCGGCGGCACACGCAGATAGTATTGGGCTTTGGGAGGCACCAGAAAGAGACAGCGCCAGCGTTTGTAGGGCTGTGAATGGGGTTGCCTGGCTACTTGAAGAGCAGCAAGAGCTTTTGTTCCGGGTCCCTTTGGGGTGGGAGGAATCCCTGGACATTCGCAGTTGCTGAGCTGGGCTCCGGGTGTACTCGGCGGCACACGCAGATAGTACTGCGCTTTTGGAGGCACTAGAAAGAGACAGCGCCAACGTTTGTAGGGCTGTGAATGGGGTGTCCTGGCTACTTGAAGAGCAGCAAGAGCTTTTGGTCCTGGCCCCTTTGGGGTGGGAGGAATCCCTGGACGTTTGCAATTGCTGAGCCTGCCTCAGGGTGTACTCGGCGGCCCACGCAAATAGTGTTCAATTTTCGGAGGCTCTAGAAAGAGACAGCGCCAGCGTTGGTGGGTCTGTGAATGGGGTGTCCTGGCTACTTGAAGAGCAGCAAGAGCTTTTGGACCTGGCCCCTTTGCGGTGGGAGGAATCCCTGGACGTTCGCAATTGCTGAGCCTGCCTCCGGGTGTCCTCAGCAGCCCACGCAAAAAGTGTTCTCTTTTGGGAGGCTCTAGAAAGAGACAGTGCCAGCGTTGGTGGGGCTGTGAATGGGGTTTGCCTGGCTACTTGAAGAGCAGCAAGAGCTTTTGGTCCTGGCCCCTTTGTGGTGGGAGGAATCCCTGGACGTTCGCAATTGCTGAGGCTGCCGCCGAGTGTCCTCAGCAGTCCACGCAAATAGTGTTCAATTTTGGGAGGCTCTAGAAAGAGGCAGCGCCAGCGTTGGTGGGTCTGTTAATGGGGTTGCCTGGCTACTTGAAGAGCAGCAAGAGCTTTTGGTCCTGGCCCCTTTGCGGTGGCAGGAATCCCTGGACGTTCGCAATTGCTGAGCCCGCCGCCGGGTGTCCTCAGCGGCCCACGCAAACAGTGTTCTCTTTTGGGAGGCTCTAGAAAGAGACAGCGCCAGTGTTCGTGGGGCTATGAATGGGGTTGCCTGGCTACTTGAAGAGCAGCAAGAGCTTTTGGTCCTGGCCCCTTTGGGGTGGGAGGAATCCCTGGACGTTCGCAATTGCTGATCCTGCCTCAGGGTGTACTCGGTGGCCCATGCAGATAATATTGGGCTTTGGGAGGCACTAGAAAGAGACAGCGCCAGCGTTGGTGGGTCTGTGAATGGGGTGTCCTGGCTACTTGAAGAGCAGCAAGAGCTTTTGGTCCTGGCCCCTTTGCGGTGGCAGGAATCCCTGGACGTTTGCAATTGCTGAGCCGGCCGCCGGGTGTCCTAAGCGGCCCACGCAAACAGTGTTCTCTTTTGGGAGGCTCTAGAAAGAGACAGCGCCAGTGTTCGTGGGTCTATGAATGGGGTTTGCCTGGCTACTTGAAGAGCAGCAAGAGCTTTTGGTCCTGGCCCCTTTGCGGTGGGAGGAATCCCTGGACGTTCGCAATTGCTGAGCCAGCCTCCGGGTGTCCTCAGCAGCCCACGCAAATACTGTTCAATTTTGGGAGGCTCTAGAAAGAGACAGCGCCAGCGTTGGTGGGTCTGTGAATGGGGTGTCCTGGCTACTTGAAGAGCAGCAAGAGCTTTTGGTCCTGGCCCCTTTGCGGTGGCAGGAATCCCTGGACGTTCGCAATTGCTGAGCCTGCCGCCGGGTGTCCTCAGCGGCCCACGCAAACAGTGTTCTCTTTTGGGAGGCTCTAGAAAGAGACAGTGCCAGTGTTCGTGGGGCTATGAATGGGGTTTGCCTCGCTACTTGAAGAGCAGCAAGAGCTTTTGGTCCTGGCCCCTTTGCGGTGGGAGGAATCCCTGGACGTTCGCAATTGCTGAGCCTGCCTCCGGGTGTACTCGGCGGCCCACGCAGATAGTATTGGGCTTTGGGAGGCACCAGAAAGAGACAGCGCCAGCGTTGGTGGGTCTGTGAATGGGGTGTCCTGGCTACTTGAAGAGCAGCAAGAGCTTTTGGTCCTGGTCCCTTTGCGGTGGGAGTAATCCCTGGACGTTTGCAATTGCTGAGCCTGCCTCCGGGTGTACTCGGCGGCCCACGCAGATAGTATTGGGCTTTGGGAGGCACCAGAAATAGAAAGCGCCAGCGTTTGTAGGGCTGTGAATGGGGTTGCCTGGCTACTTGAAGAGCAGCAAGAGCTTTTGTTCCTGGCCCCTTTGGGGTGGCAGGAATCCCTGGACGTTCGCAATTGCTGAGCCTGCCGCCGGTTGTCGTCAGCGGCCTATGCAAACAGTGTTCTCTTTTGGGAGGCTCTAGAAAGAGACAGTGCCAGTGTTTCTGGGGCTGTGAATGGGGTTTGCCTGGCTACTTGAAGAGCAGCAAGAGCTTTTGGTCCTGGTCCCTTTGCGGTGGCAGGAATCCCTGGACGTTCGCAATTGCTGAGCCTGCCGCCGGGTGTCCTCAGCAGCCCACACAAACAGTGTTCTCTTTTGGGAGGCTCTAGAAAGAGACAGCACCAGCGTTGGTGGGGCTCTGAATGGTGTTGCCCGGCTACTTGAAGAGCAGCAAAAGCTTTTGGTCCTGGCCCCTTTGGGGTGGGAGGAATCCCTGGACGTTCGCAATTGCTGAACCTGCCTCAGGGTGTCCTCAGCAGCCCACGCATATAGTGTTCAATTTTGGGAGGCTCTAGAAAGAGACAGCGCCAGCGTTGGTGGGTCTGTGAATGGGGTGTCCTGGCTACTTGAAGAGCAGCAAGAGCTTTTGGTCCTGGCCCCTTTGCGGTGGGAGGAATCCCTGGACGTTCGCAATTGCTGAGCATGCCGCCGGGTGTCCTCAGCGGCCCACGCAAACAGTGTTCTCTTTTGGGAGGCTCTAGAAAGAGACAGTGCCAGTGTTCGTGGGGCTATGAATGGGGTTTGCCTCGCTACTTGAAGAGCAGCAAGAGCTTTTGGACCTGGCCCCTTTGCGGTGGCAGGAATCCCTGGACGTTCGCAATTGCTGAGCCTGCCACCGGCTGTACTCGGTGGCCCACGCAGATAGTATTGGGCTTTGGGAGGCACCAGAAAGAGACAGCGCCAGCCTTTGTAGGGCTGTGAATGTGGTTGCGTGGCTACTTGAAGAGCAGCAAGAGCTTTTGGTCCTGGTCTCTTTGGGGTGGGAGGAATCCCTGGACGTTCGCAATTGCTGAGCCTGCCTCCGGGTGTACTCGGCGGCCCACGCAGATAGTATTGGGCTTTCGGAGGCACTACACAGAGACAGCGCCAGCGTTGGTGGGTCTGTGAATGGGGTGTCCTGACTACTTGAAGAGCAGCAAGAGCTTTTGGTCCTGGCCCCTTTGCGGTGGGAGGAATCCCTGGACGTTTGCAATTGCTGAGCCTGCCTCCGGGTGTACTCGGCGGCCCACGCAGATAGTATTGGGCTTTGGGAGGCACCAGAAAGAGACAGCGCCAGCGTTTGTAGGGCTGTGAATGGGGTTGCCTGGCTACTTGAAGAGCAGCAAGAGCTTTTGGTCCTGGCCCCTTTGCGGTGGGAGGAATCCCTGGACGTTCGCAATTGCTGAGCCTGCCGCCGGGTGTCCTCAGCAGCCCACGCAAACAGTGTTCAATTTTGGGAGGCTCTAGAAAGAGACAGCGCCAGCGTTGGTGGGTCTGTGAATGGGGTGTCCTGGCTACTTGAAGAGCAGCAAGAGCTTTTGGACCTGGCCCCTTTGCGGTGAGAGGAATCCCTGGACGTTCGCAATTGCTGAGCCTGCCACCGGCTGTACTCGGTGGCCCACGCAGATAGTATTGGGCTTTGGGAGGCACCAGAAAGAGACAGCGCCAGCGTTTGTAGGGCTGTGAATGGGGTTGCCTGGCTACTTGAAGAGCAGCAAGAGCTTTTGGTCCTGGTCCCTTTGGGGTGGGAGGAATCCCTGGACATTCGCAATTGCTGAGCTGGGCTCCGGGTGTACTCAGCTCCACAGGCAGATAATATTGGAGTTTGGGAGGCTCTAGAAAGAGACAGCACCAGCGTTGGTGGGGCTGTGAATGGTGTTGCCCGGCTACTTGAAGAGCAGCAAGAGCTTTTGTTCCTGGCCCGTTTGCGGTGGGAGGAATCCCTGGACGTTTGCAATTGCTGAGCCTGCCTCCGGGTGTACTCGCGGCCCACGCAGAGAATACTGCACTTTTGGAGGCACTAGAAAGAGACAGCGCCAACGTTTGTAGGGCTGTGAATGGGGTGTCCTGGCTACTTGAAGAGCAGCAAGAGCTTTTGGTCCTGGCCCCTTTGCGGTGGGAGGAATCCCTGGACGTTCGCAATTGCTGAGCCTGCCTCCGGGTGTCCTCAGCAGCCCACGCAAATATTGTTCAATTTTGGGAGACTCTAGAAAGAGACAGTGCCAGCGTTGGTGGGTCTGTGAATGGGGTGTCCTGGCTACTTGAAGAGCAGCAAGAGCTTTTGGTCCTGGCCCCTTTGCGGTGGCAGGAATCCCTGGACGTTTGCAATTGCTGAGCCTGCCGCCGGGTGTCCTCAGCAGCCCACGCAAACAGTGTTCTCTTTTGGGAGGCTCTAGAAAGAGACAGTGCCAGCGTTGGTGGGGCTGTGAATGGGGTTTGCCTGGCTACTTGAAGAGCAGCAAGAGCTTTTGGTCCTGGCCCCTTTGCGGTGGGAGGAATCCCTGGACGTTTGCAATTGCTGAGCCTGCCTCCGGGTGTACTCGGCGGCCCACGCAGATAGTATTGGGCTTTGGGAGGCACCAGAAAGAGACAGCGCCAGCGTTTGTAGGGCTGTGAATTTGGTTGCGTGGCTGCTTGAAGAACAGCAAGAGCTTTTGGTCCTGGTCCCTTTGCGGTGGGAGGAATCCCTGGACATTCGCAATTGCTGAGCTGGGCTCCGGGTGTACTCAGCTCCACAGGCAGATAATATTGGAGTTTGGGAGGCTCTAGAAAGAGACAGCACCAGCGTTGGTGGGGCTGTGAATGGTGTTGCCCAGCTACTTGAAGAGCAGCAAGAGCTTTTGGTCCTGGCCCCTTTGGGGTGGGAGGAATCCCTGGACGTTCGCAATTGCTGAGCCTGCCGCCGGGTGTCCTCAGCGGCCCACGCAAACAGTGTTCTCTTTTGGGAGGCTCTAGATAGAGACAGTGCCAGTGTTCGTGGGGCTATGAATGGGGTTTGCCTGGCTAGTTGAAGAGCAGCAAGAGCTTTTGGACCTGGCCCCTTTGCGGTGAGAGGAATCCCTGGACGTTCGCAATTGCTGAGCCTGCCACCGGCTGTACTCGGTGGCCCACGCAGATAGTATTGGGCTTTGGGAGGCACCAGAAAGAGACAGCGCCAGCGTTTGTAGGGCTATGAATGTGGTTGCGTGGCTACTTGAAGAGCAGCAAGAGCTTTTGGTCCTGGTCTCTTTGGGGTGGGAGGAATCCCTGGACGTTCGCACTTGCTGAGCCTGCCACCGTGTGTACTCGGCGGCCCACGCAGATAGTATTGGGCTTTCGGAGGCACTACACAGAGACAGCGCCAGCGTTGGTGGGTCTGTGAATGGGGTGTCCTGACTACTTGAAGAGCAGCAAGAGCTTTTGGTCCTGGCCCCTTTACGGTGGGAGTAATCCCTGGACGTTTGCAATTGCTGAGCCTGCCTCCGGGTGTACTCGGCGGCCCACGCAGATAGTATTGGGCTTTGGGAGGCACCAGAAAGAGACAGCGCCAGCGTTTGTAGGGCTGTGAATGGGGTTGCCTGGCTACTTGAAGAGCAGCAAGAGCTTTTGGTCCTGGGCCCTTTGCGGTGGGAGGAATCCCTGGACATTCGCAATTGCTGAGCTGGGCTCCGGGTGTACTCGCCTCCACAGGCATATAATATTGCAGTTTGGGAGGCTCTAGAAAGAGACAGCACCAGCGTTGGTGGATCTGTGAATGGGGTTGCCTGACTACTTGAAGAGCAGCAAGAGCTTTTGGTCCTGGCCCCTTTGCGGTGGCAGGAATCCCTGGACGTTCGCAATTGCTGAGCCTGCCGCCGGGTGTCCTCAGCAGCCCACGCAAATACTGTTCAATTTTGGGAGGCTCTAGAAAGAGACAGCCCCAGCGTTGGTGGGTCTGTGAATGGGGTGTCCTGGCTACTTGAAGAGCAGCAAGAGCTTTTGGTCCTGGCCCCTTTACGGTGGGAGGAATCCCTGGACGTTTGCAATTGCTGAGCCTGCCTCCGGGTGTACTCGGCGGCCCACGCAGATAGTATTGGGCTTTGGGAGGCACCAGAAAGAGACAGCGCCAGCGTTTGTAGGGCTGTGAATGGGGTTGCCTGGCTACTTGAAGAACAGCAAGAGCTTTTGGTCCTGGGCCCTTTGCGGTGGGAGGAATCCCTGGACATTCGCAATTGCTGAGCTGGGCTCCGGGTGTACTCACCTCCACAGGCAGATAATATTGGAGTTTGGGAGGCTCTAGAAAGAGACAACACCAGCGTTGGTGGGGCTGTGAATGGTGTTGCCCGGCTACTTGAAGAGCAGCAAGAGCTTTTGGTCCTGGCCCCTTTGCGGTGGGAGGAATCCCTGGACGTTTGCAATTGCTGAGCCTGCCTCCGGGTGTACTCGCGGCCCACGCAGATAGTACTGCACTTTTGGAGGCACTAGAAAGAGACAGCGCCAACGTTTGTAGGGCTGTGAATGGGGTGTCCTGGCTACTTGAAGAGCAGCAAGAGCTTTTGGTCCTGGCCCCTTTGCGGTGGGAGGAATCCCTGGACGTTCGCAATTGCTGAGCCTGCCGCCGGGTGTCCTCAGCAGCCCACGCAAATAGTGTTCAATTTTGGGAGGCTCTAGAAAGAGACAGCGCCAGCGTTGGTGGGTCTGTGAATGGGGTGCTCTGGCTACTTGAAGAGCAGCAAGAGCTTTTGGACCTGGCCCCTTTGCGGTGGCAGGAATCCCTGGACGTTCGCAATTGCTGAGCCTGCCGCCGGGTGTCCTCAGCAGCCCACGCAAATACTGTTCAATTTTGGGAGGCTATAGAAAGAGACAGTGCCAGCGTTGGTGGGGCTGTGAATGTAGTTTGCCTGGCTACTTGAAGAGCAGCAAGAGCTTTTGGTCCTGGTCCCTTTGGGGTGGGAGGAATCCCTGGACGTTTGCAATTGCTGAGCCTGCCGCCGGGTGTCCTCAGCGGCCCACGCAAACAGTGTTCTCTTTTGGGAGGCTCTAGAAAGAGACAGTGCCAGTGTTCGTGGGGCTATGAATGGGGTTTGCCTGGCTACTTGAAGAGCAGCAAGAGCTTTTGGACATGGCCCCTTTGCGGTGGGAGGAATCCCTGGACGTTCGCAATTGCTGAGCCTGCCACCGGCTGTACTCGGTTGCCCACGCAGATAGTATTGGGCTTTGGGAGGCACCAGAAAGAGACAGCGCCAGCGTTTGTAGGGCTGTGAATGTGGTTGCGTGGCTACTTGAAGAGCAGCAAGAGCTTTTGGTCCTGGTCTCTTTGGGGTGGGAGGAATCCCTGGACGTTCGCACTTGCTGAGCCTGCCACCGTGTGTACTCGGCGGCCCACGCAGATAGTATTGGGCTTTCGGAGGCACTACACAGAGACAGCGCCAGCGTTGGTGGGTCTGTGAATGGGGTGTCCTGACTACTTGAAGAGCAGCAAGAGCTTTTGGTCTTGGCCCCTTTACGGTGGGAGTAATCCCTGGACGTTTGCAATTGCTGAGCCTGCCTCCGGGTGTACTCGGCGGCCCACGCAGATAGTATTGGGCTTTGGGAGGCACCAAAAAGAGACAGCGCCAGCGTTTGTAGGGCTGTGAATGTGGTTGCCTGGCTACTTGAAGAGCAGCAAGAGCTTTTGGTCCTGGGCCCTTTGCGGTGGGAGGAATCCCTGGACATTCGCAATTGCTGAGCTGGGCTCCGGGTGTACTCACCTCCACAGGCAGATAATATTGGAGTTTGGGAGGCTCTAGAAAGAGACAGCACCAGCGTTGGTGGGGCTGTGAATGGTGTTGCCCGGCTACTTGAAGAGCAGCAAGAGCTTTTGGTCCTGGCCCCTTTGCGGTGGCAGGAATCCCTGGACGTTCGCAATTGCTGAGCCTGCCGCCGGGTGTCCTCAGCGGCTCACGCAAACAGTGTTCTCTTTTGGGAGGCTCTAGAAAGAGACAGTGCCAGTGTTCGTGGGGCTATGAATGGGGTGTCCTGGCTACTTGAAGAGCAGCAAGAGCTTTTGGACCTGGCCCCTTTGCGGTGGCAGGAATCCCTGGACGTTTGCAATTGCTGAGCTTCCTCCGGGTGTACTCGGCGGCCCACGCAGATAGTATTGGGCTTTGGGAGGCACCAGAAAGAGACAGCGCCAGCGTTTGTAGGGCTGTGAATGGGGTTGCCTGGCTACTTGAAGAGCAGCAAGAGCTTTTGGTCCTGGCCCCTTTGCGGTGGGAGGAATCCCTGGACATTCGCAATTGCTGAGCCTGCCTCCGGGTGTACTCGCGGCCCACGCAGATAGTACTGCACTTTTGGAGGCACTAGAAAGAGACAGCGCCAACGTTTGTAGGGCTGTGAATGGGGTGTCCTGGCTACTTGAAGAGCAGCAAGAGCTTTTGGTCCTGGCCCCTTTGCGGTGGCAGGAATCCCTGGACGTTCGCAATTGCTGAGCCTGCCGCCGGGTGTCCTCAGCAGCCCACGCAAATAGTGTTCAATTTTGGGAGGCTCTAGAAAGAGACAGCGCCAGCGTTGGTGGGTCTGTGAATGGGGTTGTGTGGCTACTTGAAGAGCAGCAAGAGCTTTTGGACCTGGCCCCTTTGCGGTGGCAGGAATCCCTGGACGTTCGCAATTGCTGAGCCTGCCGCCGGGTGTCCTCAGCGGCCCACGCAAACAGTGTTCTCTTTTGGGAGGCTCTAGAAAGAGACAGCGCCAGTGTTCGTGGGGCTATGAATGGGGTTTGCCTGGCTACTTGAAGAGCAGCAAGAGCTTTTGGACTTGGCCCCTTTGCGGTGGCAGGAATCCCTGGACGTTCGCAATTGCTGAGCCTGCCACCGGCTGTACTCGATGGCCCACGCAGATAGTATTGGGCTTTGGGAGGCACCAGAAAGAGACAGCGCCAGCGTTTGTAGGGCTGTGAATGTGGTTGCGTGGCTACTTGAAGAGCAGCAAGAGCTTTTGGTCCTGGTCTCTTTGGGGTGGGAGGAATCCCTGGACGTTCGCAATTGCTGAGCCTGCCACCGTGTGTACTCGGCGGCCCACGCAGATAGTATTGGGCTTTCGGAGGCACTGCACAGAGACAGCGCCAGCGTTGGTGGGTCTGTGAATGGGGTGTCCTGACTACTTGAAGAGCAGCAAGAGCTTTTGGTCCTGGCCCCTTTACGGTGGGAGGAATCCCTGGACGTTTGCAATTGCTGAGCCTGCCTCCGGGTGTACTCGGCGGCCCACGCAGATAGTATTGGGCTTTGGGAGGCACCAGAAAGAGACAGCGCCAGCGTTTGTAGGGCTGTGAATGGGGTGTCCTGGCTACTTGAAGAGCAGCAAGAGCTTTTGGTCCTGGCCCCTTTGCGGTGGCAGGAATCCCTGGACGTTAGCAATTGCTGAGCTGGGCTCCGGGTGTACTCACCTCCACAGGCATATAATATTGGAGTTTGGGAGGCTCTAGAAAGAGACAGCACCAGCGTTGGTGGGGCTGTGAATGGGGTGTCCTGGCTACTTGAAGAGCAGCAAGAGCTTTTGGTCCTGGCCCCTTTGCGGTGGCAGGAATCCCTGGACGTTCGCAATTGCTGAGCCTGCCGCCGGGTGTCCTCAGCGGCCCACGCAGATAGTATTGGGCTTTGGGAGGCACCAGAAAGAGACAGCGCCAGCGTTTGTAGGGCTGTGAATGGGGTTTGCCTGGCTACTTGAAGAGCAGCAAGAGCTTTTGGTCCTGGCCCCTTTGCGGTGGGAGGAATCCCTGGACGTTCGCAATTGCTGATCCTGCCGCCGGGTGTCCTCAGCGGCCCACGCAGATAGTACTGCACTTTTGGGAGGCTCTAGAAAGAGACAGTGCCAGTGTTCGTGGGGCTATGAATGGGGTGTCCTGGCTACTTGAAGAGCAGCAAGAGCTTTTGGTCCTGGCCCCTTTGCGGTGGGAGGAATCCCTGGACGTTCGCAATTGCTGAGCCTGCCGCCGGGTGTCCTCAGCAGCCCACGCAGATAGTATTGGGCTTTGGGAGGCACCAGAAAGAGACAGCGCCAGCGTTTGTAGGGCTGTGAATGGGGTTTGCCTGGCTACTTGAAGAGCAGCAAGAGCTTTTGGTCCTGGCCCCTTTGCGGTGGGAGGAATCCCTGGACGTTCGCAATTGGTGAGCCAGCCTCTGGGTGTCCTCAGCAGCCCACGCAAATACTGTTCAATTTTGGGAGGCTCTAGAGAGAGACAGCGCCAGCGTTGGTGGGGCTCTGAATGGGGTTTGCCTGGCTACTTGAAGAGCAGCAAGAGCTTTTGGTCCTGGCCCCTTTGCGGTGGGAGGAATCCCTGGACGTTCGCAATTGCTGAGCCTGCCGCCGGGTGTCCTCAGCAGCCCACGCAAATAGTGTTCAATTTTGGGAGGCTCTAGAAAGAGACAGCGCCAGCGTTGGTGGGCCTGTGAATGGGGTGTCCTGGCTACTTGAAGAGCAGCAAGAGCTTTTGGACCTGGCCCCTTTGCGGTGGCAGGAATCCCTGGACGTTCGCAATTGCTGAGCCTGCCGCCGGGTGTCCTCAGCGGCCCACGCAAACAGTGTTCTCTTTTGGGAGGCTCTAGAAAGAGACAGTGCCAGTGTTCGTGGGGCTATGAATGGGGTTTGCCTGGCTACTTGAAGAGCAGCAAGAGCTTTTGGACCTGGCCCCTTTGCGGTGGCAGGAATCCCTGGACGTTCGCAATTGCTGAGCCTGCCACCGGCTGTACTCGGTGGCCCACGCAGATAGTATTGGGCTTTGGGAGGCACCAGAAAGAGACAGCGCCAGCGTTTGTAGGGCTGTGAATGTGGTTGCGTGGCTACTTGAAGAGCAGCAAGAGCTTTTGGTCCTGGTCTCTTTGGGGTGGGAGGAATCCCTGGACGTTCGCACTTGCTGAGCCTGCCACCGTGTGTACTCGGCGGCCCACGCAGATAGTATTGGGCTTTCGGAGGCACTGCACAGAGACAGCGCCAGCGTTGGTGGGTCTGTGAATGGGGTGTCCTGACTACTTGAAGAGCAGCAAGAGCTTTTGGTCCTGGCCCCTTTACGGTGGGAGGAATCCCTGGACGTTTGCAATTGCTGAGCCTGCCTCCGGGTGTACTCGGCGGCCCACGCAGATAGTATTGGGCTTTGGGAGGCACCAGAAAGAGACAGCGCCAGCGTTTGTAGGGCTGTGAATGGGGTGTCCTGGCTACTTGAAGAGCAGCAAGAGCTTTTGGTCCTGGCCCCTTTGCGGTGGCAGGAATCCCTGGACGTTAGCAATTGCTGAGCTGGGCTCCGGGTGTACTCACCTCCACAGGCATATAATATTGGAGTTTGGGAGGCTCTAGAAAGAGACAGCACCAGCGTTGGTGGGGCTGTGAATGGGGTGTCCTGGCTACTTGAAGAGCAGCAAGAGCTTTTGGTCCTGGCCCCTTTGCGGTGGCAGGAATCCCTGGACGTTCGCAATTGCTGAGCCTGCCGCCGGGTGTCCTCAGCGGCCCACGCAGATAGTATTGGGCTTTGGGAGGCACCAGAAAGAGACAGCGCCAGCGTTTGTAGGGCTGTGAATGGGGTTTGCCTGGCTACTTGAAGAGCAGCAAGAGCTTTTGGTCCTGGCCCCTTTGCGGTGGGAGGAATCCCTGGACGTTCGCAATTGCTGATCCTGCCGCCGGGTGTCCTCAGCGGCCCACGCAGATAGTACTGCACTTTTGGGAGGCTCTAGAAAGAGACAGTGCCAGTGTTCGTGGGGCTATGAATGGGGTGTCCTGGCTACTTGAAGAGCAGCAAGAGCTTTTGGTCCTGGCCCCTTTGCGGTGGGAGGAATCCCTGGACGTTCGCAATTGCTGAGCCTGCCGCCGGGTGTCCTCAGCAGCCCACGCAGATAGTATTGGGCTTTGGGAGGCACCAGAAAGAGACAGCGCCAGCGTTTGTAGGGCTGTGAATGGGGTTTGCCTGGCTACTTGAAGAGCAGCAAGAGCTTTTGGTCCTGGCCCCTTTGCGGTGGGAGGAATCCCTGGACGTTCGCAATTGCTGAGCCAGCCTCTGGGTGTCCTCAGCAGCCCACGCAAATACTGTTCAATTTTGGGAGGCTCTAGAGAGAGACAGCGCCAGCGTTGGTGGGGCTCTGAATGGGGTTTGCCTGGCTACTTGAAGAGCAGCAAGAGCTTTTGGTCCTGGCCCCTTTGCGGTGGGAGGAATCCCTGGACGTTCGCAATTGCTGAGCCTGCCGCCGGGTGTCCTCAGCAGCCCACGCAAATAGTGTTCAATTTTGGGAGGCTCTAGAAAGAGACAGCGCCAGCGTTGGTGGGCCTGTGAATGGGGTGTCCTGGCTACTTGAAGAGCAGCAAGAGCTTTTGGACCTGGCCCCTTTGCGGTGGCAGGAATCCCTGGACGTTCGCAATTGCTGAGCCTGCCGCCGGGTGTCCTCAGCGGCCCACGCAAACAGTGTTCTCTTTTGGGAGGCTCTAGAAAGAGACAGTGCCAGTGTTCGTGGGGCTATGAATGGGGTTTGCCTGGCTACTTGAAGAGCAGCAAGAGCTTTTGGACCTGGCCCCTTTGCGGTGGCAGGAATCCCTGGACGTTCGCAATTGCTGAGCCTGCCACCGGCTGTACTCGGTGGCCCACGCAGATAGTATTGGGCTTTGGGAGGCACCAGAAAGAGACAGCGCCAGCGTTTGTAGGGCTGTGAATGTGGTTGCGTGGCTACTTGAAGAGCAGCAAGAGCTTTTGGTCCTGGTCTCTTTGGGGTGGGAGGAATCCCTGGACGTTCGCAATTGCTGAGCCTGCCACCGTGTGTACTCGGCGGCCCACGCAGATAGTATTGGGCTTTCGGAGGCACTGCACAGAGACAGCGCCAGCGTTGGTGGGTCTGTGAATGGGGTGTCCTGACTACTTGAAGAGCAGCAAGAGCTTTTGGTCCTGGCCCCTTTGCGGTGGGAGGAATCCCTGGACGTTCACAATTGCTGAGCCTGCCTCCGGGTGTCCTCAGCAGCCCCCGCAAATACTGTTAAGTTTTGGGAGGATCTAGAAAGAGACAGCGCCAGCGTTGGTGGGGCTGTGAATGGGGTGTCCTGGCTACTTGAAGAGCAGCAAGAGCTTTTGGTCCTGGCCCCTTTGCGGTGGCAGGAATCCCTGGACGTTCGCAATTGCTGAGCCTGCCGCCGGGTGTCCTCAGCGGCTCACGCAAACAGTGTTCTCTTTTGGGAGGCTCTAGAAAGAGACAGTGCCAGTGTTCGTGGGGCTATGAATGGGGTGTCCTGGCTACTTGAAGAGCAGCAAGAGCTTTTGGACCTGGCCCCTTTGCGGTGGCAGGAATCCATGGACGTTTGCAATTGCTGAGCCTGCCTCCGGGTGTACTCGGTTGCCCACGCAGATAGTATTGGGCTTTGGGAGGCACCTGAAAGAGACAGCGCCAGCGTTTGTAGGGCTGTGAATGGGGTTGCCTGGCTACTTGAAGAGCAGCAAGAGCTTTTGGTCCTGGCCCCTTTGCGGTGGCAGGAATCCCTGGACGTTCGCAATTGCTGAGCCTGCCGCCGGGTGTCCTCAGCAGCCCACGCAAATAGTGTTCAATTTTGGGAGGCTCTAGAAAGAGACAGCGCCAGCGTTGGTGGGTCTGTGAATGGGGTGTCCTGGCTACTTGAAGAGCAGCAAGAGCTTTTGGACCTGGCCCCTTTGCGGTGGCAGGAATCCCTGGACGTTCGCAATTGCTGAGCCTGCCGCCGGGTGTCCTCAGCGGCCCACGCAAACAGTGTTCTCTTTTGGGAGGCTCTAGAAAGAGACAGTGCCAGTGTTCGTGGGGCTATGAATGGGGTTTGCCTGGCTACTTGAAGAGCAGCAAGAGCTTTTGGACCTGGCCCCTTTGCGGTGGCAGGAATCCCTGGACGTTCGCAATTGCTGAGCCTGCCACCGGCTGTACTCGGTGGCCCACGCAGATAGTATTGGGCTTTGGGAGGCACCAGAAAGAGACAGCGCCAGCGTTTGTAGGGCTGTGAATGTGGTTGCGTGGCTACTTGAAGAGCAGCAAGAGCTTTTGGTCCTGGTCTCTTTGGGGTGGGAGGAATCCCTGGACGTTCGCAATTGCTGAGCCTGCCACCGTGTGTACTCGGCGGCCCACGCAGATAGTATTGGGCTTTCGGAGGCACTGCACAGAGACAGCGCCAGCGTTGGTGGGTCTGTGAATGGGGTGTCCTGACTACTTGAAGAGCAGCAAGAGCTTTTGGTCCTGGCCCCTTTGCGGTGGGAGGAATCCCTGGACGTTTGCAATTGCTGAGCCTGCCTCCGGGTGTACTCGGCGGCCCACGCAGATAGTATTGGGCTTTGGGAGGCACCAGAAAGAGACAGCGCCAGCGTTTGTAGGACTGTGAATGGGGTGTCCTGGCTACTTGAAGAGCAGCAAGAGCTTTTGGTCCTGGCCCCTTTGCGGTGGCAGGAATCCCTGGACGTTCGCAATTGCTGAGCTGGGCTCCGGGTGTACTCACCTCCACAGGCATATAATATTGGAGTTTGGGAGGCTCTAGAAAGAGACAGCACCAGCGTTGGTGGGTCTGTGAATGGGGTGTCCTGGCTACTTGAAGAGCAGCAAGAGCTTTTGGTCCTGGCCCCTTTGCGGTGGCAGGAATCCCTGGACGTTCGCAATTGCTGAGCCTGCCGCCGGGTGTCCTCAGCGGCCCACGCAAACAGTGTTCTCTTTTGGGAGGCTCTAGAAAGAGACAGTGCCAGTGTTCGTGGGGCTATGAATGGGGTTTGCCTGGCTAGTTGAAGAGCAGCAAGAGCTTTTGGACCTGGCCCCTTTGCGGTGAGAGGAATCCCTGGACGTTCGCAATTGCTGAGCCTGCCGCCAGGTGTACTCGGTGGCCCACGCAGATAGTATTGGGCTTTCGGAGGCACTACACAGAGACAGCGCCAGCGTTGGTGAGTCTGTGAATGGGGTGTCCTGGCTACTTGAAGAGCAGCAAGAGCTTTTGGTCCTGGCCCCTTTGCGGTGGGAGGAATCCCTGGACGTTTGCAATTGCTGAGCCTGCCACCGTGTGTACTCGGCGGCCCACGCAGATAGTATTGGGCTTTGGGAGGCACCAGAAAGAGACAGCGCCAGCGTTTGTAGGGCTGTGAATGGGGTTTGCCTGGCTACTTGAAGAGCAGCAAGAGCTTTTGGTCCTGGCCCCTTTGCGGTGGGAGGAATCCCTGGACGTTCGCAATTGCTGATCCTGCCGCCGGGTGTCCTCAGCGGCCCACGCAAACATTGTTCTCTTTGCGAGGCTCTAGAAAGAGACAGCGCCAGCGTTGGTGGGTCTGTGAATGGGGTGTCCTGGCTACTTGAAGAGCAGCAAGAGCTTTTGGACCTGGCCCCTTTGCGGTGGCAGGAATCCCTGGACATTCGCAATTGCTGAGCCTGCCGCCGGGTGTCCTCAGCGGCCCACGCAAACAGTGTTCTCTTTTGGGAGGCTCTAGAAAGAGACAGTGCCAGTGTTCGTGGGGCTATGAATGGGGTTTTCCTGGCTACTTGAAGAGCAGCAAGAGCTTTTGGACCTGGCCCCTTTGCGGTGAGAGGAATCCCTGGACGTTCGCAATTGCTGATCCTGCCTCAGGGTGTACTCGGTGGCCCACGCAGATAGTATTGGGCTTTGGGAGGCACCAGAAAGAGACAGCGCCAGCGTTTGTAGGGCTGTGAATGTGGTTGCGTGGCTACTTGAAGAGCAGCAAGAGCTTTTGGTCCTGGTCTCTTTGGGGTGGGAGGAATCCCTGGACGTTCGCACTTGCTGAGCCTGCCACTGTGTGTACTCGGCGGCCCACGCAGATAGTATTGGGCTTTCGGAGGCACTGCACAGAGACAGCGCCAGCGTTGGTGGGTCTGTGAATGGGGTGTCCTGACTACTTGAAGAGCAGCAAGAGCTTTTGGTCTTGGCCCCTTTACGGTGGGAGTAATCCCTGGACGTTTGCAATTGCTGAGCCTGCCTCCGGGTGTACTCGGCGGCCCACGCAGATAGTATTGGGCTTTGGGAGGCACCAGAAAGAGACAGCGCCAGCGTTTGTAGGGCTGTGAATGTGGTTGCCTGGCTACTTGAAGAGCAGCAAGAGCTTTTGGTCCTGGGCCCTTTGCGGTGGGAGGAATCCCTGGACATTCGCAATTGCTGAGCTGGGCTCCAGGTGTACTCACCTCCACAGGCAGATAATATTGGAGTTTGGGAGGCTCTAGAAAGAGACAGCACCAGCGTTGGTGGGTCTGTCAATGGGGTTTGCCTCGCTACTTGAAGAGCAGCAAGAGCTTTTGGTCCTGGCCCCTTTGCGCTGGGAGGAATCCCTGGACGTTCGCAATTGCTGAGCCTGCCTCCGGGTGTACTCGGCGGCCCACACAGATAGTACTGGGCTTTGGGAGGCACTAGAAAGAGACAGCGCCAGCGTTGGTGGGTCTGTGAATGGTGTGTCCTGGCTACTTGAAGAGCAGCAACAGCTTTTGGTCTTGGCGCCTTTGGGGTGGCAGGAATCCCTGGACGTTCGCAATTGCTGAGCCTGCCTCCGGGTGTCCTAAGCAGCCCACGCAAACAGTGTTCTCTTTTGGGAGGCTCTGGAAAGAGACAGTGCCCGTGTTTTTGGGGCTGTGAATGGGGTGTCCTGGCTACTTGAAGAGCAGCAAGAGCTTTTGGTCCTGGCCCCTTTGCGGTGGGAGGAATCCCTGGACGTTCGCAATTGCTGAGCCTGCCGCCGGGTGTCCTCAGCGGCCCACGCAAACAGTGTTCTCTTTTGGGAGGCTCTAGAAAGAGACAGTGCCAGTGTTCGTGGGGCTATGAATGGGGTGTCCTGGCTACTTGAAGAGCAGCAAGAGCTTTTGGACCGGGCCCCTTTGCGGTGGCAGGAATCCCTGGACGTTTGCAATTGCTGAGCCTGCCTCCGGGTGTACTCGGCGGCCCACGCAGATTGTATTGGGCTTTGGGAGGCACCAGAAAGAGACAGCGCCAGCGTTTGTAGGGCTGTGAATGGGGTTGCCTGGCTACTTGAAGAGCAGCAAGAGCTTTTGGTCCTGGCCCCTTTGCGGTGGCAGGAATCCCTGGACGTTCGCAATTGCTGAGCTGGGCTCCGGGTGTACTCACCTCCACAGGCAGATAATATTGGAGTTTGGGAGGCTCTAGAAAGAGACAGCACCAGCGTTGGTGGGGCTGTGAATGGTGTTGCCCGGCTACTTGAAGAGCAGCAAGAGCTTTCGGTCCTGGCCCCTTTGGGGTGGGAGGAATCCCTGGACGTTTGCAATTGCTGAGCCTGCCTCCGGGTGTCCTCAGCAGCCCACGCAAATAGTGTTCAATTTTGGGAGGCTCTAGAAAGAGACAGCGCCAGCGTTGGTGGGTCTGTGAATGGGGTGTCCTTAATACTTGAAGAGCAGCAAGAGCTTTTGGTCCTGGCCCCTTTGCGGTGGCAGGAATCCCTGGACGTTCGCAATTGCTGAGCTGGGCTCCGGGTGTACTCACCTCCACAGGCAGATAATATTGGAGTTTGGGAGGCTCTAGAAAGAGACAGCACCAGCGTTGGTGGGGCTGTGAATGGTGTTGCCCGGCTACTTGAAGAGCAGCAAGAGCTTTTGGTCCTGGCCCCTTTGCGGTGGGAGGAATCCCTGGACATTCGCAATTGCTGAGCCTGCCGCCGGGTGGACTCGGCGGCCCACGCAGATAGTACTGCGCTTTTGGAGGCACTAGAAAGAGAAAGCGCCAATGTTTTTGGGTCTGTGAAGGGGGTTTGCCTGGCTACTTGAAGAGCAGCAAGAGCTTTTGGTCCTGGCCCCTTTGCGGTGGGAGGAATCCCTGGACGTTCGCAATTGCTGAGCCTGCCTCAGGGTGTCCTCAGCGGCCCACGCAAACATTGTTCTCTTTGCGAGGCTCTAGAAAGAGACAGCGCCAGCGTTGGTGGGTCTGTGAATGGGGTGTCCTGGCTACTTGAAGAGCAGCAAGAGCTTTTGGTCCTGGCCCCTTTGCGGTGGCAGGAATCCCTGGACGTTTGCAATTGCTGAGCCTGCCGCTGGGTGTCCTCAGCAGCCCACGCAAACAGTGTTCTCTTTTGGGAGGCTCTAGAAAGAGACAGTACCAGCGTTGGTGGGGCTGTGAATGGGGTTTGCCTGGCTACTTGAAGAGCAGCAAGAGCTTTTGGTCCTGGCCCCTTTGCGGTGGGAGGAATCCCTGGACGTTCGCAATTGCTGATCCTGCCTCCGGGTGTACTCGGTGGCCCACGCAGATAGTATTGGGCTTTTGGAGGAACTAGAAAGAGACAGCACTACCGTTGGTGGGACTGTGAATGGGGTTGCCTGGCTACTTGAAGAGCAGCAAGAGCTTTTGGACCTGGCCCCTTTGCGGTGAGAGGAATCCCTGGACGTTCGCAATTGCTGAGCCTGCCACCGGCTGTACTCGGTGGCCCACGCAGATAGTATTGGGCTTTGGGAGGCACCAGAAAGAGACAGCGCCAGCGTTTGTAGGGCTGTGAATGTGGTTGCGTGGCTACTTGAAGAGCAGCAAGAGCTTTTGGTCCTGGGCCCTTTGCGGTGGGAGGAATCCCTGGACATTCGCAATTGCTGAGCTGGGCTCCAGGTGTACTCACCTCCACAGGCAGATAATATTGGAGTTTGGGAGGCTCTAGAAAGAGACAGCACCAGCGTTGGTGGGGCTGTGAATGGTGTTGCCCGGCTACTTGAAGAGCAGCAAGAGCTTTTGGTCCTGGCCCCTTTGGGGTGGGAGGAATCCCTGGACGTTTGCAATTGCTGAGCCTGCCTCCGGGTGTCCTCAGCAGCCCACGCAAATAGTGTTCAATTTTGGGAGGCTCTAGAAAGAGACAGCGCCAGCGTTGGTGGGTCTGTGAATGGGGTGTCCTTAATACTTGAAGAGCAGCAAGAGCTTTTGGTCCTGGCCCCTTTGCGGTGGCAGGAATCCCTGGACGTTCGCAATTGCTGAGCTGGGCTCCGGGTGTACTCACCTCCACAGGCAGATAATATTGGAGTTTGGGAGGCTCTAGAAAGAGACAGCACCAGCGTTGGTGGGGCTGTGAATGGTGTTGCCCGGCTACTTGAAGAGCAGCAAGAGCTTTTGGTCCTGGCCCCTTTGCGGTGGGAGGAATCCCTGGACATTCGCAATTGCTGAGCCTGCCGCCGGGTGGACTCGGCGGCCCACGCAGATAGTACTGCGCTTTTGGAGGCACTAGAAAGAGAAAGCGCCAATGTTTTTGGGTCTGTGAAGGGGGTTTGCCTGGCTACTTGAAGAGCAGCAAGAGCTTTTGGTCCTGGCCCCTTTGCGGTGGGAGGAATCCCTGGACGTTCGCAATTGCTGAGCCTGCCTCAGGGTGTCCTCAGCGGCCCACGCAAACATTGTTCTCTTTGCGAGGCTCTAGAAAGAGACAGCGCCAGCGTTGGTGGGTCTGTGAATGGGGTGTCCTGGCTACTTGAAGAGCAGCAAGAGCTTTTGGTCCTGGCCCCTTTGCGGTGGCAGGAATCCCTGGACGTTTGCAATTGCTGAGCCTGCCGCTGGGTGTCCTCAGCAGCCCACGCAAACAGTGTTCTCTTTTGGGAGGCTCTAGAAAGAGACAGTACCAGCGTTGGTGGGGCTGTGAATGGGGTTTGCCTGGCTACTTGAAGAGCAGCAAGAGCTTTTGGTCCTGGCCCCTTTGCGGTGGGAGGAATCCCTGGACGTTCGCAATTGCTGATCCTGCCTCCGGGTGTACTCGGTGGCCCACGCAGATAGTATTGGGCTTTTGGAGGAACTAGAAAGAGACAGCACTACCGTTGGTGGGACTGTGAATGGGGTTGCCTGGCTACTTGAAGAGCAGCAAGAGCTTTTGGACCTGGCCCCTTTGCGGTGAGAGGAATCCCTGGACGTTCGCAATTGCTGAGCCTGCCACCGGCTGTACTCGGTGGCCCACGCAGATAGTATTGGGCTTTGGGAGGCACCAGAAAGAGACAGCGCCAGCGTTTGTAGGGCTGTGAATGTGGTTGCGTGGCTACTTGAAGAGCAGCAAGAGCTTTTGGTCCTGGGCCCTTTGCGGTGGGAGGAATCCCTGGACATTCGCAATTGCTGAGCTGGGCTCCAGGTGTACTCACCTCCACAGGCAGATAATATTGGAGTTTGGGAGGCTCTAGAAAGAGACAGCGCCAGCGTTGGTGGGTCTGTGAATGGGGTGTCCTGGCTACTTGAAGAGCAGCAAGAGCTTTTGGACCTGGCCCCTTTGCGGTGGCAGGAATCCCTGGACGTTCGCAATTGCTGAGCCTGCCGCCGGGTGTCCTCAGCGGCCCACGCAAACAGTGTTCTCTTTTGGGAGGCTCTAGAAAGAGACAGTGCCAGTGTTCGTGGGGCTATGAATGGGGTTTGCCTGGCTACTTGAAGAGCAGCAAGAGCTTTTGGACTTGGCCCCTTTGCGGTGGCAGGAATCCCTGGACGTTCGCAATTGCTGAGCCTGCCACCGGCTGTACTCGGTGGCCCACGCAGATAGTATTGGGCTTTGGGAGGCACCAGAAAGAGACAGCGCCAGCGTTTGTAGGGCTGTGAATGTGGTTGCGTGGCTACTTGAAGAGCAGCAAGAGCTTTTGGTCCTGGTCTCTTTGGGGTGGGAGGAATCCCTGGACGTTCGCAATTGCTGAGCCTGCCACCGTGTGTACTCGGCGGCCCACGCAGATAGTATTGGGCTTTCGGAGGCACTGCACAGAGACAGCGCCAGCGTTGGTGGGTCTGTGAATGGGGTGTCCTGACTACTTGAAGAGCAGCAAGAGCTTTTGGTCCTGGCCCCTTTGCGGTGGGAGGAATCCCTGGACGTTTGCAATTGCTGAGCCTGCCTCCGGGTGTACTCGGCGGCCCACGCAGATAGTATTGGGCTTTGGGAGGCACCAGAAAGAGACAGCGCCAGCGTTTGTAGGGCTGTGAATGGGGTGTCCTGGCTACTTGAAGAGCAGCAAGAGCTTTTGGTCCTGGCCCCTTTGCGGTGGCAGGAATCCCTGGACGTTCGCAATTGCTGAGCTGGGCTCCGGGTGTACTCACCTCCACAGGCATATAATATTGGAGTTTGGGAGGCTCTAGAAAGAGACAGCACCAGCGTTGGTGGGTCTGTGAATGGGGTGTCCTGGCTACTTGAAGAGCAGCAAGAGCTTTTGGTCCTGGCCCCTTTGCGGTGGCAGGAATCCCTGGACGTTCGCAATTGCTGAGCCTGCCGCCGGGTGTCCTCAGCGGCCCACGCAAACAGTGTTCTCTTTTGGGAGGCTCTAGAAAGAGACAGTGCCAGTGTTCGTGGGGCTATGAATGGGGTTTGCCTGGCTAGTTGAAGAGCAGCAAGAGCTTTTGGACCTGGCCCCTTTGCGGTGAGAGGAATCCCTGGACGTTCGCAATTGCTGAGCCTGCCGCCAGGTGTACTCGGTGGCCCACGCAGATAGTATTGGGCTTTCGGAGGCACTACACAGAGACAGCGCCAGCGTTGGTGAGTCTGTGAATGGGGTGTCCTGGCTACTTGAAGAGCAGCAAGAGCTTTTGGTCCTGGCCCCTTTGCGGTGGGAGGAATCCCTGGACGTTTGCAATTGCTGAGCCTGCCACCGTGTGTACTCGGCGGCCCACGCAGATAGTATTGGGCTTTGGGAGGCACCAGAAAGAGACAGCGCCAGCGTTTGTAGGGCTGTGAATGGGGTTTGCCTGGCTACTTGAAGAGCAGCAAGAGCTTTTGGTCCTGGCCCCTTTGCGGTGGGAGGAATCCCTGGACGTTCGCAATTGCTGATCCTGCCGCCGGGTGTCCTCAGCGGCCCACGCAAACATTGTTCTCTTTGCGAGGCTCTAGAAAGAGACAGCGCCAGCGTTGGTGGGTCTGTGAATGGGGTGTCCTGGCTACTTGAAGAGCAGCAAGAGCTTTTGGACCTGGCCCCTTTGCGGTGGCAGGAATCCCTGGACATTCGCAATTGCTGAGCCTGCCGCCGGGTGTCCTCAGCGGCCCACGCAAACAGTGTTCTCTTTTGGGAGGCTCTAGAAAGAGACAGTGCCAGTGTTCGTGGGGCTATGAATGGGGTTTTCCTGGCTACTTGAAGAGCAGCAAGAGCTTTTGGACCTGGCCCCTTTGCGGTGAGAGGAATCCCTGGACGTTCGCAATTGCTGATCCTGCCTCAGGGTGTACTCGGTGGCCCACGCAGATAGTATTGGGCTTTGGGAGGCACCAGAAAGAGACAGCGCCAGCGTTTGTAGGGCTGTGAATGTGGTTGCGTGGCTACTTGAAGAGCAGCAAGAGCTTTTGGTCCTGGTCTCTTTGGGGTGGGAGGAATCCCTGGACGTTCGCACTTGCTGAGCCTGCCACTGTGTGTACTCGGCGGCCCACGCAGATAGTATTGGGCTTTCGGAGGCACTGCACAGAGACAGCGCCAGCGTTGGTGGGTCTGTGAATGGGGTGTCCTGACTACTTGAAGAGCAGCAAGAGCTTTTGGTCTTGGCCCCTTTACGGTGGGAGTAATCCCTGGACGTTTGCAATTGCTGAGCCTGCCTCCGGGTGTACTCGGCGGCCCACGCAGATAGTATTGGGCTTTGGGAGGCACCAGAAAGAGACAGCGCCAGCGTTTGTAGGGCTGTGAATGTGGTTGCCTGGCTACTTGAAGAGCAGCAAGAGCTTTTGGTCCTGGGCCCTTTGCGGTGGGAGGAATCCCTGGACATTCGCAATTGCTGAGCTGGGCTCCAGGTGTACTCACCTCCACAGGCAGATAATATTGGAGTTTGGGAGGCTCTAGAAAGAGACAGCACCAGCGTTGGTGGGTCTGTCAATGGGGTTTGCCTCGCTACTTGAAGAGCAGCAAGAGCTTTTGGTCCTGGCCCCTTTGCGCTGGGAGGAATCCCTGGACGTTCGCAATTGCTGAGCCTGCCTCCGGGTGTACTCGGCGGCCCACACAGATAGTACTGGGCTTTGGGAGGCACTAGAAAGAGACAGCGCCAGCGTTGGTGGGTCTGTGAATGGGGTGTCCTGGCTACTTGAAGAGCAGCAACAGCTTTTGGTCTTGGCGCCTTTGGGGTGGCAGGAATCCCTGGACGTTCGCAATTGCTGAGCCTGCCTCCGGGTGTCCTAAGCAGCCCACGCAAACAGTGTTCTCTTTTGGGAGGCTCTGGAAAGAGACAGTGCCCGTGTTTTTGGGGCTGTGAATGGGGTGTCCTGGCTACTTGAAGAGCAGCAAGAGCTTTTGGTCCTGGCCCCTTTGCGGTGGGAGGAATCCCTGGACGTTCGCAATTGCTGAGCCTGCCGCCGGGTGTCCTCAGCGGCCCACGCAAACAGTGTTCTCTTTTGGGAGGCTCTAGAAAGAGACAGTGCCAGTGTTCGTGGGGCTATGAATGGGGTGTCCTGGCTACTTGAAGAGCAGCAAGAGCTTTTGGACCGGGCCCCTTTGCGGTGGCAGGAATCCCTGGACGTTTGCAATTGCTGAGCCTGCCTCCGGGTGTACTCGGCGGCCCACGCAGATTGTATTGGGCTTTGGGAGGCACCAGAAAGAGACAGCGCCAGCGTTTGTAGGGCTGTGAATGGGGTTGCCTGGCTACTTGAAGAGCAGCAAGAGCTTTTGGTCCTGGCCCCTTTGCGGTGGCAGGAATCCCTGGACGTTCGCAATTGCTGAGCTGGGCTCCGGGTGTACTCACCTCCACAGGCAGATAATATTGGAGTTTGGGAGGCTCTAGAAAGAGACATCACCAGCGTTGGTGGGGCTGTGAATGGTGTTGCCCGGCTACTTGAAGAGCAGCAAGAGCTTTTGGTCCTGGCCCCTTTGGGGTGGGAGGAATCCCTGGACGTTTGCAATTGCTGAGCCTGCCTCCGGGTGTCCTCAGCAGCCCACGCAAATAGTGTTCAATTTTGGGAGGCTCTAGAAAGAGACAGCGCCAGCGTTGGTGTGTCTGTGAATGGGGTGTCCTTAATACTTGAAGAGCAGCAAGAGCTTTTGGTCCTGGCCCCTTTGCGGTGGCAGGAATCCCTGGACGTTCGCAATTGCTGAGCTGGGCTCCGGGTGTACTCACCTCCACAGGCAGATAATATTGGAGTTTGGGAGGCTCTAGAAAGAGACAGCACCAGCGTTGGTGGGGCTGTGAATGGTGTTGCCCGGCTACTTGAAGAGCAGCAAGAGCTTTTGGTCCTGGCCCCTTTGCGGTGGGAGGAATCCCTGGACATTCGCAATTGCTGAGCCTGCCGCCGGGTGGACTCGGCGGCCCACGCAGATAGTACTGCGCTTTTGGAGGCACTAGAAAGAGAAAGCGCCAATGTTTTTGGGTCTGTGAAGGGGGTTTGCCTGGCTACTTGAAGAGCAGCAAGAGCTTTTGGTCCTGGCCCCTTTGCGGTGGGAGGAATCCCTGGACGTTCGCAATTGCTGAGCCTGCCTCAGGGTGTCCTCAGCGGCCCACGCAAACATTGTTCTCTTTGC
Organism: Platalea minor; assembly: GCA_037975005.1. Classification (NCBI taxonomy): domain Eukaryota; kingdom Metazoa; phylum Chordata; class Aves; order Pelecaniformes; family Threskiornithidae; genus Platalea; species Platalea minor. The sequence continues at coordinate 62,819 of JBBPFK010000043.1, read as the reverse complement.
GAGGCTCTAGAAAGAGACAGCGCCAGCGTTGGTGGGTCTGTGAATGGGGTGTCCTGGCTACTTGAAGAGCAGCAAGAGCTTTTGGTCCTGGCCCCTTTGCGGTGGCAGGAATCCCTGGACGTTTGCAATTGCTGAGCCTGCCGCTGGGTGTCCTCAGCAGCCCACGCAAACAGTGTTCTCTTTTGGGAGGCTCTAGAAAGAGACAGTACCAGCGTTGGTGGGGCTGTGAATGGGGTTTGCCTGGCTACTTGAAGAGCAGCAAGAGCTTTTGGTCCTGGCCCCTTTGCGGTGGGAGGAATCCCTGGACGTTCGCAATTGCTGATCCTGCCTCCGGGTGTACTCGGTGGCCCACGCAGATAGTATTGGGCTTTTGGAGGAACTAGAAAGAGACAGCACTACCGTTGGTGGGACTGTGAATGGGGTTGCCTGGCTACTTGAAGAGCAGCAAGAGCTTTTGGACCTGGCCCCTTTGCGGTGAGAGGAATCCCTGGACGTTCGCAATTGCTGAGCCTGCCACCGGCTGTACTCGGTGGCCCACGCAGATAGTATTGGGCTTTGGGAGGCACCAGAAAGAGACAGCGCCAGCGTTTGTAGGGCTGTGAATGTGGTTGCGTGGCTACTTGAAGAGCAGCAAGAGCTTTTGGTCCTGGGCCCTTTGCGGTGGGAGGAATCCCTGGACATTCGCAATTGCTGAGCTGGGCTCCAGGTGTACTCACCTCCACAGGCAGATAATATTGGAGTTTGGGAGGCTCTAGAAAGAGACAGCACCAGCGTTGGTGGGTCTGTCAATGGGGTTTGCCTCGCTACTTGAAGAGCAGCAAGAGCTTTTGGTCCTGGCCCCTTTGCGCTGGGAGGAATCCCTGGACGTTCGCAATTGCTGAGCCTGCCTCCGGGTGTACTCAGCGGCCCACACAGATAGTACTGGGCTTTGGGAGGCACTACACAGAGACAGCGCCAGCGTTGGTGGGTCTGTGAATGGGGTGTCCTGGCTACTTGAAGAGCAGCAACAGCTTTTGGTCTTGGCGCCTTTGGGGTGGCAGGAATCCCTGGACGTTCGCAATTGCTGAGCCTGCCTCCGGGTGTCCTAAGCAGCCCACGCAAACAGTGTTCTCTTTTGGGAGGCTCTGGAAAGAGACAGTGCCCGTGTTTTTGGGGCTGTGAATGGGGTGTCCTGGCTACTTGAAGAGCAGCAAGAGCTTTTGGTCCTGGCCCCTTTGCGGTGGGAGGAATCCCTGGACGTTCGCAATTGCTGAGCCTGCCGCCGGGTGTCCTCAGCGGCCCACGCAAACAGTGTTCTCTTTTGGGAGGCTCTAGAAAGAGACAGTGCCAGTGTTCGTGGGGCTATGAATGGGGTGTCCTGGCTACTTGAAGAGCAGCAACAGCTTTTGGACCGGGCCCCTTTGCGGTGGCAGGAATCCCTGGACGTTTGCAATTGCTGAGCCTGCCTCCGGGTGTACTCGGCGGCCCACGCAGATTGTATTGGGCTTTGGGAGGCACCAGAAAGAGACAGCGCCAGCGTTTGTAGGGCTGTGAATGGGGTTGCCTGGCTACTTGAAGAGCAGCAAGAGCTTTTGGTCCTGGCCCCTTTGCGGTGGGAGGAATCCCTGGACGTTCGCAATTGCTGAGCTGGGCTCCGGGTGTACTCACCTCCACAGGCAGATAATATTGGAGTTTGGGAGGCTCTAGAAAGAGACAGCGCCAGCGTTGGTGGGTCTGTGAATGGGGTGTCCTGGCTACTTGAAGAGCAGCAAGAGCTTTTGGTCCTGGCCCCTTTGCGGTGGCAGGAATCCCTGGACGTTTGCAATTGCTGAGCCTGCCGCTGGGTGTCCTCAGCAGCCCACGCAAACAGTGTTCTCTTTTGGGAGGCTCTAGAAAGAGACAGTACCAGCGTTGGTGGGGCTGTGAATGGGGTTTGCCTGGCTACTTGAAGAGCAGCAAGAGCTTTTGGTCCTGGCCCCTTTGCGGTGGGAGGAATCCCTGGACGTTCGCAATTGCTGATCCTGCCTCCGGGTGTACTCAGTGGCCCACGCAGATAGTATTGGGCTTTTGGAGGAACTAGAAAGAGACAGCACTACCGTTGGTGGGACTGTGAATGGGGTTGCCTGGCTACTTGAAGAGCAGCAAGAGCTTTTGGACCTGGCCCCTTTGCGGTGAGAGGAATCCCTGGACGTTCGCAATTGCTGAGCCTGCCACCGGCTGTACTCGGTGGCCCACGCAGATAGTATTGGGCTTTGGGAGGCACCAGAAAGAGACAGCGCCAGCGTTTGTAGGGCTGTGAATGTGGTTGCGTGGCTACTTGAAGAGCAGCAAGAGCTTTTGGTCCTGGGCCCTTTGCGGTGGGAGGAATCCCTGGACATTCGCAATTGCTGAGCTGGGCTCCAGGTGTACTCACCTCCACAGGCAGATAATATTGGAGTTTGGGAGGCTCTAGAAAGAGACAGCACCAGCGTTGGTGGGTCTGTCAATGGGGTTTGCCTCGCTACTTGAAGAGCAGCAAGAGCTTTTGGTCCTGGCCCCTTTGCGGTGGCAGGAATCCCTGGACGTTCGCAATTGCTGAGCCTGCCTCCGGGTGTACTCGGCGGCCCACACAGATAGTACTGGGCTTTGGGAGGCACTAGAAAGAGACAGCGCCAGCGTTGGTGGGTCTGTGAATGGGGTGTCCTGGCTACTTGAAGAGCAGCAACAGCTTTTGGTCTTGGCGCCTTTGGGGTGGCAGGAATCCCTGGACGTTCGCAAGTGCTGAGCCTGCCTCCGGGTGTCCTAAGCAGCCCACGCAAACAGTGTTCTCTTTTGGGAGGCTCTGGAAAGAGACAGTGCCCGTGTTTTTGGGGCTGTGAATGGGGTGTCCTGGCTACTTGAAGAGCAGCAAGAGCTTTTGGTCCTGGCCCCTTTGCGGTGGGAGGAATCCCTGGACGTTCGCAATTGCTGAGCCTGCCGCCGGGTGTCCTCAGCGGCCCACGCAAACAGTGTTCTCTTTTGGGAGGCTCTAGAAAGAGACAGTGCCAGTGTTCGTGGGGCTATGAATGGGGTGTCCTGGCTACTTGAAGAGCAGCAAGAGCTTTTGGACCGGGCCCCTTTGCGGTGGCAGGAATCCCTGGACGTTTGCAATTGCTGAGCCTGCCTCCGGGTGTACTCGGCGGCCCACGCAGATTGCATTGGGCTTTGGGAGGCACCAGAAAGAGACAGCGCCAGCGTTTGTAGGGCTGTGAATGGGGTTGCCTGGCTACTTGAAGAGCAGCAAGAGCTTTTGGTCCTGGCCCCTTTGCGGTGGCAGGAATCCCTGGACGTTCGCAATTGCTGAGCTGGGCTCCGGGTGTACTCACCTCCACAGGCAGATAATATTGGAGTTTGGGAGGCTCTAGAAAGAGACAGCACCAGCGTTGGTGGGGCTGTGAATGGTGTTGCCCGGCTACTTGAAGAGCAGCAAGAGCTTTTGGTCCTGGCCCCTTTGCGGTGGGAGGAATCCCTGGACATTCGCAATTGCTGAGCCTGCCGCCGGGTGGACTCGGCGGCCCACGCAGATAGTACTGCGCTTTTGGAGGCACTAGAAAGAGAAAGCGCCAATGTTTTTGGGTCTGTGAAGGGGGTTTGCCTGGCTACTTGAAGAGCAGCAAGAGCTTTTGGTCCTGGCCCCTTTGCGGTGGGAGGAATCCCTGGACGTTCGCAATTGCTGAGCCTGCCTCAGGGTGTCCTCAGCGGCCCACGCAAACATTGTTCTCTTTGCGAGGCTCTAGAAAGAGACAGCGCCAGCGTTGGTGGGTCTGTGAATGGGGTGTCCTGGCTACTTGAAGAGCAGCAAGAGCTTTTGGTCCTGGCCCCTTTGCGGTGGCAGGAATCCCTGGACGTTTGCAATTGCTGAGCCTGCCGCTGGGTGTCCTCAGCAGCCCACGCAAACAGTGTTCTCTTTTGGGAGGCTCTAGAAAGAGACAGTACCAGCGTTGGTGGGGCTGTGAATGGGGTTTGCCTGGCTACTTGAAGAGCAGCAAGAGCTTTTGGTCCTGGCCCCTTTGCGGTGGGAGGAATCCCTGGACGTTCGCAATTGCTGATCCTGCCTCCGGGTGTACTCGGTGGCCCACGCAGATAGTATTGGGCTTTTGGAGGAACTAGAAAGAGACAGCACTACCGTTGGTGGGTCTGTGAATGCGGTTGCCTGGCTACTTGAAGAGCAGCAAGAGCTTTTGGACCTGGCCCCTTTGCGGTGAGAGGAATCCCTGGACGTTCGCAATTGCTGAGCCTGCCACCGGCTGTACTCGGTGGCCCACGCAGATAGTATTGGGCTTTGGGAGGCACCAGAAAGAGACAGCGCCAGCGTTTGTAGGGCTGTGAATGTGGTTGCGTGGCTACTTGAAGAGCAGCAAGAGCTTTTGGTCCTGGGCCCTTTGCGGTGGGAGGAATCCCTGGACGTTCGCAATTGCTGAGCCTGCCACCGTGTGTACTCGGCGGCCCACGCAGATAGTATTGGGCTTTCGGAGGCACTACACAGAGACAGCGCCAGCGTTGGTGGGTCTGTGAATGGGGTTGCCTGACTACTTGAAGAGCAGCAAGAGCTTTTGGTCTTGGCCCCTTTGCGGTGGGAGTAATCCCTGGACGTTTGCAATTGCTGAGCCTGCCTCTGGGTGTACTCGGCGGCCCACGCAGATAGTATTGGGCTTTGGGAGGCACCAGAAAGAGACAGCGCCAGCGTTTGTAGGGCTGTGAATGTGGTTGCGTGGCTACTTGAAGAGCAGCAAGAGCTTTTGGTCCTGGGCCCTTTGCGGTGGGAGGAATCCCTGGACGTTCGCAATTGCTGAGCCTGCCACCGTGTGTACTCGGCGGCCCACGCAGATAGTATTGGGCTTTCGGAGGCACTACACAGAGACAGCGCCAGCGTTGGTGGGTCTGTGAATGGGGTTGCCTGACTACTTGAAGAGCAGCAAGAGCTTTTGGTCTTGGCCCCTTTGCGGTGGGAGTAATCCCTGGACGTTTGCAATTGCTGAGCCTGCCTCTGGGTGTACTCGGCGGCCCACGCAGATAGTATTGGGCTTTGGGAGGCACCAGAAAGAGACAGCGCCAGCGTTTGTAGGGCTGTGAATGGGGTTGCCTGGCTACTTGAAGAGCAGCAAGAGCTTTTGGTCCTGGGCCCTTTGCGGTGGGAGGAATCCCTGGACATTCGCAATTGCTGAGCTGGGCTCCGGGTGTACTCACCTCCACAGGCATATAATATTGGAGTTTGGGAGGCTCTAGAAAGAGACAGCACCAGCGTTGGTGGGGCTGTGAATGCGGTTTGCCTCGCTACTTGAAGAGCAGCAAGAGCTTTTGGTCCTGGCCCCTTTGCGGTGGGAGGAATCCCTGGACGTTTGCAATTGCTGAGCCTGCCTCAGGGTGGACTCGGCGGCCCACGCAGATAGTACTGCGCTTTTGGAGGCACTAGAAAGAGAAAGCGCCAATGTTTTTGGGTCTGTGAATGGGGTTTGCCTGGCTACTTGAAGAGCAGCAAGAGCTTTTGGTCCTGGCCCCTTTGCGGTGGCAGGAATCCCTGGACGTTCGCAATTGCTGAGCCTGCCGCCGGGTGTCCTCAGCAGCCCACGCAAATACTGTTCAATTTTGGGAGGCTCTAGAAAGAGACAGCGCCAGCGTTGGTGGGGCTGTGAATGGTGTTGCCCGGCTACTTGAAGAGCAGCGAGAGCTTTTGGTCCTGGCCCCTTTGCGGTGGGAGGAATCCCTGGACGTTTGCAATTGCTGAGCCTGCCTCCGGGTGTACTCGCGGCCCACGCAGATAGTACTGCACTTTTGGAGGCACTAGAAAGAGACAGCGCCAACGTTTGTAGGGCTGTGAATGGGGTGTCCTGGCTACTTGAAGAGCAGCAAGAGCTTTTGGTCCTGGCCCCTTTGGGGTGGGAGGAATCCCTTGACGTTCGCAATTGCTGAGCCTGCCTCCGGGTGTACTCGGCGGCCCACGCAAATAGTGTTCAATTTTGGGAGGCTCTAGAAAGAGACAGTGCCAGCGTTGGTGGGTCTGTGAATGGGGTGTCCTGGCTACTTGAAGAGCAGCAAGAGCTTTTGGTCCTGGCCCCTTTGCGGTGGGAGGAATCCCTGGACGTTCGCAATTGCTGAGGCTGCCTCTGGGTATACTCGGAGGCCCAGGCAGATAGCATTGGAGTTTGGGAGGCTCTAGAAAGAGACAGTGACATCGTTTGTGGGCCTTTGAATGAGGTTACGTGGCTACTTGAAGAGCAGCAAGAGCTTTTGGACCTGGCCCCTTTGCGGTGGCAGGAATCCCTGGACGTTCGCAATTGCTGAGCCTGCCTCAGGGTGTCCTCAGCGGCCTATGCAAACAGTGTTCTCTTTTGGGAGGCTCTAGAAAGAGACAGTGCCAGTGTTTCTGGGGCTGTGAATGGGGTTGCCTGGCTACTTGAAGAGCAGCAAGAGCTTTTGGTCCTGGCCCCTTTGCGGTGGGAGGAATCCCTGGACGTTCGCAATTGCTGATCCTGCCACTGGGTGTACTCGGCGGCCCACGGAGATATTACTGGGCTTTTGGAGGAACTAGAAAGAGACAGCACTAGCGTTGGTGGGACTGTGAATGGGGTGTCCTGGCTACTTGAAGAGCAGCAACAGCTTTTGGTCCTGGCCCCTTTGCGGTGGGAGGAATCCCTGGACGTTTGCAATTGCTGAGCCTGCCTCCGGGTGTCCTCAGCAGCCCACGCAAACAGTGTTCTCTTTTGGGAGTCTCTATAAGAGACAGTGCCAGAGTTGGTGAGGCTGTGAATGGGGTTTGCCTGGCTACTTGAAGAGCAGCAAGAGCTTTTGGTCCTGGCCCCTTTGCGGTGGGAGGAATCCCTGGACGTTTGCAATTGCTGAGCCTGGCACCGGGTGTACTCGGTGGCCCACGCAGACAGTATTGGGCTTTCGGAGGCACCAGAAAGAGACAGCGCCAGCGTTGGTGGGTCTGTGAATGGGGTGTCCTGGCTACTTGCAGAGCAGCTTTTGGTCCTGGCCCCTTTGCCGTGGGAGTAATCCCTGGACGTTCGCAATTGCTGAGCCTGCCGCCGAGTGTACTCGGTGGCGCACGCAGATAGTATTGGGCTTTGGGAGGCACCAGAAAGAGACAGCGCCAGCGTTAGTGGGTCTGTGAATGGAATGTCCTGGCTACTTGAAGAGCAGCAAGAGCTTTTGGACCTGGCCCCTTTGCAGTGGCAGGAATCCCTGGACATTCGCAATTGCTGAGCCTGCCGCCGGGTGTCCTCAGCGGCCCACGCAAACAGTGTTCTCTTTTGGGAGGCTCTAGAAAGAGACAGTGCCAGTGTTCGTGGGGCTATGAATGGGGTTTGCCTGGCTACTTGAAGAGCAGCAAGAGCTTTTGGTCCTGGTCTCTTTGGGGTGGGAGGAATCCCTGGACGTTCGCACTTGCTGAGCCTGCCACCGTGTGTACTCGGCGGCCCACGCAGATATTATTGGGCTTTCGGAGGCACCAGAAAGAGACAGCGCCAGCGTTGGTGGGTCTGTGAATGGGGTGTCCTGACTACTTGAAGAGCAGCAAGAGCTTTTGGTCCTGGCCCCTTTGCGGTGGGAGGAATCCCTGGACATTCGCAATTGCTGAGCCTGCCGCCGGGTGTCCTCAGCGGCCCATGCAAACAGTGTTCTCTTTTGGGAGGCTCTAGAAAGAGACAGTGCCAGTGTTCGTGGGGCTATGAATGGGGTTTGCCTGGCTACTTGAAGAGCAGCAAGAGCTTTTGGACCTGGCCCCTTTGCGGTGAGAGGAATCCCTGGACGTTCGCAATTGCTGAGCCTGCCACCGGCTGTACTCGGTGGCCCACGCAGATAGTATTGGGCTTTGGGAGGCACCAGAAAGAGACAGCGCCAGCGTTTGTAGGGCTGTGAATGTGGTTGCGTGGCTAATTGAAGAGCAGCAAGAGCTTTTGGTCCTGGTCTCTTTGGGGTGGGAGGAATCCCTGGACGTTCGCACTTGCTAAGCCTGCCACCGTGTGTACTCGGCGGCCCACGCAGATAGTATTGGGCTTTCGGAGGCACTACACAGAGACAGCGCCAGCGTTGGTGGGTCTGTGAATGGGGTGTCCTGACTACTTGAAGAGCAGCAAGAGCTTTTGGTCTTGGCCCCTTTACGGTGGGAGTAATCCCTGGACGTTTGCAATTGCTGAGCCTGCCTCCGGGTGTACTCGGCGGCCCACGCAGATAGTATTGGGCTTTGGGAGGCACCAGAAAAAGACAGCGCCAGCGTTTGTAGGGCTGTGAATGGGGTTGCCTGGCTACTTGAAGAGCAGCAAGAGCTTTTGGTCCTGGGCCCTTTGCGGTGGGAGGAATCCCTGGACATTCGCAATTGCTGAGCTGGGCTCCGGGTGTACTCACCTCCACAGGCAGATAATATTGGAGTTTGGGAGGCTCTAGAAAGAGACAGCACCAGCGTATGTGGATCTGTGAATGGGTTTGCCTGGCTACTAAAAGAGCAGCAAGAGCTTTTGGTCCTGGTCCCTTTGCGGTGGCAGGAATCCCTGGACGTTCGCAATTGCTGAGCCTGCCGCCGGGTGTCCTCAGCAGCCCACGCAAATACTGTTCAATTTTTGGAGGCTCTAGAAAGAGACAGCGCCAGCGTTGGTGGGGCTGTGAATGGTGTTGCCCGGCTACTTGAAGAGCAGCAAGAGCTTTTGGTCCTGGCCCCTTTGCGGTGGGAGGAATCCCTGGACGTTTGCAATTGCTGAGCCTGCCGCCGGGTGTCCTCAGCAGCCCACGCAAACAGTGTTCTCTTTTGGGAGGCTCTAGAAAGAGACAGTACCAGCGTTGGTGGGGCTGTGAATGGGGTTTGCCTGGCTACTTGAAGAGCAGCAAGAGCTTTTGGTCCTGGCCCCTTTGCGGTGGCAGGAATCCCTGGACGTTCGCAATTGCTGAGCCTGCCACCGGCTGTACTCGGTGGCCCACGCAGATAGTATTGGGCTTTGGGAGGAACTAGAAAGAGACAGCACTACCGTTGGTGGGACTGTGAATGGGGTTGCCTGGCTACTTGAAGAGCAGCAAGAGCTTTTGGACCTGGCCCCTTTGCGGTGAGAGGAATCCCTGGACGTTCGCAATTGCTGAGCCTGCCACCGGCTGTACTCGGTGGCCCACGCAGATAGTATTGGGCTTTGGGAGGCACCAGAAAGAGACAGCGCCAGCGTTTGTAGGGCTGTGAATGTGGTTGCGTGGCTACTTGAAGAGCAGCAAGAGCTTTTGGTCCTGGTCTCTTTGGGGTGGGAGGAATCCCTGGACGTTCGCAATTGCTGAGCCTGCCACCGTGTGTACTCGGCGGCCCACGCAGATAGTATTGGGCTTTCGGAGGCACTGCACAGAGACAGCGCCAGCGTTGGTGGGTCTGTGAATGGGGTGTCCTGACTACTTGAAGAGCAGCAAGAGCTTTTGGTCCTGGCCCCTTTGCGGTGGGAGGAATCCCTGGACGTTTGCAATTGCTGAGGCTGCCTCCGGGTGTACTCGGCGGCCCACGCAGATAGTATTGGGCTTTGGGAGGCACCAGAAAGAGACAGCGCCAGCGTTTGTAGGGCTGTGAATGGGGTTGCCTGGCTACTTGAAGAGCAGCAAGAGCTTTTGGTCCTGGTCCCTTTGGGGTGGGAGGAATCCCTGGACATTCGCAATTGCTGAGCTGGGCTCCGGGTGTACTCACCTCCACAGGCATATAATATTGGAGTTTGGGAGGCTCTAGAAAGAGACAGCACCAGCGTTGGTGGATCTGTGAATGGGGTTGCCTGGCTACTAAAAGAGCAGCAAGAGCTTTTGGTCCTGGTCCCTTTGCGGTGGCAGGAATCCCTGGACGTTCGCAATTGCTGAGCCTGCCGCCGGGTGTCCTCAGCAGCCCACGCAAATACTGTTCAATTTTGGGAGGCTCTAGAAAGAGACAGCGCCAGCGTTGGTGGGGCTGTGAATGGGGTTGCCCGGCTACTTGAAGAGCAGCAAGAGCTTTTGGTCCTGGCCCCTTTGCGGTGGGAGGAATCCCTGGACGTTTGCAATTGCTGAGCCTGCCTCCGGGTGTACTCGCGGCCCACGCAGATAGTACTGCACTTTTGGAGGCACTAGAAAGAGACAGCGCCAACGTTTGTAGGGCTGTGAATGGGGTGTCCTGGCTACTTGAAGAGCAGTAAGAGCTTTTGGTCCTGGCCCCTTTGGGGTGGGAGGAATCCCTCGACGTTCGCAATTGCTGAGCCTGCCTCCGGGTGTACTCGGCGGCCCACGCAAATAGTGTTCAATTTTGGGAGGCTCTAGAAAGAGACAGTGCCAGCGTTGGTGGGTCTGTGAATGGGGTGTCCTGGCTACTTGAAGAGCAGCAAGAGCTTTTGGTCCTGGGCCCTTTGCGGTGGGAGGAATCCCTGGACGTTCGCAATTGCTGAGGCTGCCTCTGGGTATACTCGGAGGCCCAGGCAGATAGCATTGGAGTTTGGGAGGCTCTAGAAAGAGACAGTGACATAGTTTGTGGGCCTTTGAATGAGGTTACGTGGCTACTTGAAGAGCAGCAAGAGCTTTTGGACCTGGCCCCTTTGGGGTGGCAGGAATCCCTGGACGTTCGCAATTGCTGAGCCTGCCGCCGGGTGTCCTCAGCGGCCTATGCAAACAGTGTTCTCTTTTGGGAGGCTCTAGAAAGAGACACTGCCAGTGTTTCTGGGGTTGTGAATGGGGTTTGCCTGGCTACTTGAAGAGCAGCAAGAGCTTTTGGTCCTGGCCCCTTTGCGGTGGCAGGAATCCCTGGACGTTCGCAATTGCTGAGCCTGGCTCCGGGTGTCCTCAGCAGCCCATGCAAACAGTGTTCTCTTTTGGGAGGCTCTAGAAAGAGACAGCACCAGCGTTGGTGGGTCTGTGAATGGGGTTGCCTGGCTACTTGAAGAGCAGCAAGAGCTTTTGGTCCTGGCCCCTTTGTGGTGGGAGGAATCCCTGGACGTTCGCAATTGCTGAGCCTGCCACCGGGTGTACTCGGCGGCCCACGGAGATATTACTGGGCTTTTGGAGGAACTAGAAAGAGAAAGCACTAGCGTTGGTGGGACTGTGAATGGGGTGTCCTGGCTACTTGAAGAGCAGCAACAGCTTTTGGTCCTGGCCCCTTTGCGGTGGGAGGAATCCCTGGACGTTTGCAATTGCTGAGCCTGGCACCGGGTGTACTCGGTGGCCCATGCAGACAGTATTGGGCTTTCGGAGGCACCAGAAAGAGACAGCGCCAGCGTTGGTGGGTCTGTGAATGGGGTGTCCTGGCTACTTGCAGAGCAGCTTTTGGTCCTGGCCCCTTTGCCGTGGGAGTAATCCCTGGACGTTCGCAATTGCTGAGCCTGCCGCCGGGTGTCCTCAGCAGCCCACGCAAACAGTGTTCAATTTTGGGAGGCTCTAGAAAGAGACAGCGCCAGTGTTTGTGGGTCTATGAATGGGGTTTGCCTGGCTACTTGAAGAGCAGCAAGAGCTTTTGGTCCTGGGCCCTTTGCGGTGGGAGGAATCCCTGGACGTTCGCAATTGCTGAGCCTGCCTCAGGGTGTACTTGGCGGCCCACGCAGATAGTATTGGGCTTTGGGAGGCACCAGAAAGAGAAAGCGCCAGCGTTGGTGGGTCTGTGAATGGGGTGTCATGGCTACTTGAAGAGCAGCAAGAGCTTTTGGTCCTGGCCCCTTTGCGGTGGGAGGCATCCCTGGACGTTCGCAATTGCTGAGCCTGCCTCCGGGTGTACTCGGTGGGCCACGCAGATAGTATTGGGCTTTGGGAGGCACTAGTAAGAGACAGCGCCAGCGTTGGTGGGTCTGTGAATGGGGTGTCCTGGCTACTTGAAGAGCAGCAAGAGCTTTTGGTCCTGGCCCCTTTGCGGTGGGAGGAATCCCTGGACGTTCGCAATTGCTGAGCCTGCCGCCGGCTGTCGTCAGCGGCCCACGCAAACAGTGTTCTCTTTTGGGAGGCTCTAGAAAGAGACAGTGCCAGTGTTCGTGGGGCTATGAATGGGGTTTGCCTCGCTACTTGAAGAGCAGCAAGAGCTTTTGGTCCTGGCCCCTTTGCGGTGGGAGGAATCCCTGGACGTTCGCAATTCCTCAGCCTGCCTCCGGGTGTACTCGGTGGCCCACGCAGATATTATTGGGGTTTGGGAGGCACTAGAAAGAGACAGCGCCAGCATTGGTGGGTCTGTGAATGGGGTGTCCTGGCTACTTGAAGAGCAGCAAGAGCTTTTGGTCCTGGTCCCTTTGCGGTGGCAGGAATCCCTGGACGTTCGCAATTGCTGAGGCTGCCTCTGGGTATACTCGGAGGCCCAGGCAGATAGCATTGGAGTTTGGGAGGCTCTAGAAAGAGACAGTAACATCGTTTGTGGGCCTATGAATGAGGTTACGTGGCTACTTGAAGAGCAGCAAGAGCTTTTGGTCCTGGCCCCTTTGGGGTGGCAGGAATCCCTGGACGTTCGCAATTGCTGAGCCTGCTTCTGGGTGTCCTCAGCAGTCCACGCAAACAGTGTTCAATTTTGGGAGGCTCTAGAAAGAGACAGCGCCAGTGTTCGTGGGTCTATGAATGGGGTTTGCCTGGCTACTTGAAGAGCAGCAAGAGCTTTTGGTCCTGGCCCCTTTGCGGTGGCAGGAATCCCTGGACGTTCACAATTGCTGAGGCTGCCTCCGGGTGTACTCGGCGGCCCACGCAGATAGTACTGGGCTTTGGGAGGAACTAGAAAGAGACAGCGCCAACGTTTATAGGGCTGTGAATGTGGTTGCGTGGCTACTTGAAGAACAGCAAGAGATTTTTGTCCTGGCCCCTTTGCGGTGGCAGGAATCCCTGGACGTTCACAATTGCTGAGCCTGCCTCCGGGTGTACTCGGCGGCCCTCTCAAACAGTGTTCTCTTTTGGGAGGCTCTAGAAAGAGGCAGTGCCAGCGTTGGTGGGGCTCTGAATGTGGCTTACCTTGCTACTTGAAGAGCAGCAAGAGCTTTTAGTCCTGGCCCCTTTGCGGTGGGAGGAATCCCTGGACGTTCGCAATTGCTGAGCCTGCCGCCGGGTGTACTCGGTGGCCCACGCAGATAGTATTGGGCTTTGGGAGGCACTAGAAAGAGACAGCGCCAGCGTTGGTGGGTCTGTGAATGGGGTGTCCTGGCTACTTGAAGAGCAGCAAGAGCTTTTGGTCCTGGCCCCTTTGCGGTGGGAGGAATCCCTGGACGTTCGCAATTGCTGAGCCTGCCGCCGGGTGTACTCGGCGGCCCACGCAGATAGTACTGGGCTTTTGGAGGCACTAGAAAGAGAGAGCGCCAATGTTTTTGGGGCTGTGAATGGTGTTGGCCCGCTACTTGAAGAGGAGCAAGAGCTTTTGGTCCTGGCCCCTTTGCGGTAGGAGGAATCCCTGGACGTTCGCAATTGCTGAGCCTGCCTCCGGGTTTCCTCAGCAGCCCACGCAAATACTGTTCAATTTTGGGAGGCTCTAGAAAGAGACAGCGCCAGCGTTGGTGGGTCTGTGAATGGGGTGTCCTGGCTACTTGAAGAGCAGCAAGACCTTTTGGTCCTGGCCCCTTTGCGGTGGGAGGAATCCCTGGACGTTCGCAATTGCTGAGCCTGCCACCGGCTGTACTCGGCGGCCCACACAGATAGTATTGGGATTTGTGAGGCACCAGAAAGAGACAGCGCCAGCGTTTGTAGGGCTGTGAATGTGGTTCCGTGGCTACTTGAAGAGCAGCAAGAGCTTTTGGTCCTGGCCCCTTTGCGGTGGGAGGAATCCCTGGACGTTCGCAATTGCTGAGCCTGCCACCGTGTGTACTCGGCGGCCCACGCAGATAGTACTGCGCTTTTGGAGGCACTAGAAAGAGACAACGCCAGCGTTTGTAGGGCTGTGAATGGGGTTGCCTGGCTACTTGAAGAGCAGCAAGAGCTTTTGGTCCTGGCCCCTTTGCGGTGGGAGGAATCCCTGGACGTTCGCAATTGCTGAGCCTGCCGCCGGATGTACTCGGCGGCCCACGCAGATAGTACTGGGCTTTTGGAGGAACTAGAAAGAGACAGCGCCAGCGTTGGTGGGTCTGTGAATGGGGTGTCCTGGCTACTTGAAGAGCAGCAAGAGCTTTTGGTCCTGGGCCCTTTGCGGTGGGAGGAATCCCTGGACGTTTGCAATTGCTGAGCCTGCCTGCGAGTGTACTCGGCGGCCCACGCAGATAGTATTGGGCTTTGGGAGGCACCAGAAAGAGAAAGCGCCAGCGTTTGTAGGGCTGTGAATGTGGTTGCGTGGCTACGTGAAGAGCAGCAAGAGCTTTTGGTCCTGGCCCCTTTGCGGTGGGAGGAATCCCTGGACATTCGCAATTGCTGAGCCGGGCTCCGGGTGTACTCACCTCCACAGGCAGATAATATTGGATTTTGGGAGGCTCCAGAAAGAGACAGCACCAGCGTTGGTGGGGCTGTGAATGGGGTGTCCCGGCTACTTGAAGAGCAGCAAGAGCTTTTGGTCCTGGCCCCTTTGCGGTGGGAGGAATCCCTGGACGTTTGCAAATGCTGAGCCTGCCGCCGGGTGTACTCGGTGGCCCACGCAGATAGTATTGGGCTTTGGGAGGCACCAGAAAGAGAAAGCGCCAGCGTTTGTAGGGCTGTGAATGGGGTGTCCTGGCTACTTGAAGAGCAGCAAGAGCTTTTGGTCCTGGCCCCTTTGCGGTGGGAGGAATCCCTGGACATTCGCAATTGCTGAGCCTGCCACCGTGTGTACTCGGTGGCCCACGCAGATAGTATTGGGCTTTGGGAGGCACCAGAAAGAGAAAGCGCCAGCGTTTGTAGGGCTGTGAATGGGGTTGCCTGGCTACTTGAAGAGCAGCAAGAGCTTTTGGTCCTGGCCCCTTTGCGGTGGGAGGAATCCCTGGACGTTCGCAATTGCTGAGCTGGGCTCCGGGTGTACTCACCTCCACAGGCATATAATATTGGAGTTTGGGAGGCTCTAGAAAGTGACAGCACCAGCGTTGGTGGATCTGTGAATGGGGTTGCCTGGCTACTTGAAGAGCAGCAAGAGCTTTTGGTCCTGGCCCCTTTGCGGTGGCAGGAATCCCTGGACGTTCGCAATTGCTGAGGCTACCTCTGGGTATACTCGGAGGCCCAGGCAGATAGCATTGGAGTTTGGGAGGCTCTAGAAAGAGACAGTGACATCGTTTGTGGGCCTATGAATGAGGTTACGTGGCTACTTGAAGAGCAGCAAGAGCTTTTGTTCCTGGCCCCTTTGGGGTGGCAGGAATCCCTGGACGTTCGCAATTGCTGAGCCTGCCTCAGGGTGTCCTCAGCGGCCTATGCAAACAGTGTTCTCTTTTGTGAGGCTCTAGAAAGAGACAGTGCCAGTGTTTTTGGGGCTGTGAATGGGGTTTGCCTGGCTACTTGAAGAGCAGCAAGAGCTTTTGGACCTGGCCCCTTTGCGGTGGGAGGAATCCCTGGATGTTCGCAATTGCTGAGCCTGCCGCCGGGTGTCCTCAGCAGTCCACGCAAATAGTGTTCAATTTTAGGAGGCTCTAGAAAGATACAGCGCCAGCGTTGGTGGGTCTGTGAATGGAGTTCCCTAGCTACTTGAAGAGCAGCAAGAGCTTTTGGTCCTGGCCCCTTTGCGGTGGGAGGAATCCCTGGACGTTCGCAATTGCTGAGCCTGCCTCCGGGTGTACTCGGTGGCCCACGCAGATATTATTGGGCTTTGGGAGGCACTAGAAAGAGACAGCGCCAGCGTTGGTGGGTCTGTGAATGGGGTGTCCTGGTTACTTGAAGAGCAGCAAGAGCTTTTGTTCCTGGCCCCTTTGCGGTGGGAGGCATCCCTGGACGTTCGCAATTGCTGAGCCTGCCTCCGGGTGTACTCGGTGGGCCACGCAGATAGTATTGGGCTTTGGGAGACACTAGAAAGAGACAGCGCCAGCGTTGGTGGGTCTGTGAATGGGGTGTCCTGGCTACTTGAAGAGCAGCAAGAGCTTTTGGTCCTGGCCCCTTTGCGGTGGGAGGCATCCCTGGACGTTCGCAATTGCTGAGCCTGCCTCCGGGTGTACTCGGCGGCCCACGCAGATAGTATTGGGTTTTGGGAGGCACCAGAAAGAGACAGCGCCAGCGTTTGTAGGGCTGTGAATTTGGTTGCGTGGCTACTTGAAGAACAGCAAGAGCTTTTGGTCCTGGTCCCTTTGGGGTGGGAGGAATCCCTGGACATTCGCAATTGCTGAGCTGGGCTCCGGGTGTACTCAGCTCCACAGGCAGATAATATTGGAGTTTGGGAGGCTCTAGAAAGAGACAGCACCAGCGTTGGTGGGGCTGTGAATGGGGTTGCCCGGCTACATGAAGAGCAGCAAGAGCTTTTGGTCCTGGCCCCTTTGCGGTGGGAGGAATCCCTGGACGTTCGCAATTGCTGAGCCTGCCTCTGGGTGTACTCGGCGGCCCACGCAGATAGTACTGCGCTTTCGGAGGCACTAGAAAGAGACAGCGCCAACGTTTGTAGGGCTGTGAATGGGGTGTCCTGGCTACTTGAAGAGCAGCAAGACCTTTTGGTCCTGGCCCCTTTGCGGTGGCAGGAATCCCTGGACGTTCGCAATTGCTGAGCCTGCCTCCGGGTGTCCTCAGCAGCCCACGCAAATAGTGTTCTCTTTTGGGAGGCTCTAGAAAGAGACAGCGCCAGCATTGGTGGGGCTGTGAATGGGGTTGCCTGGCTACTTGAAGAGCAGCAAGAGCTTTTGGTCCTGGCCCCTTTGCGGTGGGAGGAAATCCTGGACGTTCTCAATTGCTGAGCCTGCCTCCGGGTGTACTCGGCGGCCCACGCAGATATTACTGGGCTTTTGGAGGCACTAGAAAGAGACAGCGCCAGCGTTGGTTGGTCTGTGAATGGGGTGTCCTGGCTACTTGAAGAGCAGCAAGAGCTTTTGGTCCTGGCCCCTTTGCGGTGGGAGGAATCCCTGGACGTTCGCAATTGCTGAGCCTGCCTCCGGGTGTACTCGGAGGCCCACGCAGATAGTATTGGGCTTTCGGAGGCTCTAGAAAGAGACAGCGCCAGCGTTTGTAGGGCTGTGAATGGGGTGTCCTGGCTACTTGAAGAGCAGCAAGAGCTTTTGGTCCTGGCCCCTTTGCGGTGGCAGGAATCCCTGGACGTTCGCAATTGCTGAGGCTACCTCTGGGTATACTCGGAGGCCCAGGCAGATAGCATTGGAGTTTGGGAGGCTCTAGAAAGAGACAGTGACATCGTTTGTGGGCCTATGAATGAGGTTACGTGGCTACTTGAAGAGCAGCAAGAGCTTTTGTTCCTGGCCCCTTTGGGGTGGCAGGAATCCCTGGACGTTCGCAATTGCTGAGCCTGCCTCAGGGTGTCCTCAGCGGCCTATGCAAACAGTGTTCTCTTTTGTGAGGCTCTAGAAAGAGACAGTGCCAGTGTTTTTGGGGCTGTGAATGGGGTTTGCCTGGCTACTTGAAGAGCAGCAAGAGCTTTTGGACCTGGCCCCTTTGCGGTGGGAGGAATCCCTGGATGTTCGCAATTGCTGAGCCTGCCGCCGGGTGTCCTCAGCAGTCCACGCAAATAGTGTTCAATTTTAGGAGGCTCTAGAAAGATACAGCGCCAGCGTTGGTGGGTCTGTGAATGGAGTTCCCTAGCTACTTGAAGAGCAGCAAGAGCTTTTGGTCCTGGCCCCTTTGCGGTGGGAGGAATCCCTGGACGTTCGCAATTGCTGAGCCTGCCTCCGGGTGTACTCGGTGGCCCACGCAGATAGTATTGGGCTTTGGGAGGCACTAGAAAGAGACAGCGCCAGCGTTGGTGGGTCTGTGAATGGGGTGTCCTGGCTACTTGAAGAGCAGCAAGAGCTTTTGGTCCTGGCCCCTTTGCGGTGGGAGGCATCCCTGGACGTTCGCAATTGCTGAGCCTGCCTCCGGGTGTACTCGGTGGGCCACGCAGATAGTATTGGGCTTTGGGAGACACTAGAAAGAGACAGCGCCAGCGTTGGTGGGTCTGTGAATGGGGTGTCCTGGCTACTTGAAGAGCAGCAAGAGCTTTTGGTCCTGGCCCCTTTGCGGTGGGAGGCATCCCTGGACGTTCGCAATTGCTGAGCCTGCCTCCGGGTGTACTCGGCGGCCCACGCAGATAGTATTGGGCTTTGGGAGGCACCAGAAAGAGACAGCGCCAGCGTTTGTAGGGCTGTGAATTTGGTTGCGTGGCTACTTGAAGAACAGCAAGAGCTTTTGGTCCTGGTCCCTTTGGGGTGGGAGGAATCCCTGGACATTCGCAATTGCTGAGCTGGGCTCCGGGTGTACTCAGCTCCACAGGCAGATAATATTGGAGTTTGGGAGGCTCTAGAAAGAGACAGCACCAGCGTTGGTGGGGCTGTGAATGGGGTTGCCCGGCTACATGAAGAGCAGCAAGAGCTTTTGGTCCTGGCCCCTTTGCGGTGGGAGGAATCCCTGGACGTTCGCAATTGCTGAGCCTGCCTCTGGGTGTACTCGGCGGCCCACGCAGATAGTACTGCGCTTTCGGAGGCACTAGAAAGAGACAGCGCCAACGTTTGTAGGGCTGTGAATGGGGTGTCCTGGCTACTTGAAGAGCAGCAAGACCTTTTGGTCCTGGCCCCTTTGCGGTGGCAGGAATCCCTGGACGTTCGCAATTGCTGAGCCTGCCTCCGGGTGTCCTCAGCAGCCCACGCAAACAGTGTTCTCTTTTGGGAGGCTCTAGAAAGAGACAGTGCCAGTGTTTCTGCGGCTGTGAATGGGGTTTGCCTGGCTACTTGAAGAGCAGCAAGAGCTTTTGGTCCTGGCCCCTTTGCGGTGGGAGGAATCCCTGGACGTTCGCAATTGCTGAGCCTGCCTCCGGGTGTACTCGGCGGCCCACGCAGATATTACTGGGCTTTTGGAGGCACTAGAAAGAGACAGCGCCAGCGTTGGTGGGTCTGTGAATGGGGTGTCCTGGCTACTTGAAGAGCAGCAAGAGCTTTTGGTCCTGGCCCCTTTGCGGTGGGAGGAATCCCTGGACGTTCGCAATTGCTGAGCCTGCCTCCGGGTGTACTCGGAGGCCCACGCAGATAGTATTGGGCTTTCGGAGGCTCTAGAAAGAGACAGCGCCAGCGTTTGTAGGGCTGTGAATGGGGTGTCCTGGCTACTTGAAGAGCAGCAAGAGCTTTTGGTCCTGGCCCCTTTGCGGTGGCAGGAATCCCTGGACGTTTGCAATTGCTGAGCCTGTCTGCGAGTGTACTCGGCGGCCCACGCAGATAGTATTGGGCTTTGGGAGGCACCAGAAAGAGACAGCGCCAGCATTTGTAGGGCTGTGAATGTGGTTGCGTGGCTACGTGAAGAGCAGCAAGAGCTTTTGGTCGTGGCCCCTTTGCGGTGGGAGGAATCCCTGGACGTTCGCAATTGCTGAGCTCGGCTCCGGGTGTACTCACCTCCACAGGCAGATAATATTGGATTTTGGGAGGCTCCAGAAAGAGACAGCACCACCGTTGGTGGGGCTGTGAATGGTGTTGCCCGGCTACTTGAAGAGCAGCAAGAGCTTTTGGTCCTGGCCCCTTTGCGGTGGGAGGAATCCCTGGACGTTTGCAATTGCTGAGCCTGCCACCGTGTGTACTCGGTGGCCCACGCAGATAGTATTGGGCTTTGGGAGGCACCAGAAAGAGAAAGCGCCAGCGTTTGTAGGGCTGTGAATGTGGTTGCGTGGCTACTTGAAGAGCAGCAAGAGCTTTTGGTCCTGGGCCCTTTGCGGTGGGAGGAATCCCTGGACATTCGCAATTGCTGAGCTGGGCTCCGGGTGTACTCACCTCCTCAGGCATATAATATTGGATTTTGGGAGGCTCTAGAATGAGACAGCACCAGCGTTGGTTAGGCTGTGAATGGTGTTGCCCGGCTACTTGAAGAGCAGCAAGAGCTTTTGGTCCTGGCCCCTTTGCGGTGGGAGGAATCCCTGGACGTTCGCAATTGCTGATGCTGCCTCTGGGTATACTCGGAGGCCCAGGCAGATAGCATTGGAGTTTGGGAGGCTCTAGAAAGAGACAGTGATATCGTTTGTGGGCCTATGAATGAGGTTACGTGGCTACTTGAAGAGCAGCAAGAGCTTTTGTTCCTGGCCCCTTTGGGGTGGCAGGAATCCCTGGATGTTCGCAATTGCTGAGCCTGCCTCAGGGTGTCCTCAGCGGCCTATGCAAACAGTGTTCTCTTTTGTGAGGCTCTAGAAAGAGACAGTGCCAGTGTTTTTGGGGCTGTGAATGGGGTTTGCCTGGCTACTTGAAGAGCAGCAAGAGCTTTTGGACCTGGCCCCTTTGCGGTGGGAGGAATCCCTGGACGTTCCCAATTGCTGAGCCTGCCGCCGGGTGTCCTCAGCAGTCCACGCAAATAGTGTTCAATTTTAGGAGGCTCTAGAAAGATACAGCGCCAGCGTTGGTGGGTCTATGAATGGGGTTTGCCTCGCTATTTGAAGAGCAGCAAGAGCTTTTTGTCCTGGGCCCTTTGCGGTGGGAGGAATCCCTGGACGTTCGCAATTGCTGAGCCTGCCGCCGGGTTTCCTCAGCAGCCCACGCAAATACTGTTCAATTTTGGGAGGCTCTAGAAAGACACAGCGCCAGCGTTGGTGGGTCTGTCAATGGGGTTCCCTGGCTACTTGAAGAGCAGCAAGAGCTTTTGGTCCTGGCCCCTTTGCGGTGGGAGGAATCCCTGGACGTTCGCAATTGCTGAGCCTGCCTCCGGGTGTACTCGGCGGCCCACGCAGATAGTACTGGGCTTTTGGAGGCACTAGAAAGAGACAGCGCCAGCGTTGGTGGGACTGTGAATGGGGTTGCCTGGCTACTTGAAGAGCAGCAAGAGCTTTTGGTCCTGGCCCCTTTGCGGTGGGAGGAATCCCTGGACGTTCACAATTGCTGAGCCTGCCTCCGGGTGTACTCGGCGGCCCACGCAGATAGTACTGGGCTTTTAGAGGAACTAGAAAGAGACAGCACTAGCGTTGGTGGGGCTGTGAATGGGGTTTGCCTGGCTACTTGAAGAGCAGCAAGAGCTTTTGGTCCTGGCCCCTTTGCGGTGGGAGTAATCCCTGGACGTTTGCAATTGCTCAGCCTGCCTCCGCGTGTACTCGGCGGCACACGCAGATAGTACTGGGCTTTGGGAGGTACCAGAAAGAGACAGCGCCAACGTTTATAGGGCTGTGAATGTGGTTGCGTGGCTACTTGAAGAACAGCAAGAGATTTTTGTCCTGGCCCCTTTGCGGTGGCAGGAATCCCTGGACGTTCACAATTGCTGAGCCTGCCGCCGGGTGTCCTCAGCGGCCCTCTCAAACAGTGTTCTCTTTTGGGAGGCTCTAGAAAGAGGCAGTGCCAGCGTTGGTGGGGCTCTGAATGTGGCTTGCCTTGCTACTTGAAGAGCAGCAAGAGCTTTTAGTCCTGGCCCCTTTGCGGTGGGAGGAATCCCTGGACGTTCGCAATTGCTGATCCTGCCGCCGGGTGTACTCGGTGGCCCACGCAGATAGTATTGGGCTTTTGGAGGAACTAGAAAGAGACAGCACTACCGTTGGTGGGACTGTGAATGGGGTTGCCTGGCTACTTGAAGAGCAGCAAGAGCTTTTGGTCCTGGCCCCTTTGCGGTGGGAGGAATCCCTGGACGTTCGCAATTGCTGAGCCTGCCGCCGGGTGTACTCGGCGGCCCACGCAGATAGTACTGTGCTTCTGGAGGCACTAGAAAGAGACAGCGCCAGCGTTGGTGGGTCTGTGAATGGGGTGTCCCGGCTACTTGAAGAGCAGCAAGAGCTTTTGGTCCTGGCCCCTTTGCGGTGGGAGGAATCCCTGGACGTTTGCAATTGCTGAGCCTGCCTCCGGGTGTACTCGGCGGCCCACGCAGATAGTACTGGGCTTTTGGTGGAACTAGAAAGAGACAGCGCCAGCGTTTGTAGGGCTGTGAATGGGGTTGCCTGGCTACTTGAAGAGCAGCAAGAGCTTTTGGTCCTGGCCCCTTTGCGGTGGGAGGAATCCCTGGACGTTCGCAATTGCTGAGCCTGCCGCTGGGTGTACTCGGCGGCCCACGCAGATAGTACTGGGCTTTGGGAGGCACTAGAAAGAGACAGCACTAGCGTTGGTGGGGCTGTGAATGGGGTTTGCCTGGCTACTTGAAGAGCAGCAAGAGCTTTTGGTCCTGGCCCCTTTGCAGTGGGAGGAATCCCTGGAGGTTTGCAATTGCTGAGCCTGCCGCCGGGTGTCCTCAGCGGCCCTCGCAAACAATGTTCTCTTTTGGGAGGCTCTAGAAAGGCACAGCGCCAGCGTTGGTGGGTCTGTGAATGGGGTGTCCTGACTACTTGAAGAGCAGCAAGAGCTTTTGGTCCTGGCCCCTTTGCGGTGGCAGGAATCCCTGGACGTTCGCAATTGCTGATTCTGCCGCCGGGTGTCCTCAGCGGCCTACGCAAACAGTGTTCTCTTTTGGGAGGCACTAGAAAGAGACAGTGCCAGCGTTGGTGGGGCTCTGAATGTGGTTTGCCTGGCTCCTTGAAGAGTACAAGAGCTTTTAGTCCTGGCCCCTTTGCGGTGGCAGGAATCCCTGGACGTTCGCAATTGCTGATCCTGTCGCCGGGTGTACTCGGTGGCCCACGCAGATAGTATTGGGCTTTTGGAGGAACTAGAAAGAGACAGCACTACCGTTGGTGGGACTGTGAATGGGGATGCCTGGCTACTTGAAGAGCAGCAAGAGCTTTTGGTCCTGGCCCCTTTGCAGTGGGAGGAATCCCTGGACGTTCGCAATTGCTGATCCTGCCTCAGGGTGTACTCGGTGGCCCACGCAGATAGTATTGGGCTATGGGAGGCTCTAGAAAGAGACAGCGCCAGCGTTGGTGGGTCTGTGAATGGGGTGTCCTGGCTACTTGAAGAGCAGCAAGAGCTTTTGGTCCTGGCCCCTTTGCGGTGGGAGGAATCCCTGGACGTTCGCAATTGCTGAGCCTGCCGCTGGGTGTACTCGGCGGCCCACGCAGATAGTACTGGGCTTTTGGAGGAACTAGAAAGAGACAGCACTAGCGTTGGTGGGGCTGTGAATGGGGTTTGCCTGGCTACTTGAAGAGCAGCAAGAGCTTTTGGTCCTGGCCCCTTTGCGGTGGGAGGAATCCCTGGACGTTCGCAATTGCTGATCCTGCCACCGGGTGTACTCGGCGGCCCACGCAGATAGTATTGGGCTTTCGGAGGCACCAGAAAGAGACAGCACCAGCGTTGGTGGGTCTGTCAATGGGGTGTCCTGACTACTTGAAGAGCAGCAAGAGCTTTTGGTCCTGGCCCATTTACCGTGGGAGTAATCCCTGGACGTTTGCAATTGCTGAGCCTGCCTCCGGGTGTACTCGGAGGCCCACGCAGATAGTATTGGGCTTTGGGAGGTACCAGAAAGAGACAGCGCCAGCGTTTATAGGGCTGTGAATGTGGTTGCGTGGCTACTTGAAGAGCAGCAAGAGCTTTTGGTCCTGGCCCCTTTGCGGTGGGAGGAATCCCTGGACGTTTGCAATTGCTGAGCCTGCCTCCGGGTGTACTCGGCGGCCCACGCAGATATTACTGCGCTTTTGGAGGCACTAGAAAGAGACAACGCCAACGTTTGTAGGGCTGTGAATGTGGTTGCGTGGCTACTTGAAGAGCAGCAAGAGCTTTTGTTCCTGGTCCCTTTGCGGTGGGAGGAATCCCTGGACGTTCGCAATTGCTGAGCCTGCCACCGTGTGTACTCGGTAGCCCACTTAGATAGTATTGGGCTTTGGGAGGCACCAGAAAGAGAAAGCGCCAGCGTTTGTAGGGCTGTGAATGAGGTTGCCCGGCTACTTGAAGAGCAGCAAGAGCTTTTGGTCCTGGCCCCTTTGCGGTGGGAGGAATCCCTGGACATTCGCAATTGCTGAGCTGGGCTCCGGGTGTACTCACCTCCACAGGCATATAATATTGGAGTTTGGGAGGCTCTAGAAAGAGACAGCACCAGCGTTGGTGGGTCTGTGAATGGGGTGTCCTGGCTACTTGAAGAGCAGCAAGAGCTTTTGGTCCTGGCCCCTTTGCGGTGGGAGGAATCCCTGGACGTTCGCAATTGCTGAGGCTGCCTCTGGGTATACTCGGAGGCCCAGGCAGATAGCATTGGAGTTTGGGAGGCTCTAGAAAGAGACAGTGACATCGTTTGTGGGCCTATGAATGAGGTTATGTGGCTACTTGAAGAGCAGCAAGAGCTTTTGTTCCTGGCCCCTTTGGGGTGGGAGGAATCCCTGGACGTTCGCAATTGCTTAGCCTGCCTCAGGGTGTCCTCAGCGGCCTATGCAAACAGTGTTCTCTTTTGGGAGGCTCTAGAAAGAGACAGTGCCAGTGTTTTTGGGGCTGTGAATGGGGTTTGCCTGGCTACTTGAAGAGCAGCAAGAGCTTTTGGACCTGGCCCCTTTGCGGTGGGAGGAATCCCTGGACGTTCGCAATTGCTGAGCCTGCCTCCGGGTGTCCTCAGCAGTCCACGCAAATAGTGTTCAATTTTGGGAGGCTCTAGAAAGACACAGCGCCAGCGTTGGTGGGTCTGTCAATGGGGTTCCCTGGCTACTTGAAGAGCAGCAAGAGCTTTTGGTCCTGGCCCCTTTGCGGTGGGAGGAATCCCTGGACGTTCGCAATTGCTGAGCCCGCCGCCGGGTGTCCTAGCGGCCCACGCAAACAGTGTTCTCTTTTGGGAGGCTCTAGAAAGAGACAGTGCCAGTGTTCGTGGGTCTATGAATGGGGTTTGCCTCGCTATTTGAAGAGCAGCAAGAGCTTTTGGTCCTGGCCCCTTTGCGGTGGGAGGAATCCCTGGACGTTCGCAATTGCTGAGCCTGCCTCCGGGTGTACTCGGTGGCCCACGCAGATAGTACTGGGCTTTTGGAGGCACTAGAAAGAGAGAGCGCCAATGTTTTTGGGGCAGTGAATGGTGTTGCCCGGCTACTTGAAGAGGAGCAAGAGCTTTTGGTCCTGGCCCCTTTGCGGTGGGAGGAATCCCTGGACGTTCGCAATTGCTGATCCTGCCGCCGGGTGTCCTCAGCAGCCCACGCAAATACTGTTCAATTTTGGGAGGCTCTAGAAAGAGACAGCGCCAGCGTTGGTGGGTCTGTGAATGGGGTTGCCTGGCTACTTGAAGAGCAGCAAGAGCTTTTGGACCTGGCCCCTTTGCGGTGGCAGGAATCCCTGGACGTTCGCAATTGCTGAGCCTGCCGCCGGCTGTCGTCAGCAGCCCACGCAGATAGTATTGGGCTTTGGGAGGCACCAGAAAGAGACAGCGCCAGCGTTTGTAGGGCTGTGAATGTGGTTGCGTGGCTACTTGAAGAGCAGCAAGAGCTTTTGGTCCTGGTCTCTTTGGGGTGGGAGGAATCCCTGGACGTTCGCACTTGCTGAGCCTGCCACCGTGTGTACTCGGCGGCCCACGCAGATAGTAT